>CM042090.1:1372825-2572825 GCA_023512835.1 Taxillus chinensis | reverse complement strand
TTGATATTTTTAAAGCTTTTATAATGCATGGAATGATAAGAGAATCGTAAGGGTTTTCTCTTGCCTATTTTATATTTTTTACTTTTTTCCTATCTCTTTTTATTTACCTTATTTGTAAGGGGACTTTAGTGTCACGGGGTCAGGGTTTTCACCCGTGCAACACTTGGTCAACCTGGTGGATATTCCAAGTAAGTCAAACCGATCGGGACACACGTAAACTGGCTTCACCCTGCCTTTGGCTTTTCAGGAGTACAACTCTAGTTTTCAACCAGTTTGTATAGGAATGACCAAATCTCCTTTTCTTCGTCAAGTCCTCGACTAGCGGTGTACTCCCTACATCTAACCGGGTTGGTACATTTGAACTCTAAAGGGGAGTATAGGTCTCGGGGTTTGAGATCCGATTTGAGGGGGGCAATTGCTAGAGACAATGTTGAGGAAATACAGTCAAATATTAATGCTACAAACAAAGCTGTGTCGAAGATCAGTTTGGCTTACTTAGAACATCCACCAAGGTGACCAAGTATTGTACGGGTGAAAACCCTAACCCTGTGATAGGTGGTATCAAAGCCAATTACGTCCATTCGTAACTTAGTTGTTAGGGAAAGAGTCAAGACAATGACACACGAGGAAGGGTTTGTTGCGATGGAGGAGCCACTCATAGAGTAACAACATGGTTGTGGGCATGAGGAACTTTGCACTTCAACGCCACTGAAATGTGGGAAGTCCAAGACGGTGCTCAAGGACTCCATGGAAGCTAGGATTTTGCTGCTTAAAAGGAGTATCATAGCTGAGAACTCTTTGATTAGAGAACTAAGCAATCAAGTTGACAACTTGATTGTGGAAAATACAAAGATCACTAAGGCTGCCAAGGCCATGATCGGAGAATTCATCCAATCATTCGAGGGGCAAATTGAGGCTCTTGGAGAGAATCTTGTTGAATTGTGGAAGTATGTGGATTGTGAAATCCATGACATCCATAGAAAGATGGAGACGTTCCACCGAAATAGTTTGCAATCGATGGGCAATGCTGGGCCAAGTGTTTCTAACGGCAGACATGGATATGTGTTGATGGTCCCTGAACCGATCATGTACAATGATGCACACAATGTCACTGCGGTGGAAAATTTCTTATTTGGCTTAGAACAATACTTTGAGGTTATGGGTGTTGTTGATGATATTACGCGGATAAGTAATGCCCCAATATTCTTAGATGTTAGTCTTCGTAGGGTGGTGTGGAGTTATAGGTTACCTACTGGGCATTTGTACTCACCTTACATTATTGTCATGTCTTTTCAAGTTTCGGCAGGGAGTAAACATCGGATTTGTTGTTGAGCCACTAGACCCCATTGATGTAAGGGACTCTCCTTGTTTATCCTCCTATTGATTTGTTGTTTTGCATTATTATTCCTTTTTTTCCCGAACATGAGTCCATGGCCATTGTATTTTTGAGTACCTTTTCCGGGTTTTCGGTATGAATTGATTGACATAATACTTATATGTTATGTGATAAATATTATCATTTTAGTTGCATATCATTGGGAATGTACAAGAATACCCATATTGTATAATTGTACAAGTACATTTAGGGCAACACCCACTGTGTGAGCCCCTCTTTGCTGCTAGTCACCAACCCCTTGCTTTCGGGTCTGGGCTTAGGGTAGTTGCGTTCTCAGTTTCGGGTCTCTCGGAGTTAGGGGCATGATAAGATAGAATCCACAACGAATGATGTTATAAAACTGTCACCTAACCAAACATATATCAAGGGTAATATTGCAATCCTAAGTATGATAGAAACATCAAAGCAGAAGATGGATTTCGTATCTCAAAACTGTCACCTTTTCTCCGTTTCTCCTTATCCTCTTTCTCTCCTACGTTTCTTGTGTTGTTGCATGCATGCGTGCATGAAGGGGACTAAAAGATATAATTTTATTTATTTAAAAAACTCAACAATTCAATTAATACCATTAAAATAACCAAAATGCCTTATGGAATCCTAAACTTTAAATCAAGCCCCATTACAAACAAAATAAACACGTCGATAGCCACACCATCATATCTTAAATCTAGGTTAGGATAGGTTTATTTTAATGTATTACTCTAATAATTTTAAATTATTTATTAATGAAATATTTTAATAATTTTAAGAAAAATAATCATTCATTCTATTTTTAAAAATAATATATGTAATCGGTTCGCGCCATCACTGTAAAATCATAGCTGATATGGCGAGCCATAATTGATTCATAAATTTATTATTGTTCATTCTGCTAATCTAGCATACTGCGACGTCGTCAAAATTATTCTTCTATTTCATATCAAACAAGATAATAATAATGACACTTCCCCGTTCTTATTCCTTTAACACTAAATTACATTCTCCTTTAATGTTATATCTACTTAGTTTTGCTTTTGATTAAGTTACATAATTATAATTCATAATGAGTATACAAAAATAATGGAATAAAAAAGTCCATATAGTAATGCTATTGATGGGTTCCAATCAGAAAACATAAAACAAAGTCGCGGTGTCAAACTTTTGTGCATTTAGCGAAGCGTATATTTTTTTTAAATACAATTGTTTTAAAAACTGTGAATTCAGATGAATGTTCATTACTCATAAATAATTTTAAATTTATTGGCTTACTATTTTCAAAAAATAATTTTATTTTTAAAAATAATATTATTTTAGCTAATGGGTCCCATTTTTAAATGTTTTGTTGTTATTATTATTATTATTATTATTAATTGGGAGAAGCAAAATAAAGATAATATAAAGAAATTAGAATAAAAGAAAACAAAAGGGAGAAGCATGGTTACATTAAGAGAAGCCACAACCAAATCAAAAGAGACTTATATAGCACGTTTGGTGTGAGGGATGAGGCAGGAATGAAATGAGTTAACCTAAATTCATTTATAATCTCATGCTTGGTACACTAAGTATTCATTTTGAATCTTATTCTCATTCCCATCAAAACCTAAAAATCCATTCCTTTCACCTCTCCCGGGATAAGTCCATTCCTCTCTGCTAAACTCTCTTTTAATCCTTTCTCCTTGCATTGGCATTGTTGCATGCTAGAGCCATGCCGTTGCCACTGCTGATCCGGACTCACCCACCCTGTCAGATCCCGCATTTGCGCGAGAGAACGAAGTGCACGTACCTTTATAGCTAGGCAGTGCATGTGAATACCTTTCTTGTCACAACATGCTTTAGGGATACCACCAAAATGGATATTTCAGTGCTACTAATGGCCTGACATTTATATCATCAGAGACGACTGCTAATACCCGAGGCATCTAGTTTACGTCTAAAGATCATGCAAGAGTGTCACGATTCACCTTGGGCTAGACACACACAGGGTTACACCGGACCTTGTCTCCAATTATTCCCCTGTTTTATTATTATTACACCGGATCATGCACGGACGTAGAAGAATTTATTAAAGTATATAACGCTTGCCAGCAAGTGAAAACTGAGTGTATAGCCTCTCTAGGCTCTAGGTCCTGGTCAACTGCTTTTGATTCCCCAACTCATTTGGGAATTGGGATGATATTGTCTATAGATTTCATTACTGGGCTTGCTTCTGTTTTGAGAAAACAACCACTTAGTTGTAGTGGATCAACTTTTCAAGTACAGACACTTCTGCGAGTTGCCACGGGGAATTACAATTTTTCAATTTTCAACTTTTGCCCTTGAGGGCAACGACGCTCTTTTAGGGGACGATAGCAGCTCCAACTTTCTTAACACCAACTCCGACTTATCTAGACCACGATCAAAGGAGGCGGCCCCTCACCAGTAATTTAGCTATTCGTCAAATTTAGAACCATGATGTGTGCTACTTACCAAATCTTCACTAAGCGGCAACTTTACCAAGTCGGCACCTAATTCAGTCGAGATAGATCCTTAGTAGACCCTCGTATGTGAAACTACCTGATTGTGTTTTGGCATCCATCGGACAAAAGCAGAGGCAAAGTGATGGCCCTATAGCAATCGCATCGAATCATCATCATTTTAGAACTGAAGCTGACATGGTGTTTCCCTCGTTTGCCCTGCACATTGCTGTCTTCCGTTTTGCAGTCTCCTTTCCTAAATGGTACTTTGTTTGTTTTTGTTACCATTTCAGTTCTAATGTAATGCAACACAATTCAATTTCTTCTACAGCAATCTGACAATTCAAAATGTGGATTCAGCAGCAATAAAAAATGAGCACAAGAGGCCGAAGCAGAAAATGTGTCGGATAATTTATTGCATAATAGGATCCAGCGAAACACAACATGGATTGCCGTTTTCCATACTTGATCACACCAGCAAACCAAAAGCGCATTACAAGTTGAAGGGCGACTATTTATGGGGTGATTGTCGTAAATTTTATTGATACAACAATTTCTACATCCTTGATGAAATGCGACTCAAGCTCGCTACAATTGATCCATGCGGCTCATCTGTCGGCAGATATACATCATCCTCAAACTGCAAAACCCACATAACAATATGATGCAGCAAGTAATAATATTTCCAGCTCGAGCATTGTAGCCAGTGGCAACATTCATAAGTGATGTCCTATAATCTACAGTTTTGCCGGTCATCCACTTTCACTTGAAACACCAAAATTAATAAAATTGGTTCAGACTTTAAATATCATCAGTTAGATTTCCTCTAGTTATCATAAAGAAAATGAGGATCTGAATGATGAAATTGGCCCAGTTGCATCCTAAAAAACTGCTTTCAGCTGAACCGGAAGGGACTGGGTAGAAACCATATGCTAACCGCTTGATGTTTTGTGTTTGTCTATTTAATTAAACTGGTGGACGTATCGTGACAATGTTTTAAGTTTCTTCATCCATATTAACTATTAAGAGGGAAAGGGTCTTACTTCTACAATAGCTGGATTATCCTTGCTTGACAGATTAACTGGTAAGAAATGAATATTCGGCATTTTAAGTTGGATCCATGATACATCACGGCACCTGAGAACAATGCAATCAAGGTAAAATCTGATACAAATCAAGTGCAAAGACAAGATAAATATGCTATATTTGTATGGAAGCGACAGAGAGACAGACAGAAAGACCTATTGAGGACGGCTGTTGCCATTTGATATAAAGTTCTTTGAACAGATGGGCTGTAAACTCCCTCCGGCGGCGGACCAAAGAATGTGTCAACCAAAACCCTTTTCACATTTTCATATTGCTTGGTGAAGTAAAGAGGAGTTTGTGGGATGCCAGAGAGATGTTCAAAAGGATAACTGCATCACAGCTCTGTGAATCATTTATGCATCTATAAGGTCCTACATCTAAGCTAGCATTACATCCCTATGTCCTTACATCAGTGAATTTACCAATGAATATACCTCCATGATGCAGTGACCTCTGTTGCCAGCATCCTCTCTTGTGTTTCGGGCAAAATCGTGTATTTATCTCTTATGAATCCTTCAAAACCTGACTGCTCATAACATAAATAAACCCCAAAGTGAGCATGCAGTGATCACGTCCACGTTCTTTGGACATAAATTGCGATTCCCTAAGATTTGAATTGTAGTTTTTCCAATCAATATATCTTATAGCAAGAATTTGGAGCAACAATCAGATAAAACACCTAGACTAACAAATAGCAAAACAGAAGGCACTAGTACCAAAAAATAAAAAAAGAAAAAAGTACATCTATGTCTTGGAGGAGATGCAAACTCCAACACAATAACATCAATGCACAAGATCTGAGGCTAGTTAGAGAAACAATAAGCCTACCTGTGTTGTCTTAAGCAAAGACAAACCCTCAATACCAGAAGTCACTTGTACGGAACCAGTTTTCTTTACCATAGCTTCTGCGGTGCGCTTCTCAGATCCAAGTTTAAACCCTTAATGGACAACCAATTACAAAGCAATAGATACATTTCTAGTAAATGTTTAATTTCCCAAAGTAATGAAACAAACAAAAATTAAGGTTTAAATAATTGGCAACATAATATAATTTACAAGATATTTTCTAACAAGGACAATATGCATAAAATTGGTGTGTTCATGAACAATAAACCTATTAAAGATATATAATATGTAACTCATCATTATTCTAATATTCTCTCTCCCCTCTGAATGAATAATATAAAACTGACCATGCCCATGTGGTTGTCCACCTACTAATATTCGTTCCCATGGCTTTTCCACTATTGTGACAATTGCAGCAGTAACCTATTGGATAAATAAATAGGTAGCTGTAAGATGAGGATAAATATTTCCTCCCAGGATCACATTTGCAGATTAGATGAGAATAAAATCTTTCACCATATGATTCAATGCCCTAGAATGATTGAGCCAATTTGCAAACATAAATGCACAAATAGTGTGACCCAATCTTTTAAGAACAATCACCAATGAGAAAATCCCCTTGGTCCATTTGTTTATGGTTGAATGACAATGCATATGGTAAATTAACTAATGTTAAAAAATCCATATGATAGCGTTAAAATCATTACCCAAGGAAATTTTTTCAAATATTTTTACAGAAAATTTAACCAATTCCAGATCAAGAAGGAAAACTTCTTTAAACCCCAAAAAATAATATGTAAGTCATAAAAATATAGGTTCGCAGGCAACCATTGCGAAAACAAAAAATTAAGGGAATATTTGTCAGAATGTTATTATATTTGAAAACAGAATTATTTTTAAAAACCGTAGGTCTAGATAATTTAAAATTATTTATAATTGGTATAAATTCATCTGGACCCATAATTTTTAAAAATAATTATATTTTCAAAAATAACTAAAGGTAACCAAACATAGGCTAAGACTCTTATAAGAGAATATTCAAAATTTTAATAACTACAAAGTTATCTAATCCTATTTACCGCAACCTAAAAAGGAAGCATGCCTTATAAAAGAACTGTTGTATTGGAAATCCCAATGCCAAAGGTAGAAATATCCTTGTTCAATTCTTAAAAATACATATAATATAATTACACATTTGAAATCAAGTAATTGCAGTATTTACCTTTAGGTAAAATGATGTGAAGTGCTTTCCAAGTGCAAGTGCAAATTCCTCTGCTGAAACTTGTTGTGAACATTCTTTTGCTTTCACATATACCTGCATTGCAATGAAAATATATGTGAAATTAAAATCAAACAGACTTAAAGAAGTACAAGAAAGGAGATCAACTGCATTGCCTTAGCTCAACATAAAGTACAAAGATATTAGTTTTTTTCATTTTATAAGGTACAATGATGATTTAAGAATTACGTACTTTGAGTAAAATAAAAATGTTTAAACTTTAAACTTAAAGTATTGTTTAGAAAGGAAGTTCAGCTTCAACTGTTCAATAATAATTCGATTAGCTAAGGAATCCATTTAGACCTTATATATAGGAACTGACCAATATATGGACCAAGGCCTCAAAAGGTACATGGTTTGTCTTTAAAAAAAGAATTAAAAAGAAAATTTAAGTGTAAAAAAAGGACGCAAAACAGCTGCACTACCAAATTCTTGCCACTGCCGCCTGTCTACAGATTAACATTGCCTACTGGCCTCCCCTCAATGTCTGTTAACTACCCCCACCCATCAGCACAGGCAAGTAGCCCATCGGTTAAGATAAGCATCCAAAACCTAAGAGACTATGCTAATCCTATAAGAAAGCGTGCAACCCCTCCGATGTGTCCTGGGTAAATATCTACAGATGTATGCTTCAGCATGGGATTGAACCTGAGCCAACTTGTCCCCAGCCCCACCAACTTTCTGTAACCAGGGGACAGCCCAGTGGGATAGTTACAAGTTATATTCTAAGCTACCCAACGGATGTAATGCCACCATGGTTAACCGATAAACCCCACATGTTACATCATACTGCATGGGAGCTGCGGGAGTGAGATGGACTGGGCATCATCTTTTTTTTTTTTCACTTACTAATAGTATAATGCAACATCAAAAGTCTTTCTGTTGCCTAATCATGTACAATTATGTTGGTAATCAAAATTTATATAGTCGTACGCTAAAACATATAAAAAAAATTAACCAGACGAATTCAAAACAGACAAATAAATAATCAATCATTACTCAGACAATGAAAACAAGCAAACAAACAAGCCGACAAAGCATCGAATTTTAAGGGAAAACAAAAACATTAAAAAAACAGTCAACGCTACTTAACAGGGTCTAACATAGTTCGATCGGAACATGAAGAGTGGCAAACGGGAACAAAAACTAATATATATGAAACAGTGATGATGGGTTTTAGAATTAAAAGTACGGTGTTTTTCATGGTATCGGTGGCGACGATGTCGGAATTGTCGGCTGCGGAGGAGTACGCGGCGGCGCAATCGGAGAGGAGGCTGATGCCGACGTTCCACTCGACAAAGACGTGGCTGCGATCGGCGGTGTTCCGCCACACCCTGCCCACCCTGACCCTCTGCTTCCCATGCCTCTGCTCGAACCTCAATCCCTCCGACTCCCCGATGCTGTTACCGCCGGCGGCAACCATGGCCAGACGCCGGAGACAAGGCCTTTGACAGGTCGTATCACGCAGATAAGCCGGCACGGCAGCTTGGAGCCGAAGTTTGGAATGAAGATGACAGGAGTGGGAATGGATTAATCGAACAACGCGGGAGAGCTGACTTCGTTGTATCCTAATTTTAATCAAGAATTAATTTTAATATGACAATTCTAGATGACTAGGTTCCCAAATCTCCGATGCCGTAAGCATTGTTCAATTCTATGCAGATGTCCGAGTTAGGACCTAATCAAATGTGTTTGCGTACAACTTCGCGTTTGCCTTGATTAAAGATTTAAGAAAAGTGATGGTTGTAAATAATTTTTTATTGGCGAACATAAATAAGATTATATTCGTAAGTATGTATGTATTGGCGTGAACATATTTGATGAATAATATGCGAGGACATTAATAATTAATTTATGAACCGATGATATTTATGAATAAATGTTTATTAATATTTAAATAAATGAATAAATAAGTTTATTTATTTATAAATTTTAAAGTATTAGTATTTTAATTCATAAATAAATAGTCAAACAAACATGTAACTTTTTAAGTTCACAAATAAATGAGTGAACAAACTAATTTATTTGTAATTTTAGATAATTAAATATTTTAGTTCATGAACAATTAAACGAATGAACATTTTAAGTTTTTGAATAAAATAAAAATATAATGTTCGTAAACAAACATGTTGGTGTATTCACGAATACTATTTGTGAATAAGTGTTCTTAAGCTGTTCACGAACATTAACGAACTATTCGTGAACATTAACGAATGAACATGAATATAATGATTTAGTGTTCATGTTGACTCGATTAGTTTAGAAATAATATTAAATTAAACTCGAATAACTTATTATTCGACTCAGCTCGATTTGGACTATTAGTAGTCGAATAAGCAAAATGTTGGAAGAAAATTACCCATAACCTATAATACCTAATAATAATAATAGTAATTTGGACCGAGAGGGGGATTGAGGGTATAATGGGAATAGAAATAATGAGGCTATCATCACATCAGCGATGACTGTTTGCGGCTCTTGAAGTTGAATCTCATCCCATCTCCGTTGACTTACACAAAAATTGAATATAGACGAGATGGTGGAGGAATGAGCAAATATTCTTCTACGAAACCTTTAAACTACAATATCTACAAAATTAACCTTGAAAAACTTATTTATGTTGCATAATTTACTCCTTTTTATTTTCTTTATTTAAAATTAATTATTTGCACCCCAGGATGCATTATGCATAATTGCATATATGCTGCTAGCTAGAGTCTGTGTTCAATTATGATGGAATGAATACGACAGTAATTAATTTTCATTTTTTTTCTTAAATATTTCCACGTAATTGCCATATCGTCTAAAAAGAAGCGGATAAAGTCGAAGGTGGGGTTTTAATATATATCATTTACTCATCCAGTTATTGTCACCAAGTAATAGACTGAAAACAATTATTTTAATATTAAATTTTGTCTTGCTTATTAACTTGTATTATAGTTTTTGACTTTCTAGTTGTTATTTTATCATATTTGAATCCGAACCCCATATCTTAAGTTTAGTGGATTGATTAAGTTTAAGTTTGGGTTTGTATTGAACATAAATATTTTCTTTATAACTTCACAAATAAATATTTAATTCTAAAACAAAGTGTCTTGACACACTTTTTCCTTATTTGCAAGGATACTAGAATTATTTTTCTTGAATTTTAAAGAGTTATTATTATTATTATTATTATTATCATATTTAAGCACGTTGGGCGAATCATGTATCCCAAGTTGTTAATTTATTTAAAAAAAAAAAACGCACCCAACATGCATGGTTTGCACTTAAAAAAACAAAAAAAATATTTATAGTACCAAATACTTTTTCTTTTCGAGGAAAAAAAAACATAAAATCCTTATTTTAAAAAACGTTATAAACACCTTAATATTCAAAGAAAAAAAAAACATATTCAAAGACAAAAATAACTTTTTCCTTGCGATTCTAGAAGTGAATAAAATAAATATATGTGTGTTTACAATGATAACCCCGAATTGAACATGGATGATGGCATGCCTGGCATCACCCGTGACGTACATGAATGCAATTACTCAGTTCCTATAAATAGCAGATGTGATGGGGAGAACTCTACCAACCTCATTCGGGCAATCTCCACAAATCCAATTCAGTGTGTGTCATACCGAACCCAACAACGACAATAGCTCAAATTTGCTGCCACTTCCCCCAAGTAAGCAAACAAACACAAAACCCATCATCGTCAACAACACCAAAGACCAAAAACTGTAGAACCGCATTCTTGTTCTTCATCATCAATCATCTCTTTCTGTCGGTGGCTATGGCGGTGGAAAATAATAATAATAAACGTGTGGTGGTGATCGGTGGCGGGGTCGCCGGGTCGTCCATCGCCAATTCTCTCCAGCATGATGCCCGTGTCGTACTCATCGACCCGTAAGTCTTTTGATTCTCGTTTCGGTGTTCATTTTCAGAATTGTATTTTTAAATTCAACGAGGCAGCTGAGCAGGCGGGTTTATGTTGTTGATTTTATTTGATTTGATTTTTTTTTGTTTTTTGTGCAATTTTATTTGGTTTCTGTTTACTCAATTGAATGAAAGTTGTCAAGGTATGAATCGAATTTGAGACACATGATTGACGATGTCATATTATTGTATATGGACTTTTCTTGTTTGTTGGGTAGAGTGTAATAAGGATTATGCTGCCTAGGTAATTCACATTTTTTTTACATAGACTCTTGTGTTGCAGGAGTGGGAGAAGTAATTGATTAAACACATTTTGAATTCAAGACCTATGCGCATTGAATTGGACTGTAATGGGCTTTGCTGAAGTTCTACAAAAAACTGATTCTTCTGTTCTATTTTTAATAGATTGGTGTAGGCCATGTCATGTCTTGGAAACCATAAGTGTCGCGTAATTAGAGAACCGTTCTACTTCTACAATCAGATTTTGGTCATGTATCTTAATGTTGTAGCCTGTAGGAAAGCCACACTCTTATGTCTGTGTTTGAGCACCTTCTTTTGTACTTCATTGTTCATTACTATATTATTCATCTGCGATTAACGATTTTCATTGATAGATTAAGATACATTTGATGAAACTATTATACCCACAATTTCACCCTCCACTGCCTATGCTATTGCATTTGCAGCATTAGTTGATGCTACACTACCAATTGTCATCGTAAGAATTTCCTATGGCTCAACACTATTGGAGACTTGAGATACATCAATCATACTTCTGTTGAATTGCTTTTGAACTTCTAAGTCTGATTAGGTTTGAAGATAGTTGTGGCTTACAGTTCTCTTTTGACACCAGGAAAGAATATTATGAGATCCCCTGGGCAACCTTGAGGACAATGGTGGAGCCATCATTTGCACAGAAAACAATTGTTAACCACAATGAATACTTCACCAATGGGCGTACTATAATTTCAACAGCAACCAATGTGACAGAAAATGAAGTTACTACTTCAGAGGGCCATGTCATCGCATATGATTATCTTGTAATTGCCACAGGCCACTTCGATTCTGTTTCCAAAACTAGAACTGAAAGGCTCACTCATTACGAGAGAGGTAGGTACATAAGGAATTTTAATTTCAATTCTGTGACTATGCAATTCTAATAATGAATCATGTTGATGGTTGACTGTGTGCATGACCCATGGATGTCTTATCTTGTATACTTCTCATGCAGAAAACCTAAAAAATAGATCGCACTGATATTATAATTTATTTCTTCATGACATCTCTGGATTAGGTAATGAAATATTTGTGGCATTAATCAAGATATTTCGTATGCTCCTCCAATATACTTATTAAGGATATGAAGCCAACTGATTTTAAATTTGTTTGAAACCCAGTGGTCGCTATAAGCAGTTCTAGTGGTGAAGGCCTCCATTTGTATGATGGCCGTTTAATTCTCCCTGGTTGAATTATCTTCGTTTTCAATAAACTGGATCAGACATTCCAACGCATAATGTGTATCAAATTTAATGTCCCTATCCCTGTTTTGCAGAGTTCCAAAAGATAAAATCTGCCAGTTCGGTCTTGATTGTTGGAGGAGGGCCCACCGGAGTGGAACTCGCTGGTGAAATTGCTGTCGATTTCCCTGATAAGAAGGTGACTCTGGTGCACCGTGGTTCGAGGCTACTAGAATTTATTGGCCCGAAGGCCTCGAGAAAGACCCTCAACTGGTTGACTTCAAAGAAAGTTGAAGTGATCCTGGATCAATCTGTTGATCTGGACTCTGCATCAGATGGTGTTTATACAACATCCGGTGGAGAAACCATTCATGCTGACTGCCATTTCTTGTGCACAGTAAAGCCAACAGGTTCATCATGGCTTAAAGATACTATATTCAATGATAGCTTGGATAACAAGGGAAGGTTGATCGTCGATGAGCACCTGAGGGTGAAGGGTCGCAAAAATGTCTTTGCCATTGGAGATATTACTAATATTCCGGTATGCATGCATTTTCTTTCGCTCTGTAATTGTAAAGATGCTGTACACATTCAAGCTAACAACATCCTAGTCCAGTAGTATATGTACGAGTTGCCGTTCAATGTTTACTAACCACCTTAATTTGTATGATTTTCAAAAAATGAGTTCTTGATGACTCTTCCTCTTGCTTCTGTTTTAGGAACTTAAGCAAGGTTATTTGGCAGTAAACCATGCTACAGTGACTGCGAAGAACATAAGATTATTAATGGCAGGGAATCACGAGAGCAAGCTGGCTTCATATAAGCCTGCATCTGCAATTGCACTTGTTTCACTTGGGAGGAAAGAAGGAGTGGCACAATTCCCGTTCATTACCATAATTGGCTGCCTTCCTGGCAAGATCAAATCCGGGGACTTGTTTGTGGGGAAGACAAGAAAGCAGCTTGGACTTAAGGCTTCCCCGTAGACCCATTGAGCTGACTTGTGTAACATCTTTGATTTATGCTTTATTGTGTTTTTGTTTTTGTTTTGTTTTTAGCTTGGCATGCTGTGTTTTTGTATGTACCTTATGGGCCTGTGGCATGCCAGAGAAAGGGTGCGGTTATTTTATTTTAATTTTTTAAAAGAAAGAAGTGGTCTCAGTAAAAATAAAGATGTAGTTTTATTTGCCTTCTGTCCGATACAGCTTATTTCAACTAGCAGATAGAAAACTTGTCTAAGACAATCCAAATAAAATGCATGCAAGAAAACGGTAGATGTCTTAATTTTTTTTTTGGGTCTAATTTTTATATAATATAAATATTTATAATTTTAATAAATATATATATATAGTTATTAGTTATATTTATATGATATTAATATTTATAAAATTATTATATTATAATATTGTTATTGAATATAAAACATATTATTATTATTGTTTGTATTCAGTTACTTTTGTGAGGTTAGCGGATAACCGGTAAGAGTAAAGGATGTCAACGGATAGCCATGTTGTTGTAATTGCCAGGATTGGATAGGTGTTTGTCCGGTTGTTAATCTTGTAAAGTTTTGGAAAGGGTATGGTAAGGCTAGGAAGACTTGGATGGATGTTGTGAGCTACAGAAACCGTGTAAATTCCTGCATTAAGACATTTGACAAGGGCAACCAAGAGTAGCCATATAAATAGGAAGAGATGTACCTTTGTCTCGTGTTAGAACAAGCATAGAAAGACCATTGCAGAAATCAAATTTATTTATGAGTCATGTTTTTAAATTCCAGAACATCAAAATCAAGTAATTTCTCGTGTCTGCACCCAAAAGATCAAATGATTGGTGAGAAACACCTAAAAGATATTACATAGCTGGTGTTATCTCAAAACAAACATGTCTACATCATATAATAAGGGTATATCTGTACATTTTCACATGATATGCAACTACTAACTAGTTCATTATAAGGGTACATATTTCATTATAATATTATAACATAAATCATTACATCAAATAAGGAATTTATCAACTTTCAACTTCTATGGCAATCGCTAACTAGTTCGTTGAGCACATATGCTTAGTAAGTTACCTATAATTCCACATCATTCCGACGTTCCAACCAAGACCAAGAATTTTACATGTCACGTGTATATCTGTGCCAATGTAGTGCTTTAAACTATCCACTTAAACATCAATAATCCAATATTTTTCTAGTATTTTTCTTTTAAATTTTGAAAGAGTGAGAATTTGAACTTGTCACGCCCCCAAATCCTGAAATCAACAGAACTAGGAACGCGACGTCCCCGCACCCTCACCCGAGAGGTCGAGGGGATTTGTGGCCGACCCGAATCATGTACAACTCGACAACAGGGGTAAAGTTGTAATTCCAATGGTCCAATAAGACATTCAGGCAAGGAAACACATATAATAGTGCAGTTCACATTACTAAAATCAAGCAACACTCATGATAAAACATAATAAAGTTAACCAAACAGGTTTATACAACTGTTACAGACTAAACAATAAACAGGGTCCATAGAATATCCTACACCAAGATTTCCTGATCTGCTCTGCTACGGCTCCAACAGTTATTCCCTACAACCTGTAGGAAATAGAAATAAAGTAGGGGTGAGCACGAGTGCCCAGTAGGTGACCCCCCCATCTCCACTATCCTTTTACATAATTTCCTAGGTCTATATGATCAGGTGTATGCTTGTGCTAATGTAATGTTACATTCTATCACAATTAAATTTCATTTAATCACAAACAAGACATCACATCACACTTTCAGTCATTAATGGTTCGCACCGGTAACCTAGCCATCTATGGAATTCCCGCTACCAACTCCAAGAGTTCAGATCACTACTAAACAGCCATATATGGGACCTGTGGTGTCCCTAACTGTAAGACCCGCAAAAAAATTTAAGCTCTTCCTTAAATAGTAATAATAATAATGTCATTACTAAAAATAGTTAGAAAAAATATTTTAGATATTATCACAATAAAAATAAGTACCCAATGTAGTCATTTAAGTAGAATGTGACTAGTAAGTAGCCGTTAGAATAGTAACTAGCAGTTAGAATAGTAACTAACTGTTAGAATAAGTAACTAACCGTTATGAATAGTATCCGTTTGAATTGTTATAAATAGGTATGTGTATGTAATAATGTTTTATAATATTATACTTTATAGGTTTATAAAGTAAGAAGTCATGAAATATGATGTTATCTTACTTTATTGTTTATTGATTACGCAATTATATTATTTTATCCGCGTTAATATTAAATACGTTATAAAAATAAAATAATTTCTTATACGTCATAAAAGTTTAGATGCTATATATTATGTCATTTAGTTTCTTAAACCAAATTACTATGGGTAAGTAAGTATTACAAGCCTTAACTTTATCAAAAGTATAAAACATAGGTAAGACCCAAAAATTTGAATAAGGCAGATTCTGGAGGTCCCATTCAAAAATCCATAACTTGAGTTATACAGATCCAATTGACATGAAATCAAAGCCCATTTGTTCATTTATGACTTAGATAAAACGTGTAGAAATTTCAGAATTTATTATGAAGCCAATCAATTCCAGAAGTTAAAATACTACACATAGGTTCAGTATGAACGGGTAAACATTTTAGTATAACTTTAAAATTCAATAACTTTTGTTATACATATGTAAAAATTATAAAATTGATACCCATTTGTAGATATTTGAGTTAGTAATGCAATACAACTGGCCATTTGTCAAAAACTACAAAATTAAAAACGTTATAATTGAATTAGTAGGGAGTACACCAATGTGGACTTTTGATGCCAAAGGAACCTTCTAGGTTTAAAAGTCTTAAAACATTTTTAAATGGTAGGAGGAGATAACCAGTTTTTAATAAGAGATAATATGAGGAAAATAAAGTATTATATATATTTTAAATAATTTAATGCCAAAGTCAAATTCGTACACTATTTTTCACACTATTACACCTCCCACCTTACCTATAAATAACATGCCTCACTTCCCTTCTCAAGCACTCTTTCCATTCAAATAAGCCACAAAACTCTCCTCCAAATTGTTGGGTTGGGTGCCCTAGACCCAACCACTGTACATGTATATCTTGGGATTTCGTTGTATTTACACATTATGTGTTTATATATTTATCATTGTATGTTTATTATACTTCTGCATTCACATACACGATAATGTCCATAGTATATTGTCGCATCAATCGGTTATAGCAGTCCCCGCTATAATGAGAACCTATTGGATGTTATGACAATATCTTAAACTATATGTCCTATGGTCTAGATACATCTTTCTGATTGGACACAGAAGATGTCTGATTATCAGGTGTTGGGGGCTCATAAGCATTGAGACACTTTCTCATAGTGTTCGCACTTGGTGATCTCCAAGTTTGGGAGATCATGAGGACTGACCCGTTAATGAGAACGGCACATCTAGATGCCATTGATCGTTCTCATCTGTAGACGTGTGTATTGGTCCTTTGACTTGAGACCATTGTTATTGTATACCACGAGTCACATACTTTGATACATGATGAAAACCATGACATAGATGCTCGTGGCGAGGTAGCTTGTGTTAGGTATGTCATGACTGATATGACAATAACAGATGGGTCAAGAGAGGATTTATCCCTTCCAAGTTATGGAAGATGACATCGCTGGCCCTTTGACTTGATGGTAGTGTCATCTTTGAAATCCATGGCCATGGTGTTCCAGACAAGTCCATCAGAAAGTCAAAGAAAAATATAACAAGCAATAGGACTGATGGCATATGTATGCATTCCGCTTGTTGCGATGTCCGAGATAAAAGGATTAAAATACACAGTGAGCGTTTGTAGGAGGTTGTCGACTTATACGATATATCTAATCCTTTTTAGTCGCCGTGTCGTGTTGCTAGACAACGTTCACGGACTATGGTGGGACCATAGCCATTAAGGATGGAACCTAGAGGGTCACACAATAGTGTATTTGGTAGGTCCAGTAGTTCAGTGGAACTACACAAAGCAATCGGTCCAGTTTGATTTAAGTTCGGAATCAATAAGAGCCCGGATTGCTAGATCGACTCAAAATCACTATTCGAGCCAGAATAAGTGATTCGGATCATCGTTTAGGAATTTCGAGGGCAAATCTGAGTTCAGGAGATTGCCACGGTCGAACGTGTCCAGTTTGGGATTTTTCGGCGCTCGGGTTCCAGTGGGGCCTACACGAGCGCAGATGGGGCCCACACGAGATGAGACGAGAGGGGACATATGTCACACCATGTGAAAACATGAGTGGCCCATGTTTTTGGTTTATTAGGGCCTATTTTCAAAGGGTTACATCCTAGGTTTGAAAATGGGTGGCTAATAAAACAAAATAAATAAAATAAAAGTATTGTTTTATTAATAATGGGACTTTGGCATATATTATTAAGGGGAGTGAGAGGAAATTCGTGGGATAATTATTTTGGGTGCTTTGGAGAACAAAGAACTCATTCTCCCACTTCTCTCCTTTCTCCCTTTCCCCCCCTTGCTTCTAAGTTGCAGATTAAGCAGGAAACAGCCCATTTTGCTGTACGCTGCAACAGGTGGAGCAATAGGTTGATCAAACGGACGAATCCAAGGAGTCTCTATGCTCGTGCTAGCACCTGAACGTGGGACGGGACGTCCGCGGACCACCGGTGCACGTGGACTGCTCTAGAGAGCTCCTGGTTTGGAGTTTCTGCACCGACGAGCACAGATACTGCCGGAAATTACGGGTATGTAATTTTCTGTTTTACTTACTTAAAATTTCAATTTAACACCTCTATATGAAGGTTCCACCTCTTAGGATGCCGTGTATAAAATTTCATAATTTTATACGGCCGTTTAGGACCCGAATGGCACTCTTCCGCTGCGCACGGAACCCACAATGGTATCAAAGCCTGGTTTGGTTGTGTTTAGTTGAAATTTTAATTAATTGTAAATGGCTTAAAATTCATAAAAGGCATCCCAAGTGGCTAAGAATTATGCTAGGGTCGAGAAAAGAAAAAAAACGGCGCGTGAATGGCGCGAATCGGACGAAAACAGGCGAATCGGGAACGCGAAACACCCTGGAGCGGCGGTGCGTGCGCCGCACGCGCGCCCAGACGCGGCCGCACGTGCCGGCAACACGCGGGCTGCGGCTCACGGGTCAAGACCCGACCCGCCATCCGGCCCACCGGATCAGGACCCGACCCGGTGGGATCTAACGGACGAGACTCTGCCACGTGGCGTGCCTTCGCTGCGCCACATGGCAGAGTTGTGGATCGCGGATCGGGTTGGCCCCGCCCGCCCGTCCGGGTCAGGATTCGACCCGGGTCGCGTGCCCTGGTTGCGCCACGTGGCGCGCTCCGGCACTACCACGTGGCGCAGTTTGGGCCGTCCATTTCAAATAGGGCCCTACAGGCCTCTAAAAATTCTGAAAAAATAACAGAAAATCCATAAAAATCAGATGATTGAGGTGGTAAAGTTTCAGAATTTTTGAACGTCCGGATTGTCCTAGAAAAATCAATTAGTGTTTTGACCTAGTGTTTTAGCCTACCGGGATCCAGTTTTTGAAATTTGGCCATTTAAATATTGCATAAATATTTTTTTATAGTTTGTGGCATGATCATGAGCTTAGACCAACCTGTGTATGCTTGGCGTTAATTAATTATTTATTCAAGTGCGTGAATGTATGTAATTATTTATTTATGTTGGTGGTCTACGTACCATCCATCTCCTATCCTATGTGGGGCCTGCGTGCCTATTTATTTGATGTAAATGTGAGCCTTTGAGGCCCGCACATGGTGGATGGGACTGCGCCACTCGGACACGTAATCTAGGACCCGGATGCAAGCCAATCCAAGCAGGAGAGCTCAGTGGGACCCGGGCCAGTGAAAAGCTCAAGAGGAGACCCCTAGGTTTAATGGTTGGTCTTCTACTCGCTCAGTAGACCAACCAAAGCTCATGATCATGCATTTATTTGCTTTGATATCTGTTTGTATGGATATCTCTTTGATCGCCACTTTTCCACCCTTGGCATGTGTGTGAGGTCTATGAGGGCGATCACGTAGACAGATGTGCCTAAGTTAAAAAGGAAAATCCGTATATATATTGGATGTGACAAATATATATCACATGACCTAAAATCCCTCAAAAGCATATATAAAGTCAGAAAGCCTTCCATTAATTAACTTAAAATACACCCTTTGTGCTCGGGTATCGGTCGTGCCTCAGTCGCGGATATCCTTTTGCTCTGGGGAGTTGTAAGTCAATTAATGGGTCGACTGAACCAAAAAGTGCATCAAAGGAGTAGCCCTAGCTAGCTTGATGCAGTTTTGGAGGCAAAGGTTGAGGAACCGAGTTAATGGTTCACGGACCAGGGGAGTCCACTCAACAACCAAGGAACTGCAAGTTTTAGCAGTTGGCCAGAGTAAAGCCTACCTAAATACCTCTTTATGGCGGCGTAGCCCTAGCTTGGGCCATAAAGAGGGGAATATGGATCCTTGCCACTAGGTTATTTCAGCGACGAAATAATCCGAATTCAATAGTGAGGGCTATTGGAATTTGAGCAAATAGTGGGAGACATGTCCTATACATATGTCAATTTGAAATCATACTAAACCAAGATACTAATCTGCTTAAGTTTACTTTGTTGTAGATCACATGGCAACTCCCATCACCAACCTATCATTGCGTAGTCTGTTGGACAAAGAAAATGTCCTTACCGGTGCGAATTTCCAGGAGTGGTACAGGCGCTTACGCATAGTACTACGCCAAGAAAGGAAATTCTATGTACTAGAGACCCCACTCTCTAGTGAACCCCCTCAAGATTCACTACCAACGATTCTAGATGCTTATCTTAAACATAAAGAGGATTCACTAGACGTACAGTGCATCATGCTATCAGCTATGTCTAGTGAACTCCAGAGGCTTTATGAAGATAAGTCTCCCTTTGATATTCTCTCAAGTCTGAAAGAGCTATATCAGGAGAGGTCTAGACAGGAGAGATATGACATCTCCCATGCTCTGTTCACGAGCAAGATAGGAGATGGAGCCCAGGCAGGCCCGCACGTATGTAAGATGATTACTTACATCGAGAGGCTCCAAATCTTAGGGATCCAAATGGACACTAGTCTATGTGTTGATCTCATCCTATCCTCCCTGCCTCCAAGCTATTCACAGTTCGTGCTGAACTATAACATGAATAACTTGGAGAAGTCGTTGCCAGACCTTCTGACCATGATTCGTCAAGCTGATAAGGATATGAAGAAAGATAAAGCTCAAGTCCTTATGCTGACTAAGAGGTCAAAGGGAAAGGGCAAACGTCCAACCAAGAGACCATTGGCCAAGAGTGGGCCAAAGGCACAGGTAGAACGTCCTACCAAGAAACAAAAGATCTTGAGGGAGTCCAACGAACAGGACGCTGTTTGCTTTGCATGTGGCAAGAAGGGCCACTGGAAGAAAAACTGCAAAGTGGTGGTGAAGAAGCAGGATGACGCTTCAACTTCAGGTATATTCGTTATCGAATGTAATCTTTCAGTTTCTACTTCTTGGGTATTAGATACAGCATGTGTCTCACATGTGTGTATCCAAATGCAGGAACCAAGTAAGTTCAGAAAGCTAGATAGAGGCGAGGTGGATCTACGAGGTGCTAATGGTGCAAGACTGGCTGCCATAGCTGTGGGAGATTATTACTTATCCTTGCCTAATGGTTTGTTTGTTGTACTAAGGAACTGTTATTATGTGCCTAGTGTAACCCGTAACATAATCTCCGTATCGAGTTTAGATATGGATGGTTTTTATTTCAAGTTTGGAAATAAAATGTGTTCCTTTTCAAAAGGAAATGTAAGTTATGGGACGGCAGTATTAATAAATGGTTTGTATATACTAGAATTGAACAACCATGTGTTAGCCATCGATAAAGCAAATACCACCACCATAAACTTGCATGACTCATACGACACCCAGTTGTGGCATTGTCGTTTAGGCCATATAAATGAGAAGCGGTTGACTAAGTTACATCGAGAAGGGTATTTGAGTCAGTTTGAACTCAAACCCTTAGATTTATGTCATGCTTGTTTAAGGGGCAAAATGACAAAAACACCTTTCAGTGGTAAAGGTGAAAGAGCTACAGAGCTTCTGGAACTTATCCACACAGATGTTTGTGGACCGTTCCAAGTAGAAGCTAGAGGTGGTTATTCCTATTTCATCACTTTTACCGATGATCTCAGTAGATATGGATATATCTACCTAATGAGATATAAGTCGGATTCCTTTGACATGTTCAAGGAATATAAAAGTGAAGTAGAAAATCAACTTGGAAAAAAGATAAAGAAGCTTCGCTCAGATCGAGGTGGCGAATATATTAGCCAAGAGTTCACTGATTTTCTACAAGAATGTGGAATAATAACACAACGTACTCCTCCTTATACAACACAGTGGAATGGTGTTAGTGAGAGGAGAAATCGTACCTTGCTTGACATGGTTCGATCTATGATGAGTCATGCCACTCTTCCATTATCCTTTTGGGGATATGCATTGCAAACTGCAAAGATACACACTTAATCGTGTACCGACTAAAGCAGCAGATGGGATTCCATACGAGTTCTGGTATGGTAAGAAACCCAATCTGTCACACTTGCGTATTTGGGGATGCGAGGCATTTGTTAAGACTGATTCCAGTAACAAACTAGCACCTCGAAGCGCGAAGTGCAACTTTATAGGGTATCCTAAAGAAACAAGAGGATATTACCTATATAACCCCTCAGATAGAAAAGTTAATGTGGTAAGATATGCCATATTTCTAGAAAGGGAACACATCTCCAAAAGAGATAGTAGGAGCCCAATTGACTTAGATGAAGTCGAGGCTCAAGATGTACAAGAGTCGGTACAGGAGCAAGATCCACAAGAGCAAGTGGAAATAACAGCTCCAGAAACACATGAGTTGCGTAGGTCAAGTCGGGAAAGGAGAGAACCAGAAAGATATTATGGTTTTCTCATCACCGAGTCAGGTGATGCGTTGTTAGTAGACAACGACGAACCCGAGACCTACACATCAGCTATCACTGGCTGTGAGGCTGAACAATGGCAAGAAGCCATGAATTCTGAGATGGCCTCCATGTATCAAAACCAAGTTTGGGTTTTGGTAGATGCTCCCGTAGGAATAAGATCCATTGGGTGCAAATGGATATTCCGAAAGAAACTAGACATGGAGGGTAACGTGTGCACCTATAAAGCAAGACTGGTTGCTAAAGGTTTCAAACAACGTCAAGGAATTAACTATGATGAAACCTTTTCACCAGTGGCAATGCTTAAGTCCATCCGAATTCTGTTAGCGATAGCAGCATTCCATGACTATGAGATTTGGCATATGGATGTCAAGACAACCTTTCTTAACGGGAATCTGACGGAAGATGTCTATATGACACATCCAGAAGGATTTGTGACACCAGGCCAAACTCATAAAGTCTGTAAGCTGCAAAGATCGATTTATGGATTGAAGCAGGCTTCCAGATCATGGAATCTTCGTTTTGATGAAGCCGTAAGGCAATTTGGTTTCATCAAAAATGAAAGTGAACCATGTGTTTGCCAAAAGGTAAGTGAAAATGCTAAAGTGTTCCTGGTGTTGTATGTTGATGACATACTACTTATAGGAAACTATATACCAGTCTTACAGTCAGTTAAGACGTGGTTAAATGAAAACTTTTCCATGAAGGACTTAGGAGATGCATCCTATATTCTAGGGATCAAAATCCATAGAGATAGATCCAAGAGAATATTAGGCCTAAGTCAGAGTACATACATTGACAAAGTACTCAAAAGGTACAAGATGGAAGCCTCCAAGAGAGGATTACTTCCAATGTCACATGGCATTAGTCTCTCAAGAAAAATGTGTCCTAAGACACAAGAACAGAGAGAGAAGATGGAGAGAGTCCCTTATGCTTCGGCTATGGGTTCCATCATGTATGCCATGTTATGTACTCGGCCTGATGTTGCCTATGCATTGAGCATGGTAGGTAGATATCGGGCGAGATCCAGGTGAATCGCGACTGGGCTGCAGTAAAGACAATCCTTAAGTACTTGAGACGTACTAAGGAGTTGTTCCTGGTATATGGAAAAGATGATGAGCTAGTCATGCGGGGGTACACAGATGCTAGCTTTCAGACAGATCATGATGATCTGAAGTCGCAATCAGGATATGTTTTCATCTTGAATGGTGGTGCTGTGAGTTGGCGGAGTGCCAAGCAGGCAGTTGTTGCAGATTCTATAGCAGAGTCTGAGTATATAGCAGCCTTAGATGCTGCAAAGGAAGCAGTTTGGATTCGCAGTTTCCTCACTCAGCTCGGGGAGGTGCCTAGCAGTGTAGATCCCGTCACAATCTATTGTGACAACATTGCAGCGGTTGCCCTGGCTAAGGAGCCGAGATCACATCAGCGAACCAAACATATACTCAGGAAATATCATCTTCTTCGAGACTTTACTAAGAGAGGTGACGTCGTGATTAGCAGAGTAGCCACAGAGGATAATGTGGCAGACCCCTTGACTAAAGCCATTAATCAGCGGAAGCATGATGCTCATGTAAGTGCTAACGGGTTACAGTATGTTAGCAGTTGGCTCTAGTGCAAGTGGGAGTTTGTTGGATTGGGTGCCCTAAACCCAACCACTGTACATGTATATCTTGGGATTTCGTTGTATTTACACATTATGTGTTTATATATTTATCATTGTATATTTATTATACTTCCGCATTCACATACACGATAATGTCCATAGTATATTGTCGCATCAATCGGTTATAGCAGTCCCCGCTATAATGAGAACCTATTGGATGTTATGACAATATCTTAAACTATATGTCCTATGGTCTAGATACATCTTTCTGATTGGACACAGAAGATGTCTGATTATCAGGTGTTGGGGGCTCATAAGCATTGAGACACTTTCTCATAGTGTTCGCACTTGGTGATCTCCAAGTTTGGGAGATCATGAGGACTGACCCGTTAATGAGAACGGCACATCTAGATGCCATTGATCGTTCTCATCTGTAGACGTGTGTATTGGTCCTTTGACTTGAGACCATTGTTATTGTATACCACGAGTCACATACTTTGATACATGATGAAAACCATGACATAGATGCTCGTGGCGAGGTAGCTTGTGTTAGGTATGTCATGACTGATATGACAATAACAGATGGGTCAAGAGAGGATTTATCCCTTCCAAGTTATGGAAGATGACATCGCTGGCCCTTTGACTTGATGGTAGTGTCTGTACTGAAATCCATGACCATGGTGTTCCAGACAAGTCCATCAGAAAGTCAAAGAAAAATATAACAAGCAATAGGACTGATGGCATATGTATGCATTCCGCTTGTTGCGATGTCCGAGACAAAAGGATTAAAATACACAGTGAGCGTTTGTAGGAGGTTGTCGACTTATACAATATATCTAATCCTTTTTGGTCGCCGTGTCGTGTTGCTAGACAACGTTCACGGACTATGGTGGGACCATAGCCATTAAGGATGGAACCTAGAGGGTCACACAATAGTGTATTTGGTAGGTCCAGTAGTTTAGTGGAACTACACAAAGCAATCGGTCCAGTTTGATTTAAGTTCGGAATCAATAAGAGCCCGGATTGCTAGATCGACTCAAAATCACTATTCGAGCCAGAATAAGTGATTCGGATCATCGTTTAGGAATTTCGAGGGCATATCTGAGTTCAGGAGATTGCCACGATCGAACGTGTCCAGTTTGGGATTTTTCGGCGCTCGGGTTCCAGTGGGGCCCACACGAGCGCAGATGGGGCCCACACGAGATGAGACGAGAGGGGACATATGTCACACCATGTGAAAACATGAGTGGCCCATGTTTTTGGTTTATTAGGGCCTATTTTCAAAGGGTTACATCCTAGGTTTGAAAATGGGTGGCTAATAAAACAAAATAAATAAAATAAAAGTATTGTTTTATTAATAATGGGACTTTGGCATATATTATTAAAGGGAGTGAGAGGAAATTCGTGGGATAATTATTTTGGGTGCTTTGGAGAACAAAGAACTCATTCTCCTACTTCTCTCCTTTCTCCCTTTCTCCCCCTTGCTTCTAAGTTGTAGATTAAGCAGGAAACAGCCCGTTTTGCTGTACGCTGCAACAGGTGGAGCAATAGGTTGATCAAACGGATGAATCTGAGGAGTCTCTACGCTCGTGCTAGCACCTGAACGTGGGACGGGACGTCCGCGGACCGCCGGTGCACGTGGACTGCTTTAGAGAGCTCCTGGTTTGAAGTTTCTGTACCGACGAGCACAGATACTGCCGGAAATTACGGGTATGTAATTTTCTGTTTTACTTGCTTAAAATTTCAATTAAACACCTCTAGATGAAGGTTCCACCTCTTAGGATGCCGTGTATAAAATTTCATAATTTTATATGGCCGTTTATGACCCGAACGGCACTCTTCCGCTGCGCACGGAACCCACACAAATAGTCTCCAAATAGTTCTATTAACACCCAAATAGTCCTCCAAGCCTTCTCTTCTCTCAATCTTCCTCTCACCCGTTGGAAGTTCCAAAGGGTAAATATTTCAAGCATATATTAATCATGTTCTTGGAAGGCTAATCCTCCTCATACATATATATATATTATGGATGGCCTTGCCCCTCAATATATATATGTATATTTATTAAATAATATGTATGTGTATATATATTATTATTATTCCATGGAAGGCTAAGTCTCCTCATACATATATATTTATTATGGATGGCTTTGTTCCTTAATATATATATGTATATGATACGTATATGTGTATATATAGATTATTATTCCATGGAAGGCTAAGTCTCCTCATACATATATATATATATTATGGATGGCTTTGTCCCTCAATATATATATGTATATGATACGTATATGTGTATATATAGATTATTATTCCATGGAAGGCTAAGTCTTCTCATACATATATATATTATGGATGGCTTTGCCCCTCAATATATATATATATATATATATATGTATATTGTATATTATATACATATATTATATAGGTATATGTATAAGTAAAGATTATTATTATCATGAGAAGTTTTTCCACCATAATATACTTATATATGTCTCTCAATATATTATTTATGAATATACTATTATTATTAAAACTAAAATATTAACTTTTAAATTTTATTTCAAGGTTTATAAACGCGGAAGATAAAAAGATTGTAAGGATCCCTTCTCCCTTTCCTTACCACGATCTCCGACGTGGAAATTCATTTCCTATTTCTTCTCTATATTTCTATCTCAAGATTTCTCCTCATAATATTATTTTAAGAAGAATTAACTTTCTTTGGCACTTCTTGAGAATTTGGTAATCTAATTTATTGAATGATGAATAACCCTTTTACTTATTGGGGCTATTATTGCAAGACCTTCCTTTACGTTGAAATTTACCATGGATGTGATTGTTTGAAAATTTATGAAGATATGTTTTATGTTTGGCAATATGTTTATGGGTGGTTCCAGAAAGACCTCCAATGCATTGGGTAAAGAACATCACTGGAGAGTGTCAATCCAGTTGATAACAAGTTATGCAAGATATCTAGGTGGTGAACCTAGATGAGAAGATATTCTTATTTTTCCATGAGTTGATTATTATCCATATATTATCCCTTACTTTTAACCTTACTGGGCTATTTGAGCTCATTTCCTTCATGTTTTCTTCCAACCCCAGGGAACTAGGAAAAAGCAAGGATGCTAGGATAATGGTGTCCAGAATGCTTGGAATAACATCATAAGAAGATTATGCATGTAGTATTTATATGTCATGTAAAACTATAATGGGTTATCAACACCTAGTCTTTAAACGCTAAACCTTAGAGATCTTGTGATGAGTCTTGATGTAATAAATAAACCATCGAATTTATGTTGAGCAATAGATTACTATTAATATAATTGTAATATCTTATTTGTCTAACGCACCCGGTCTGGAAGTCCAGATTTGGGGGCGTTACACTAACGACAACCCGCCACATATGAGACCTGGGTTAACCAGCCACATAAGGGACTTGCTGCCATCTTGCCAGCCCTATGTGGGACCCGTGATTAACTCAACCAATCTCATCACAAAATCCACACCCATAATTAATAAACACCAATTTATCATAGTCCACACACATAATTAATGAACACTAATTATCACACCTACACACATAATCAATAAATACCAATTTATCACATCCACACATAATTTACAACCCTAATTTTAATCACCAAATCCACACGCGATTATCAAACACTAACTCAGCACTAGCATCCCATAGTTGGTATAACTATATATATATATATCATCAAACAACTAATTTCAAGCCTCAAATATCATTTTTTCTATATCAAATTAATATTATCAAGTCCGAACTAAATACTGATCAATATCTGAAACAACATTATTTTTAAATAATGTTATTATTAATATATCATTGAAGGAAACCGAATAGTAATTAACCAGCTTAAAAAAATTGATGCTTCCATATTCAAGCCTTAGCTGAAACTGGGCAGGCCAAAGTGGACCGACCATGACCGAGCTCCAGGGGATGGTATAGGTGCTGCCGTCCCCAGCCATCACACGCTAACTTACTCCTGCGTCGTAACGATACCAGGTCGATGGCCTAGTGCCCATGCTATTGTATTTATATGTTTATATATATATATATATATATATATATATATATAACAAGAAGAGTGATTAGATTGTAGCCACATCGAATGGAAACAAGAGAGGGTGATTAGAAAAAGCATGCGGGCCTACACCACTTTTTGGTAGAATTCGTGCAGGGAATGGTAGGTGAATGATATGAATAATAATAATAATAATAATAATAATAATAATAAGCGGTAATTGGGAAAAATAAGTGAGAAAATGGATTGAACGCAAGGGAGAGGCATTGAACGAATTCGACGATTTCGACTGGCGATGGAAAGTATTAGTGGACATCATCTGCATACACATATATGTAAAACGTCGCCCGTGTACATATATATATATATATATATATATATATCTACATACAGTATCAAAATCGTACAAGTTCACGTTCGTGCTACAGGGTAACGAAAAATACAAGATCACCTACCTGGATTGAAGGATCGAATGATAGATTGAACCCAGCAGCTTCCAAACCCACTGCTCTCCCTATCAAGCTCTGCGCACAACAAACGGAACGTAGGATTTATTCCCTATGTTCCCCCTTTTATATTATCATATTTAATAATAATAATAATAAACCTTAATAAAAATAATAATAATAACAACTCATTATCATAATAAATCCAAGGTATTTAGATAATTATATTAATAATGATAACATTATAATAATAATAAGGTCTAAATATTAAAATACTTTGATTGATAATAATCACATAATCATTATATTAACAATCATAATAATATATAGTAATAAATTTAAAATATTAAAACTATCCTATTAATAATAATAATAACTCAAAATGCTCACGCTAAGGCTACGCTACCGAATAAATATTCTTTACTCTATTCAGGGGGCTAATTCAAATCTCACACAGGTACGGGTCTTTACAATTTTCTAGTATTTTTTTTTGAATCCGAAAGGAGGGTATTTCACTATTTACATTGTAACTTAAGTATATTGCTTGAGGCATAATGGTTTACAATATAAATGATCCTGTTGTATCTTGGAACTGCTAACCCGAAGCTGTAGAACTGCTAACTAGGATACCCGAAGCTCAAACTTGAAGACTTGCCTCGAAGACTCGAAGATTTGCCTCGAAGGTTTGACCTTCGACCTTCGACCCCTTGACCCTTCAGCCCTTTAGCCCTTCTACTTTGTCTAGGATACTGTTCATCGTCGTTTTTGTCTATTCTTCATCTGGAATCAACCCAGCGACCCCTAGACGCCCATAAATACCTTTTTTTAACTCAATAAACCACAGTATATACCCCAAAATGCATCTTTAACGCCTCTAAATCACACAGTAACAACAAAAATACACAATTTCAGATCTTATAAATCTAAATCTACATCTAGATTTTTATGGTTGACTTCTTAACCCTCACGCCATATTCGTTTATAAACCCTCATAGATCACAGAAACATATAACCACCATTATATATCACAGATCTTACCCACAGGTTTTATACTAAACCACCAAATCTAACCTAAAATTAAATTTTCCCAAAACCCAGGGTTCATGCTAGATTTCATAAATCATGG
Source organism: Taxillus chinensis (assembly GCA_023512835.1). NCBI lineage: Eukaryota > Viridiplantae > Streptophyta > Magnoliopsida > Santalales > Loranthaceae > Taxillus > Taxillus chinensis. The sequence continues at coordinate 2,543,184 of CM042090.1, read as the reverse complement.
CACAAATCATGAAAATCAAGAATAGAATCGAGATAAGAAATATAGAAACCCCTACATAGAGTGATTCTTTGAGCTCCACGAACCCAAATTACCTTAAATCACCAAGGCTTCCAAGCGCTCTCTCTCTCTCTCTCTCTCTCTCTCTCTCTCTCTCTCTCTCTCTCTCTCTCTCTCTCTCTCTCTCTCTCTCTCTCTCTCTCTCTCTCTCTCTCTCTCTCTCTCTCATATATATATTTTCTCTCTTTAATTAATAAACACCTAAAATTACATAACTAGCCTTCTAAGGTCCCGAACTCCAAATTGGGCCCAACTACAGCGAAAATGCTCGTATCGCTGAGTACGATACCAAAATGAGATCCTTAAACACGGGTCATTCAATAGCAGTAGTACCACCGCGCCCACTGCCCCAGAGATCCACGACAAGGAAGACGGCGAGGGAAAGGGGATGTGAGGGCCGTAGATGGGCTGGAAGATAAAAGAGCGACAAACGACGCAAAGCTGGAAGGTGACGATGGGGGTGTTGCCGTGGGGGTTGGGATGGTGGGTGAGGCGGTTGGGGCCATGTGGGAGGTACGACTGCTCTCTGTCCTCTCTGATTTGCAGTCCTTGCCGAGGGAGAGTGATGATGAGGAGGCGTCGATTCTCTGTGCGTCACCGTCGAGGAGGAGGGGAGGAAAGCAATGGAACAGGGTTTGATCAAATTTACAAAATATATATATATATATAAATACATATAAAATATAAAATATGGTTGAAATTAAACTTAAAAATTACTCTTGAATTTTTTTAAAGAGTAAAATATAAATATAAATACTACTGCCTTTTGCTCAAATCGTTGGCCAATAGATTTGGAGCTTATTTTTTAGTTAAATATTGATTTTTAGATTGGAGATGGCTAAGGCTGCAAAAGGCATAGAACGCAGAAATCGCATATCCTGTTACCGTGCTCTCTCCGAAGCTTCCCTCGCCTTTTCGGTGTCGTAGACTACAAACCAAACCAATCCTACAAATTGACTTCACTGCCAACCGGTCTTCGCTCTGTGTCGTGCCTCCTCCTTCGATTCGATTCGATTCAACAAGGCTCCTTCTTTCTCGCTTCTCTGTTTCAGAGAATCGACTATCGTGGGTAGACGAAGAAGGCGATGAAGAGAGTCTTCGGCATTAAGAAGGACAAGGAGCCTCCTCCGTCTGTCCATGACGCCTCCGATAGGGTTCGTACAATTTTGTCCTTCCATTCGTGTGCGATCTGCAATTACCATTGAATCAAAGAACATATAACCATGTAACATCCTTTTTTTATACTTAGTCATTATGTTTATGGATTCAGACACTAGGTTTTTATTTTTTATTTTAAAATCGAATAAGAACATCTTGTTGTTGCATTGAAACTTACAAATGTCGTTTGATTTCCTTGGCTTTTTAAGTTTTGTTTTTTGTTGCTATTTTATAATGATTGAGTTTTAGTTTGGGATTTGGATGTGGTAATATGTTCTTGTTGCATGTTGTAACAAAACCAGTAAGATTATCATGGCACTTTGTATCTCGGATTTAAATCCTTTACCTGATGCCCAAATCATTCTCTCCCCAGATAAATAAACGAGGTGAAACAGTGGATGAGAAGATAAAAAAGCTTGATGTAGAACTTAGCAGATACAAAGAACAGATCAAGAAAACACGCCCTGGTCCTGCTCAAGAAGCTGTCAAAGCTCGAGCTATGAGGGTTCTCAAACAGAAGCGAATGTAGGTGCCTCTTCTCCCTGTCATACCTTCTATTGCTGTGAACGTCTTTTTTAGGGGGATTCTAATCTGGCTTACTTAAGTTATGTTTAATTACTGCTAAAACTAGCATCAGTACTAGAAAGGAGCCGCTTGGTCCTTGTGAGGCCAAGCTTTACATTTATGTTTTGGGGGGGATTTGCTTGAACTAAAGGGAAAATGCTGCTGGATTTTTATTTGAGTGGCTTCGAAGTGGTATAGAGGTCCTTCACCAATGTGCATGGGAGATATTGACAATTTTGCATGAGATCATTATAAACTGCAAGTTTGTGTTATTTTTAACACTAGGCAAAAATCAAACTTTCCCTCCACTAATGGACTGAACTTGGACTGGAATTTTTGGGGCTTTTGATGCCCTTGCTATAGTGGAATGGTGGCCTCTTCCTATACTGGGTTATTCCTTTGCTGTAGCATAATGTCTCTTTGCCACAGAGAATGATTTAAATTTTCTGTCACTTCAAATTTGGACTTCCCACACGATTGGATTGTTTTTGGCACTTTCGTGTTTGTAGTATTTATTTTTATTTATTGACTTTTAATCCCTTTAGTGTAGTGGAATGATTTTTTTTCCTATATTGAGGTGACCTTGATCCCTATCAGGATGATCTTTTTTTACAGTTGGCCTATGGCAAGTGAATAATTCTATGTTACTAGGAGATTGGTTTCTTTTTATGATCCTATTTGAGAAGGCTTGCAGACAACTAGCTGTAACTAAGCGTGCTTTAGCTATAATGAATTGAGCTTTGCTATAACAGACTGGGTGCTCCATAACGCGTGGATGACTCCTTAACCTTAGAGTTTGAGTCTCTCTCATTGATGTTCCCTTGAGTGAAATATGAAATGGAATGGGTGACCCTTTGGAGAAATTATTTTTATGCTTGCATGACCCTTGGAGAGAGATTGTACAGGGAATGTCTCTTGGAGTCTCTTGGAGTACAAGGCTGTTTTGGGCAATATCTTTTAGAAGTTAATTGTAAAGGACATGGCCTTTGCTGTAAGAGCAAAATCAGGTTATGCATGACCCTACTAGTAGGAGGAGAAATAATGAAGGGCATGCCCCTTAGAAAGAGTGGAGGATTGAGCAGGGTACCTTGTTGTTTGGGAGAAAGGCTATCTTGCTACTGCATTTTGAAATTCCTCTTCACTCTTTCTACGTTTTTTTTTATTCTTCCCTGTTTTGCATCTTTGGTCACTGATAACTGATGTGCTTTTCCACCTTTCTAGTGAGAGAAGCTCTCACCTCTCTCTAGAACACTCTTTTTCCAGCGTGCTTTTCCTGCAGCTGTGGGCCCTTTCTTTCCTCTCCCCTTCCTCCTCCCCTTCTCTTTCTCTTTCCCTTTTCTCTCCCTTTTCACCCCCTGTTTTTCGCCAACCCTAGAGGGTTGGCCACCTTTCTTTATTTTGCTTTGGGCTGGAATTCCTTTTGGGACAGCCCACAGCATTCCCCCAGCACTTGTGGCTATTTTTTCAGGCCATGTTGGCCCTTGTATTGGGCTTTAATGTATAATTGTTGGGTCACATGGACTTATACTTCTTGTTGGGCTCTTGTGGTATTATTGTAATATTTGTATGGGCCTTCACTTTTAATTGAGTATGACTATCTTTTACTCATTCCTATGTATTTTTATTTTCTCTTATTAAATTGGTTATTACTTATCAACAAAAACTAACAATTCTATTAGAGATTTGCATTAGTAGCTTTGTCACTGATTTGCATTAGTAGCTTTGTCACTAACGTGAATTAATTTGGAGCATCCCACCTAAATACTTGGGGCCATGGGCCGCCACATGACATGTCCACAATACTTTGTCATTTTTTTCTTTATACTTAATGATCCCTCATTCCCTCTCATATATTGGAGATTATATCCTCAATCTTGTGTGAACATAAGGATATTTGAGCCATGGATCAAATGCTGCTTGCTATGTGAATTGTGTTGGAGTTTCTATCGAGCCTAATATCTTAGCCATGGTAATTCTTAAGTCCTTGAAATTGGTAACTAGATGCTGTCAAGGTATAAATTTTGGGTTCTTCAAAAATGTAATGTGGGCATGTTTATGCTGCCTATACATCCCTCAAATCTAAAGGTCTTTAGTATGACTAGTTGCACAACTAAAATGCTAACAGAAGATTTTGTGATAAGTCTCACATGTGAGCAAGTTTTATTTTATTTTTTTACTCTGGCTATATAATATAACAATTTTGATCATGGTTCGTGATAGGTATGAATCACAACGAGATATGTTGTACAACCAGACATTCAACCTTGATCAAGTTTCATTTGCTGCGGAAGGAATTAAAGATGCTCAACAAACTGTATGTTACATTATAACCTTCATTTATTGTTTTTTTAATTAAAAAAATTTGAGTTGAAATTTATGAAAGAGGTTTTATTATCGATTGTATGCTTACATAATGTTTTATTAAGTGCAATCATTGTAATATAGTCTTTTCTATGAAAAGTAAGTCAACTTTGTAGTTTTTCGGTGATTTAACCTCTAAGTACATATTTGGTATGTGAGAATAGAATGAAATCGAATGACATGTTTGGTACGCCAAAGACTTGAGAATCAAATCCATTCTCATTCTCATTCTCACTTTTGCTACGCTAAAGACTTGGGAATGGTTTATTATCTTGGGAATCAAAATATACTGCACAAGGTTAAATTCATTCCCCCGTCCCTTGGTATTGAGTCATTTATGTTCATGGGAATCAAGTTCCAACTATGTCCCTCACCTCAGTATAGCGCTAGTGAGTCCAATGCACTTCGTGCTATCTTCTAAGGTGGCTAAGGCGGCCTGGTCATCCTATGGTGATCCATTTCTTGCGACATCTAGGTCTAGCTCGTTTGAATTGTTCTCCAGATTTGAATCAATGAAGTCCAAAATCATCGGATCAATGTGTTATGCTGATGAGCTGTTCCTCAACGGCCAGATCTGGCCGATGAGGCTGTCTACGCACTGGCAGAGGCTTCAGATGTTGTCACCCATATTATATCTGAGGGTAATCATAATTGATTATCAATTTTCAAGAGTGTAGTTTTAGGTTTTAAATTAATTATTAATTTTTTAAGAAAACATTTATTAATGGTAGTTAATAAATTTATTAAATTAATTTTTTTCCGTACCAAACACAAGAAAGGTAAATATCCATTCTATTTCAATTCATGTTAATCTTATTCCTATATTTATTTTGTTTCTCCTGATTCAATTTTGGCTTACCAAAGTAGTTGTAAATGCTATGTTTCACTCATTACCTCGTCACCTTTTCTTTTCATGGAATGTGTCACTCGTAATAACCTAGTGCAAATATTATTGTAAATATGATTTTTTTGGGCGGTTAATTACTTTGAAAGTAAGCTCATTAAATAATACCTTGTTGATGTTTATTGAAAATATGCTTTTGGGGTGTTTCATTACTTTGAAAGCAAGTTCATTGAATACTTTGCCAATGCTTATCGTTTTGTCTTAACTATCAGACAGAATATGAGCCCCATTTAAAAACTTTATAGCCCCCCATAAGTCAAATCTGATTTTACTTTGTCAATCCCTTATATAGTTGTGGTTGTTTATGGATACGAGGGGTTGCCAAATATTTCTCTGTAAGTTTGACATTTACTCTTTGTAACATAGAGCATGTTTAGGATTTTACTTTAATAACAGTAAAAATGAAACCTATTAGCATAACTCATCATGAGCAGTAAAGAGATTTTAAGAAAATAACAAAGTTGGGGTGAAAAACGTTTTCACTACAGTGAAAGGATAAAATGGCCTGGTTATGAAGTATTCACCTTGCACCTGTCTTTTATTCTGATTCTTTAAATAATTTTTTGACATCATGCGATGTATCGTAGAACATTAGCTTGTCCATTATAGTCTTGGTTTTTAAGAGCACTAACAGCAGCTATAAATAATATTTTTACTCTTGTTTTCATAATTTATTTTGAGAAAAGTGAAAGAGAGAAAATGAGAGAAAAAATATTTTTTATAATTTAATAATATAAGAAGTGAATAGTATTTTTAATATATTGAGAAATATTATACAAATATAATAAAAAAAAGTTAAATATAAGACTTATGTTTTAGAATGATTTTATTTTATTTCTAAATAAAGGAAAACAAAATTTTAGATAAAATCTATTGCTAGTGCTCTAAGATGGCTACCCTTACAAGTCATTTCTCACAATGCAGTTCATCTGAATTATGGATGAAGATATCAATGTCTCGGCTGACAATGGCATTTTGCATTTGGATTGGATTTGGCTAATTTATATTATAGATCAGGATGCATAATGCTTGGCATTTTAATAAGACTTCGGACTCTGCTACATAGAGTATTGTATTGGAGCTATGCTGTATTTACCTTAATATTTGCTTTTGTTGGTAGCACCCCATCGGACAGAATTCAGGGCAATTCAGCCGCAGCCTATTGTGTACTCTGTTTGGAGCCTGCTGCCTATCTCATGAGAAGTAGGGGATGAACCGTTTGACTGAGGAAGGATTTCTTTATGAACTACAATTATCTGATCTTCACCCTTAAATTTGTTTTGTAAATACGTTAGTTTATAGAGATGTACTTGAATGCATAATTAGTAAACCAAATATGCTATTCTGTGTTTTAATCTTGATGGAAATTTATCTGTTCGTTATTATTATTTTCTCCAGGTCTCTGCTTTGAAATCGGCAAACAAGGATCTGAAAGGAATGATGAGCACTGTGAAAATTCAAGACATAGATGTCTGCAATCTCTCTCCCTCTGTCTCTCTCATTCCCACTCACACACAGCTCCCCTAAGCACTCTGTTGATGGAGTAGAGAATACATACTCCAGAATTGGTTATTTTGATTTTCTGAATCTTCTCACCTTCCTATATTACCAGACTCAGTTTTTCCCAGCTTAATTTTCATCTCTGATGTGTATTAACTGATTATTTTTGTGTAGAACTTGCAAGATGAAATGATGGACCTTATGGATGTGAGCAATGAAATTCAAGAGTCCCTTGGTAGAAGCTACAGCGTGCCTGATGATATTGATGAGGAAGATCTCATGGGTGGTAAGATTTTCAATTACAAACACCTGTAATTATGATGGATAATAAAATTACTCAAGGTTTATTGATTTTCTGTCACTTTGGTTCTTTAAGCGGCTAAAAGAAATTTAAATCGGAAGTTTACTTCTGGTTTATGCATTGCAAAATCTTAAAATAGCCCTTTCTGAGTGTAATTTTTCTTTTCTTTTCCAATAATGTCACTTCTTAAAACTTTACTGGATTAACAGCTTCATTTTTGTGACGATGAATTAATCTATATCCCTGTTCCGTGAATTTCTAGATCTAATAAATAACTGATTATTTTGTTTGAAATACGGATTGATGCTACTGAGAGCAAAAGCTTCTTTTTGGTATTGGCATATTTTATTTCCTGTGCTTACAGATTGTTTGCTGCAGAGCTTGATGCTTTGGAGGCAGACATGGGAATGGAGACAGAAGCTGATGGGGTGCCTTCATATCTCCAACCTGAGAAAGAAGATTTGGATACGGAACTCAATTTACCTGCAGCACCAACAAGGCCTACAGCGATGCCTGTAGGCAGATCCAATGCACAGGTGAATTATCCTCTTTCTATTCTGAACCTTCTTTGAACCATATAAGATGTGAGTCTAAGAACAAGTAAGCTTCCTGAATCCCTGGGAGAAACAGAAAAACTTTACGAACAGATTATGAGCCCCATTTAAAAACTCACTGAATCCTGGGAGAAAAAGAAAAATGATTTGGCCAATCTTCCTGCTTCTTTAAAACCTCCTCATGGTGCATGGAAAGAAAAATCATCTGGCAGATTGATATTTATAAGCCTCCTGAGAGTCATCATTTAAGTGCCATAAATTCTAGTCATCCTGTCCAAAGCCCCGAACCTGCATCTTGAATTTAGCAGGGCACCATGTCACAAAGCCCCACATCCACTTTCAGAATTGGCAGTAGTTATTGGCAGGGCATTATATTAATTGTTGATGTGCTTCTAATCGATGAATAAGCCATGTCCCATATCTAGGGCCGGCTCAAGATTCAGGGAGGCGAAGTTTAAATTAGGGCTCTTATTTCTTAAATATTTTAAAATAATAAAATTATTCGTATCCATATATTAAACTATTATATATATATTATTATTATTACTTTACTAGAATCGTAGGAAAACAACATAAAAGTTAAAAATATGTATTATTATTAAAATTATAAATTTAAAAAAAATACAACAATAAAAGAAAATTAAGGTTTGTAGTTTTGATTCTCTTCCTCTGCACGATTAAGTGCGTCAAGTGGACATGAATTTTATTTTTGAGTCAAAATTTGACGGTCCAAGTCACTCGTTGCTTGTCTGCCCAAGGCTGGCTCTGTCCATATCTAAATTTATGTTTCCTTTTTTCTTTTTTGTGCTGCCTGTGTAACCCTCGACCAGCTGACCCAGTGATTACTGTTCTTTTATAATTGCAGCCAGAGGATGATTTTGGTTTACCTGCGGTTCCCCGTGCATCCCTCCGAGGTTAGTGGGGATAGCTTGGCTTGGACAGTGGAGTTATGGTGGCCTGTACTTGGTTTCCTTCTTTTTAGCACCTACTGTAAACATCTTGTGTATAACTTAACATCGATTGTTTCAAGTGTTCAAAACTATGGGGCTTCTAAAGGCTTAAAACTCTGTTTGGCATCGTAATTTTTATTTTTTATTTTTTTTTGCTGTTTGATTGCATTTTCAGTTTTTTTTTTTGGATTTTATTTTTCGGTGGATGTTTGGAGTGATGCAAAAACAAGCACAGTTTTTTTCTTTTATATTTTATAACCTCAGATAATTAATGTCTAAGGCGAGGGCTGAATAAAAAATCAACCAAACGATTCCCACCTAAGAAAGATGTCGGAAAGGTTGATAGAGAATTTACAAACCACTTTAAACAAACCGATGGCTTGAGACTATTATTTAGTACTACACGTTATGTTCAATTCAAAATCCCCAAATTTGCTGAAACCAGACAATTTTTTATCATCACAGGTCAAATGGCAACAATTTCTCAACAAACCAGAATCCAATCTGAAATTAAATAACGGAGCAGGAAGTTGATTTTGAATAACAATCTGAAATTAAATAACAATCTTTTATCATAACAGAGCAGGACCTTGATTTTCCAATCCCGGGTAGAAATTAAATAACAGAGCAGAAAAAACAGAATCGCTAATGACGATGAGCTGGACTTTGATTTTCCAATCTTGAATCGATCTTCATTGACCTTTATCGTAACCAGACCAGAAACTCCAGATTGTAGGTCGATTTCAGGGATGCAAACATCGATCGGGGAGAAAAGAAAAATGAAACTGCAGATTGTAGGAACACATCACAACCCAATTTCAACAAGGGGTTGGAGTTGAAAAATGTAAACATGATGCTCTTTGATTCTTTCAACTACTCCTCCAAGATTGAATGGAAGGCTATCACATGTCTTGAAACACGAACGTACAAATGCAATTATAGCCACGGATAACCAGATTTCGACATTAAATCAAACATCCGACAAAGATAAGGAATGGGGAAAAAAATAGTGCCGAGAGAAGCAACAAGCACAACAAAGTCAACATCTAATGAAGTCCTCATATGTCCCAATAATGTATGAAAATTGAGGATACAGTTCGTTTACAAAATTTCTTGTTATTGGGATAAATATTCACACCCATCACTATTATAGATATACTCATTTTCCAAATGATTAAAACATTTTTTAAAATTATTAATAATATTTAAATACTAATATAATATTCAAAAAAAGTATTAAAATATGAATTAAATATTCAAACATTATTTTTTAAACATTTAATTTATGTTCTAATATTTATTTTCGAACAAATATTGATAAGAAATTTAAACTAATGTATTTAAAAAATATTTTTAAACATAAATTAAGTGTTAAAAAATAGTATTTGAACATTTAATTTATATTTTAATATTAATATTTAAATATTATAATAAAAATAAAATATTTTTATTGAGAATAAAAATATTTTTTTGAGTATATTTAACTTTTTGATGGCTATATTTATTCTTTTCCTTTTTTTTTATATATTGAGATTGTACCTTTTTTAAGACATTTTTCACCCAATTTCATATGATTGAAGAGTGCATGCAAGCCTGAAAATCCCCAGGTTTAGAATCCATTGGCAAGGGGCCTGTCTTGTTTGTCAGAGCAATTGCTGCATCTTTTTTTACATGGTTTTTGTGTAGCAATATACAGAGACTACAAATATTTCACTAAAATTCAAAGCTCTGTCTATTCAGTTGGGGGTCTGTTCTCTGATTGCTTCATGCGGGAATATTGCTATTTGACTCGATTACTCTTATAAACCCCAAATTAGTAATAATTTTATAAAACACAAAAAGAATCCTCCACTACGTAAAAAGTCAGTAATGTCAAAGATAAAACAAGATAAATTAGAAACCACAGCCGACAAATGTTTGGCATATGCAACTGAAATAATAATTTCGGATTCAAATTCAAAAAAATACAGTTTATATAAAAAAGACATGTTTTATACGCAAAATGAGGATTTAAATACAACTTGAATAAAGTGTGCATTATGATTATTTCTGAGTTTAGCTATTCAATTGTTTTTGAATTCAAATTACATTCAAATATACACTATTTTTAGTACGATCTAATTTATTACTTAATTTATTTATTTTGTTTTTTCTCCCATCCACCACCTCTTTCTCATTTCTTCACCTTATTTTATTTAAGTTTTAAAATCAAAACCATGTATCAAACATATTTTTTTAAAAATATATAATTTTAATTATAAAATTGTAACTATAACTATGTATCGAACAATTTTTTTTATACAATCTTGAATTAAAATAAAAATTTAAACTTCCACCGGAAAAAGTCATCAAACAAAAAAAAAAAAAACCAAACTATGTCTAATTTCTAAATTATTATTACGTCTTTCCTACCAAAAACTAAACATCAATAAACTCTCCTAGGACAAAATTGTGAATCCATCATAGGCTCAAGCCCCCAAACTTTGAAAACCACTCAATTAGTCATTGCAATATTCATTTGTCGGCTCCTGCATAAGCGTACATGTTTTTTTTTTTTTTTTTTTTTTTTACAAAGAGACCTCAATGTCCATTTTATTTGATTTCATCTATCAACAAGTCAAACTAGAAACTCTAACAATAACGATGTTTTACTAACATATCAATATCTCTCGATGGCGCACTGGTATTTCTAGATGACGCACTAGCCATTCTAGCATATATAAGTAAGAAACTCTGAAGCACCGTTTGCAGAATAAATTGATAAAAGGATTCTCGATGATGTAATAAAATTTCTTGAATATTGTGTAAAGAAGAATATAATGATGTTATAGATAACTTAATTGATGTTACTTAAAAAAATTCTAAAGATATATCCAAACTACAATTATTAGACAAAAAACACTAGAAGAGTAGGAGTCAACTAGATTGCAGAAAAGATTTCTGAAATATGTTATTGTTGGATCCTATTTTATTTGGGCCGGTTACGTGCCTAAATAAGGCACCAATTCAAAGTCAAATGATAGTCAATGACAGTCAACACCTAAAACAACATTCTTGATCTCATCATAGCTATTTTTAAATTTTACTCATTTTTTTGAAAGTTTTCATATATATATATATATATATATATATATATATATATATATATGCTATATATGTTTTGATATTTTAAAAAAGACAACAATGAATAGCAAATTCAACTGTCAATAGTCAAAGATTTAGGTGACAATCCTGTCAACAGTTCGCATTAGTATAATTAGATGCTAGAATCACTTAAGCTTAAAACGATGCCATTTTGAGCATCTAGAAATCCTTGCTAATGTCAACATAGTGCCCCATAATGACGTAACTCAAAAATGGTGTCGTTTCGTACCTCTAGAAGACCTTATTTACATCATCATGATGTCATAAATAGCCTCGCCCTTTATTTTGTAGCTCTAGAGATCCTTGATAATGTCAAAGTGATGTCTCAAAATGGCTAGACCTTTAAAATGGGCATAGCCTTGAAACAGTGACATTTTGTGCCTCTAGAAGATTTGTCTTACATCAACTTAACACACCAACAACACGACACCCTTTCAAACGGTACCGTTTAAAAGCCAGAAGTGTTGGCGGGAATGATTATAAGCATAGTTATCAGAACTAAATCGTCCCGGTCAGTTGGACGGTTGAACTGGTGACCCAGGCACTTAATTGGTTTGGTTTTTTGATTGGACCGTTTCTGAAAAAAAAAAACAAAAACTCAGCTAATCCTATTAGTTTTTTTGATCTGGTTGACCCGATCGGATTTTACAAAACCGGCCAAATTTTTTTAAAACTATAAAATATCATTTAATTTATTTTATAATATAATTTTAATTTAAAATTAATGGCTAATTATATTAGAAATATAATTTTAATGTGTTAGTTTAAAATATATATATATTTTAATATATATATATATATATTTATATACAATTATTAATTATATGACCAGTTCGACTACTGATTCAGTGATTGAACCAGTAACTCGACCATCTAATGCCTTAGCTGGAATGATGTTCGGGTCCGATAACTATGATTATAAGAGCAAAAATTTAAGCTGAAGTCATTTTGCATTCCATAAATCCTTTCATATATTAGGATGACGGACTAGAGTTGTCTTGATCCTAAAGTGATGTTGTTTTGTTGCACTAGAAATTCTACCCCTTGCACTAGACACTCCAAACGATGCCCATTTTAACAAAATAAAACACTAGAATTTATATTATTAGACCAAAGGCATTGGAACCATGAGAAGGACATTGTTTTAGAAGTATGAAGCACTAGAACGCATTTTTGCAAGACCAAAGGTGCTAAAGCCCCTCAAAAGGCACCATTTTGAATCAAAATTCACTAGAAGCTTATACTTATCAAACTAAAGGTGCTAGAGTTTGGAAGTGACACTGTTTTGGATTAATAGCGCGCTAAAACTTATATTTATTAGACCAAGAGGTGCTGGTACCTTGAAACGACACTTATTTGAATGCCTGACTCATTGAAGCTCTTGTTGCTCCTAAAAAGGGGAGTGGTTTGCGTGGCTACCCATTATCACACTTAGAGAATTTTGTAACCTCTTATGTTTTGTACAACTCCTAATAGGAATTAACTTAGTTAGCGTTATCATATAATTTGTATCATAATGTATGTCTCTTGGTGGCAGAGACGAAAAAGTGTTAACATCTATATGTAAAGCAAGGCTCTATAGGCAATTATGTAAACTTTTCATTCAATTAATACAAAGAGAACTTATTTCTCACATTACTTCCGCATGTGTGTTTGCCATTGTTTGTGTGATTGTTTAATAGGTTTCAGGATCACAGGTGAATGATCCAAACGGTGGACGACTAAACTTAGCGATCCGAGTTAAAAGGAAAGCTAGGTGCCGCGTGGGTTAAATTCTCACCCTGTGACAAGTGGTATCAGAGCAAGTTTCGACTAGGAGGTGTCAAGCTTGTTCGAGCGGAGAAACTATCTAGTTCAAGGTGGCATAATGTCAAATAGAGGAGTATCGATCCTCACAGGTGGCAAAGGCCACAACGAAAGGGACAAAGAGCACACCGTGAAGGAGTGGAAGAGAGACAAGTCTGTATCGAGAGAATCATGCCCGTTGAAAGGTCGACTAGCCAAGATGGAGTTGGCGCTGACCAACCAGATGGAGACGATTGAGCAGCACAGCAAAAGCATCAATTACATTGAGTCAGGCAATTGCGAGCTCTTTGGGAGAATGCAAAGGCTACTCAACTCGGCGGTGGGTGATCTCAATAATCATTTGAGAGCTTGATGGGGAATCTCTCGGTGTAGATCCTGGTGATGCAAGAGAAGATCAAAGAGGTCAAGGTGGATTGGTCTCTTTGTAAAATGGCAGTGACTCGAGGTGGAGTTGGCGGCCAATCTTACTCCAAGGTGGACGTGTCAAAATCCAAAACCTATGGTGGGTCGAGGAGTGTAAGGAAACTTGACAACTTCCTTTGGATGTTGGAGCAATATTTTGATGCATTGAACATTGACGACGATGCTCGGAAGATCAAGACCGCACAATTATACCTAGTCGATTCAGCGATGGTATGGTGGAGGCGTAGACATGCCGACATGGAATGTGGCATGTGTGTGATCGAATGTTGGGCAGATTTCAAGAGGAAAATCAAGACTCAATTCTATCCCCAAACTGCGGAGGATGAGTCTAGGGCGAAACTTAGGTGCCTTGCTTAAAAGGACACGGTGCAGGAGTATGTGTAGGAGTTTTCAGAATTGGTGCTGGAGATTCTAGATATGTCCCCAAAGGATTCCTTATTTGCCTTCATGGATGGATTGCAGTTGTGGGTGAAGCTTGAACTACAACGAAGGAATGTTCAAGACCTTGCTTCGGCTATGGCGGTGGCTGAGTCTTTAATTAAGTACAAGAAGCCGGAGAAGCCTAATACGACTTCATCATCGAAGAAACATCACAAATTCGGCAAGGACAGATGTGGGGAGATGGCTCAAATCAAGGGAAGGAGAAAAGCTTCCCACTGTCTAAGGATTATCGAAACAAAACTTGTCCGAGTAGCTCCAAGGGTGGGGAGAGGCCAAAGATATCTTGCTTCCTTTGTGAGGGTCCTCACAAGGCTTTTGAGTGTCCGAAGCGGTCGAAGCTAACAATGATGATTCAAGATGAGGAGGATACAGAAGCAAGTGATCCACATCTTAGTTCCTTGCAACTCTTGAATGCAATCAAGGCGCGGGTGGAGGTGTCAAAGTCCGGGAGGAAAGGAAGGATGTATGTGGTTACCAAAATTGGTGGTCGTGAGACAAAGCCTTTGGTGGACACTGGGGCGATGAATAACTTCATAGGGTTGAAGGAAGCCTGACGTATGGGGATAGCTTACAAGGAGGAGAAGGGCTGGATGAAGACGGTGAACTCTAAGCCAAGTTCAATTACGGTCTATATTGTCATCCGGGGTAGACCAATATTCGGGAAGACAACAATCATGTCTATCCCTCGACAGTAAGACCAATAATAAAACAGTTCCATTAAACCGTTATGCATGGAACCAACATGAAATAAAAATACAAGAAAAACAAGGAAGCAAAAAAAAAAATAGAAACCTCCTCCTCCTAAGATAGGTACTGAAAGGGCGTTGTAGGGGTGCTAATCTTTCCCTACACGTAACCAACCCCAAACCCTTATCTCTGGTAATGTAGACCACCCACATTTTAGGTGACCAACTGCACCCCTAAAAACAGTTGGTGGCGACTTTGTACATTTCATCATTCGGTTGCGGCCTGGAGGAAAACCGGTGATGACAGCTGGCGACTCTACTCGGGACAACACTTAGAGGGTTAGGCCTAATACTAGGATTGGGAGGTTTCCTTTTTTTTTTTACTTGGCTATTTTGTTTATTTATTTATGATAGTTGTGATTTATACGCTTTAATACCATGATAGTTATGATTTACTGTTTTCCATACCTGTTGCATTCATGCATAACCCTATACCCGGGTTTGGCACAATTTAGGTTAGCGAGGTTTAGTACGGTACCTTGGGCGTTGATCATTATCCGCAATAGGGCCCCGGACTCCTCACTCAAGCTTGAGGTTCTTTTAAGGCTTGTCCTTTTAAGACCCCCCTCCGGTAAATCCCATGGTGTACGAAGCTCTTTATAGAGGAAATTTGGGAACCAACGAATAAGATAGGTCTAGCAATAGAAGTCCATCAGGGGCATTGACCCACATGTTGTTTGCTCATTACATGCCATGCTAACCTTTGTTTTGTAGGGTAGTCCTTAATCCATCCCTTGCACAAATGATTTGCCTTACTATTGGTTTATTCTTTTATCCTGTCTATGTGCCTTGCTATATACTATTTTACTTATCTCATTCTTTTATCCTTTTGTGCTAACTCTGTTCTACGGGAAACTAACATCACTTTGTTACTTACCATGTTCATTTCTTATTCTTAACATCCAATATGGGCCCACATAGGACACATGTTCTATTCCATTCCACCCCACACACAGTCTTGGGTCACATAGACCACCTCAGTACTAGGTCTCCATTCATTCCCACCTAATATACAACATTATTCCACATTAGTCCATAGGTACCTAAGAGTTGCACCCTCATTCATACATTCACAGCTCTATAACAATTTGCCCTCATGCATTGCATCACGTAGACATGTAGATCCATGCATACATGCTTACTCACTCACATGTTCATGCATACATGCATATAAAAAAAAAAACAAAACAAGCAAAATATAAGAGAAAAATAAAAAATAAACAATAAAAATAAAAAAGGGAGCTTACCGCAGTCCACTTCTGCCACAGCCAAGATTGCTCACCGATACAACCTCAGATCCCGACAGCAACAACTATCCACTTCAATGGTAGAACAAACAGAAAACAGATTTGCTAGTTTGGAGCAAGGCCAACAAGAACTGCAAAATCAAATGAAGGCCATGATGGAAATGTTGACCAAGATAGCAACAGACAAAGATAGGAGTTCCACTGAGATGACCACTGACCAGTCCCCAAGGCAAGCGCAAGGGGAAACAATGCCTCCCCAATTCATACCAATACCCCCACAGGAGTTTAATCCATCCAACATGAACCCTAGGCCTTCTCCTCAAGTCCAATTTACCTTACCAGCTCCGAGCAACATGGCCAAAGCGATGAGACTTCATGTACCTCAAGAGGGTGATCAGTTACTATCAATGAAGAAGCTCGAGGAAAGACTCAAAGCAGTTGAAGGAACAGAAGCTTATGGGATGGTCAGTCCCCAAGACTTGTGCCTGGTGCCTGGCATCATTTTGCCACCAAAATTCAAGGTACCGGACTTTGACAAGTTTAATGGGTCCCAGTGCCCAAAAACACACCTTACTATGTATTGTCGGAAGATAGCTGCCCATACTAATGATGATAAGCTCCTCATGCATTGTTTCCAAGAAAGCTTGACTGGGGTACCACTTCAATGGTACATTCAGCTGGAGGGAAGTCATATCAAAACTTGGAGAGACCTCGCAACAGCTTTCCTCACACAATACAAACACGTCACGAAATTGGAGCTAGACAGGATGGCGTTGCTAGCCTTTGAGAAAGGAACTACTGAAAGCTTTACAGTCTATGCGAGAAGATGGATGAAGGCAGCTACAGAAATTCAACCCCCATTAATCGAAAGGGAGTTGACCACAATGTTTATCAAAACTTTGAAAGGGTTATACTATGAAAAGCTGATAGGTAACGTATCCAGCAACTTCTCAGATCTAGTGGCTTCAGGGGAACGTATTGAAGACGATGTAAAAGAAGGGAAGCTTCATGGCGATACATCAGACACATCCAAGAAGCTTGCACAAATGGGGAAAAAGAAAGAACCAGATGTCCAGTCAATCTAGCAAAGCACTCTAATGCATCAAGGCAACTTTGGGACATATCCTAGTTTGTATCCCACACATGGATCCTATGTAGGGCCACCCCCAATGATAGCCTATGCAGCGCCGACACCTCCATACTTAGCATATCAACCACAAGGGCTCCTTATCGTTTTCCACCAAATCCAACTCCATTCATGCAACCAGAACCCCAACAAGCCCCTATCAGGCTAAGCCAAACCATCAATCGACCCAGGCAAGAATTCAATAAGATCCCTATACTCTATGCTGAGTTGTATCCACGACTCCTGGAAGCCAGAATGGTGACTCCAATTCCAGCAATAGAAGTGAAACTGCCACCCCCTACATGGTACAAGTCGGAGGCCCGATGTGCCTATCACAGCAATGGAGCGGGGCACGACCTTGAAAATTGTTTTGCCCTCAAGAAAATTGTCCAACAGTTAGTTAGGGTGAAGTGGCTAGACTTTTCGAAGCCGTCCGGGGAACCAAGTGTCGACTCAAACCCATTACCGGAACATCCAAGCCAGTAAACCATGGAGCCACAGAAATAAAAATAACCAGGATTATGATGTTGCGAGAAAAGTCTCTGGGCATGTGGTAATTTTCTTTTGTTTTGTATGTTCAATCAACTCCATTTTGTTAAGTTTATTTTACCTACAATTTTTGTGTGCAACGTCTGTCACTACTTGTTTACTCTTTTGGCACGGGTAATAGGTCCAAACTAGGGCATATCAAGCCAAAGAAACCTAAGCCATTTTGGTTATACCTCAAACTCCAAGCAGATCAGAGGAGCATGTTAGCATAAAAGACAACGAAACTGTCCTTATGTCAAACTGGGGCATGACAAAGTTCCTTCTATCATTGAAAGTTTCTTCTTGTCCACTTTGAGAAAGACTTTGATTGTTTAAAATGAAGAGAGGCCATCTTTCACTACCTCGTGATACTACCCTTGCTAGCCCTTTTGAGCCCAACTAAAATTCTCCTTGTATATATAACCTGATCCATAGTTCACCCTACACTGGGGCCAGTTTTGATTGGCAACATTCCACACATGGGGCAATTAGTGAGTAAAAGTGAAATAAAGAGAATGAAAGAAAAAATAAATATTTTGAATATCACAAATTGGGACACTTTTGTGAAATCCCCTAACACTGGGGACAGTGGTAAAAGAAAAAATAAATCATTTGAGCAACAATAATGTCCCACATCGGGGCAAATTTTTGACAATCCCCGATAGAAGAAAATAGTCCCATTTGAACTATAGATCATAACCAGCCTAGAATAGGTTTGAGTATGTTATATTCCTTTCTTGATAAACCCACTAGTCCTAGCCTACATTATGGTCCTAAGAAAGTCCTCTTAAATTAAATGATCAAAGTTATTTCTCATATGCGCAATTCAGAACAGCGTTATAGAGATCAAGGATGGAAGGCGGACTTGATGATAACTCGCAAGGGCATCAAGGGTAAAATACAAAGCCACCTACAAGTAGAAGGAATAACAAGCAGAAAACAAGGCAGGCTTAGTAAAAACCCAAAAAGAGCACTAAGAACAAAAGTGAAAAGCCATAAAAGGAATGTCAAGCACTCAAGGCCCGAGAGCAGCCAACATCGAGCCTCACGATTGACACACTCAGGCACCCTAATACCATGCCCAATAAATCCTTTCAAATCAACTCCCTACACCGCAATACACAAACATAATCCAACCGACAAGTGGAAACTCTGATAAGTCCCTAAACCTCATGAGGAAACAAACAAACAATATCTTCAACCTAGCCCCGAGCACTGACTCAAACCATCAGAATTCCCATTCAGCCTAGTCAACCGGGGCTCGAAATAAAATATATCCCAAGCTAAAAGCTATACCAGGATAACCCAAACATTATTACCTCTATCAGAAGAGGACAACAAGTTGTGACAAAACCTTGCATACTCCAAACACAAAAAAAATTATTTTCATCAAAGCTTTGTTTCAAGTCTCAAAATTTTGCATGTGTGTATTTAAATAAATAGCCTATTCCCAATAGGGTTACTCAACATGTCATTCAACAACTTTGGTTCATCTAGATAACTGCCCCAAGACATATGTCCTCCAAAAATCAAGCAAGTTCCCCTCAGCAGGCCAAACTTCGAGAGAGATACTAGATCATTTCCCCTGCACCAAAAGTAACCTGGCAACCACCAACGGATTAAACTCCCTTAAAAAAGGATGCAGGCATCATATATCATTTAATGACCATGCATTCACGTATCAAGTACTTCAAAGTTTACAGCTAGGAATCACTACATTATCTATTCAGGCATCCTTCATACATGCATCCTACATCAAGCAATCATTATAGTAACATACATCATAATACATCATCATAAAACTACTTTCTTTCTATCCCAGGGCAGTCCGGATTTCTTTTTGTTTGAGCTTCTTCCTGAAAAGACTGGTTTTAGCTCGTTTCATTTCAGTTGTCCCGGGGCGGTCTAGATTTGTGTGTTTAGCTTCTTCCTGAACAGACTGGAATTAGCTATTTTCTTTCCATCCTAGGCGGTCAGGATTTCAGTTTTCCTAAGGTGGTCCAGATTTCTTTTTGTTTGAGCTTCTTCTTGAACAGACTGGTTTTAGCTCATTTCATTTCAGTTTTCCCGGGGCGGTCCAGATTTATGTGTTTAGCTTCTTCCTGAACAGATTGGAATTAGCTATTTTCTTTCCATCCTGTGCGGTCAGGATTTCAGTTTTCCTGGGGCGGTCCAGATTTCTTTTATTTGAGCTTCTTCCTGAACAGACTGGTTTTAGCTCGTTTCATTTCAGTTTTCCCGGGGCGGTCCGGATTTGTGTGTTTAGTTTATTCCTGAACTGACTGGAATTAGCTATTTTCTTTCCATCCTGGGTGGTCAAGATTTCAGTTTTCCCGAGGTGGTCCGGATTTCTTTTTGTTTGAACTTCTTCCTGAACAGACTGGTTTTAGCTCGTTTCATTTTAGTTTTCCTGGGGTGGTCCGGGTTTGTATGTCTAGCTTCTTCCTGAACAGACTGGAATTAGCTATTTTCTTTCCATCTTGGGCAGTCAGGATTTTAGTTTTCCCGGGGCAGTCTAAATTTCTTTTGTTTGAGCTTCTTCCTAAACAGACTGGTTTTAGCTCATTTCATTTCAGTTTTCCCGGGACGGTCCGGGTTTGTGTGTTTAGCTTTTTCCTGAATAGACTGGAATTAGCCGTTTTCTTTCCATCCTAGGCAGTCAGGATTTCAGTTTTCCCGGGGTGGTCAAGATTTCTTTTGTTTGAGCTTCTTCCTGAACAGACTGGTTTTAGCTCGTTTCATTTCAATTTTCCCCGTGATGGTCCAGGTTTGTGTGTCTAGCTTCTTCCTGAACAGACTGGAATTAGCTACTTTCTTTCCATCCTGGGCGATTAGGATTTCAGTTTTCCCGAGGCAGTTTGGGTTCATTTATCCCGCATTTTCTTTTCAATTTCGTGGAAGTCCGCAAGCAGTTCCCTTACACCTATCCCTTCCTACCCACAACATCTTACTCTCCTCTTTCTTCTACAGCTGGTAAGCCAGGTAAGTGCTCCAACCTGTCCAAAATGAGTCCCTCTTATCTTTTTCCACTATTTGTATACAAACAATGCACAAAGAGGGGCAGCTGTTGGACCCCATTTTATCTAGGTTGGACATACTAACCCCATTTTGTATATTTATCTCCAATTACCATGTCTTATGAACACTAAACATGCCCAGGAAAGCCCACAGTTGAGAAACTTCGCTACAAACCCATAAAGTTCCCCAAGGCCAACACCAGGACATAGAGGATGAAATTGGGAGACTAACGCACTTGACCGTGCTCAAATCCGACTTAAAATGAAGGAGTTATGGCCAAAACAGTTTTCGGAAGAAAAAGACAAACTCGCTAAAAGACCGTCAATGCCCTGGCCAAACTGCCCGAAAATGTGCTTGTAAAAAAAAGCCTCGAAGACTCGAAGGTTCGAAGCCTTCGAATCTTCAGGGGTTGACCTTTGACCCGTTGACCCTTGACCTTCGAGGGTTGACCTTTGACCTTAAGATTAACCTTCGACCCTTTGCCCCTTGACTTTTGACCCTTGACCTTCGACCCTTGACCTTCGAGGTTTGACCTTCGACCCTAAGATTAACCTTCGACCCTTCGACCTTTGACCTTTGAGGGTTGAACTTTGACCCTAAGATTAACTTTCGACCCTTCGCCCCTTGACCTTCGACCCACCGACCTTCGACCCTGCTAACACTTCGACCCTATTGACCTTTGACTTTCGCTATTTGGTCTTATTTTCTGCGGGCTCTTTCCTGTGTAGTCACGAGATATGTTTTTATTAGCTGGCCAGCTGTCATAGATGCTTTTCAACGCCTGTCTGTCACATGTGCTCACAAAAAGACGAAGAAAGCAATCACAAGCTGCCTAATTTTCGCACTGGTTGTCCAACCATGAGACAAAAGCTAGAATCTTCTAATAAAAAATGTTGATACTCATAATAGAGTAATAAATGCACAATAATGATGGTCCAACCAAATTCTGCCATCCCATAAATAGAGGCTCTCCCCCCACACGAAAAAAAAGAAGGGGAAAAAAGGGAGAGGGATATTCTGCAAAAAAAAAAAATGAAAGAACCTCTCTCTCTCCCTCCCTCCCTCTCTCTCTCTCTCTCTCTCTCTCTCTCTCTCTCTCTCTCTCTCTCTCTCTCTCTCTCCCGAACAGCTCCCACTATCTCTCTCTCTCTCTCTACAAAAAAATCTAGTAAAGCACATATACCCAGAAAATACCCAGCCCTCTCTCTCTCTCTCTCTCTCTCTCTCTCTCTCTCTCTCTCTTTCGTTTTCCAGGCCCAAAACAAAAGAAAAAAAGAGGGAAAGATCCTCACCTTTCTCATTCCTTCCATCCCCAACGAACTCCCATCAACTCATCAGGTTCACGAAAAAAAAGGGGGCATTCTCTATAGTTCCTGCGTGCAAGTCTTCATCATTCGGCCATCCAAATTCCAAGTCTTCATCGAATCGGGGAGGTACATTACCAGTGCCGAAAAGTGATCTTGGACATGGTGACTCTACCGGAGTAGACTCACTCACATCGGTTCATCTTTATTATGTTTGTTGTGTAGCTTTAGATTTGTTTTTCTTGTCGTATTTGTTTGTTTTCACTTTTATTATTTTATGTTGTAATGTGTAAGATGTAATATGTAAGAAAAAAAAGCAACTGATATTCCCAGGTTCCAAGCGTGATCATCTTGGTATGTGTGTGTGTATACAGAGAGGGAGGTGAATATGTATACTTTAAAACTATTCCTTTAGTTTTAAAGAGTAGGATACTTTAGAGGAATTCCAATAGGTGTGGTTCTTATTTGGGTGGTATGTTAGTATCTCATGCAAGATCAACTAAACAACAGGTATGTATTGAAAGTAAAAAACAAAGACACATGGTTTACGTGGTTCGATCAATGTGATCTACTCCACAGGGGTGAGGGTGTACCTACACCGAGTCTAATCCACTATCTTCTTTTAATACAGTAGGGTCTAACCCTTGTTATAATAGGATCAACTCTCTTTTCTTTTAAATGTAAATACCGAAACAATATTACTCCAGAGCTCACTCACTGTGAAGAACTGTCTGACGTAATCTGCTCCTGCGTATTCAGCCGTTTGCTATGCTCGACCTTCAACCACTCCTCTTGCCGAACTCACGATCTATTCTTTGAATGTATGAGGAAGAAAGACAGATTAACTCACTATTATCTCTCTTTCAATCTTCCTCTCTCTCTGTATATCGTATGAACTACTCTACGTCGCCTATTTTTCTCTTCAGATACGTTTCTTATCTGCTCAAAAATATTATTGGCACTTCCCTGCAAGTCAGACACATTCCTTGTTTTTATAGGATGACCAAAGTCAGAAACCTTTCTGTTAGGGTTAAGCCTGTTTCTTCCTTCAAACTTCACGGTTGAAACATGTTAAACCACCCTTGGATGACATCCACGTGTTTTTTAGTACTTAGCGTACTTAAAACCACTGCCTGGGTAACGACTTACTTAAACGATGAACTTCAGCACATTTTGCTCCTTCGCAGCGCGTTTCATTCCTTTGACTAGCCACCACCTCATAGCATTTCTACGAGTCTACGAGTTTTCATCTTTGACTCTCCGAGTCAGAGTCTTCGAACTTCCTTCTACTCTCTGGCTTCAAAGCTAGATCAGAATAAGTGCTTAACTGACATCTCATTCTATGAGCCTTTGAGCTCTACGAGTCTTCGAGTCAATGACAGTTGTATTCTGCCTTGGCTGATTAACTGTTCACGGGTCTCTGCAATAGGTCCTTCAATCTACAACTCTGCGAGCTTTGACTCTACGACCCTGCATGCTGTAACTCTATGAGTCTTTCCTTCAAGTCTACGAGACGCGGTTCTTCACCTGTCTGCACCTTAGGTCTGTGAAACTATGACCCTTCGACCCTATGGCACTTTGAGGCTTTGACCCTGTGCCTCTTCAAGGCTTCGAGCTCCATGGTCTGATAGTCTACAACCTTCCACTTTCTAGTTGCCTGGTCTACGACCTTCGACTTTCGAGTTGCCTGGTCTACGACCTTCGAGTCGCCTGATCTATGACCTTCAACCCAACTGGCTACGAATCTACAGATGTTCAAGTTAAGGACATACATAGGTAGACTCCCTCTACGAGCTCACTCTAAGAGATCACTTTACGAAGTTATCCAACCAAGTACGGATCTTCGACCTAGACCTTCGACCCTACGAATTCTGCTTCTACATAATGTTTACAATAATGAAAACTCAACCTCATGGGAACAACAATCTCCCCCTTTGGAATTGTTGGCAACATGCGGAATGCGCAAACCTTAGACTCTTCGAGGAGCCTAGAAAACAATGCTTTGCTCCCCATGAACTTTTCCCACTGTACTCTCCCTGCACACAACTTTCTTCTCCCCTTTTGCCAACCAATTGCAAAGCTGAGAGGGGGGAACACTCTCCACACCATTAGGCAGAGGGAGGAAGTTGCACAAATAGCCCGCGTCTGTGTGTATCAAACAAGTTGATGGATAGAGGTTTGGTGAGAATATCAGCAGTTTGCTCCTGGGTTGGAACATACACCAGTTGTACATTTCCCTTTTCCACTTGTTCTTTGATGTAGTGGTATATATAGTCGATGTGCTTGGTCTTTGAATGCTGAACGGGATTCCTGCTAATATTAATTGCACTCTGGTTGTCACACCAAATATTGACAGGTAACTCCACATTCACTCCCAAGTCTGACAGTTGAGTGTTCATCCATACCACTTGATTATATGTAGCATTTGCAGCCACATATTTAGCTTCGGCTGTGCTGCAGGACACACTATTCTGTTTACGGCTCAACCATGCAACACACTTTGAACCCAGATAAAAACTGCAGCCACTGGTAAAACGTCTACCATCAATATTTCCAGCCCAGTCTGCATCAGTGTAAGCCTGTAGTTCAATTGAATCCTTAGATGGATACCACAGTCCCATTTCCAGTGTACCTTGTAGGTATCTAAGAATTCGCTTGACTACCAGCAAGTGGGATTCCTTCGGGTCTACTTGATATATACTTGCTTGACACACAGCTTGCATAAGATCAGGTTGGAAGGCTGTAATATATAGGAGGCTTCCAATCATGCCTCGATACTCTTTCTGATTTACACTCACGCCTTCCTTATCTTTGTGTAATTTGCAGCCTATAGCGATTGGTATTCCAACAAGCCTGCTATCATTCATACCATACTTCTTTAACAGTTCTTTGGCATACTTGTGCTGTAATATAAAGATTACTTCAGCAGCCTGCCTGATCTGTAATCCCAAGAAGTATGTTAATTCTCCTATGAGAGACATTTCAAATTCATCACTCTTTCTCTTGGCAAATTCTTCTGTTGTTCCCGCGAGGTTGAGTTGTCATTGTTGTCAACATGTTACAGGAAACGGAATCCGCAAGCTTGAAGGTCTAGGTTGAAGATCCGTACTTGGTTGGATAACTTCGTAGAGTGATCTCTTAGAGTGAGCTCGTAGAGGGAGTCTACCTATGTACATTCAGAAGGTCGTAGATCAGAAGACTCGAAGGTCGTAGACCATCAGACCATGAGGCTCGTAGCACCCTCGAAGGACCACATAGTCGAAGCCTTAAGGGGCCACTGGGTCGAAGGGTCGTAGTTGCAAAGATCCAAGGTGTGGACAGGTGCAGAGCCGCGTCTCGCAGACATGAAGCGAAGACTCGTAGAGTCAAAGTTAACAGGGTCGTAGATTGGCTCTCAGGGTCGTAGACCTGGTGTAGAGACCCATAGGCAGTTATTCAGCCAAGGCAGAATATGGTGATCACTGACTCGAAGACTCGTAGAGCTCTTAGGCTCGTAGAATGAGATGTCAGTTAAGCACTGGTTCTGACCTAGCTTCGAAGCCAGAGAGCAGAAGAATTGGAAGATCAAATGCCCTTGGTTCGAAGACTCAGACTCGAAGAATCAAAGAGAAAGACTCATAGACTCGTAGAAAAGCTACGAGGCAGTATCTCCGAGGCTGTGGCTAGGCAAAGGAGCAGAGTGCATTACAAAGGAGCAAAACGCGCTAAAGCTCACCGTTTCTGTAAGTCATTACCCAGACAACGGTTTCAAGTACGCTACGTACTGGAAAACATGTGGACATCATTCGCATGTGGTTTAACATATTTCAATGGTGAAGATCGAAGGGAGAAACATGCTAAACCCTAGACGAAGGGTTTCTGACTAGTGTTGACCTATAAAAGTAAGGAATATGCTTGACTTAAATATAACACGCCAAAAATATACTTTGTGCAGACAAGAAACGTATCAGAGTAGATACAAGAGGTGACGCGGAGTAGTTGAAAAATATAGAGAGAGAGAGAGGAAAATCGAAGAAGAGATAACAGTGAATTAATCTGTTCTACTTCCTCATACATTCAAAGAATAGATCGTGAGTCTAGTATAGAAGTGATTGAAGGTCGAGCATAGCAAACGGTCATCAACATAGGAACAAATTATGTTAGATAGATTTTTATAGTGAGTAAATTCTGGAGCAATACTGTTGTGTATTTGCATTGAATATAATAGAGAGTTGATCCAATTGTAACAAGGGCTGGACCCTACTGTATGAAAAGAAAATAGTGGATTGGACTCGGTGTAGGTACACCCTCACCACCGTGGAGTAGATCACATTGATCGAACCACGTATATTGTGTGTCTCTGTCTTTTCTTTCTCATACATGCTTGCTTGTGACTGATATTGCATGAGACATTAAAATATCACTCAAACGAAGACCACATCTATTAGTGCAAACTCTCCAAAGTATTCTACTCATAAAACTTAAGGAAAAGTTTTATAGTATATAGATTCACCCCCCTCTCTGTATACAAACCCTTATTTAAAGATAACTGTGCTTGGAACCTGGGAATATCAATTGGTATCAGAGCTAAGTTCTCACTGGAGGCAGATCTATCACTCTATGGAGAAGTGATCACACAACTTGATAAGTTAGTGTTGTTTGAGATCTGTAGCTTAACAGCTTAGTGACCAAGCAAAAGTCTTTAAATGGAGATTCCAATAAGCGGACCGAGTACCAGCTCCAACTACGTTAAGAGAGTGCCTGTCTTTATTGGCACAAATTATAAGATGTGGAGAGCAAGGATGGAGACTGTGTTTATGTCCATGGGTATGGACGTTGAGCGGGTAATCAGAGACGGATATATACAACCATCCAATGACAGAGAACCCACAGAAGCTGAAAGAAGAACCTATGAGTTAAATGGTAGAGCTCTGAGTGTCATTACATCAGCACTCACAGACTCTGAATATGCAAAGGTGATGGACTACAGGGTTGCGAAGGATTTATGGGATAAATTCGAAAGTGTCTATCAAGGTGATGGCAGACTAAAGGAAACCAAGCTGCAACTATATACTCAGAGATTCGAAGCTCTCAAGATGGAGGAGCAAGAGAGTATACAGGAGTTCTTTGTACGATTAACAGAAATTGTCAATGACATGCGAAGTCATGGCAAACATAAAAGGAACTTTTCCATAGTAAAAAAGGTATTGAGAGTTCTACCCAAAAGATTCATTCCAAGGGTGAAAGTTTTGGAAAACAGCAGAGACCTGGAGATAATGTCATTGCAGGAGTTGCAATGCGGTTTGATTGCATTCGAGATGAAGCCACACTCTTATGAAGAGCCATCTACATCTACATCCCAGCCCACAGCCAAGGAATCAAAAGAAGTAGCCTTCAAGGCTATGAGAAAATTAAAATTAAAGAAGGAAGCTGAGTCCTCAGACGAACAAGAGGACAGTGACAATAAAGATGGTGAAGATGAGGTGGTAGCCTACTTCACCAGAAAATTCAGAAAGAGTGGAGCAGGAAAGCAAGCTGGAGGAAAAGGGAAAGGAGGGCTTTCCCTCAGATGTTTTAAATGTGGAAAGCGGGGGCACTTTGCATCTCAATGCAAAGTGAAAGCTAATGACTCAGATGATGTAGCCTCAGATGAAGAGGATACAAAGTGGAAGAAGTCATCATACCGAAGAAGTTATTCCACAAGTAGACCAGCAGCTCCACAGAAGAAGAAGGGCTCACACAAGAACTACATGAGCCGGATTACTGAATCTAATGATGAAGAGGAATGTTCATCAGATTCTGCCTTTGTCGCCAAGATAGAGGTAGACAATGGTAGCACTGCCTCTGAGGAGGTTGAGGCACTAGAAGAAGAAGTAGATCTGGAGGAGAAGCTAGAGCTTGCTACTGAGGAGATCTGCAAGAGAGGTTGCAGGATAAAGTAGCTCAAGGGAGAGCTCAAGCTAGCCAAGGAAGAGCTTGGTGAAATCAGAGGTGAGAAGGATAGGGTGTTGGTGGACTCCAAGGCGTTCTGCGAGGAGATTATCAATCTAAAGCTCAAGTTAGAGGAGCATATCAAGATTTGTGATGATATCATCACAGAACTTACCACCAGAGACACCACAATCAATTTTCTTGAAGAAGAACTGGTAGGCCTTCAACAGAAGATCTCAAAAGACGGAGCCCGTCAAGCCTCAACCTCTGGCAGCTCCCAGATCAGATCACTCATCACAGCACCAGACGCTCAGAAGAACAGGGCGACATCGCATGTTACGGGAATGGCTGTCAATTCAAATAATCCTACGAAGGTAGTCAATCCTTTTTCCCATGACAATTCACTAGATGAAATGGAGAGAGTGAATGACGTGATCCCGAGCAACATGAAAGGGAAGGGTGGTGTAAATGATGAGAAGATGGAGAGACATCCGAAGGAGTCCAAGCTCAATGGAGTGACCAAATGCGTTCAAAAATCTAAGCATTCCAAGAATGTGAAGAAATCTAATGCAATTGTCATTTCTTCAAGTGTTCGGGTGCCCCTCAAGAAAGAAGGTAAACCTTTGAAACCAACCCTCAAGGCCAGGCCTATTTTGAAGAAGATCCCAGTTGTTCAGAGGGTGAACAACACTAGCTTTTAGAGTCACTGCTACTACTGTGCAGTGTGGGGACACATGGCCATACACTATTGGTGGAGGTATTCGGTGCAAAGTCCTAGAACTGTAATGAAGACATTCACAAGGAACTTGCATCAGGAGGAAAGAAAGAAACCGGTTAGAAGTTTCTGCACTTACTGTCAGAAACAAGGTCATGAAGAAACTTCATGCTGGTGGAAGCCAAAGCTCATTACCACAAGTAACAAGTTTACTGTACTTTCGGACTTGGATGTTTGTGATAATTGCGGGAGTGAACGACACAGTGCAAGAAAAGTACTTATTCCCGAGCAGAATAATAAAAAGGATACTGTGAAAGTTCAAGAGAAAAGGAAAGTGATAGCATCTCAGAAGACTATGAAGCCTACATCTCAGGGGGAGTGCTTCAAGTCTAAAGTAAAACAGGGAGAGCGCTTCAAGTTTAAAGTAAAACAAGTTTACATGGCTAAAGGGAAATAAGTGGCTTACATTGCTGAGATTGCATTGAAAGCAGACATCAAGGATAGACAGTGGATCCTTGATAGTGGCTGCTCAGGTCACATGACTGGTGACCTGAAGAAACTATCAGATGTAAACAAAGACAAATCTAGTAAAGTAAGGTTTGACAATGATAGCTCACTGAAGATCAAGGGGCTAGGATCAGCCAAATAGGGAAAGAATAAGCTGAAGGATGTTCTACATGTTGAAGGATTGAAATACAATTTAGCATCCGTCAGTCAGCTGTGTGATGCAGGTCATGAAGTGACCTTTACTAAAACTGGTTGTCAGGTGAAAAGAGAAAATGACAATACAGTAGCAGCTGGAAGAAGGACAGATGGGGACTTGTATGTCATTGATGAAGACAAGACTCATAGCTATCATATTACAAAGGTAAAAGAAAATGAACTCTGGCACAAAAGATTGGGACATCTGAATCAGAAGAACATGAGAAGACTTGTAAATTGCAAGGCTATTAGAGATCTCCCAGATATTAAAAGTGAAAGAGAGCATGTTTGCTCAGCATGCTTACATAGAAAACAAACCAGATTTCACTACCATGTGAAGGGGTATAGTTCAAAAGCAGCTCTAGACATTGTGCATACGGACCTGTGTGGACCAATGAGGAACAAGGGATTCAATGGTGAAAGGTATTTCATTCTATTTGTGGATGATTTCATCAGAAGAACCTGCATTATGTACTTGAAGCACAAGACAGAAGCTCTGGACTGTTTCAACAAGTATTGGAGAATGGCTGAAAATGTCTGTGGTCGAAAGATAAAGATTCTGAGATCTGATCAGGGTACTGAGTTTACAAATGAAGCCTTTGAGAGATATCTGAATAAACATGGGATTAAGCATCAACTGTTAGCAGCAAGAACTCCACAACAAAATGAGGTCGTTGAAAGGAAGAATAGGGCTATCATTGAAATAGGCAGAACTCTTCTGCTGGAAGCTAATCTTCATGCAAGGTTTTGGATAGAGGCAACAAGAACAACAGTACGTCTTCTGAACAGAGTAACATTAAGACCAAGAACAGACTGCACACCCTATGAATTATGGTGTGGGAAGAAGTCAACAGCCAAATACTTCAGAATATTTGGAAGTTCTTGCTTCGTGAAGATAAAGAAGCAAGGAAGAGGAAAGTTTCATGCCAGATCGGAGGAAGAAACATTCGTTGGATACTCATATCAGACAAAGGGATATAGAGTCTTTCTTCCAAGAGTTGGAAAAGTTAAAACTTCAAGTGAAGTTAAAGTGGATGAAAATTGGAAGAAGGATGTAACCGAGGATGAGAATCCAGATTTTGAAGGAGCAGAGTGCACTACAAAGGAGCAAAACGTGCTGAAGCTCATCGTTTCTGTAAGTCATTACCCAGACAGCGGTTTCAAGTACGCTAAGTACTGGAAAACACGTGGACATCATTCGCATGTGGTTTAACATG
This sequence comes from Taxillus chinensis, assembly GCA_023512835.1. Taxonomy (NCBI): domain Eukaryota; kingdom Viridiplantae; phylum Streptophyta; class Magnoliopsida; order Santalales; family Loranthaceae; genus Taxillus; species Taxillus chinensis. Next base: position 2,512,508 of record CM042090.1, on the reverse strand, counting down.
TTTCAACGGTGAAGATCGAAGGGAGAAACATGGTAAACCCTAGATGAAGGGTTTTTGACTGGTGCCGACCTATAAAAGCAAGGAATATGCTTGACTTAAATATAACACGCCAAAAATATACTTTGTACAGACAAGAAACGTATCAGAGTAGATTCAAGAGGTGACGCGGAGTAGTTGAAAAATACAGAGAGAGAGAGAGGAAAATCGAAGAAAAGATAACAGTGAGTTAATCTGTTCTACTTCCTCATACATTCAAAGAATAGATCGTGAGTCTAATATAGAAGTGATTGAAGGTCGAGCATAGAAAATGGTCATCAACGCAAGAGCAGATTGCGTTAGACGGATTCTTACAGTGAGTAAATTCTGGAGCAATACTGTTTGTGTATTTGCATTGAATATAAGAAAGAGTTGATCCAATTGTAACAAGGGCTGGACCCTACTGTATGAAAAGAAAATAGTGGATTAGACTCGGTGTAGGTACACCCTCACCACCGTGGAGTAGATCACATTGATCGAACCACTTATATTGTGTGTCTCTGTCTTTTCTTTCTCATACATGCTTGCTTGTGACTGATATTACATGAGACATTAAAATATCACTCAAACGAAGACCACATCTATTAGTGCAAACTCTCAAAAGTATCCTACTCATAAAACTTAAGGAAAAGTTTTATAGTATACAGATTCACCCCCCTCTCTGTATACATACCCTTATTTAAAGATAACTGTGCTTGGAACCTGGGAATATTATCTTCACATAATCCTGAGTGACTTCCTCCGAATATAATGTCATCTACATAGACTATGGTAGCTAGCTGATCTCTGTCTGAATTCAGTATATACAAGTTATGATCCACTATTCCTCTACTGAAATTCATCCTTTTTAAATACCCATCTAGTCAGCTATACCATGCTCTAGGAGCCTGCTTCAGGCCATACAAGGCTTTCTTTAACCTGCACACATGTGTCTCATCATCAGCAATCTGTACTCCATCTGGTTGCTCAATATAAACTTTCTCTTTTAGCAATCCATTCAGAAATGTAGACTTCACTTCCATTAGATATACTTTGAACCTCTTATGTGCTGCCAATGCAAGAAACATCCTGATCGTTTCTAGCCTTGCTACTGGTGCAAATGTTTCATCAACATCTATACCCTCAATCTGAGATTATCCCTTGTATACCAGTCTAGCCTTGTTCCTAACAACCTTGCCATCTTCATTCAGTTTATTTCTGAACACCACTTTGTTCCGATGACATTTTTGCTCTTTGGTCTAGGAACTAGCTCCCATGTCTTGTTCTTTTCAATTTGGTCCAGCTCATCATTCATTGTTGTGATCCAAGCTTCATCCTCTACTGCTTCTCCAACTGTTTTTGGCTCTTTTTAGTTGAATCTTCTCCAGGATTGGACTCTTCCCTCTCTTCTTCATTAGACTTCTCTGAGTCTGTATCCTCGTCTTTCTTTTCTTTTTCATGCTCAGTTTCTTCGTCCATCTGAGGTTCTGCTACTTCAAAATATGGATTCTCATCCTCAGTTACATCTTTCTTCCAATTTTCATCCACTTTAACTTCACTTGAAGTTATAACTTTTCCAAGTCTTGGAAGAAAAACTCTATATCCCTTTGTCTGATATGAGTATCCAACGAATGTTCCTTCCTCAGATCTGGCATGAAACTTTCCTCTTCCTTGCTCCTTTATCTTCACAAAGTAGGGACTTCCAAATATTCTGAAGTATTTGGCTATTGACTTCTTCCCACACCATAATTCATAGGGTGTGCAGTTTGTTCTTGGTCTTAATGTTACTTTGTTCAGGAGATGTACTGCTGTTCTAGTTACCTCTATCCAAAACCTTGCATGAAGATTAGCTTCCAACAGCAAGGTTCCGCCCATCTCAATGACAGCCCTATTTTTCCTTTCAACAACCCCATTTTGTTGTGGAGTTCTGATATTCCCAGACATGCACTGAGAGGGGGGGTGAATCAGTGTATCAATTTAATTTTTACCCCTTTTCTTATTTACCCCTGATGATCTCTTTAGTCAACTCAATTTCTGTGTTTGTATGCCAAATAAAAAGAAACAACAAAGACAAGGCACACAACAATTACGTGGTTCACCCTACAATGTGTAGAGCTACGTCCACGGCGTGATTAGCAATTTGCTAACCACAGAATCTCCACTATGCGATTTAGGATAGCACACTACTACCCAAGGCTCACTGCCTCGATACAAGTTTAGGGTCTCTGCCCTTGGGTTCACTACCCAATTACAATCTTCTCACAATCAAAACAATGACCGAATCACACTGATTCCAGCCTTACAATCATAACAAATTGATTTCTCAAATTCCACAGCCTAAACAACCAAAATGCAAGTTGATTTTGATCACCAACCTGTGAGAAATCAAAATAAGAAGCTCTTGTTGTTGTAGACTAACCCTTTAACTCTAGGGTTCTTCCTTCTGACCTCTTGAATGATCAGAACACGCTCCTTGTGACTGGATCTTGATCTTCAGTTGATTCACAGTCACTATAGCTCTCTTTTTCTCAAATATAATCAATAAAATTGCTCTGGAGCTATCTCTCCAAACACCCACACAAGATAGGACGAAAATCATGGTATATATATCACCATATTACCCTAATCTCCTCCCATATAATCAGCAGCCAGCTCCTGACCATTGATCTCTTTCTTTGAGTTAATTTCCACCCTTGGATCTAGGTTAAAGCCTCTCTCTTAACCTAATCCAGCAGCCAAATCTCCACCATTGATCTAATCTTGAATATAATATTAGCCATAGGATCAAACTTATTTAAATGAAATAATCTTAACCATTGGATCAAGCTCACCTTAATCAACAGATCTCAGCCATACACCTGGCGAACTCTGATCTGCATGTGCTGATGTCGGTATGTTGACCATAACTTTCTCCACAGAGCTCAAATTCACTTGAAGTCAAAAGCAAAGATGTAGATCCTTAAGTCCTCTATCCACCCCTAAAAAATGGTGAAATTCTGAGCCAAAAATAAGCCTGCACACATCATCCTATTTGCACACGATATCACTTTAGATGGCTATTTTGACCTAGAAGAAGGTCTCAAACTTTTTCACGTGCAGAACAAAAATTGCTCCAAATAATGTCATAAACATGTCCTCAAAATTTCAGAGCAATCGGACAAGAATTGCATTTGCACGTGAAATGGGCTTTTCACGTGCAGAGCCCAATTGGCTCAAAATTAGGCCATAAACATGTCCTCAAAATTTCAGAGCAATTGGACAAGAATTGCCTTTGCACGTGATATGGGCTTTTCACGTGCAGAGCCAAATGTGCTCCAATTTCTCTAGTGAGTCCCCCATAAACTGTAGATCAATAATGCCTTCTGCACGCAATATTGATTGTAGCTCCAAACATCATTAAAATACTATTTTTGCATATGATAATATCTGCTTCTCTGGACCTCCTCTTTCTTTCATATGGTGCAATCACAAGGTTGACAACAATGACAACACAATCAGCATGCCAACTCTCAACAACTCACATTGGGAATAACAATCTCCCCCTTTGGAATTGTTGGCAACCACAGCAACCATAATGGGTTCAACTCTGCTGTAACCTGTTGAACTACACATAACATAGACTGCAATCAGAAATCCCCTTCAATATTATATTACACCTCCTGCAAAAAATAATTCCTGTGTGCAGTCATCATACACACACTCCCCCTATATATGACTTCTCATATTAATCTTGCACTCTACTTTGCTGCAGACCTTCCTTCCTCCGTCAGATGATAATTAATGATGGTATAATTAATGATGGTTCTCCTCCTGGAAACAACTCCCCTGATAGAAGGTTAACTCCCCCCTGTCGAGGACATCTCTCCCTCTTTCTGGAACATCTCTCCCCCTTTGACAACAATTCCAAAGAATTGAAACAGGCGTCGGACAACACATCCTCTCGCAAAGTAGATACTACTGAAAGAACTAGGGGTTCTCACAGGAACCTGGAGGGTATCTGGGGTGATCCTACTCCCTCAATGAGAGGGATACACACCGAGGCTAGCTCGATGTTGCTCAAACAATTCTCGTGGCATAGGCTTAGTAAATATGTCAGCTATTTGTTGCTTGCTGACTACAAAGTCCAACTGAATAATCTTCCTCTCCACTTTTTCTCTCAGAAAATGATACCTGATGTCGATGTGCTTACACCTGGAATGATGAACACTATTCTTACTCGGATTTATGGCACTTTGATTGTCACATTTTATCACGGTTGTGCCTGTAACTCCCTTAATCAAGTCTCTAAGTTGTCTCTTCATCCAGATTACCTGAGTGCATGCTGAAGCTGCTGCTATATATTCTGCCTCTGTAGTACTCAAAGACACACTCTCCTGTTTCTTACTGAGCCAGGAAACACATCTGTTGCCCAAAAAGAATGCTCCACCGGAGGTGGACTTTCTATCATCTCTGCAACCTGCCCAATCAGGCATCACCGTAAGCAACCAAAGTCAAATCTGCATTTTCTGGATACCAAAGCCCATAATCACTGGTCCCCTTCACATATCTCGAATTCGCTTCACCGCAGTCATATGTGACTCTTTTGGATTAGCTTGATATCGTGCCACAAGACAAACTGCTCGCATAATATCCTGGTCGTGTGGCTGTCAAGTATAATAAACTACCGATCATGCTCCTATAGAGCTTCGCTCCACACTTGGACCATCTTCATCCTTAGAAATCGACGGCCTACCTCCATAGGGGTAGAAATGGGCTTACAATCACCCATTCCAAACTTCATCAGCATGTCTCTAGTGTACTTTGCCTGTGATAAGAATATGCCATTCTTTCTCTGTTCAACTTGCAGACCCAAAAAGTATGATAGCTCTCCTATCATAGACATCTCAAATTCTGCCTGCATTAATTCTGAAAACTGCTTGCACATATCTTCACTGTCACTGGAAAATATTATATCATTGACATAGACAATGACTACTAGCTGGCCTCTATCACTCTTCCTGATATACAAGTTGCTGTCCACTGTTCCTTTCTTGAACTGAAGTCTTCCAAGATACTTATCCAACCTTGAATACCAAGCTCGTGGTGCCTGTTTCAAGCCATACAGAGCTTTCTTCAACCTGCATACTTTGGTTTCATGATCTCCAAGTATGAAACCTTCTGGCTGTTCCATATAAACTTCTTCTTCAAGATCTCCATTCAAGAAGGCTGACTTCACATCCATCTGAAAAATCTTATATTTTAGATGTGCAGCAACTGCCAAAAACATATGAACACTTTCTAGCCTTGCAACAGGGGCAAAAGTTTCATCAAAGTCAACTCCTTCCACCTGTGAATAACCTTTACAGACTAGTCGTGCTTTATTTCGAATGATTTTGCCATCCTCATTCATTTTGTTTCTGTAGACCCATTTGCAGCCAATCACATTTTTGTTCTTGGGTCTTTCCACTAGCTCCCATGTGTTGTTTTTCTCAATTTGATCGAGCTCCTCATCCATAGCTTTGATACAAAAAGGATCATCTTGAGCCTCTCCAACAGATGTAGGCTCAACTTGTGATATTAAAGCTGTAGCTTGAATTTGTCTTCTTGTTCTCATTGGTGCATTGGCATCACCAATGATTTGTGTTCTACCAGCCTCTACCACTTGAGAGTTCGCTGAACTCTTCTTTCTTCTAGTAGACTGTGATTCTGTAGTATCAGCTTCTATCTCTGAATCACTATCACTGCCTAAGCCTGCCACTTCCTTATCTTCATTGGTAGTAGTCATGGTAGACTCGCTTCTTCTCCTAGTGGATCATCAACCTTTATTGTTGTGGTCTCTTCCGAGTTCTTGTATCTCCACAACCTTCACATCACAACTCTCAACCAACTTTTGTAACCTATAATTATAAACCTTGTATGCTTTCTTTGTGTAAGAGTAACCCAAAAACATCCCTTTATCGGCTTTCTTATCAAACTTGCCGATAGGATCCTTCCTCTTGACATAACATGGGCTTCCAAACACTCAAGAAGTGTTTCACTGTTGCTTTATACCCATACCATAATTCATATGGAGTCTTGGTAGAATTAGACCTTAACAAGGTTCTGTTTTGCATATATACCGCAACCTGTGTGGCCTCCTTCCAAAATCTTTGTGGAACATTATTATCTATCATCATAGTTCTTGCCATTTCCATAATCGCTCTGTTTTTCCTTTCTACCACTCCATTTTGCCGTGGTGTTCGACGCTAGATTTTTGATGGAGAATTCCATACTTTGCCAAATAAGCCTCAAACTCTCCAGATGTGAACTCACTACCATGATCTGACCTCAATGCTTTTATTTTAACCCCAAGCTGATTTTCTACTCTCTTCTTGTAGTCCTTGAAGCATTTGAATGCATCACTCTTGTGCTTGAGATGAATAATAGTAGTCGATCCATCAAGTCATCAATTAATAACATAAAGTACCTCTCCCCATTGGTACCTTTGGTTCTCATAGGTCCACATAAATCAGTGTGTATTAGACTCAACGAACTTGAGTAGTTGTGCTCCTTCGGTTTGTGCACTATACTTGTTTGCTTTCCTTCTTGACAAACACCACACACTGTATCTCTATCTCTCTGGAGATCAGGCAAATCTGCCACTGCCTGATTAGTTACTAGGGCTCTCATATTCTTCTGATTTAGGTGCCCTAATCTCCTATGCCATAGCTCATTCTCATCTACTTTGCTAAAATAGCAAGTCTCTTCATTTGTACCTTGAATATGGTACAAGTTTCCATCTGTCCTCTTGCCTCTAGCAATCACATCTGTCGATCCCTTCTTCTTGATTAGACAGCTTTTGTTAGTAAAAATAACATCATGTCCATCATCACATAGTTGATCGACACTCAACAAACCGTGCCTTAACCCTTCAACCAGATACACATTTTCATCATAACTGATTGCCTCTAATTTTTGCTTTTCCTTTCCCTCGATTTGCGGTAACCCATTGTCACCAAATTTGACCGTGCCACCGCTCTTCTCTGTAGATAAATTTAGAAGCTTCCTATTCCCAGTCATGTGTGATGTACAACCACTGTCTAGTATCCAAGTCGTATCATTGCTATCTGCCTTTAATGCTACCTCAGCTACATTAGCTTTCTCTTTTGGCCTGTACTCCATCTTGCTATATGAAGGTTTTATAATGTTTGTCACCTGCTGAGTTCTCACGACCTTAACATCAACTCCATTATGTACTTTTCTCTGTGCTTGTTGATGTTGCTCCTTTGGGATCTGTCCTAGTAGAATGGTCATGCATCTTCTAGCCATGTGACCCTTCTTACCACACCTGTAGCAGTAGATATAAGCCAAACTGAACCTACGCCCTCTGCTCTGCCGGGTTCTATGACATTGCTCAGATTTGTGTCCTTGCAACCCACAACTGAAACAATACCCTTCAAATCTTCTAATCCTTTGAACTCCATGTTCTGGGGCTTGCCTCATATTAACAATGGTAGTCTTCTTCTGATTCACAGTTGTCTTTGGCTTTTCAACTTGCTTTGACATCTGCCTAGTGGTTTCACTGCATTTGCCTTTGATTTTGGCTTCTTGATCATCAATTCTAATTTCCCTTGCTTTTGAGCTTTCTGGATTTGTAGACTCTTTCTTTTGCAGCTGCATCCTAAGCTCACAAATCTCAGCCTCCAACTGCTCAGCATTTAATCTTCCTGATTCAAGTTCTTTAGTGAGATCATCTACAGTCTTGATATACTCTTCAATCTTCACTTTTGATTCCATCAACAGTCTACTGGAATCATCAAAAAGAACTTCAACAGCTTTCTTCTCTTTCTTCAGAGATTTAATTGTGGCCCTCTGTTCAATAATCTTCTTCAGAGCTCGATTCAGTTCCTCTCCAAAGTCATACTCTAGTTCTTCCTCTTCACAGTCTTCCTCTTGTGAAGGTTCATCTTCTTCCTGACTCTGTTGCTGCATGGACACCATAAATACTTGTTCTTCAATAGCATCTGATGCCTCCTCCTCAGTTGAACTTGAATCATCCAAAACAGCACTAAGATAGTTTCTTAGTTTGTTCAGACCTTTCTGTTTGTTTGTTTGCTCTTCTTCTGGAAATATGGCTTCTTTTTCCTGTACTGATCATCATTAACATTTTTCTCCTTTGTATCCAACTTCTCACTTGGACACTCTTGAGCAAAATGTCCACGGCCTCCACAATTGAAGCATGTCACGGTAGACTTATCCTTTCCTTTGCTCTTCAGACTTGTCTTCTTTCTGAATTTTCTAGATAGCAAAGCCTGTAGCAACTCCTCTTCTCTATCAGTGTCATCTCCACTGGTAGATGCATCTTCTTGGATAAGTTTAGCTTTTCCCTTTTTGGCATGAAAAGCTATCTCTGCTGGCTCCTCTTTCTTTTTCTTGGAAGATTCACCATAGCCTGCTACCCTCATCTCATATGCAACCAATGTGCTTCCCAATCCATCAATGTCATGATCTCATATTGTCCACTTTCTTCTATAGCTGACACCTTGGGATTGTACACAGCCGGCAATGATCTCAAAATTTTCTTTACAATTTCAGAGTCACTAATCTCATATCCATGCCCTCTGCACAGGTTGATTATGTCATGCACTCTGTTAAAGAAGTCTTCCAACTGATCAGATTCTGTCATCCTCAAAGCTTCATATTGAGCTTTGTATACCTGTAACTTCGCCTCTATGACCTTAGTGTCACCTTCATGAACACTCTTCGGTTTGTTCCACATATCAAAGGTCTCTCACACCGCAACACCCTTGAATACTCATTTTCAGATAAGGCAGTCACAATAAAATGTTGTGCCTTAGCATCAGCCTCATAGCTTCTTCGATCAAGCATCATTCCGGATTTCAGGGCTCTTCGACATGTATACTTGGTAGATATTGCTTGAGAAACAAAAATACCTTGAGCAACAAGATACTTCAACATCCTACCCTTCCATCTCTGATAGTTTGTACCATCAAAACTTGGTATAGCTGTTCTGATACTCATACTAGAAAGATCCATCACCTAAGAATAAAAACAAACACCTCTTGTGCAGATCTAAACCAGGTCGTCAAGCCTATCAGGTTTCACCTTGCTCCGATACCAATTGATATTCCCAGGACATGCACCGAGAGGGGGGGGGTGAATCGATGTATCAATTTAATTTTTACCCCTTTTCTTATTTACCCCTGATGATCTCTTTAGTCAACTCAATTTCTGTGTTTGTATGCCAAATAAAAAGAAACAACAAAGACAAGGCACACAACAATTACGTGGTTCACCCTACAATGTGTAGAGCTACGTCCACGGCGTGATTAGCAATTTGCTAACCACAGAATCTCCACTATGCGATTTAGGATAGCACACTACTACCCAAGGCTCACTGCCTCGATACAAGTTTAGGGTCTCTGCCCTTGGGTTCACTACCCAATTACAATCTTCTCACAATCAAAACAATGACTGAATCACACTGATTCCAGCCTTACAATCATAACAAATTGATTTCTCAAATTCCACAGCCTAAACAACCAAAATGCAAGTTGATTTTGATCACCAACCTGTGAGAAATCAAAATAAGAAGCTCTTGTTGTTGTAGACTAACCCTTTAACTCTAGGGTTCTTCCTTCTGACCTCTTGAATGATCAGAACACGCTCCTTGTGACTGGATCTTGATCTTCAGTTGATTCACAGTCACTATAGCTCTCTTTTTCTCAAATATAATCAATAAAATTGCTCTGGAGCTATCTCTCCAAACACCCACACAAGATAGGACGAAAATCATGGTATATATATCACCATATTACCCTAATCTCCTCCCATATTACCCTAATCTCCTCCCCATTAAAGTCAAAATATAAAAAAAAACAATTAAAAAAACAAAAGGAAAGGTCATGGGGCAATCGCCCCCATGTTTGAAAAAAGGGGCGGGGGGGCAAGTTTGGCCCCCCTTTGTTGACTTCCTATTATATATAAAAAATTTAAATTAAAAACAACACTAAAAATAAATAAATAAATAAATAATAAAAAAACAAAAAAACAAATACGTGAACAGTTCCCAGGTACTATTTGCGTTACTATTCATGAACAGTTCTCCGGTACTGTTTATGAACAGCACCCTGCCCACCTTATTTGACCTTTTATTATTATTATTATTATTATTATTATTATTATTATTATTATTATTATTATTATTATTATTATTATTATTATTATTATTATTATTATTATTATTATTATTATTATTATTATTATTATTATTATTATTATTATATAACACATGTGTGCCGACAACCAAAGAAAACAAAAGAAAAAGAAGAAAGAAAGAAAAGAAAGAAAAGAGAGGAAGAAGGGAAGAAGCAGGCGACGCCAAAAAAAAAAAAAAGAAGAAGGGGGAAGTCCCACATCGGACGTCTTTCAATATTCTCCCCCCATAAACTCCTATATAAAGGGGTCTTCTCTCCCTTTTACAAGCACACCAACACCATCAATTACACAAAACTCAAAAAAAAAAAAAAGAGTAAAGTGTAAACTTAACTGTGGTTCTAAAAAAGAACTGCGGTTATAGTCAAATTAATTTTCTTTTCCCTTCTTTTGCAGAAAAAGGAGGCATTCGGGAGAAGGGCGCCCTTGGTCTATGATATTTCAGGTTTTTATTCCTTTCCTTCTTTAATTTTTATTATTATTTTGTGTAGTAAATTAGTAGTTAGTTTATAATTAAATTTAGCATAATTAGTTAGTTTTTTTAAAATTTAGCATAATTAGCATAATTTCAATTAGTTAATTTTAGCATATTTAGTTAATTAGTTAGTTAGTTTTTGAATTTAGCATAATTAGTATAATTAAATTATCATAATTCGTTAGTTAATTTTTAATAAGTTTGTAACTAAACTTTTTAAATTTAGGCATGTAAATAGTAAATAAGCCTGGTAATTAATTAATTAGCACGTAATGAATTAAATAACATTAGTAATTAGATAAATTAGTAATTAACTTTTATCATTAATTTTCATATTTAAAATTTAGTAAATAATTAGACTAATTTAAATAATTTGTAATTAGATTATGATAATTAAATTTAACCTTTAACTTTTAATTTAATAATTAGCGCGTGAGTAGTAATTAAGCCTATTAATTAATTAGCATGTGACGGATTAAAATAAATTTTGAGAATTAGATTTAGATTAGATGTGATTTAAAAACAAAAAAAAACAAAACAAAAAAAATAAAAACAAATAGAAACCTTCTCCTCCTAAGACAGGTACCGAAAGGGCGTTGTAGGGGTACTAAAACCTTCCCAACACGTAACCAACTCCCGAACCCATCTCTGGTAACACAGACCACAACTTTACTACTCAAGGTAGAGGGTATCCAACTGTACCCCAAAAATAGTTGGTGGCGACTCTGTATATTTTATCATTTGGGTTCGGCTCGGACGAAAACGAGTGATAACGGCTGGCGACTCTGCTGGGGAATCTGTATAATTGTAGAGAGTTAGGCCTAGAATTAAGAGTAAGAGGTTGCTTTTGTTTTTACTTAATTGTATATATTTGTGCTTGCTTAACTGTTAATTATGATGTATATACTTTGAAATGACATGATAGTTATGATTCACTGTTTTCCTTAACTGTTGCATCCATGCATAACCCTATACCCGGGTTTATCTCACCATTTAGGTTAGCGAGGTTTAGTAAGGTCCCCTGCGCATTGATCATTATCCGCAAAGGGGCCTCGAACTCCTCACTCACGCTTGAGGTCCTTTTAAGGCTCGTCCTTTTAAGGCCCCCATCCGGTAAATCCCATGGTGTACGGAGCCCTCTATAGAGGAAGCTTGGGGACCAATGAATAAGATAAGATTAATAAGGCCCACTAGGGGCATTAAACCCACACGTTGTTTGATCATTCAATGCCACGCTAACCTTTGTTTTGCAGGGTAGTTGTTAAAAGCATCTTTTGTACAAATTACTTGCCTTAATACCTGTTTTTGTTTCTTGTAAAGAGTACCTTGATATTTTAAACTGTCATCCTAACATGTCATTATGCATAACATAACATTCACATAGGCACATGGCAACGTTCAGTCATCTCCTAAAAAGCCTTAATGACAAGAAGGCCGTCACAGTAGTGGCCCAAGCATCTGGGGACATTCAGAGTCGCCTTGGAGATTTTTCAACAGGAAAGGCATGTCATGCCCCCGAATTCCAGGGAACCCGGAACCGGGTACATGACTTCCCCTTGCCCGCACCCGAAAGGTCAAGGGGTTGGTGACTAGCACCAATAGAGACTACACCGCGGGTGCTGTCTCAAATATGCAACCCTGTACAGTCATACATCAAGGGTAATCCTGTACTTTCCCATATATCATCATGCATACAATGAGTCAAACAGTCATACAGACATCACATCATACAGTATGCAAATACAACTGTCCACGGACCCATGTCCGGGATATCACATAAAACAATACAGAATATAACTGTATCATACATCAGAGTAATGGGCGTCCTCCTGGAAGAAAGTCCTCCACTAGTCTTGGGTCACACCTGAAAAGGGGTAAACAACAAGTAAGGGTGAGCGACAAGCTCAGTAGGTGACCCCAAAACTCCACATCATGCAACACATATAAGTCTATACTATATGCTCAGTGTACTCGTGCACTGTGTAGTGTGCACAATCTTCAGGACTCAGCCTGCAAACAAACATCAGGACTCAGCCCGCTCACACAGGACAACTTGTCCACGATCCTCCATGGGATCCCAGCTCAGGGCACTCAGCCCTAGCTCCACGAGCTCAACGGCTCAACTCAGGCCTTAGCCTGTCCACAACGTAATATGCCCGGCCACAGTCGCCACACAGGCCTGCCATCGGTGCATATGCCTGCCACGTCAACCATATAGCACCATCGGTGCATCACGGTGAAAACCCAAACAAGTCACGAAGTCAATGCCCCAATACCTCATACCAACATACTAACATTAGTATGTCATGTCATTCTTAACATTTCCTTTGGAACTGTAGCCAGTCTTCACAAGTAAATCTTCAATCCTTGATTTATGAAGGAAGTACCCATAGCAGCTATTTTCTTGAAATCAAAAGTCCCGGCATTGGGTTCCCATATCATAAATAAGATAATCTAATTTTTTGGGGATTTTTCTGAGATGTCTAACCCCACTTTCCAAAAATTCACCACTACGAACTTTTGGGTTTTTCCGAGATTTTACACTAAATCCCCATTTTCACATTTTGAAAGAGTGGGAATTAATTTTTCTGTATTTTTCTTTGAATCCAAATGGGGGGTATTTCGTTATTTACATAGTAACTTAAGTAAATACTTAAGTGTGTAGATGAGTATAGGTTACGATGTAAATAGGTCCAGTCCAGTGTTGCCCAGTGTCCAGTTATACTGTTGGAGCTGCGACTCGTAGCTCAGAACCTGCGACTCGTAGCTGCGGAATGGCGACTCGTAGCTGCGGAGTGCGGAGCTGCAGCGCGCCTCGAAGACTCGAAGCGAGGCTACGATCTTCGACCTTCGGACTACGACTCTACGAACTACGAACCTTCGAACCTACGAACTATGAACCTTCGAACTATGGGTCTACGAACTATGACCCTACGAACTACGAACCTTCGACCTACGAACTACAGGTCTACAAACTACGACCCAGAACTTCGGATTTTCGTTAGTTCGACCCAGTAACGCGCCCAGGGTACTGTTCATCGTCATTTTTGCCTGTTCTTCGTCTGGAACACGCCCAGAAACTCCCAGACGCTCACTAACACCCCTATTTCGCAACAAACTACGATATCTACCTCAAAACGCGTCCAGAACGCCTCTAAATCGTGCAGAAACAACAGAAACACGTATAAAATTCCAGATTTCCAGAAATTTAGATCTAAACCCAGATTTCCATGGTTGACTTATCAACCCTCATGAAAAACACAGTTAATCAACCCTAAAATCACAGAAACATATATCCATAATGATATAAAACAGTTCTTAACCACAGATCTTATGCTAAACCATTAGATCTAACCCAAAATTGGTTTTCCCGAAATTCTAGGGTTCATGCTCAATTTCATAAATCATGATAAATTCGTGCAGATCCAAAACAAGAGAGAGATAAGAAGTTCATGGACACCTACTTGAAGTGAATCTTTGAGCTCCACGAACCCAAATCGCCCCAAATCGCCAAGGCCTCCAAGCTCTCTCAAGCTCTCTCTCTCAAACGCACAAACGTGAAACGTAAAGTGAAAGCTTTTTTTTCGCTTATTTATATTTCTGCCAGTCAATTGATCTAGTCAACCATTGACCCAATCAATAATTGACCTCCCAACACAAAAATTGACCTCCAAGGCCCCGAACTCCAAATTGAGTCAAACTACAGTCAAAACGCTCGAAATGACGAGCACAACACTAAACAAATATTATTACACCCAAATGACCGCCCAAACGCAAAGTCAACCAATAAACCCCAAAAAGTCAACAATCGGGTCAAATGGGACCCCAACTCAGAATCGGGCCCAAGTACAGTCAAAATGCTCACATCGATGACTACACTACCGTCCAGATAGTTACATTCTCATAGAATGACTATCTCTCAGAACTACCCAAATACGAGTCCTTACATCCTCCCCACCTTAGGACTTTTCGTCCTCGAAAATAAAACACATGCCTAAAGGACATAGCAAAATTCAAGCTCAATGTCCCAACAACAAAACATAAAACATGATCAGGGTGATCACACATGTGCAATGCAACTCGCAACATGCCAAAAGGGCTGACAAAATCCAACAATAACGAGCTAAACCACATCTCAAACAACATATGCAAAACAAATGCATAAAACATAACTCATACCTCAGGGAAGGTCCTCACATCCTCCTCACCTCAGGACTGATCGTCCTCGAACAGCTCAGGATGAAGAACTCACATCTGGCTCTCTTTCTCCCAAGTTTGCTCCTCCATGCCTCGGTGTCGCCATAACACCCGAACTAATGGGATCGTCTTGCCTCGCAAGACCTGGTCCCGCCTGTCCAAAATCTGTGCCGGCATCTCAACAACGGCACCATCATCAGCCAAGTCTATCTCGCGATAGTCCAACACATGAGAAGGATCAAGATGATACTGCCTCAACTGAGACACATGAAACACATCATGTAATCGCGCTAACTCTGGTGGCAAAGCTAATCGGTAAGCCACTGCGCACACGGTGGCAACAATCTCAAATGGCCCCACAAAATGAGGGGAAAGTTTGGATCCACGTCCAAACCTCTGATGCCCTCAACGCGGCGAAACCCGCAAAAATACACAGTCCCCCACCTCGAATTGCAAGGGTCGACGCCTCTGATCCGCGTAGGACTTCTCGCTTACTTGTCTTGTCGAGATACGCTGTGTCTAATCAACTGCACTATCTCCGTGGTTTCTCGAACCATATGGGGACCGAGAACTGCTGTCTCTCCAGTCTGTGCCCAACACAAGGGTGATCTACAAGGCTGCCCATACAGCGCCTTATACGGAGCCATCCCAATCGTGGCCTGATAACTGTTGTTGTAAGAGAACTCCACCAAAGGAAGGTGAGTCTCCCAACAACCTCCAAAATCTAGGACACAGGCACGCAACATATCCTCGAGCGTCTGAATCGTCCGCTCCGACTGACCATCCGTCTGCGGATGAAAGGCTGTACTGAGGTTCACCCTAGTACCCAAAGCTCGCTGCAGCTGTCTCCAAAACTGAGAGGTGAACCTCGCATCCCGATCAAATACAATAGACAATGGGACTCCATGTAACCACACAATAACATCAATATACCTTTGTCCCAAAGTCCTCACTGGTTCTGTCTCTCGAATCGGAATAAAATGCGCCGATTTGGTCAACCGGTCCACAATAACCCATATAGTGTTGTGTCCCCTGGAACGAGGAAGTCCAGTGACAAAATCCATGGTGACGTGATCCCATTTCCACTCTGGCACTGGCAATGACTGCAACTCACCAGTTGATCTCAGGTGCTCTGCCTTGACCTGCTGACAGGTCAAACACGTCCTCACAAAATCAGCAACGGCCTTCTTTAGGCCTGGCCACCGAAACTGCCTTCTCACGGCATGGTACATCTTGGTCACACCAGGATGTACAGCTAACCTCGACTGGTGAAATTTCCGAAGAACCTCCTCCTGAAGAGAAGTGGGAACTAT
Organism: Taxillus chinensis; assembly: GCA_023512835.1. Classification (NCBI taxonomy): domain Eukaryota; kingdom Viridiplantae; phylum Streptophyta; class Magnoliopsida; order Santalales; family Loranthaceae; genus Taxillus; species Taxillus chinensis. The sequence continues at coordinate 2,496,314 of CM042090.1, read as the reverse complement.
TAATCTACCCCTATATTGTAGCACATGCTCTGCATCCTCAGTCCAATCAGAAGGTGCCTGCTCAGTCTGAATCCTGTCGCGGATGACCTCACAATCAACGTTCCCCAGCTGATCCTCTATGATCCCATGCTGCATCTCTGGGACTGCTACAACAACACTAAGAGTCCCTCGCCCCTCACTGGTCAACATCTGCAACCTCATCGCTGCCAATTGACCCATCATCTCCTATTCCTTAATGGCACAATGTGTCACGCCCCGGATTTCCAACCCGAGGAAACCGGTACGTGACTCCCCTTTACTCACACGGAGGGCAAAGGGGTTAGGATACAAACCAAGAACTGAACATTTAAAACATTCACAACACATTCAAGAAAAATAAAGTCCATCAAACCAAATCAGTCTTTAATACAAAGTCTTCTTTTCAATCCATCCCCATTGGGGTTACATCAGTTCCCATAATAAAATAACATAAACAATAAAATAAACAGGGTCTTCCACCTTGGGGTTCCACCTAACGCCTGTAGGTTCCTGTAAAGAAAACAACATGGTAGGAGGGGTGAGCAACCACAGCTCAGTAGGGATCATGTCTCCCCAACCCATCCCATGCACCTATTATCTACATGCCTTGTGTACAAGTGCTGTGTCGTGATACAATTATTCCACCAGATATAGTTACGGCTATAACAAAGAAACACAATCATACATGGGCTGGTACATAAACACTCCCAAGGGCTTCCACAACCACCGGGTTTCAAGAACAGTCCCAGGCTTCCACGACCACCGGGTTCCACAACAGTCCCGGGCTTCCACGCCCACCGGGTTCCACAAAAGTCCCCAGGCTTCCACAACCACCGGGTTCCACAAAACAAACACGCAACGACATAAGGCCATACGGGCATAACATCAAACACTTAATATGCTTAGTCACACGGGAATAACGTCGAACACTTAGCATGCATATATTCACAGGCTCACGACCCAGCCACACAACTATTATTCCAAACACATAATATGCATAGCCTCACAGGCATTATTTCAAACACGTTCGAGCATACACACAGGCATATTCATACAGGCATATCCACACCGGCATTTTATCAAACACTTAACATGCACTAACCACCCAACCTCGAAATCACACCAAAACGCCATCGAAGGCCAACATTCATATAGGAGGTCACACCTATATGAATTTACATATAAATAATATAACAAATATAACTCATATTCCGCCCTAGGACCCTAGGACAGAGGAGGACTTAAGAAGAACGGAATCCCTACCTCAAGGAAAACGCAACAACACAAAGAACGGTCCGATCCCAAGCCGAACGCCGTCCTCCCCACGCGAGATGCTCCAGGCAAGAACCAAGAACTCCCCTTCCTTCTCTCTAGCTCTCTCTCTCTCTCCGACGGCCGCAGCAGACTGAAGAGAACCCTAAACCTAAAACAGAGGGCTTCTCCTCCTTATATAGACAACACAACATCAAAACGACGTAGTTTTGATTAAGTGAATCCCAACGATCAAAACGACGTAGTTTTGATCACACAAGTTACCACCTTTCCGCACCCATATAGGCCAAAATACTCAGAATTTCAACATGGTCCTTTGGAGAAAGTTCCTTAGAATGACAAAACCAAGGGAACCATGCAAAAATATGGTCGCACGCCAATTTGCACGTGAATTCCCAATTCACGTGCAACTCCATATGAACTCCAAATGCTCTCAAACTTCACCCCTAGCCTCCTTGCATCATTTGGAAGACAATTACACTTGCACGTGAATTGGACCCATATCACGTGCACCTCACATATATGTCCATTTGGCCTGAAACTTCTGTGGTAGATAGAGGACATCATTCTAAGCATCTTTCCTTTTGCACGTGAATTCATTGGAGTCCATTTACTAGGTCAAAATCTAGAAAAACTCTACTCAGGAGGCAAAACTGACTAACTCAAGGTACGGGTCCTTACATCCTCTCCCCCTTAAGACTTTTCGTCCTCGAAAAGAAATGACATAAGAGGAAAACAAACACAAGCTACCCATTTGCCACACGGCGAGTCACAACACCCAAATGGGTCATACACCACACACAGCACAACGGCACATAACAGTACCACCATAATCCATAACCACAATAATGCACATAACACATGTCCACTTGGCACATCACAAATAAGAACACATGTCTTTAAAAGACAATACAAATACACATCACAAGAAAACATCACTATCCATCCCTTGGCCAACAGCCACCTCCCACGCTTAAGATTGTTCGTCCTCGAACAAGTCTGGGTGCTGCTCACGCATCACGGACTCACGTTCCCATGTCTCCTCCTCAATACCACGGTGTTGCCACAGCACGCGAACCAAAGGAATAGCACGACCACGCAATAGCTTCTCTCGCCGATCTAGGATACGGATAGGGGCCTCAACGACGGACATGTCATCCTCGATGTCCAACGTCCCCCAATCAATCACATGAGTGGGGTCAGGGTGATACTTCCGCAACTGGGACACGTGAAACACGTTGTGCACTCGACTCAGCCGCGGTGGTAACGCTAACCGGTAGGCCACAGGCCCTACACGATCCAGAATCTCAAAAGGACCAATAAACCGCGGAGATAGCTTGGAACCTCGCCCAAACCGTCGATGTCCACGACGTGGAGAGACACGAAGGAACACATGATCACCAACAGAAAACTCCAAAGGTCGCCGTCGCTGATCCGCATAAGATTTCTCGCCGACTCGAGCCGACAACAAACGCTGACGGATCAACTTGACCTTCTCAGTAGCCTCTTGAACCAACTGTGGCCCCAAGAGAGCTGTCTCCCCCACCTCGGTCCAACACAAAGGGGATCGACACGGCCGTCCATACAACGCCTCAAAAGGAGTCATCCCAATGGATGCCTTGATAATCGTTGTTGTAGGCAAACTCCACCAAAGGAAGGTGAGTTGCCCACGAACCCCCAAAGTCTAACACACAGGCCCGTAACATGTCCTCCAAAGTCTGATTCGTCCTCTCTGTCTGACCGTCAGTCTCAGGGTGAAAGGCTGTACTCAGGTGAAGCTTGGTCCCCATAGCCTCCTGCAAACCTGCCCAGAAACGGGAAGTGAACCTCGAATCCCGGTCTGAGACAACCGATGATGGTACGCCATGCAGTCTCACAATCTCGTTCATGTACAGCTGACTCAAGGTCCCAATAGAGTCCCGCTCGCGAACAGCCAGGAAATGGGCCGACTTTGTGAGTCGATCCACAATTACCCAAATCATATCCTTCCTCCCAGTTGTGGGTGGAAGACCGGTCACAAAATCCATCGCTATATGGTCCCACTTCCACTCCGCTATGGGCAAGGGCTGTAACATGCCCGCCGGCCGCTGATGCTCAGCCTTCACCTGCTGACACGTGAGGCACCGCGAAACAAAGGCAGCCACATCGCGTTTCATTCCAGGCCACCAAAAATGTGCCCGAAGCGCGTGATACATCTTCGTACCCCCCGGATGCACAACGACTCTAGACCGGTGAAACTCCCTCATCACCTCATCCCTGAGGGAAGAAGCCACGACCAACCGCCCCCGAAATGACAACTCATGCTCGGGACCCTCTCGTCCAGTCCCCAAGATAGCTCCCCGGCCTCAATACGGGCACGGAGAACCTCACACTCAATGTCACCCACTGTTCCTCCCGGACGCGCTGGTACAACTCAAGCACAACCACCAAAGGACTCAGGACTGTCCCACCATCACGAACAACAAGCTGCACTGCAACATCGCCAACCGCTCCATCGCCTTCCACTCCCTCACGGCCACCTCACCTTTCCCTTTTCTCGCTCAATGCATCGGCCACAACATTACCCTTGCCCGGGGTATAGGCAAGAGTAAAATCAAAGGTCTGCAAATACTCCACCCATCTCCTTTGCCTCAAATTCAAGTCCTTCGAGTAAAGATGTCTGAAGGCTCTTGTGATCCGAGAACACCACAAACTTTTCCCCCCAAGAGGTAGTGCTGCCAACTCTTCAGGGCGAAGATGACGGCCGCTAACTCAAGGTCATGAGTAGGATAATTCTGCTCATGAGGCTTCAATGCCTCGACCCATAAGCTACCACACAGTGCTCCTGCATAAGCACACACCCCAAACCAACCCTGGACGCATCACAATACACCTCATATGGAATATCCTCCCTAGGCAACCTCAACACAGGTGCAGTAGTCAAACGGGTTTTGAGAGTCTCAAATGCCTGCTGGCACTTGTCAGTCCAATCAAACTTCACGCCCTTCCGAGTCAACGCTGTCATAGGAGCCGCCAAATGGGAGAACCCCTCTACAAAACGACGATAGTACCCCGCCAGGCCAAGAAAACTACGGATCTCAAAAACGTTGGTTGGCCTCGCCCACGATGCCACGGCCTCAATCTTGGCTGGGTCCACCCTAACTCCCTCAGCTGACACCACATGGCCAAGAAAGTGAACCTCCTGCAGCCAAAACTCACACTTGCTAAACTTAGCAAACAATGCTGGTCCCTCAAGGTTTGCAACACTGTTGCCAAGTGCTCCACATGCTCCCTCTCGGTCTTGGAATACACCAAGATATCGTCGATAAACACCACCACGAACGAGTCTAAGTATGGGGCAAAGACTTGGTTCATCAAATGCATGAACACTGCTGGCGCATTAGTGAGCCCGAAAGGCATCACTACCCACTCATAATGCCCATACCTGCACCGAAAAGCCGTCTTAGGGATGTCCTCCTCCCCAACCCCGAGCTGGTGATACCCCGACCGTAAATCTATCTTGGAAAACCACTGGGCCCCACTCAATTGGTCAAACAGGTCATCTATCCGAGGCAACGGGTACTTGTTCTTCACTGTCACTGAATTCAGCTTCCTGTAGTCGATGCAGAGACGAAGCGTGCCATCAGCCTTCTTAGCAAAGAGCACCGGGGCACCCCAAGGTGAGGTACTTGGTCTAATATACCCCTAGCCCACCAACTCCTCGATTTGCCTCTGAAGCTCCCTCAACTCAGCTGGCCCCATACGATACGCTACTTGGGAAATCGGACCCATCCCCGGCACCAACTCAATGGTGAACTCCACACTCCTCTTAGGTGGCAAACTCCTCAACTGCTCAGGAAAAACATCCTGAAATTGGTCCACAACAGCGGGCCACACCCTCTTTTCCACCTTACCCTCCTCGCAAAGGTCGGGGCTGCTAACCTGTGGGTAATGGCACCCCACTGGTCCAACACTGGCCCGGCCCGACTCGCCTCACAATCCCACTCCCCCTGCAGGGTGCAAGAGGTCCCTGCAGGTGTCACGAAGGTCACACGCCGCCGATAACAATCTATCTTGGCCTGGAAAGCCATAAGCCAATCCATACCCAAGATCAGGTCGAACGTCCTCAAAGGCATCACATGCAAGTCAAAACTCAGCTCCACCTCGCCTATGGTTAACACACAGCCACGACACACTCGCCGTACCTCAATCATGCCTCCCACCGGAGACTCTACAACTAGGGGCCTCGTGGCCTCCACACAGGCTAACCCCAAGCCGTCTATTACAAGCTCAGCAACAAACGAACATGATGCACCCGTATCGAAAAGAACAAAAGCTAATGTACGGGAGATCAAGAGGGTACCTCTAACCACCGATGGTCCTGCTCCACCCTCAGCTGGTGGGGTTGGTAGCTCAGCCTCCTCCGGATATGTCGCCTCCAGCGCAAACACCCTCCCTTGGCCCGTGCCACTGGTCGGCTCACTCACTGGGCGCTTCCCGCCAAGGCTGCCTCCAGCTTCCGTCTGCTGCCGCTCCGGCCTCCCCTGAGGTCGGGTCTGATTCGATCCTGCCTGACTAGCCGGCCACTGACGAGCTGGTCTCTCTGCTGGTGCACGAAAACTGGCATCACTCCTTGTGCTGGATGTCATGCCTCCAACTCCCCTGTTGCCACTCCGGCAAACCCGGCTCAGATGGCCCTCTCGTCCACATCTATGGCATTTCCAGTCCCTCTTTGGACACTCCTTTCTCAAGTGGCCTTGCTCCCCACAGCGGTAACAACCGGCGGGAGACCCCCGTGTGGACCGCCCTGTCGCCACCGCCAAAGCTAGACCTCCCTGGGTTCACCAATGTCTGTCCCCTGCTACGGAAGGAACTGCTATCCCTCTCCTCCGTCTTGAGCCTCTTGGACCCTGCATCTCGATCAGGCCCACTCTGCAACTGGCGCCCCTGATGGGCCTGCCTCCCATCATCCAGTTCTCTCTCAGCTATACGGGCCGTCTCCACAGCCTCAGCATAGGTCCTCAAGCGTAGAATTGCCACCCTCTCCCTAAGGGCTGGCCTGAGACCCAGGGTGAACTTGTGGGCCTTCGGGTCCTCCCCTACCACGCTCTCGGGAGCAAACCTACTCAATCTCCGGAACTCCCGCTCATACTCGGTACCGTCTTGGATCCCTGGCTAAGCCGCCAAATTCTTCCCTCTTCTCGCCATCTCACCGATTCCGAGAAGAACTCATCATGGAAGAGTTGCAAGAACTCCTCCCAAAACATGAGTTGCACCGCATGGCTCCCCGCAACGCTCGTCCACCACTCCAAAGCGTCCCCCTCCACTGCCGAATTGCCGGGCCGCACCTTATCCTCCTCCCCGGGCAGGAGAAAGGAGAACACATGCTCAATCTGCCTCAACCACCGCTCGCCTACCACAGGGTCTTCTCCCCCCTTAAATCGCGGAGGTTGTTCCTTTCGGAACCGTGTCACCACGTCATCCTCTCGCACGGGTCGGTACACCACCCAGCCGAACTCTCACGCTCACGAGGCGGCTCTCCTACCGGTGGTGGTGGTGGTGGCACCACCTGCTGTGGCCGCCATCTCACGGCGCACCTCCTCCCGAACATCCTGCCGGAGTCCCTCCCGTAGCTCTCGTACCTCCAGCCGGATGCCTTCTTGTAGCCGTGCCGCAGGCAACGCATGCCCTCCAACGGATGGTCCCGCACCCGGACCCTCATGGGCAGATGACTCATCGCCCATCGCCCGGACGCACGTGTCACTCTCCTGGTGGCATTCTTACTACATGAAGTAAGATGCACAAACGTCAGAACGCGTTTGACTACTAACAAGTTGACTACCTCTACCCCATTATCAAGTCAAGCCATACACGGCATTACACACATGTTAACCATTGCATCAATCAATATTGCACACAGCACAGTCCACATTGTAGTCATACCCAAGGCATTCCAAGAATATTCAGAGTTGCACAGGTCACACATAATCATGTTATGCACATCCTTCACACATGACAACAAATGCAACTAGTGCCCTAATGCCAATGCATGCAAATCCTACCACAAGACTGGACTACCCTAAGTACACCTTGGAGGCTCAAAGAGGACCATGTTGATCAGGCATGTCCCTCCAGGCTCCTCCAAAGGACTCAAGATAACCAAGTCCGCCCACTACCCTAGGCCAACTAGACCATGCTCTGATACCATATTGTCACGCCCCGGATTTCCAACCCGAGGAAACCGGTACGTGACTCCCCTTTACTCACACGGAGGGCAAAGGGGTTAGGATACAAACCAAGAACTGAACATTTAAAACATTCACAACACATTCAAGAAAAATAAAGTCCATCAAACTAAATCAGTCTTTAATACAAAGTCTTCTTTTCAATCCATCCCCATTGGGGTTACATCAGTTCCCATAATAAAATAACATAAACAATAAAATAAACAAGGTCTTCCACCTTGGGGTTCCACCTAACGCCTGTAGGTTCCTGTAAAGAAAACAACATGGTAGGAGGGGTGAGCAACCACAGCTCAGTAGGGATCATGTCTCCCCAACCCATCCCATGCACCTATTATCTACATGCCTTGTTTACAAGTGCTGTGTCGTGATACAATTATTCCACCAGATATAGTTACAGGCTATAACAGTAAACACAATCATACATGGGCTGGTACATAAACACTCCCGGGCTTCCACAGCCACCGGGTTTCAAGAACAGTCCCGGGCTTCCACAGCCACCGGGTTCCACAAAACAGTCCCGGGCTTCCACAGCCACCGGGTTCCACAAACAGTCCCGGGCTTCCACAGCCACCGGGTTCCACAAAACAAACACGCAGCATATAAGGCCATACAGGCATAACATCAAACACTTAATATGCTTAGTCACACGGGAATAACGTCGAACACTTAGCATGCATATATTCACAGGCTCACGACCCACACACACGGCTATTATTCCAAACACATAATATGCATAGCCTCACAGGCATTATTTCAAACACGTTCGAGCATACACACAGGCATATTCATACAGGCATATCCACACCGGCATTTTATCAAACACTTAACATGCACTAACCACCCAACCTCGAAATCACACCAAAACGCCATCGAAGGCCAACATTCATATAGGAGGTCACACCTATATGAATTTACATATAAATAATATAACAGATATAACTCATATTCTGCCCTAGGACCCTAGGACAGAGGAGGACTTAGGAAGAACAGAATCCCTACCTCAAGGAAAATGCAACAACACAGCAACGGTCTGATCCCAAGCCGAACGCCGTCCTCCCCACGCGAGATGCTCCGGCAACAACCAAGCACTCCCCTTCCTTCTCTCTAGCTCTCTCTCTCTACGACGGCCGCAAAGAACTGAAGAGAACCCTAAACCTAAAACAGAGGGCTTCTCCTCCTTATATAGACAACACAACATCAAAACGACGTAGTTTTGATTAAGTGAATCCCAGCATCAAAACGACGTAGTTTTGATCACACAAGTTACCACCTTTCCGCACCCATATAGGCCAAAATACTCAGAATTTCAACATGGTCCTTTGGAGAAAGTTCCTTAGAATGACAAAACCAAGGGAACCATGCAAAAATATGGCTGCACGCCAATTTGCACGTGAATTCCCAATTCACGTGCAACTCCATATGAACTCCAAATGCTCTCAAACTTCACCCCTAGCCTCCTTGCATCATTTGGAAGACAATTACACTTGCACGTGAATTGGACCCATATCACGTGCACCTCACATACATGTCCATTTGGCCTGAAACTTCTGTGGTAGATAGAGGACATCATTCTAAGCATCTTTCCTTTTGCACGTGAATTCATTGGAGTCCATTTACTAGGTCAAAATCTAGAAAAACTCTACTTAGGAGGCAAAACTTACTAACTCAAGGTACGGGTCCTTACACAATGGGCCACCACGGCCCTGCTCTTCCTACTCAGAGCATCTGCCACCACATTACCCTTGTAATGACCCGTGTGTAAGAAGTTAACCACACACCTTGGATGTTGGTGCACAAGTTTGAGGTAAGAGATGAGCCCAAGAGGGGACTTTTGGGAGGTGCATGTGACAAGTGATAACGTACATTTATGCCTTAGGAAGATGCTATGCATATACATGCGGTTTTAAGCTGTTTTGCCAGATTTTGGAGCTCACTTTTGATATAGTAGATGGCCTCAAACAATTGACGTGCAAGAACAAAAGTTGCTTAGAATGAGGTCCTTTATCTACCACAGAAATTTCAGAGCATTTGGACCTGCACGTGAATTCACCCATTTCACGTGCAAGCATATTTTTGCTTCTCAGACCTCTATAAGATGCAAGGAGGCTTGGGGTGAAGTTTGAGTGCATTGGGAGCTGCACGCCAATTGGGGAATTGGCGTTCAAATTGGCATGCAGGCATGTTTTTGCATGGTTACCTTGGTTTTGTCATTCTAATCATCTTTTCCCAAAGGACCATATTGGAATTGTGAATATTTTGGTGTGTATGGATGTGGGAAGGTCATAGCTTGTTCCATCAAAACTACGTCATTTTGATACTGGGATTCACTTAATCAAAACTACATCGTTTTGATGTTGTGTTGTCTATATAAGGAGGAGAAGCCCCTCTGTTTTAGGTTTAGGGTTTGTTGCTCCACTAGCCGTCGCAGAGAGAGAGAGAGAGAGAGGGAAGGAGAGCTTCTGGTGGTTGTCGGAGCGTCTTGCGTGGGTGGTCGGAGTCTTGCGTGGAAGCGGGAGCAGGAGAACATACAAGGTAGGGGTTCTGTTCTTCCTAAATCCTCCTCTGTTCTAGGGTTCTAGGGTAGATTATGGATTATATCTGTTTATATATATATGTAATCCATATAGGTGTGATCTCCTATATGGATGTTGGCCTTCAATGGCATTTTGGTGTGATTCTATTGTTGGGTGGTCAGTGCATGTTACATGTTCGATGAAATGCCTGAGTGAATATTGCTGTGTGTATATGCCTAGTACATGTTTGATAATATGCCTGTGTGGCTGGACTTGTGATTTGGTGTATGTATGCATGCTGGGTGTTTGTTCTATTGCCTGAATGGCTGGGTTTGTGCACTTGTGAATGGGTGCACACCAAGTGTTTGGTTTTTATGCTTGAGTGACCGTGGTGTATGTTGTGTGCATGACTGTGGTATCTGGCCTGAAGAGGCGGTTAAATTACTTTGCCAGAGAGGCGGTTAAACCAATGGCCTGAAGAGTCAGTTAAACTACTTTGCCTGAGAGGCGGTTAAATCAGTGGCCTGAAGAGGCGGTTAAATTACTTGCTTGAGATGTGGTTTGTTAGCCAGTGTGGCTGGGGCTGGGGTTACGCCCGCTTGTGTGAAATGTTTTATTTTCTTTTTCCTAATACTGCCACGTCACTACACCTGTGCACATGAATGTATTTGCTAGGAACATGGGAAGGATTGAGGAGACTTGATCCCTACTTAGCTGTGGTTGCTCACCCCTCCTACTGTGTTTGCTTGTTTTCCAGGGACTTACAGGCGTTAGGTGGATACACCAAGGTGGAAGACCATCTTCATTTTATTGTTTAGTTCAGTAATGTAATTTTATAATTTATGTAACCCTAAGGGGGGGGATGTAATAAGGGATTGAACTGTAGTATGGAACATGGTTGCTTTGTGACCCTTTTGATGTTTGAAATTAAATAAAGATGTGGCTTGTTTGTTTATTGTAATTGTTAGTTTTGCTCGTGTGGCATCTAGTAATCCAACCCCTTTACCCTCCGTGTGGGTGAACGGGGAGTCACGTACCGGTTTCCCCGGGTCGGAAATCCGGGGCGTGACAGTATGGTATCAGAGCATGGTCTAGTTGGCCTAGGGTAGTGGGCGGACCTGGTTATCCTAAGTCCTTTGGAGGAGCCTGGAGGGACATGCCTGATCAACATGGTCCTCTTTGAGCCTCCAAGGTGTACTTAGGGTAGTCCAGTCTTGTGGTAGGATTTGCATGCATTGGCATTAGGGCACTAGTTGCATTTGCTGTGAATGTGTGCTAAACTGTGGAAAATGTGGATAAGATAATATGATTATGTGTGAAATGTGCAACTTTGATTTGTTTGGCAATGCGTACCGAACTGTAAAATGTGATTGATACAATGTGTGTGTGTAATGTCATGTGATAGTGGAATTGATCAGTGGGGTAGAGGTAGTGACGCGATAAATTATAAATTCGTTTTGACGTTTGTGCTTCTTACTTTGTGTAGTAAGAATGCCGCCGAGGAGAGGGACACGTGCGTCCGGGGCAGTGGCTGATGAGTCATCTGCTCATGAGGGTCCGGGTGCAGGATAGTCCATTGGAGGGCATGCGTTGTTGCTGGCACAGCTACGAGAAGGCATCCGGCTGGAGGTACGAGAGCTATGGGAGGGACTCCGACAGGAGGTTCGGGAGGAGGTGCGCCGTGAGATGGCAGCACAGCAGGTGGTACCATCACCACCACCACCACCAGTAGGGGAGCTGCCTCGTGAGCGTGAGAGTTCACTGGGTGGTGTACCGACTCGTGCAGAGGATAATGTGGTGACACGGTTCCGAAAGGAACAACCTCCGCGATTCAAGCAGGAAGGAGATCCCGTGGTAGCTGAGCAGTGGTTGAGGCATATCGAGCATGTGTTCTCCTTTCTCCTGCCCCGGGAAGAGGATAAGGTGCGATTGGCCATTCAGCAGCTGGAGGGGGATGCTTTGGAGTGGTCGACGAGTGTCGCGGGGAGCCATGCGGTGCAACTCATGCTTTGGGAGGAGTTCTTGCAACTCTTCCATGATAAGTTCTTTCCGGAATCAGTGAGATGGCAGAAGAGGGAAGAATTCGGCAGCTTGAAGCAGGGATCCAGGACGGTACCTGAGTATGAGCGGGAGTTCCGGAGCTTGAGTAGGTTTGCTCCTGAGACTCTGGCAAGGGAGGACCTGAAGGCCCACAAGTTCACTTTGGGCCTTAGGCCAGCCCTTAGACAGAGGGTGGCAATTCTACGCTTGAGGACCTATGCTGAGGTTGTGGAGACGGCCCGTATAGCCAAGAGAGAGCTGGATGATGGGAGGCAGGCCCATCAGGGTCGCTAGTTGCAAAGTGGGCCTGACCGAGATGCAGGGCCCAAGAGGCTCAAGACGGAGGAGAGGGATAGCAGTTCTTTTCGCAGTCGGGGTCAGACATCTGTGAACCTTAGGAGGTTCACCTTTGGCAGCGGAAGACAGGGTGGTCCATCTGGGGGTCTACCTAGCAGTTATCACTGCTATGGAGAGCAGGGTCACTTCAAGGGGGAGTGCCCCAAGAAGGACTGGCACTGCAACAACTGTGGATGAGAGGGCCATTTGCGCCGGGTTTGCAGGAGTGGCAACAGGGGAGCGGGGGGCGTGGCATCCAGCGTGAGGAGTGATGCTAGCTTCCGTGCACCAGTTGAGAGACCAGCTCGTCAGTGGCGAGCCGGCCAGGTAGGATCCAGTCAGACCCGACCTCAGGGGAGGCCAGAGCGACAACAGGCTGATGCTAGAGGCAGTCAGGGCGGGAGCCGCCCAGTGAGTGAGCTGACCAGTGGCACGGGCCAAGGGAGGGTGTTTGCACTGAATGCGACACCCCAGGAGGAGGCTGAGCTACCACCTTCACCGGCAGAGGAGGGAGCAGGACCATCGGTGGTTAGAGGTACTCTTTTGATCTCCCGCATGCTTACTTCTGTTCTTTTCGATACGGGTGCATCACGTTCTTTTATTGCTGAGCTTATAGTTGAAGGCTTGGAGTTAACGTGTGTTGAGGCGGAGAGGCCCTTAGTTGTAGAGTCTCCGGTGGGAGGTATGATTGAGGTGCGACATGTTTGCCGCGGTTGTGTGTTAACCATGGGTGATGTGGAACTGAGCTTCGACTTTCATGTGATGCCTTTGCGTACTTTTGACCTGATCTTGGGTATGGATTGGCTTATGGCTTTCCAGGCCAATATAGACTGTTACCGGCGGCGTGTATCCTTCGTGTCACCCGCAGGAACCTCTTGTACCCTGCAAGGGGAGTAGGATCGTGAGGCGAGTCGAGCCGGGCCAGTGTTGGACCAGTGGGGTGCCATTACCCACAGGTTGGCGGCCCTGACCTTTGCTGAGGAGGGGAAGGTGGAAAAGAGGGTGTGGCCTGCTGTTGTGGACCAATTTCAGGATGTTTTTCCTGAAGAGTTGAGGAGTTTGCCACCTAAGAGGAGTGTGGAGTTCACCATTGAGTTGGTGCCGGAGACGGGTCTGATTTCCCAAGTAGCGTATCGTATGGGGCCAGCCGAGCTGAGGGAGCTGCAGAGGCAAATCGAGGAGTTGGGGGACCAGGGGTATATCAGACCGAGTACCTCACCTTGGGGTGCTCCGGTGCTCTTTGCTAAGAAGGCTGATGGCACGCTTCGGCTCTGCATCGACTACAGGAAGCTGAATTCAGTGACTGTGAAGAACAAGTACCCGTTGCCTCGGATAGATGACCTGTTTGACCAATTGAGTGGGGCCCAGTAGTTTTCCAAAATAGATTTACGGTCAGGGTATCACTAGCTCAGGGTTAAGGAGGAGGACATCCCTAAGACGGCTTTTCAATGCAGGTATGGGCATTATGAGTGGGTAGTGATGCCTTTCGGGCTCACTAATGTGCCAGCGGTGTTCATGCATTTGATGAACCAGGTCTTTGCTCCATACTTGGATTCGTTTGTGGTGGTGTTTATTGATGATATCTTGGTGTATTCCAAGACCGAGAAGGAGTATGTAGAGCACTTGGCAACAGTGTTGCAAACCTTGAGGGACCAGCACCTGTTTGCTAAGTTTAGCAAGTGTGAGTTTTGGTTGCAGGAGGTTCACTTTCTTGGCCATGTGGTGTCAGCTGAGGGAGTTAGGGTGGACCCAACCAAGATTGAGGCTGTGGCATCGTGGGCGAGGCCAACCAACGTTTTTGAGATTCGTAGTTTTCTTGGCTTGGCAGGCTATTACCGTCGTTTTGTAGAGGGATTCTCCCATTTGGCAGCTCCTATGACGGCGTTGACCCGGAAGGGAGTGAAGTTTAAGTGGACGGACAAGTGCCAGCAGGCGTTTGAGGCCCTCAAAACTCGTTTGACCACTGCACCTGTGTTGAGGTTACCTAGGGAGGATATTCCGTATGAGGTATTTTGCGATGCGTCTAGGGTTGGTTTGGGGTGTGTGCTTATGCAGGAGCATAGTGTGGTAGCTTATGGGTCAAGGCAGCTGAAGCCTCATGAGCAGAATTACCCTACCCATGATCTTGAGTTGGCGGCTGTCATCTTCGCCCTGAAAAGTTAGCAACATTACCTTTTGGGGGAGAAGTTCGTGGTGTTCTCAGATCACAAGAGCCTTCAGTACATCTTTACTCAGAAGGACTTGAATTTGAGGTAGAGGAGATGGGTGGAGTATTTGCAGACCTTTGACTTTACTCTTTCCTATACCCCGGGCAAGGGTAATGTTGTGGCTGACGCGTTGAGCAGAAAAGGGAAAGCTGAGGTGGCCGTGAGAGAGTGGAAGCTGATGGAGCAATTGGTGATGTTGCAGCTGCAGCCTGTTGTTCGTGATGGTGGGACAGTCCTGAGTCCTTTGGTGGTTGTGCCTGAGTTGTACCAGCGCGTCCGGGAGGAACAGTTGGGTGACATTGAGTGTGAGGTTCTCCGTGCCCGTATTGAGGCTGGGGAGCTATCCGAGGACCGGACAGAGGGTCCTGAGCATGAGTTGTCTTTTCAGGGGCGGTTGGTAGTGGCTTCTTCCCTCAGGGATGAGGTGATGAGGGAGTTTCACCAGTTTAGAGTTGCTGTGCATCCAGGGGGTACGAAGATGTACCATGCGCTTCGAGGACATTTTTGGTGGCCTGGGATGAAACACGATGTGGCTGCTTTTGTTTTGCGGTGCCTCACGTGTCAGCAGGTGAAGGCTGAGCATCAGCGGCCGGCGGGCATGTTACAGCCCTTGCCCATAGCGGAGTGGAAGTGGGACCACATAGCGATGGATTTTGTGACTGGTCTTCCACCCACCACAGGGAGGAAAGATATGATTTGGGTGATTGTGGATCGACTCACAAAGTCGGCCCATTTCCTGGCTGTTCGCGAGCGGGACTCTAATGGGATCGACTCACAAAGTCGGCCCATTTCGTGGACATCGACGGTTTGGGCGAGGTTCCAAGCTATCTCCGCGGTTTATTGGTCCTTTTGAGATTCTGGATCGTGTGGGGCCTGTGGCCTACCAGTTAGCGTTACCACCGCGGCTGAGTCGAGTGCACAACGTGTTTCACGTGTCCCAGTTGTGGAAGTATCACCCTGACCCCACTCATGTGATCGATTGGGGGACATTAGACATTGAGGATGACATGTCCGTTGTTGAGGCCCCTATTCGTATCCTAGATCGGCGAGAGAAGCTTTTGCGTGGTCGTGCTATTCCTTTGGTTCGTGTGCTGTGGCAACACCGTGGCATTAAGGAGGAGACATGGGAACGTGAGTCCGTGATGCGTAAGCAGCACCCAGAATTGTTCGAGGACGAACAATCTTAAGCGTGGGAGGTGGCTGTTGGTGGCTGTTGGCCAAGGGATAGTGATGTGTTTTCTTGTATTAGTTGTGTATGATTTGGTGTATTTGTTTTGTCTTTTAGACATGTGTTCATATTTGTGATGTGTTTTGAGATATGTATTTGTGACATGCGGATATGTGTTGTTATGGATTATCGTGGTACCTTGTTATGTGCTGTTATGTGCTGTGCGCGGTGTAAGACCCATTTGGGTGTTGTGGCTCGCCGAGTGGCAAATGGGTAGCTTGTGTTTGTTTTCCTCGTATGTCATTTCTTTTCGAGGACGAAAAGTCTTAAGGGGGAGAGGATGTAATGACCCGTGTGTAAGAAGTTAACCACAAACACCTTGGATGTTGGTGCACAAGTTTGAGGTAAGAGATGAGCCCAAGAGGGGACTTTTGGGAGGTGCATGTGACAAGTGATAACGTACATTTATGCCCTAGGAAGATGCTATGCATATACATGCGGTTTTAAGCTGTTTTGGCAGATTTTGGAGCTCACTTTTGGTATAGTAGATGGCCTCAAACAATTGGCGTGCAAGAACAAAAGTTGCTTAGAATGAGGTCCTCTATCTACCACAGAAATTTCAAAGCATTTGGAGCTACACGTGAATTCACCCATTTCACGTGCAAGCATATTTTTGCTTCTTAGACCTCTACAAGATGCAAGGAGGTTTGGGGTGAAGTTTGAGTGCATTTGGAGCTGCACGCCAATTGGAGAATTGACGTTCAAATTGGAGTGCAGGCATGTTTTTGCATGGTTACCTTGGTTTTGTCATTCTAATAATCTTTTCCCAAAGGACCATGTTGGAATTGTGAATATTTTGGTGTGTATGGATGTGGGAAGGTCATAGCTTGTTCCATCAAAACTACGTCGTTTTGATGCTGGGATTCACTTAATCAAAACTACGTCGTTTTGATGTTGTGTTGTCTATATAAGGAGGAGAAGCCCCTCTATTTTAGGTTTAGGGTTTGTTGCTCCACTAGCCGTCGCAGAGAGAGAGAGAGAGGGAAGGAGAGCTTCTGGTGGTTGTCGGAGCGTCTTGCGTGGGTGGTCGGAGTCTTGCGTGGAAGCGGGAGCAGGAGAACATACAAGGTAGGGGTTCTGTTCTTCCTAAATCCTCCTCTGTTCTAGGGTTCTAGGGTAGATTATGGATTATATCTGTTTATATATATATATATATATATATGTAATCCATATAGGTGTGATCTCCTATATGGATGTTGGCCTTCAATGGCATTTTGGTGTGATTCTATTGTTGGGTGGTCAGTGCATGTTACATGTTCGATGAAATGCCTGAGTGAATATTGCTGTGTGTATATGCCTAGTACATGTTTGATAATATGCCTGTGTGGCTGGACTTGTGATTTGGTGTATGTATGCATGCTGGGTGTTTGTTCTATTGCCTGAATGGCTGGGTTTGTGCACTTGTGAATGGGTGCACACCAAGTGTTTGGTTTTTATGCTTGAGTGACCGTGGTGTATGTTGTGTGCATGACTGTGGTATCTGGCCTGAAGAGGCGGTTAAATTACTTTGCCAGAGAGGCGGTTAAACCAGTGGCCTGAAGAGTCGGTTAAACTACTTTGCCTGAGAGGCGGTTAAATCAGTGGCCTGAAGAGGCGGTTAAATTACTTGCTTGAGATGTGGTTTGTTAGCCAGTGTGGCTGGGGCTGGGGTTACGCCCGCTTGTGTGGAATGTTTTATTTTCTTTTTCCTAATACTGCCACGTCACTACACCTGTGCACATGAATGTATTTGCTAGGAACATGGGAAGGATTGGGGAGACTTGATCCCTACTGAGCTGTGGTTGCTCACCCCTCCTACTGTGTTTGCTTGTTTTCCAGGGACTTACAGGCGTTAGGTGGATACACCAAGGTGGAAGACCATCTTCATTTTATTGTTTAGTTCAGTAATGTAATTTTATAATTTATGTAACCCCAAGGGGGGGGAAATGTAATAAGGGATTGAACTGTAGTATGGAACATGGTTGGTTTGTGACCCCTTTGATGTTTGAAATTAAATAAAGATGTGGCTTGTTTGTTTATTGTAATTGTTAGTTTTGCTCGTGTGGCATCTAGTAATCCAACCCCTTTACCCTCCGTGTTGGTGAACGGGGAGTCACGTACCGGCTTTCCCGGGTCGGAAATCCGGGGCGTGACAACCCTTCCCAGGGGTGTACATCATATCAAACTGAAACTGCTGCAGGTACTCCACCCACTGTCTCTGCTTAAGGTTCAGGTCTCACTGAGAGAAGATATACTGCAAGCTCTTGTGGTCCGTATACACCACAAACTTCTCCCCAAGGAGATAATGCTGCCAGCTCTTAAGTGCAAAGATCACTGCAGCCAACTCCAAATCATGCGTGGGATAGTTCTGCTCATGTGGTCTCAACTGCCTAGATCCATAAGCAATCACCTGCCGAGTCTGCATCAACACACAACCAAGTCCCACCCTGGAAGCATCACAATACACCTCGAAAGGCACACCCTCCTGTGGAAGAATCAAGATAGGTGCTGAGGTCAATCATGCCTTCAGCTCCATGAAAGCACTCTCACACGCATCAGACC
Source organism: Taxillus chinensis (assembly GCA_023512835.1). Lineage (NCBI taxonomy): Eukaryota > Viridiplantae > Streptophyta > Magnoliopsida > Santalales > Loranthaceae > Taxillus > Taxillus chinensis. The sequence continues at coordinate 2,477,935 of CM042090.1, read as the reverse complement.
AAACGAAAGGAACTCCCTTCCTATTCAGGTTCGTCATAGGAGCTGAGGTCAATGGCCTTTGTCACGTGCAGTCATGTTCTTGCACCGTCTTCTTCATTTTGTTATGCTGATCATGTTTTCCTTAAGAACCATGTTAGAATTGTGGGTATTTTGTCTTGTGTGGATGCGGGAAGGTTGTGGCATGTTCCCTTTATCAAAACTACATCATTTTGATGGTGGGATTTCATTTATCAAAACTATGTCGTTCTGATGGTGGGATTTCATTTATCCAAACTACGTCATTTTGACGTTGAGTTTCACTTATCAAAACTACGTCATTTTGATAAGTGAGGTGTCTATATAAGGAGGTGGAGGTCTCTTTGTTTTAGGTTTAGGGTTTCTTTCTGCCAGAGAGAGAGAGAGAGAGAGAGTGTGTGTGTGTGTGTGTGTGTTCCTGATCGTTGCTGCTATGGTGATTCACGTGGGTGGATGGCGTCTAGCGTGGGAGCAAGAGCAAGGAGGAACCTTTTGAGATAGGGGTTCTCTCTCTTCCAGTACCCATTCTAAGGTTAGGACCTGTGGTGGATGATTTGTAGAGTATTGTCGTTGTTGTTATAATATATATATATATATATAAATCTATATAGGTGTGATCTTCTATATGGATGTTGGCCTTCAATGTCATGTTTCGTTTGATTCTGACGTTGAGTCCGGGTATGGGAACTCTCGGATTCGATGCGGGGCAGTGGGCCTTAGAGGCCGTTGGGATGTCTGTGGTTTATTAGGCTTCGTTCCGCTATAGGATCGTGTGGGGGGAAAATATACTTGATATAATGATTGTTGATCCATATGCATGTTATGTGTTTGATTGTATGCCTGTATGGCTGAGATGCATGCTATGTGTTTGATTATATGCCTGTATGGCTGAGATGCATGCTATGTGTTTGATTGTATGCCTGTGTGGCGAAGATATATGCTATGTGTTTGATTGTATGCCTGTGTGGCTGAGATGTATGTTATGTGTTTGATTGTGTGGCTGATTGTGAGCCTGTGTGGATGTGTATGTGGAGCCTATGTGGCTGTGAATGTGGAGCATGTGTGGCTGTGTATGTGGAGCATGTGTGGTTGTACCTGTTCATGTGACTTATTTGTGTTGACATACTCTTTGTGGATGTTGTTTATACCTGTTTAAATACTCGTACCACGACACTGCACCTGTACACGTTGACATGTAGATACTAGGAACATGGGATAGGTCGGGGAGACATGATCCCTACTGAGCTGTGGTTGCTCACCCCTCCTATTGTGTTTTGTTTTCCTTTCAGGGACCTATAGGAGTTAGGTGGGGACACCAATATGGAAGGCAGTTATGCTTTGTTGCTTTGTTAAATATAATTTGTGTGATGTTATTTTGTGGAACCTTTGTAACCCCAATGGGGAGATGTTGTAAAAGGATTTTTAAATTAATAAAGTATTGTGGTTTTCCCAATGGACTATTGCGGTTTGAAAATATTAATAAGATTTTGTTTTGTGTATATTTATTGGGGATATGCGTAAAGTCGTGTGGAATTAATCCCAACCCCTTGCCAATCGGGTGGGTAAAGGGAAGTCACGTACCGGTTTCCTCGGGTAGGAAATTCGGGGCGTGACAATATGGTATCAGAGCATGGTCTAGTTGGCCTAGGGTAGTGGGCAGATTTGATTATCTTGAGTCCTTTAGAGGATCCTGGAGGGATGTGCCTGATCAACACGATCCTCTTTTGAGCCTCTAAGGTGTACTTAGGGTAGTTTAGTCTTGTGGTAGGATTTGCATGCGTTGGCATTAGGGCACTAGTTGCATTTGTTGTCTATGTTTGATTGTGTGGAAAACTGGGATAAAGTATGTGATATGCAAATACGAAGAATGTGATTTAATATGTGTAACTCTAATTTTATGATAACTTGATCTGTGTGCTTGTGAAATTACTGCTTGTGCAATGTGACTTAATGAGAACTGAAATGTGTGCAAAGTGTGTAAAGTTATGTGATAATTGAATTGATAAATGGGGTAGAGGAAGTAAGACTCGATAGATTCAAATTCGTTTTGACATTTGTGTTCCTTACTTCGTGTAGTAAGAATGCCCCTAAGGAGAGTGACGTGTGCGTCTGGGGTAGTGGCTGATGAGTCATCTGCCCATGAGGGACCAGGTGCGGGGCAGCCCGTTGGCAGGCATCTTCTGATTGGACTGAGAATGCAGAGCATATATTGAGGTACAGGGGTCGACTGATAGTTCCCACTTCTCTTCAGGAGGAGGTTCTTCGGAAATTTCACCAGTCGAGGTTAGTTGTACATCTTGGTGGGACCAAGATGTACCATGCCGTGAGGAGGCAGTATTGGTGGCCAGGCCTGAAGAAGGTCGTTGCTGATTATGTGAGGAGGTGTTTGACCTATCAGCAGGTCAAGGCAGAGCACATAAGGTCAGTTGGTGAGTTGCAGTCATTACCAGTGCCAGAGTGGAAATGGGACCACGTAACTATGGATTTTATCATTGGACTTCCTCGTTCCAGGGGACACGACACTATGTGGGTTATTGTGGACCGATTGACCAAATCATCGCATTTTATTCTGATTCGGGAGACAGACCCAGTGAGGACTTTGGAACAGAGGTATCTGGATGTCATTGTGCGGTTGCATGGAATCCCATTGTCTATTGTATCTAATCGGGATGCTAGGTTCACCTCTCAGTTTTGGAGACAGTCGTAGCGAGCTTTGGGTACTAGGGTGAACCTGAGTACAGCTTTTCATCCGCAGACAGATGGTCAGTCGGAGCGGACGATTCAGACGCTCGAGGATATGTTGCGCGCCTGTGTCCTAGATTTTGGAGGTTATTGGGAGACTGACCTTCCTTTGGTGGAGTTCTCTTACAACAACAGTTATCAGGCCACGATTGGGATGGCTCCGTATGAGGCGCTGTATGGGTGGCCTTGTAGATCACCTTTGTGTTGGGCACAGATGGGAGAGACAGCGGTTCTCGGTCCCGATATGGTTCGAGAAACCACGGAGATAGTGCAACTGATTCGACAGCGGATGTTGACATCGCAGAGTAGGCAGAAGTCCTACGCGGACCAGAGGCGTCGACCTTTGCAGTTTGAGGTGGGTGACCGTGTATTTTTGTGGGTTTCACCACGTCGAGGGCATCAGAGGTTTGGGCGTGGATCCAAACTTTCCCCTCATTTTGTGGGGCTGTTTGAGATTGTTACCACCGTGGGCGCAGTGACTTACCGATTAGCTTTGCCACCAGAGGGCGTGAGTACATGATGTCTTCCATGTGTCTCAATTGAGATGGTATCACCCAGATCCTTCTCATGTGTTGGACTATCGCGAGATAGACTTGGCTGATGATAGTGCCATTGTTGAGATACCAGCACAAATTTTGGACAGGCCAGAGAAGGTCTTGCGGGGCAAGACGATCCCACTGGTCCGGGTGTTATGGCGACACCGAGGCATGGAAGAGCAAACTTGGGAGAAAGAGAGCTAGATGCGGGTTCTTTATCCTGAGCTGTTCGAGGACGATCAGTCCTGAGGTGGGGAGGATGTGAGGACCTTCCCTGAGGTATGAGTTTTATGCATTTGTTTTGCATATGTTGTTTGAGATGTGGTTTAGCTTGTTGTTGTTGGATTTTGTCAGCCCTTTTGGCTTGTTGTGAGTTGCATTGCACATGTGTGATCGGTGATCATGTTTTATGTTTTGTTGTTGGGACATTGAGCTTGAATTTTGCTATGTCCTTTGGGCATGTGTTATATTTTCGAGGATGAAAAGTCCTAAGGTGGGGAGGATGTAAAGACTCATCTTTGAGTAGTTTTGAGAGATAGTCATTCTATGGGGATGCAACTATCTGGACGGTAATGTAGTCGTTGGTGTGAGCATTTTGACTGTACCTGGGCCCGATTTCGAGTCGGGGCCCCATTTGACCCAATTGTTGACTTTTCGGGATTTATTGGTTGACTTTGCGTTTGGGTGGTTTTTTGAGTGTGATAATATCTGCTTAGTGTTGTGCTCGTTATTTCGAGCGTTTTGACTATAATTTGACTCAATTTGGAGTTTGGGACCTTGGAAGTCAATTATTGTGTTGGGAGGTCAATTATTGACTAGGTCAATGACTGACTAGGTCAGTTATTGGTCAATGACTGACAGAAATATAAATAGAAGGAAAAGAAAGAGCTTTCACTTTACGCTATCACATTTGTGCGTTTGAGAGAGAGAGAGAGAGAGAGAGCTTGGAAACTTGAAGCCTTGGCGATTTGGGGCGATTTGGGTTCGTGGAGTTCAAAGAATCACTCCAGGTAGGTGTCCTTAAACTCCTTATTTTGATTCTGTTTTGGATCTGCACGAATTTATCATGATTTATGAAATTGAGCATGAACCCTAGATTTTGGGGGAAATCCAATTCTGGGTTAGATTTAATGGTTTAGGATAAGATCTGTGGTTAAGAATTGATTTAGATCATTGTAGAGATGTGTTTTTGTGATTTTGGGGGTATATAACTATGTATTTCATGATGGTTGAGAAGTCAACCATGGAAATCTGGGTTTAGATCTAGATTTATCGAATCTGCAATTATATGTGCGTATTTCTGTTGTTACTATGGGATTTAAAGGTGTTCTGGACGCGTTTTGAGGTATATATGGTCGTCTGTTTGCGTAAAACGTGTGTTTGGGAGCATCTGGGGTCGCTGGGTTGGTTCCAGACGAAGAACAGGCGAAAACGATGATGAACAATACCCTGAGCACGTTACTGGGTCGAAATGACGAAGATCCGAAGTTCTGAGTCGTAGGGTCGAAGATCTAGGGTCGTAGGGTCGTAGTTCGTAGACTCGTAGTTCGTAAACCTGTAGTTCGTAGACCCGTAGTTCGTAGACTCGGAGTTCGTAGTCCGAGGGTTGAAGGTCATAGTCCGAAGGTCGAAGATCGAAGACCAGCTTCGAGTCTTCGAGGTGCGCTGCAATTCCGCGCTCCACAGCTACGAGTCGCGGTCCTGAAGCTACTAGTCAGGCAGTTCTGTAGCTTCGAGCCAGTGCAACTGCACTGGATTGGACCATTTACATTGTAACCTATACCCATTTAAGTATTTAAGTTACAATGTAAATAACAAAATACCCCCCATTTGGATTCAAAGAAAAATACTAGAAAATTAAATTCTCACTCCTTTAAAATGTGAAAATTGAGATTTAGTGTAAAATCTTGGAAAAATCCATTTTTTCGTAAAGGTGAATTTTTGGAAAGTGGGGTTAGACATCTCAGAAAAATCCCCAAAAATCAGATTATCTTAGTTATGATGTGGGAATCCAATGCCGGGACTTTTTATTTCAAGAAAACAACTCCTATGGGTATCTCCTTCCTTAGTTAAGGATTGAGGATCGACTTGTGAAGACTGGCTACAGTTCTAAAGGGAGTGTTGTGCACCTTAATGCCATATTGGTGTTGGTATGTTGGTTGGAGGAATTGGGGCTTGGGCACTATGACTTGTTTGTGTTTTCACCGTGATGCACTGATGGTGCTATGTGGTTGATGTGGCAGGCATATACGCCGATGGCAGGCCTATGTGGCGAATGTGGCCGGGCATATTGCGCTGTGGACAGGCTAAGGCCTACGTTGAGCCATTGAGCTCGTGGAGCTAGGGCTGAGTGCCCTGAGCTGGGATCCTGTGGAGGATCGCGGACAAGGTGTCCCGTGAGGGCAGACTGGGTCCTGATGTTTGTTTGCAGGCTGTGTCCTGATGATTGTGCACACTACACGGTGCAAGAGTACACTGAGCATATAGTATAGGCTTGTATGTTTGCATGATGTGGAGTATTGGGGTCACCTACTGAGCTTGTTGCTCACCTCTACTTGCTGTTTACCTTTTTCAGGTATGACACGAGACTAGTGAAGGACTTTCTTCCAGGAGGACGTGCCCACTCTCTGATATATGATACCGTATTGTATTCTATATTGTATTATGTGTTGTATCCGGACATGGGTCCATGGACACTTGTATTTGCATACTGTTTGTGATGTGATGTCTGGATGACTGTTTGACTTACTATATGCATGATGATGTATGGAAGGTACATGATTACCCTTGATGTATGACTGTACAGGGTTGCATATTTGAGACAACACCCGCGGTGTAGTCTCCATTGGTGCTAGTCACCAACCCCTTGACCTTTCGGGTGCGGGCAAGGGGAAGTCATGTTCCTAGTTCCGGGTTCCGTGGAATTTGGGAGCATGACAAGAGCCTTTTCGCTAGCATACTGCCAGACTCTTTCCTCGTTGGTGAGCTCAGCATTAGTCTTTGGCCTTCTAACTCCATTTTCTCTGATAGTCATCGGAATAGGTAGCTCCTGATGAAGATGTCACGCCCCCAAATTCTAAGACCCACAGAACCAGGAAACACGACTTCCCCACGCCCACTCAGGAGTCGTGGGGTTGGTGACTGACCCAAACCTGTACAATACTACAACAGGGGTAGAATTGTGCATCAGTGTGATAAATCCAAAATTAAATAAATGAGTGTAACAGTGCAATCAACCCACATAAATGTCTACCACACCAAGTAACTCACAAATAGTCTCACCAATTTGGTTCATACAACTGTCACGGACCCGAGTCCGGAAAATAAATTAATAAATAAATAACAAGGTCTACGGAATATCCTACATAAAGAAATCCCGTCCTGCTCTGCCATGGCTCCATCAGCTATTCCCTACAACCTGTAGAAAATATAAATAAAGTAGGATGAGCACGTGTGCCCAGTAGGTGATCCCCGTCTCCAGTACCCTAACACCTAAATTCCTAGGTCTATATGATCAGTTTATGCTTGTGCCAGTGTAGTGTCATATCCAATCGCAATTAGATTACATCAAATCATAATATCAGGCATCACGTCCACATATAGTCATAACAGTTCACTCCGAAAAATCATCCATCCCCGGAATTTCCGCTACCAACTCCAAGAGTTCCGATCACTACTAAACAGCCATATATGAGACCTATGGTGTCCTTAACGACAACCCGCCACATTAACCAGCCACATAGGGGACTTGCGGCTATCTTGCCAACCCTATATGGGACCCGCAGTTAACCCAACCAATCTCATCACAAAATCCACACCCATAATTATTAAACACCAATTTATCACAGAGTCCACATACATAATTAATAAACACCAATTTTTCACACCTACACACATGATCAATTAATACCAATTTAGCACACCCACACTCATAATCAATAAATACCAATTTATCACATCCACACATAATTTACACCTCAATTTTTTATCACTAAATCCACACGCGATTATCAAGCACTAACTCAGCACTAGCACCCCATAGTTAGTATAACTACATTTATATATATATATATATATCATCAAATAACTAATTTTAAGCCACAAATATCATTTTTTTATTTATATCAAATTAATATTATCAAGCCCGAAACTAATTACTAAACAACATCTGACACAACATTATTTTTAAATGATGTTAATATTAATATATCATTATTAATAACAGAATGATGATATAGTAATTAACCAGCTAAAAACAAAAATTAATGCTTCCGTATTCAAGCCCTAGCTGAAACCGGGTCGGCCAGAATGGACCGACCAGGACTGAACTCAGGGGACAGCGCAGGTGCTGCTGTCCCCAGCCATCACACGCTAACCTACTCCTACGTCGTAACGATACCAGGCCGATGGCCTGGTGCCCATGCTATGGTGATATATATGTTTTTATTATATATAAAAATATAACAAGAAAAGTGATTAGAGTGTAGCCACTAGCCTGATGACATCGAATGGAAACAAGAAAGGGTGGTTAGAAAAGCATGCGGGCCTACACCATTTTCTTTTTGTTGAAGTCATGGAGGGATGGTATGGGTGAATGATATGAATAATAATAATAATAGTAATGGGTAATAGGGAAAAATAAGTGAGGAAACGGATTGAACACAAGGGAGAGGCGCTGAAAGAATTCGACGATTTCGACTGGGGAGGAAAAGTATCGGTAGACATCATCTGCATACACTTATGTGTAAAACGTTGCCCATGTGCATATATATATATATATATATATATATATATATATACACACACACACACAATATCAAATCGTACAAATTCACGTTTGTGCTATAGGGTAACAAAAAATACAAGATCACCTACCTAGATTCAAGGATCGAATGATAGATTGAATCCAGCAAACTCACTACTCTCCCTATCAAGCTTTGCGCACAACAAACAGAACGTAGGGTTTATTCCCTATGTTGCCCCCTTTTATATTATCATATTTAATAATAATAATAATAGACCTTAATAAAAAATAATAATAATAATAATAATAATAATAACAATAGGATTAGTAGGTTTATTAATATGAGTAATAATAATAATTCATTATAAGAATTAACCTCAAGTATTATTAAATTATATTAATAATACTAACATTATAGTAATAATCAAGCCTTAACATTAAATACACGGATTAACAATAATCACATAATAATAATAGTAATAAACTCAATAAACGTACTAATAATAATAATCTAAGACTTAAATAATTATATTAATAATGTCAACGTCATAATAATTATAAACCCAAAACATTAAAATAATTATAATAATAATAACGCATATTAAGAACCTCAGAATATTAAAATAATATTAAGAATAACTCAATGCTCACGCTCAAGCCACGCTGTCGAAGAAATATTCCAAATTCTTTTCGGACCTAGCCTCCAACCTCACTTAGGTACGGGTCTTTACAGAAGACACGGCCACATGAGGTGATCATGACATATCATGAACATTCTCATGCGAGCTTTCCACTAGGAGAAAAGCTCAGGTGTAAACTTTGGTGGTTTGGTCAGAGTGAAACTAGAACTCTGTTGTTGAGGAGCAACAAAAGCAGCAGGTTGAGCACTTGTGTTCGGATCGAGATTTTCGCTACTGCTGCGGTTGGGGAGGGGCTCTTATGCACCTCCGGAGTTAAAGCGAGCGTTGAATAACATACTGCTTTCTTCGTCCATTGTTGAGAGAGAAAGAGTGGGATATATACTTTGAGCAGGTAAAGTTGTTCTGATACCACTTGTTGGTCCTTGGAACCTAGAGGGGGGTGAATAGGCTCTAATCAAAAACCCTTTGCTTATCTCTGACACAACACTTATCTGGTCAAACAAAAAAACAATGCGAAAGATAACCAGATAGTGGAAGTATTTTGTTTTATTATTAGAAGATAAATACAACAAAATAGTAGCAGATTAAAGTTAATGAAACTTTTCAATCTACTGTAAACTCTCTTACACTTAGTTTACAATGACTCACACACTAGCCAATATAATCTCTAAGAGCTCGTGTACATGTACATGCATATAGGAAAATATTCAAGTGTTAATATATATAGCCATCCGTTAGAAACATTCTTGGAACTTGCTATTGCGAGCGACGTGAAGCATTGACTGTTCCTCGGAAATCTCTCTGCCTTGATTGCTGCGGATGTGGAGCTCAAGATCTTGGGTCTTTAAACTTTGAATTACTTTCCATGATTCCAAGTGCAATTAAAGTTATGTCCACATATTCGTGTGATCCACGTGTAAGATGATTTAGGTTTTTAATGAGTTTGTCTTACATCAGAACACAACGAGCTGACGACTTTGAATGCGAAGCTGATAAGTTTGAGTAGCGTCTTCTTAATTCGTCGTAAAGTTCCTTACTCCGTGTTAATGAAGCTCGGATCCTTACTCCGTGTCAATAGTTGCTTACTCCGTGGTAGTTTGATACTGGAATCCTTATTCCGTGTCTGTTACGCCCCGGATTTTCAACCCAAGGAAACTGGTTCATGACTCCCCTTTACCCACGCGGTGGATAAGGGGTAGGATACAAGGTTCCACACAGGATGTCACAACCTCCACATCAAATAATCACCAAGGCAATTTAATTAGCTTTATTAGATTTTGAACACAATTAACGTTCACAAACCAAGCATGCCTTTATTACAATTAAATTTCTCCTTATAATATCTCCCCACTGGGGTTACAAAGGTCCCACAAAAATAACAACACAAAATAATATTAAACAAAGCAATAAAGCATAACTGTCTTCCACCTTGGTGTTCCCACCTAACGCCTGTAGGTTCCTGAAAAGTAAACAAAACACAACGGGAGGAGTGAGCAACCACAGCTCAGTAGGGATCATGTTTTCCCAACCCATCCCATGCTCCTAACATTTGCATGTTGACGTGCACGAGTGCAGTGTCGTGGCAATACTATACAGATAGGCCATAATCAACATTTATACACAAACAAGCCACATCAACAGGTACAACCATTGCCACAATCACATAGGCTCCATAACCAGCCACGGGCTTCCACAGCCATCGGGCTCCATAACCAGCCACAGGCTTCCACAGCCACTGGGCTCCATAACCAGGCACGGGCTTCCACAGCTACCGGGTCCCATAACCAGCCACGGGCTTCCACAGCCACCGGGCTCCACCACCAGCCTCGAAGGCTCCAGCCACACAGGCTCCAATCTCAGCCAGACAGGCATACAATCAAATACATAGCATGCATTTGGATCATCAATCATTATATCAAGTATATTTTTCCCCCTGAAACCCCAAGGTTTCCCATGTGATCCTACAACGGAACGAAGCCTAACGAACCACAGACATCCCAACGGCCTCTAAGGCCTACTGCCCCACAACGAACCCCAAGAGTTCCCATACCTCGGACTCAACGTTAGAATCAAACGAAACATGCCATTGAAGGCCAACATCCATATAGGAGATCACACCTATATGGATTTAAATATATACGTATATATCCAAAAAGCCACAAATCGCCTACCACAGGGCCAAAATCCTGGGATAGATTCAAAGAAGAACAGAACCCCTACCTCTGGAAAATCCTCCTTGCTCCCATGCTAGATGCCGTCCACCCACGTGAGTCACCCCAATAGCTACGACCAGGAGCTCTCCTTGCCTCGCTCTCTCTCTCTCTCTCTCTCTCTCTCTCTCTCTCTCTCTCTCTGCGACGGCTGCGGTGGCTAACAACTGAAACCCTAAAACCTAAAACAAAGAGGGCTCCTCCTTATATAGACACCTTAACATCAAAACGACGTAGTTTTGATTAAGTGAACCCCAACATAAAAACGACGTAGTTTTGATTAAACAGGCTACAACCTTCCTACATCCACATCGGACAAAATACACACAATTCAAACATGCCCCTTTGAGAAAAGATTATTAGAATAACAAAACCAAAGTGATGGTGCAAAAACATAGTTGCACATGACAAAGACCATTGTCACATGCAAGCTCCAAATGCCCTAAGATTTTGCCACAAGACTTAGAATAACTTCTGGAAGGCTCCCATGCAAAAACATCACTGCCCGTGACGAGCCATTTTCACGTGCATTGTCACGTGCACCCCCTAAAGGTTCCCTCTTGGGCTCATCTCTTACCTTAAGCTTGCCCATCATCATACAAAGTGTTCAAGCCAATGTGTGTGGGATAAAACTCCCTAAAACCTAACAATTACCACCCCAAAAGGCAAAACTGTGACTAACTCCACATCCCAAAACACGGGTCATTACAGTGTCAACGCTTCCTTACTCCGTATGAACGAGAAGTTCGGAGAGCTTACTCTGTATCAGTGTTTCCTTACTCTGCACGAGTTCCTTAATTCGCATGAGTTCCTTACTCCGCATGAGTTAAAAGGTCCGAATGGCTTACTCCGTATCAGCGCATCCTTACTTCGCATTTGTTTTCCTTACTCTGTGCGAATAAAGGACTTGGGTCCTTATTTCACACAAGTCGTTCCTTACTCCACATGTATGAAAGGCTCGGATTCCTTACTCCGTGTCTTCTTGTCCTTAGTCCGCTTGAGTGGAAGACTTAGCTATTTATTCCATGATAACTCTCTTACTCCAAGCGAGATGTAGACTGGGATTCTTATTCCGCATCTATTTGACTTAGCCCGTTTAAAATTTAAGATGCGGATTCCTTAGTCCGTAACTCTAAGCATTTGGGCCGCATGAGTGATCCTTATTCCGTATGAAGACTTGGTTATTTACCGAGTGTTTGACGACACTCACAATGATCCGGATCAAGATTATGTATCCTGTCTTTAGCTTTTCTCTCATGAGTGCAGGTCCGGATTAAGATCATATCTTCTGCAACAACTTAAGAATAAACATGCAATGTCTCAAATCAAATTACATAGGTTTTATCCGCATTATCCAAATTTTGGGCTTGATCCAACAGTGAGAGAATCAATTATATATGAAAAAGGAGAAGTGTAGCTTTGGCTGGGATGAGGTGTCATTCCTTGGTCATGTTATTGGCGGAGGAAATCTTTGAATGTACAAAAAGAAGATACGAGCCATCCAAGAATGGGAGATGCCCAAAAGAGTTCCAAAACTGTGGTTGTTCCTTGAATTGGTGAATTATTATTAAAAATTCATCTGCGGATATTCCCACATTGCCACTCCCCTAACAGAGTTATTAAAGAAGAACAAGCACTGGGTGTGGAGCAAGACTTGTTGTGAAGCCTTTGAGGAATTGAAGCGGATGGTGATGGCGGAACCAACGATGGCGTTACCGGATCACAAGAAGCCGTATGAAGTGAATACGGACGCTTCTGACTTTGCCATTGGCGGTGTTCTTATGCAAGAGGGACACCCCATTGCTTATGAGAGCTGAAAACTCAATGATACCAAACGAAGGTATGTGGTGCATGAGAAGGAGATGACGGCAGTCATCCATTATTTGTGAACATGGAGACACTACTTGCATGGAGCGAAGTTCGTGGTGAAGATAGACAACATTGCAATGAGTTACTTCCTCACCCAAAGGAACCTAACTCCTAAGCAAGTGAGATGACAAGGATTCATGGTGGAATTCGACTTTGTGCTGGAGTACAAGCCAGACATAACGAATATGGTGGCGGATGCGCTAAGCAGGAAGACAGAACTTGCGGCCATTAGCTAACCACAATTCCCTTTGCTTTCAAGGTTGAAGGAAGGGATGAATCACGATCCGTTGGCCAAGTGCCTGGTGGAGTGTGTCAAGGAGGGGATGACGCACATATTTTGGTTGAGGGATGGACTGCTATACACACAAGGGGAGCATGTCTTTATGCTGAAGTGGGGAAATCTTCGGAGGGAAATTTTAAAGGAGTGTCACGACTCAAAATGGGTGGGGCATCCTAGAGTTGATCATACACTAGGGTTAATAGAACGAACCTACTATTGGCCTCAAATGGTGGAGAACATCCAATTGTATGTGAGGACATGTCTTGTATGCCAACAAGACAAGATTGAGAATCGACAACCTATAGGATTGTTGGAGTCATTGCCTACTTCAGAAAGACCTTGGGAAAGTGTTTCGATGGACTTCATCGTTGCCCTTCCCAAGACCGAAGGATGCGACAGGATCATTGTGGTGGTCGATCAATTCTTAAAGTATGGGGTTTTCATTGCAGCTCTGAAGGATTACACAGTGAACAATACGGCCCGACCATTTTTCAAAAATGTGGTGAAGTATTGGGGCATTCCGAAGTCTATCATTAGTGACCGAGACTCAAGGTTCACTGGAAGATTTGGGACAGAGTTGTTTTGTTTAATGGGTTCAGACTTAAACTTCTCCACAAGTTTTCACCCGCAAACGAATAGACAAACAGAGCATGTCAATGGTTTGCTGAAGCTGTATTTGAGACACTATGTAAGTGCCAAACAGAAGGATTGAGTGAAGGTGCTGGACATTACCCAATTCTCATATAACTTACAAAAGAGCGAGTCGACGAACGTGAGTCCGTTCGAGCTTGCTACTGAACAACAACCAATGACGCCAACTTCTTTCACAATTGGTTATACTGGAAGGAGTCCTGCGGCATACAAGTTTGCTAAGGGATGGCATGGACAAACTGATCTTTCAAGGGCATACTTGTACAAAGTAGGGAAAAAGATGAAGAAGTGGGTGGATCAACATCGACTGGAAGTGGAGTTCCAGGAGGGCGACATGGTGATGCTCAAACTCCTTTTGCGCTAAACAAAGACGCTAAGGCATAAGTACAAGGGTTTGGTACACAGATATGAAGGACCTTTTTGAATCCTGAAGCGATTCGAGAAGGTGGCGTATAAGTTGGAACTCTCATCAAAGATGCAGGGACACCCTGTAATGACCCGTGTGTGACCCGTGACTGGTTTGGATTGTGGATTGCTTTTATGAACTTTACCTTCTTGAATGTGTTGTGGATGTTTAAAATGTTATATTCGGGGTTTGCACCCTAACCCCTTTTGCCCTCCGTGTGGGTACAAGGGGAGTCACGTGCCGGTTTCCTCGGGTTGGAAATCCGGGGCGTGACACACCCGGTGGTTCACATGAGTCTACTCAAATCCTTTCATGCCGATGAAGACCCGAGTAGACAACGGGCCCCTACAGCAGTTGACAAAGGGCACGACAAAGAAATTAATGGCTTATCAAGTCGTGCTGAGAAGAGGTGTAACTCCAAGTCATGTGGAGTATTACGTCAAATGGAAGGATAGACTTGACAAAGAGGCAAGTTGGGAACAAGAAGCGGACTTGTGGCAATTTCCTGAATAAATCAAGGTATTTCATGCAACACTCATATCGATGGTGTTGCGAGATTGAGTGGGGGAGAATGTCACACTTATAGATTTTTGTAGCCTCTTATGTTTTGTACAACTCCTAATAGGAGCTAACTTAATTAGCGTCATCATGTAATTTGTATCATAATGTATGTCTCCTGATGGTAGAAACGAAAAAAGTGTTAATATCTATATATAGAGCAAAGCTCTATATGATAGTTTTAATTCTGTAAACCTTTCATTCAATCAATACAACGAGAACGCATTTTTCACATTGCTTCCGCGTGTGTGTTTGTCATTATTTGTGTAATTGTTTAACAGGTTACAGGATCATAGGCGAACGATCCGAATGGTGGACGGCTGATCTTAGCGATCTGAGTTAAAAGGAAAGCTATGTGCTGCGCAAGTTGAATTCTCATCTCGTGACACCATTCTTTTAGCTTTTCTATTATATTTATGTCTTTTTTCAACCCATACTCTTTTTTTTTTTTGTTTATTTTGTTTGTCGGAAGGCGCGGCCCATATGCGTAGGGGTGTAAAACGGGCTCAAGCTCACAGGCTTACGGGCTTGGAGCGGGCTGGACCGATCAAGGCTCGGTTTGTTTAAAACACGGGCCTATACGGGCTGGCCCGTTTAGGCTCGCCCCATTTAGGCCCGGCCCGTGCGAACTGCGGGCCGGCCCGCAGGTTTTTATTTTTTATTTTTATACCTAAGTATATTAAAATTTAATGCACATATTATATTATATAACTTTAATTAAGCAATTAGATTTCATATATGAATAATTATAAAATAAAATTGAAATAATATTGATTATATTCAATTATATTTATATTGATTCATTTAAATTTTCAAAAAATAAATAATAAAATAAAAATAAATAAATAAAATACGGCCCAACTCGCGGGCTCCTATAAATTCCCACAGGTTGGATCGGACTAAGCCTTGACTAGTTCATTTAAAATGTGAGTCTATCCGTTTAGATTCAAACCGTTAGGAGTCCGGGTCGGGCTCGGCCCATTTTACACCCTGCGTATGCGCTGCAAACAAACTTCTTCTCCAAACCACTCTCCGGGTAAAACATCCAGCAAACAAACTTGCCCAACTCGGACCACACCAAAACTACTTCAACGAGCCGTCGTCGCAGGTGGGCTTTCTTCTCCCAAACCCAACTACCTTAATCTCAACATCCATCTGCCACTGCCGCGTTTTAGCAATTTCCCTTCCATAGAAACGAAAAATTATGCATCGTGCTTCGATGCGCATGTACTTCCATGTGGGTTGCGGTAGTCTCCTGTAGGACGATCCTTAAACCCTGTTGGATCACCCACCTCAGATCGGTCTCAGTCTCAGCCCTTTCCCGCTTAAATCCTAACTTTGCCGATTACAGTTCCGATGAACAAACTGTTGCGGTTGAGGAGGGTTCTGATGGTCGTTTCCTGGGATTGAACACGACTGCGATAGTTGAAATACTGCACAATTTGAGAGAAGAACCCACTTTTGCCTTGTCCTACTTCCAAAAATTGAAGGAGGGTGGGTTCCGGCTCGACGTTAGGGCCTACGCCGCGCTCATTAAAGTTTTGTGTCATTGCGGTTCGCAGAGGAGGCGGAGGTTTGACTCTCAACTGGCGGAAATCATTGGGTTGAAAGGGGGTCGGTTGGGGTTTTCCATTTCAGAATTGTTGGAGGCACTCGCTGAGGAACTATGCGGCGGGCTGTCGAGTTTATCGTCCCAACCATCGGATGCACTTGTAAAGGCTTATGCCAGCATGGGCATGTTTGATGATGCCATTGATGTGTTGTTTCGGGCAAAAGAGTATGGGTTTGTCCCTCGCATATTTTCGTGCAATTTTCTCATCAACCGGTTGGTTGAAAATTGCAAGGTGGATGTGGCTGTGCTCATTTATCAGCAGCTTAGGGTCCTTGGGTTGAGTCCTAATGATTACACTTACACCATTTTGATCAAGGCATTCTGCAAGAACGGCAATTTTGAAGAGGCCATTGGTGTGTTTCAGGAAATGGAAGAGGCCGGGGTGACCCCAAGCGAATATGCATACACAGCATATGTTAAAGGATTGTGCTTGCATCGCAGGTCTAACTCAGGTTATGAACTGCTTTGTGCGTGTAGAAAGGCATGTGTTCCGATTGGAGCATTCGCATACTCTATTGTGATTCGAGGGCTTTGTAGTGAGATGAAATTGATTGAAGCTGAGGCTGTCTTGTTTGATATGGAGAAGGAAGGGGTGACCCCAGATGTCTATTGTTATGATGCCTTGATCTGTGGTCACTCCCAGCATGGGAATATCAACGAAGCCGTGGCTCTGCACAAGCGTATGATCTCAAAAGGAATAAGCAGCAATTGCATCATCGTGGGTTATATTCTTCGATGCTTCTCTAAGAGGGGCATGCGTTCTGAAGCTGTGGATCAATTTTTTAAGTTTCGGGAGTTGGGCTTTTCAGTTGATGAGATTTGCTACAATATTGCGGCAGATTCTTTGTGCAAATTGGGAAAGGTTGAAGAAGCCGTGGAGTTGCTAAAAGAGATGAAGTGTCAGCATATGGCCCTTGATGTCACGCACTACACCACGTTGATCGGTGGCTACTGCCTCAAGGGAATGCTTTTCAATGCTTTGGACATATTTGAAGAAATGAGGGAAATGGGTTGTGAACCTGATACTGTTACTTTCAACACCCTTATTGGTGGTCTTTGCCGAGAAGGCCTTACACAAGAGGCCTTTAAACTTCTCCATCATATGAAGGTGCAGGGTTTGAAACACGACACAAGTACCCATAGCACAGTTATTGAAAGCCTATGTATCGGAGGCAAGGTGAAGGAAGCAGAAATATATATAAATAATTTAGAATATAAATGCATCCATAGTTATAGTGCCATGATTAATGGGTATTGTATAGCAGGCATGATAACTAAGGCTTATGAACTCTTTATTAGGCTGTCTGAGCAAGGAATACTAGTAAAAGGAAGTTCAAACTTTAGCTTACTTAGTTACCTTTGCTCAGAAGGTGATGTTGACAGGGCTCTCATGGTGCTTAAGATATTGTCAGCTTTGGGCGCACTCCCCAACAAAACTATGTACAGGAAACTCATAGGTGCTTTTTGTCAGGCCAGGGATATGGTGAGGGCTCGGTTACTGTTCAATCATTTGTTCGATCTTGGAGCAACACCTGATGCCATCACCTATACAATGATGATAAATGGGTATTGCAGGACAAATTGTTTGTTGGAGGCTCATGAACTTTTTGATGATATGAAGGAAAGGGGAATTGAACCTGACATCATCACTTATACAGTTTTGCTTGATGGCCACAAAAAGTTAGAGCTAAAAAGGGCTCGATCCTGTCATAAAGGAAGGGAAGACAACAACATAGTAGACACGCATGTTCCTGAAATTTGGGGTGAAATGGTGGAGATGGGTATACAGCCTGATATAATTTGTTACACCATTTTGATTGATAGGCATTGTAAAATGGATCATGTTCAGGAGGCTGTTGATGTCTTTGATGAAATTATAGAGGCAGGACTAGAGCCTGATACTGTGACTTACACTTCACTATTGTCAGGATATTGTAGAAGGGGAGATGTTGATAAGGCTTTAACACTTATTAATGAGATGTCATTGAAAGGTATGAAACCGAATAGACAGATTATATTGACATTGCAGAAGGGCATTTGGAAGGCCAAAAAACTGCAGCTAAGTGAACGAGTTTAGCAATTTACCCTGTTCGGAGCATTCCATAAACTCTTTAAATTCGGAGTTACTTGTGCAGTACATTGTAAAATTAAACGGTGTTTAAAGATGGGAAGTTGATAGTACTATTGGCCTGAAGAGTAGGAGTTTTATGAACACTGCTTCACTTATTCTCAGGTATGGCGGACTGCAATTATGGTTTTTTTTTAAATTCTATATAGATTAATCATTCTGTTTTCTAATTCATTTCATTCTAACGCACTTGCTCCACCACGCACAGTCAGGGCATAAAATTCCTAATGTTTTGAATCCCCATCCAACTTGTAGGCCTAAGTTCTCTCAACTTAGAAATGGGTTATCATCGCATAAATGCACCCCCACTTACCAATAAATGGGCTGCCCATTATTATTCATTTTTTTAATCCTCAAGAGACGTGGCACATCATTAATTAGTTGTAATATTGTACATTTTTTTCTTGAAAACTTGATCATCTGACATTAGAGTTGTTAATGAATCAAATATTCGCAAACAAATTTATGTTCGGCTTAGTCAAAGATCGCTTATGTTTGTTTATTTAAAAAAAGCGAGGTATATGAATAATTTTTTTTGTTGACGAATATAAATGAATGAATTCAAAAAGACTATGTTTGACTCGTTTATATTTGCGAGCATGTTGTAATTATTTCAGAAAATTAATAATTACATTCATGAACAAACGTTCACAAATAGTTATTCACAAACACATGCTCATAAACAATTGAACAAACAAATAAACGAACAAATAATTTAGTTCACGAACAAATGAACGAATATGTTTGTTTATAAATTTTAAATAATTAGTGTTTTAATTTATATACAGTTGAACAGACAAACAACTTCTTGAGTTCACGAATAAATGAACAAATGAATTAATTTGTTTATAAATTTTAGATAATTAAGTATTTTAGTTCACGAACAATTAAACGAACAAACATCTTGAGCTTGCGAACAAAGTAAAAATGTAATATTCACAAACAAGTATTCTTCTTACTGTTGATAATTTGTGGCGTCAAGATTTTGTTATTGTTAGCTAGTGTTACATGTGTAAGGCTTTGATGGAGTCCGTAGATTATCTTTTTCTTCACTGTCCGTATGCTCGGGGGCTTTGGGATCTGGCCTTGGGTTTGTTTAGCCTTCATTGGGTGATGCCTTCGTTTCTTGGTGTGTTGTTTGCGTGTTAGATATGGGGCGTGGGATGGCATTCGGTGATTTGGAAGGCTGTCTTTCATTGCCTTATTTGGAGTCTTTGATGGAAGTAAAATGCGTGAGTGTTTGATGATCGGAAGAGGTCTGCTGTCGAACTTTCTCTTTTCTTTTCTTTTTCGTCGTTTGATGGAGTGAATGTTTGATACGGGAGTGTACTGTTTTTCTTCCATTTGTGATGTTAATGAATGTTCTTTTCAATCTTGATGTTGTATATATGTTTTTCGTGCACTCATTACTTGTTTTCTTTTTCTAATAAATTTTTTTATTTATAATAAAAAAATGTCGGCATATTCATGAATACTTTTGGTGAGCTAGTGTTCACGAGCTGATCATGAAAATTAGTGAACTATTAAAGAAAACTAACGAACGGACATGAATATAGTGATTTAGTGATCGTTTTTGGATTGGTTCGTTAAGGAATAGTGCCAAGTTGAGTTTAAATACTTTATTGCTCGGCTTGGTTAGGTTTGTTTACAGCTTTAATTAAAATTAATTTGTTGGCTTGTGCTAATAATTGTAGTAATCACTAGGCATAATCATCTTTTTTCTGTTGAAATCAGAATGTTGGTTGCACACTAATGATTGTAGTAATCACTGGCCATGATGATCTTTCTTCTGTGGAGCATTTGTGTGGTCATAATTCCACATAACCAGAAAATTTGATTCCATTTAAGTTTTGGAAAAAGGATTGATGATTGTGAGTACTTGCATTCCTAACCAATCATATTTTTTAGAGAATAAAAATAAAAATAGTAGATAATAAATAAATAATTGTACTCTTTTCTTCCAGATGTATTAGTTATCCTTCATTACTTCCTGGTGAGAACTTTTGGATGATTGATATAATTTTGATTTATTTATTTCAATTCATGGAATTTTAAGGCTCAGGAGGCTTTTTGGAAAATTTATCTGTAACTTATTTTGATAAAATGTGGTATCCATGCTGGTTTGCAATTTAGAGTACATTTTGAGAACTTTTGCTTGGATCTTTTGGCTCTCCCTTGTTTCATGTATGTTTTTTTTTTTTTTGAGGGGTCAATATAACCTACTTTGAATAGCATAAAAGAGCAGTAAAGTTGGTTCCATAAAAGAATTAACATTATTAGTTCTTGTTTTGGTTATTTATTTATTTTGATAAGATGTTCTTGTTTTAGTTATTTGGGGTTGTAATGGGAGAGCAAGACTTGTTGATTCATTGTGCTTTATAATTTAGATTTGGTTTGGTTCACAGTAAGAGAGGAAACAACAGTTGACATTTTTCTTAGAATAAACTTTGATATGCTTCTAATTTTCAGTAGGGGATATGATTTCTAAAGATCAGGCCTGATGGAATTTTACCCTCTGGATCCCAATGACTTGTGCAGGTTCTGTTATAGATTAGCTCTTGGTGTGTGAGATGTCTGACCTCATGCTTCCTACCAGTCTCTGACATCTCATAGGTTCATGCAAGAGCTCAACCTGTACAGTAATCAGTATCAAGCCTCAACAAAGATCCAATGGAGTGTCAATAGACTTTACCCCGTAGAGAGACCAAACCTATCTTGTTAGAACCTGTTAAAGGTCTGAAGGAGTATTTTATAGGCCGCTGAAGACCATGTGAAGGTTTCAGAGACTTTGCAATTATTGTTAGAACAGTCTAGAGATGATGAAGAGACACTTTCAGCACTAGAGTCATCAATCCCAAACTCGGTGACTTCTGAATCATTTTGTTCTTGCAAACGCAACTTCCATAATCTTCTCCCACTTCGGGCACAGGCTTATCATGGGCAATGTCCATTTGGTCCGAGTGGTGACACCCTCTGCCATCTCTTAATGAAAGCCCCAAAATGGCATGTTCGAGTTGATGGAGGTAGAATTTTGAAGTAACAGAGGCAATAGGAAGAAGCAGAGGGCAAGGAGAATTTAGATGAAGGGAAGAATTACGAAGCAAGAAGATACTTAGTATTCTATTATTGATTCTATTACAATGGAAATTTATTTGAGCAGAATTTCTATGACTACTTACATAATCAACTCCTGTAGCTTCTTACATGTCTGCCATATCACTCTACTATAATGAAAATAATAATTAATCTAAATAACTGCTTGCATAACTAGCAACACATCAATCCCAGGAAATTTATGGCCTCCATATCATTCTCCCGCTACGTGCACAGACTGATTGTGGGCACCTTCCACGTGGTCAACATCGCTAGCAATACCAGGGAATGTAGCAAGGAACAATGTGCAAGTAGATGGATCTTATGCAGATGTTGTCGCTAGCTTTAGGAAAGTGCAGAAATTCTTCTGTTGGTTTTTGTCCCAAGTCCCAACCTAGGTATACTGTGGAAGGAAGACAGACTTCTAAAACCTGTAATAGAGATCATATTAGGGGCAGTTGTCTGTGTCAGCATTGTGTGCTTGTATTGCTGGAGGCCTCAGTCCTTGCCAAAGGGGTTAGTAGCCTCTCCTCTCCCTAGTGAGCTACTGAGGTTGTTGACCCTGGGAGAAAAGATCCAAGACCTTTGGTACTATGGTCTCTAGTTGGTTTTAGATTTTCTGTTTTTTCATAGGATTGTGGAAAGAAAATGGGTAGAAAATTACTTTTCCATAGGATTGTTTGTAAGGGAGAGAAAATAGATAGAAAAGTTATATAAAAAATGATGTTATAGTCTAATGTGCAACTTCCAGCTGTAGTAGACCTGGTCCAACCCATTCTCCAATGCAGGGTTTCATGGTGCAAGGCACCATCGTGGTCAGCAGTTTGTTTTTCATAGCAAATTCCACCAAATTGATGGTAAAAAAACTAGCCGTTAAATGTCCAGTTTTCTATGTTTACTGTGTATTTTCCATACACGCCAAACAACAAAAAATGCCATTTCAACTCATTTTCCATACTCATTTCATTTTCCACAGATTTTCCATACATACCAATCAGAGGGTAATAGAGATGCTGAGAAAGAAGAATGCTTGATTTACATGGGCATGATCCTTTTTCCTCTGTTGAGCCGAGTAACTTTATATCACATTACCCTCAGGTTTAAATGAATCTTTAGTTTTCACTGGGGTACAAGCTTAATTGGTCTGTTTTCCTGTTTCTTAGCGCTGGACATGATACATTGGGTTTGGCTGAGTTTGTGTGCATTTATATATTGTGATAAATATGTTTTACACTTTTAGCTTACTTTTTTAATATTGAATGTGTCATCAAACCAATTAAAAATGTCCGTGTTACAACTGCTGAACATCAATAGAATTTTTTATATATTTTATTCTGATGAATATTTTCAAGGCTTCTGTATCTTTTTTACTTAAGTTGGTTGGCCTTTATGTATTATGATGATATGCTTTGAAGTTTAACTTTATTGGTTTGGTGAATGTTGTATGTTATATTCTTTGGATTTTATTCCAATTAATTAATTGTGGGGAAGACTGTGTTCATATTGGCTCCTGTGACCCTATCTTTTTCCAAACGCCGCCATTGCAAGATTTTCATGAACTGGGTTTGCTCTTTTGGCCTTTTTGCAGTTTGCCAACATTATCTTCCAAAAAATTGATAAAATGTGATCCTACTACTGTGGAGATTGGAGAACATGAGAATTATACATGCTTTGGCTATTACCAATCATATAATTTGTTACAAATTATATGCTAGTTTAGTGGGCATATTATTTATGCTGTGTTTTTTAAAATATATTTAAGGACTGTATATTTGGGGGGAAGAGGTGGATGGTAGTTTTTGTCTAAAAAATTAGGTATTCTATTCTAATTTAGATTCACGTTGGCTGGCTGCTGCATCTGAAGTATGGTCATGCTTTTGAGCTAAGATTGTACGTGAATTGTTTGAGTATTTGCTTTCTGACCTTTGAGGAGAGGACTAAGGTTCTCTCGCAAATGGTTATGAAATGAAGAATAACAAAACATAGTAATAAAAATGAAGAAAAAAAATTATAAAGTATTGCAGAACAAGTAAGCCGTATGATTACACTAGGCTAATGACAAACCTCATCTGGTTTATGAGCAGCAAGCAATGCATTTGTAAGGAGCTAGATTGCTGCGACAGCCTTGCCCCTATCATTGTTGGCAGCAATTGAGGCCAAGGACATGAATTGCCAAAGTATGCTACTGACTAGAAGTACATGCGCTCGACCACTCTCAATTTGTTCACCTGAAGTGACTAAGTTGGCGAAATTGCTTGGTATATTCCTAACTGGCTTTTTGTAATAACATTCTTTAATGTGCTAATGAAAAGTGTTGTGGGTTTATGTTCAGTTAAGGAAGTTGGTCCTAAGGGACATGAGGTAATCTTTCTGACAAAAGTTGTGAAGTACAATTTTTTTGTTGATGGTAGAGGGGACTTACTTTATTCTTTTTCTTTAACTGATTAAGATTGGCCCTGCTATATCAGAAGAGGTGAAAGATGCTTTTGTAAAAAATATTAGGAGGCGAATGGCACCTCAACCATTGAAAATATGAGCTGATATTGAAACGAAATGTTTTTAATGTGATGCTGTTCTTCACGTAAGGGTTTGCTTTTCTGGCTCTTAATTTAGCCCCCCTTCAATTTATTTCTGTTATTGCTTTTCAAGTCATTTAGAGTTCCTTTTTGTTATGACCTTTGTTCATCTTTAAGTTTGCAGGATGCCATGCACAAAGCTGAAGATGCTGGCAGTAAGGATTGCCCTGTTGAAATTAAACGTGTTGCTCCCCCACTCTATGTTCTAACTACTCAAAACTCTCAACATGGTGACTGGTGAGGAGCATCCTGATAGAAAGTTCAAATTATTATACGGTGTTGGTGTCATAAATTCTAAAATGGCCTGTTGTCTTTTGGGTTAGTTTTGGGTTTCAGTCTTGTTATTGGCCATTGGGAAGTGTTATTCTGTTGATAAATAAATGGCTATTTAAAAAAAAACAATTAAAATAGCCCCATACAATCAGTTATGGTGTATTATGAACAAATAGAATTTTCCTTTGCATATAAGATGAGAGAAAATCACTTGCGTTGATTTGTCCATTTAGACCATTTAGAACTTAAGCCAATGAATATATATTAGCCTAGGCCCATACAAACTTATGTTAGGTGCAGGGCAAGAAGGTAGAGTTGTCTTTTTATTTGGGGGTTTTAGTTTAAATAGGACATAAGAATTTGATTGAGGGTTATGTTTAATTTTAGGAAATCTAATTAGTATATTATTGTAGTGAGAGAGATGCCTGAGAATAAACTAAAATTGACTTGGATAGAGATGATTACAATAAATTTGAAAGAAAGAATGATTGTCGTTAGAAATGTTTAAAAGAGAGATTTGTGTTTTGGATCAAATATAAGTTTTTTGTCTGTCTTGATTTATATAACTGATCCCATATTATTAGAATTAAAGCTTATTAGTTTGGTATTTCTTAAAATGCTAATACATGAACATTGTGGAAAAAAATATTTACAATTCTGTCTAGGGTAAAAGAATGTATGTGTTCTTTCTTAAGCAATGCCTTTGTTAGTTGAGTAAATAGTGTTCTGTTATATAGGGACATTAACTCTTGGTGAAATGTTAGAATGGAAAATTTTATTAAATATTGAGCCATTTGCTCTAAGTCATCTATGGCAATCAATAGACAATTCGAACATTGCATGCTGTTGAGTACATGTTGCTTAAAGGTGCAGTATGCATTTGGACTAATTCTTCTGATTCTTCTTAGAGGTGCAGCATGCATACATATATGTATATATATATATGTTTTCTGCCCAACTGAACTCTATCAATCTAATAAAATATAGCATTCGTCAATAATTTACAATTCTGTCTAGGATAAAAGAATGTATGTGTTTTTTCTTAAGCAAATCTTTGTTAGTTGAGTAAATAGTATTCCATTACATAGGGACATTAACTCTTGGTGAAATGTTAGAATGGAAAATTTTAGTAAATATTGAGCCATTTGCTCTAAGTCATTTATGGCAATCAATTGACAATTCGAACATTGCATGCTGTTTATCCTTAGAATATTAAAAGGTGCAGTATGTATTTGGACCGATTATTCTAAGTATGTGTTGCTTAAAGGTGCAGTATGCATTTGGACTGATTCTTCTTAGAGGTGCAGGATACATACATACATACATACATGTATATATATGTTTTCTGCCCAACTGAACTCTATCAATCTAATAAAATATAGCATACGTCAATAATGTCTTACTATATTTTCTGTTATTAAATTCCTTTATAAGGGTTGTGTTAATGTCGTGTCTAATAAAAAATTATTCTCACAACAGATATCTTATATTTAATTTTTTTATGAGGTTTGTACAGTATTTTCTAATGTACTGAGAAATATTATTCACTTTATATAATTATTAAATTATATATAAAAAATTTCTCTCACCTCTTTTCTTTACATTTTTTATAATATTTACTTTTGTTTCATATTAAATTATAAAAAATTATTATTAAATATAAAAATAATATAAAATATTATTTTAATGACATAGATAGTGATTTAGGAAATTTGTTGTGGTATATATTTATATAGAAAAGTAAAAAGTAATTTAAATTTGAAAAATTAAAGAAGATTTGAAAAAGTATTGTTAGTACCCTAAGATGATCAATGTGTTTCGCCTAAGCCTAAGGTATTGGAGATCAGGTTTTCTTATGAGATTTGTTCAGATCAAGTAACTAATAGAGAGCAGCTTTGCCACAATAGAAGCCTCATGGCAATGAGTTTTTCCACATCCAATTAAAAGGATTTTGCATGTTAGAAGTTTTTTTAAATTTATTATGGAGATATTGTTCATATTTATTTGTATTTTTACAATTATATTATATATTTGGATCATATTTCTCTCTATTGTGTTAATTTTGTTGACTCGGTCATTACCCGAAAAGGGGCATTTGTATAGAGCATCGCTTATTACATGGATTGGCAATTTCTTCGGTATTGTTATCATTTTTATGCAGGAACAAGGGATATTTGTTCTTAGCAAAGCAGCTGAAGCTTGCAAGGAAGAAATGGAGCAACACAGAGGAAAACATGGAATATAAACTGTAGCTTGTACGTATCATTGAATACGAACTGTTTCCTAATCTCACAACAAAAGCATGGGAGGTATTTCGGTTTTGTTTGGAATTTTTACATTTGTGGCTTTGATATACTCTGGTTTCAGGTGGGTGAAAAAGAGAACTAGAGAAGTTAATTTCAACTTCATACCAAATCCCCAAATTCGAGCATAACTGGACAAATCTGTTAGAACTGTGAAGTGAATATCAATTTTGTACCAAATTCGGGAGCCAATTTCTAAAAAATTGGCCAAATCCCAATGCGTATCTAGTAAATGAATTTTCGTCAGCATTTGTTTGATATATTATTTACCTGAGTTTTTATTTTTTAGAAACTGAGGATGACATTACATCTATTTATTGAAATATATTATACAGCGGGTGCAATCAATGGAATGGCAGCCGCTTCATTGTTGCCGTCTACAGTTTCAGGTCTGCTGGGATTTTAGAGGTGGGTGTCTTATGGCAGGTGTGATGATCTTTGTAAGTCACCTCATACATTCCTGGATTGCTTGCTTTCAAGTATACTTGTCAGTCTCATGGCAGGTTTGTATTGTATGTTTTGATGGTCTGGTTTGCCGGCCCAGCACACCCGTCATAGTTACTGAAATACGTAACAGTTTTGAAAACATCCACTTATGGAGGCTGGAAAAAAATTCCTGTTATGTCGCGGTGTTTATAGGATTTGTCTCAATATACTATCATTTGAAATTAGGTAAATTAAGTTCCGGGAATATTAAGGTTTATAAACACAAGTTTAGGAAAATGATTATACCAAAGTAATGTCCACCGGAATTTCTCTATGGGTGCTGAGGATTTGGTGCTTGTCTGGAGATGAGTTACTGTAGCTCGTCTTCAAGTACCGTATAAACACACTAGACTTTAAAATACGAGCACCTTCTCTACATGTATCTTACAAGAATTGTTTCACTCAAAAAAAAAACAGAAGAGAATCGTTTCACTCAAACTGTGCACACGGCACCATTTGCCCATATTTTGCGGCTCACCTTATATTTTTATCTTCTTTTATGGTGCACTTTGTATTAATTTGTTTGTTGCAGTAATGGTGTATTGTTAATGTAATTTGATTTTATATTTGTATATGCCAAAACACTTATTTTGAAAAATATTAAACAATAGAATAATTATTTGTTTATAATTTTCATTTGTTATGAAAACATATTTAATTGTACGAACTTATTACGTATTGATCGAAAAAAATGTTTTTTATAAATCAAAACCAGAGTTGTGTAAAGCTAAAATTTCTAGTATTATAATATAAAGAAATAAATTAAAATATTATTTAGTGATGATTCCTTGTAAATTAAATTAAATTAAGGTATATTTATATTATTATTTAAAATTCATTAGTCTAGTAAAAATATATATGTATAATCTATTATTCAAAATCTATACAACAAGATCAATATTGAATACTACATTATTTTTTTATTTTTTTTATCCAAGTATATAAAAATTAAATAATATTCTACATATTTTAAACTAAAAATTAAAATAATTATTTTATACTTAATATGAAGTTTGTTGTATAGATTTCAGGCAGTAAATTTCAAATATATAAACTTCAAAAAAGTTGTGAAATAATAATCATATCATTATTAACACAGCTATTTTATTTATTCTAGGTAGTAAATTCGATGGCAGTGAAATGGTGGAGGTATTTAAGAATGAAACAGTTTCGTGTGAATTCTGGGGCTCCTATTTGAATAAGAAAAATAAAGTTGCAGGAAAAAAATTAAAATAATTTAAAAAACCTTTGGGGAAAATAAGAGGGAGGATAGATATATGGACGTGACCTGTCCCGAACCATGCAAACTCTTGGGGCAGCATAGATATATGGACGTGACCTGTTTCGAACTATGCAAACTCTTAGGGCATGTGCGAGTTGGGTTTGAATTGGACAGTATTTAATTTTAACCTGATCTATTGTCATTCCTATGCTAAGGTAAGTAGTGTTTAAACGCGATAACATTTTAAAGGTACTATGGTTTGAAGCGTATGATATTTCAACCAAAATATTATTTTAGAAGAGAGTTTTAAAAGCAATGATAAATAACACATTATTCCTCAATTAGAGGAAGGATAACACATTAATATACATATCTACATGAATCACTATAGATGACATTATCCTATCGTCAAGTAATCTAGATTTATGTGAAGCATTCTTGGGATGTAATGACCCATGTTTGGGAATTTAAGGAGTTGACATTTGTGTATTTAGATAAGGACTCTTAATTATTTGGTTAGCGGGAGTCCGAGGGCACAGCACCTCAGTGGGGGTCTCGCTAGTCAATGCAGCCTTGGTTAGTCATCGGTATGAGATAGTGGTCGACATGGTTGACCTGACCTAGTAGTAGTCGATATTGACTAATGGAGATTCTAGAGAGTGAACAGTGTTTTGTCGATGCGAATATGACTTTCGACTTAAGGTTGACATGGTCAATGTGAAATGAAAGTAGTCAAAGTCGACCAATAGGAGTTTCCAGAGAGTTTTCTCAACAAGTGGTCGACCTAGCTTGGTGTGGTCGACGTGGGGGCGTTGATCATGCGTGGTTTGGTGCAGGATCAACCTTTGGTTGATATGAAAGGTTAGTCGACGCGAGAAATGTTGGTCGATGTGGTCAATATAGGGGTGTTTTTGGTCAACGTCGATCCTGCGATATCGTATTTTTGATATACGTCATTCTATTTTGCGATTTTAGGGTTCTGGGCATTCTATTTCAAAGTTGTGAGAGAGAGAGAGAGGAATTCTAATCGATTTGATCATTGCTGCATTCTTGGGTGTAAGAGGCGTCTAGTAAAGAGGAGCAAGGTAGAAGGCGTGTTTTTTGATTTGGAACCCTAAGTTCAACCGAAATTTGAGGTAGGGATTCTATTCTGTTCTCTTACCCCCCTTTAACTGTTGATTACTCAATTAAGGATTTGTTCCATGGCAAGGAGGTGACTGTATAGATATATATATAAATTTATATAGGTGTGATCTCTAATATGAATGTTGGGCTTCAATGACATTTAGTGCACATGGTTATTTTGTTTGTTTGTAGTTAGAGGAGATTAAGAGCTCATTTTCATGGTAGTTGGTTAATGATCAAGTTGTGTGGGTTAGTGGCCATTAGGGTGTTCGCCTTGGCTGGGGGTTGTTTTTTGTCTCGTGATGCATCCTTTCGTGCTTCATGGTAAAGTCTCGTGGGAAACCCTAGAATCACTGAAGGATTCACAGTTTGGAATAAGTGTGTGATGTGTGTGTGTGTGTGGGGGGGGGTGGGGTGGGGGGGATGTATGTTACTGTTGGTTAAGGCATAACCATAGCTCAGTTGAGGGTCTTATGTGATTTGTTCATGTTCTATTCATGTACCCTATAAAGTTAAAATGCTTCTATGGGCTGCTTATATATTGCTACAATATATACTTGTGTATGTCATTATATAGATGCTAGGAGCATGGGATGGGTTGGGAAAACATGATCCCTACTGAGCTATGATTGCTCACCCCTCATGTTATGATTGTTTTCTTTTCAAAAACCTACAGGCATTAGGTGGAACAATAAAGTGGAGACTCTAAGTTTATTATTATTTTTATATGTTTTTATTTATTTTCAAGTTGTTCTGAGGAACTAATGTAACTCCATGTAGAGAATGATGTAAAGGAGTTTTTAAATTATGAATAAACTTGTGGTTTGTCTTATGGGTATTTGTTATGTGATTGTTGTGATTTTTTGTGTGATATTGTTTAACCCGACCCCTTATCCCACTATGTGGGTAAAAGAGAATAACAAACCGGTTTCTTCGAGTTAGAAATCCAAGACGTGACACGGGACTTATGCAAAGTAAACTTAATATGAACATAATAGATGAGTTGAATTACTTTTTTGGGAATGAAGTGAAATACTATGATGGTGGAATTTTTATCATTCAAGCCAAGCATACCAATGACATAATAAATTTTTTGACATAGATTCCACATCAATAATGAATACCGTAATGCTTACAAATGCTAAGTTAACAACAATGAAACTAGTAAAGGTGTCAAGATAACAAAATATAGAGGTATGATTGGATTCTTGTTGTAACTTACAACAAACATGTCAAATATTTTGTTTGCTACTTATTTTTGTAAAAGAGGTCAAATAAGTTATAAACTTAGACAAATTACATATTTTTGTAAAATGTATTTAAAAAGACTATAAACTTAGGTTTGTGGTACCAACGAGAATCAAGTTAACAGAATATTCAGATACAAATTTTGTATGATGTAAGATTGACAAGAAAAACACTATTGATTCATGCCAAATGCTTGGTAATTGATACAAAGAAATAAACTAATATCTTTACTGATATGTTTTCATATAATAATACAATATATGATTGCATATTTATACAGAAGGAGAAAATTATCTATGGTAATGTATAATTAGGATATCAATCATAATTAATTCTAATTATACCATATTCCTAATTCTCACTAATTATTCCACTAAATATTTCAATCCCATTAATTACTCTATTATAATAACACTCCCCCTCAAGTTGGAGTATAGATGTTAATCAAGCTTAACTTGTTACAAAGATAAGCCACTCGAACCCCGTTTAGAGCTTTAGTGAATATATCACCTAATTGTTCTCCAATCTTCACATATCCCGTGGAATTAACCTAAGCTAAATTTTCTCGTAGATGAAATGACAATGCTTAGTTCACTCATCAAACACAGGATTTGAGGCAATATGAAGTGTAGCTTGATTATCATGCCATAATTTAGCTGGTACTGAAGGTTGAAGACCAACTTCATTTAAGAGATGAAATATTCACATTATCTCTCACATAGACTGTGCCATGGTCCTATATTCTGACTCAGCATTGAACCATGATACAACATTTTGTTTCTTATTTTTCTATGAGATCAAATTTCATTCAACAAAGACGCAATAATTTGTGATTGATCTTCTATCCATTGGATAACCTAGACAATTTGCATCTGAGAAACATTCAATCTAAGTGTGTCCATGATTTGTGTACAATAGACCACGTCTAGGTGCTCCTTTTAAGTAACACAAAATCTACTCCAATGCTATCCAATGATCAATTGTTGGAGATGACATGAATTAATTAACAACATTAATGGAATAGGCAATGCTTGGACAAGTGACGATAAGATAATTGAACTTCCCAACCAACCTTCAATATTTCTTAGGATTGTCAAATGGTGTCCTATCTCCTGTAAGATGCATAGTTGGAGTCATTGGAGCACTACAAGGCTTCGTTCCCAATAAATCAAGGATATATTTCCTCTGAGAGATAAAGATACCGCGTTTAATCCTTGTAACTTTAACACCTAAGAAATATTTGAGTAACCTCAAGTCATTTGTGTGAAATTGAGTATGAAGAAAGGACTTAAGTAATAAAATGCCCAAAGTATCACTGCCAGTAATAATAATATCATCCATATATATAACTAAAAGGATTAGACCACTGGTTGATTGTTTGTAGAATACTGAATAGTCAGTCTGGTTCTTAATTATGACCCATGTTTCAATAGCTTGACTAAATTTGTCAAACCAAGCACGAGAACTCTATTTCAAACCATATAAAGATTTCTGAAGATGACAAACATGCTCAGACTCCCCTTGAGCAACAAACTGAGAAGTTGCTCCATATACACCTCTTTGTGGAGATCACCATGAAAAAAACATTTTTAATATCTAGTTGATGTAAAGGCCATTGGTGATTAATAACCATAGAAATAAACAACCGAACATAAATCAATTTGCAACAGGAGAAAAGTATCAGAATAGTGCACACCATATGTTTATGCATAGTCCTTTGCAATAAAACAAGCCTTTAATCGAGCAACATACCCATCAGGATTCACTTTAACGGTGAACACCTACTTACAGCTGATAGCTCATTTCCCTAAAGGTAAATGAACTAAGTCCTGAGTATCATTTTCATCTAACGCCTGCATTTCATTGAGCATTGCTTGATAGCTCGTTCCTTCGTAAGAGAGGCAATAAAAGAACAAGAAGAAAAAGACAAACAATTGTAAGAAACAAAAGATGAAATAGGAAAAATGCAGTTGTGTTTACCTTTACGTAAGGCAATAAGAAAATCATCACTTGGGACAAGATCTGAGGGCAAAAAATTAGGTATAGAACATGAATCAAGCGATCGGTGCCTGGAGTACAGATCAATAATAAAATATTTGTGAGTCGCAGGAGGAACAGGGTGCGGGACAGTCACAGAAGGTGTGGTAGAATACACCAATAATTCATCATCATCATCATTATTGTAGGTCCCAAAGTGAGTATAAAGGGAGGTGAATAGACATTTTTTTGTGGAAGCTAATGATTATAAAAGGATGTTTACAGAGAACAACTATGGTTCGATAATAAAGGAGAAGTGTACAAAAAAGTATATGAGTGATAATGAGCTAACGGAAAGATCTGAGATGAGTTAATGATCTTGACGTGAAAGACCTCAGATCGTATAGGAATATTCCAACGGATATTAATATAGAGAGAGATAATACCGTTTAGGAATATTCACCGAATATTGTTGATTGTGAATGATCAATGCAGAAATTAACTATTGGTCCCTTGGAGCCTAGAGCGGGGTGAATAGTGTCACAGACCGAGGCTTATCCTAGCACACTTAGGCTATTTTGGGGTATTTCCCCATTGTAAAGTGTTGTACTTAGCTTATAGAGTAAGTTGTAGAGATTTTAGATTTTGATCATATATGATGTCTCCTGGTGACATAGCCAGAAAAGTATTAACATCTATATGTAGGGGAGTGATGTTATAAAGCTTTCAAGCAATCAATACAATCGTTTGTTGCCTTCATTTAAATCGTTTTTCCACTAAGCGCTTCCCTACACAATTGCTTTACAACGGATCGATGGGTTCCGATCCAAATGCGACGAGTTAGGCTGACCTAGCGTTCCTTCGTACGGGTGAGAATTAGGTGCCGGACGGGTTAAGCTGCTATAAAGGCTGATCCTGTGACAAGTGGTATCACAGCAGGTTGGTGCTAAAGTTCGGTGGAACAATCAAAAACTTCGAGACGGTGCAAAATGACAAACGGAGGATCTGTTGTCATTAGTGGTGGCGACCACGAAGGCCGTGACAAGGAGCACCACGCTAAGGAACGAAGGAGAGATAAGTCCGTTTTGAGGGAAACATGTCCGTTGGAGAGTCGGCTAGCCAAATTGGAGTTGGCGTTAGCCGAACAGATGGAGGTGGTCGAGGAGCACATTGAAAGCATCGAAAAGCTGGACTCAGAGGGTGAGGAAAGCTTTGGAAGGATGTAAGGGCTTCTCAACTCCGTCATGGATGACATGAACTCTCGGTTCGACGGCCTGAAGGACACTCTCATGTCCCAAATCCTGGCGATGCAGGAGGAAATCAAAGAGATCAAGGCAGATTGGTCTCTCTGCAAGATGGCGGTCACCCAAGGTGGCGTTGGTGGCCATTCCAGCTCCAAAATCGACGTGCCGAAGCCTAAGACCTATGCTGGGTCAAGGAATGCGAGGGAGTTAGACAACTTCCTTTGGACTATGGAGCAATATTTCGATGCCTTGAACATTGTGGACGAGGCAAAGAAGGTGAAGACCGCCCCGCTATACTTAATCGATTCGGCTATGGTGCGGTAGAGGTGACGATATGCCGACAAGGAGTGCGGCCTATGTATCATTGACAACTGAACGGATTTTAAGAGGGAGATCAAGGCCCAATTCTATCCCCAGAATGCGGAAGACGAGTCCCGGGCGAAACTTCGGCGCCTTACCCACAAAGGCACAGTGCGGGAGTACGTCCGTGAATTTTCCAAGCTGATATTGGAGATCCCGGATATGTCCACGAAGGATTCACTATTTTCCTTCATGGATGGATTGCAACAATGGGCGAAGCTGGAGCTGCAATGGAGGAATGTGCAGGACCTAGCATCGGCCATGGTGGTGGCCGAATCACTCATCGAATACAAGAAGCCGGAGAAGGCCACCAGCTCTTCATCGACTTCCAAGGCGAACAGGTTCCACAAGGAGAAACGTGGGGGAGACAACCAAAGTGAAGAAAAAGGGAGACCCTTCCAACCGTCTAAGGACTTTCGCCTAAAACATTTCGCGAATAGTTCCAAGGACGGAGAGAAGCCAAGGATCTCCTGTTTCCTTTGTGAAGGCCCTCACAAGGCGTTTGAGTGCCCGAAGCGCTCCAAACTCTCGGCGATGATCAATGAAGACGAAGGAAGGGATGCAAGGGATCCAAGACTTGGTTCCTTGCAACTCCTTAATGCAATCAAGGCGAAAGTGGAGGTGCCACCATCCGGACGACAGAAGGGGTACATGTACGTGCTCGCTAAGGCCAACAACCTTGAAACTAAGGCCTTGGTGGACACGGGTGCGACCAACAACTTCATCAAGGTGGAAGAAGCTCGTAGACTGGGGATAGTCTACAAGGAAGAGAAGGGCTAGCTGAAGGCAGTGAACTCTAGTGCCAGTCCGATTCATGGTGTGGCTCGAGGTGTCGAGCTAAGTATTGGTGAGTGGAGAGGCAAGGTGAATCTCTCCGTGGTGTCAATGGACGACTATCCCATGGTACTGGGGATGGAGTTCGTTGACCAGGTGCGAGCAATTCCGATTCCTAGCACCAATATAATG
This sequence comes from Taxillus chinensis, assembly GCA_023512835.1. Classification (NCBI taxonomy): domain Eukaryota; kingdom Viridiplantae; phylum Streptophyta; class Magnoliopsida; order Santalales; family Loranthaceae; genus Taxillus; species Taxillus chinensis. Next base: position 2,442,670 of record CM042090.1, on the reverse strand, counting down.
TGCATCATGGATGAAGGGAAGACGTGCATGGTGAAGGTAATGAGGGAGGAAGAACTCCAAGCGAAGTTTCTTTCAGCGCTCCAACTGTCTAAAGGAGTTAGGCGACAGGAGCCAACCTTCATTGCCATGGTGAAGGAAGAAGGCCCAAGTGTTGGGGAGGAGCCCCCAACCGAAGTGAAGACGATCCTTGAAGAGTTTGGGGATGTTATGCCACCCGAACTCCCCAAACAACTTCCGTCGAAGCGGGAGGTGGACCACAAGATCGAGCTGGAGGCCGGTGCAAAGCCTATTGCTGCGGTGCCCTACCGGATGGCACACCCGGAGTTGGAGGAACTTCGGAGACAATTGAATGACTTGTTGGATGCTGGATTCATTCGGTCATCCAAAGCACCATTTGGAGCACCGGTGTTGTTCCAAAAGAAGCACGATGGGTCGATGCGGCTATGCATTGACTATAGGGCGCTAAACAAGATAACGGTGAAGAATAGCTACCCCATCCCACTCATATCCGACCTGTTTGACCAACTTGGTGTTGCGAGATGGTTCTCAAAGCTAGACTTGCGGTCGGGATATTGGAAAGTGCGGATAGCCGAAGGTGATGAGGCAAAGACGGCGTGCGTCACAAGATACGGCTCTTACGAGTTCTTAGTGATGCCCTTTGGCCTTACAAATGCCCCTGCCACATTTTGTACGTTGATGAACCGGATCTTCCAATCATACTTGGACAGATTCGTCGTAGTGTACCTTGATGACATTGTCGTCTATAGCAAAATGTTGGAGGAACACAAGGCACACTTACGGCGGGTTTTCCAAATCTTAAGGGAGAACCAACTCTTTGTGAGGAAGGAGAAATGTGACTTTGCGAAGAAGGAGGTGCCCTTCTTGGGTCACATCATTGGCGGCGGCAAATTAAAGATGGACAACAAGAAAGTGTTAGCCATCAAAGAATGGGAGACGCCCAAGAAAGTCCCGGAGATGCGTTCTTTCCTTAGCTTGGTTAACTACTATAGAAGATTCATCTGCGGTTATTCCCGCATTGCCGCACCCTTGACAGAACTATTAAAGAAGAACAAGACTTGAGTGTGGGATGATGCTTGCCGAGAGGCATTCGAGAAGTTGAAGCAAGCCGTGATAAACGGACCGGTGATGGCACTGCCGGACCATACAAAGCCTTATGAAATTCACACGGATGCTTCAGACTTTGCCATCGGTGGAGTTCTAATGCAGGAGGGGTATCCTGTAGCATATGAAAGCTGAAAACTCAATGGCACCGAACAGAGGTACGCGGTGCATGAAAAGGAGATGACGACAGTTATGCATTGCTTTCGGGTGTGGAGGCATTACTTGCTAGGGTCCAAGTTCGTGGTGAAGACAGACAACATTGCTACGAGTTATTTTCTAACTCAAAGGAACTTAACTCCGAAGCAAGCACGGTGGCAAGGACTCTTAGCGGAGTTCGACTTTGTGCTCGAGTACAAACCGGGCACAAATAATGTGGTGGCCGATGCACTAAGTCAGAAGGCGGAACTTGCAGCCATTAGCCAACCATAATTCCCCCTGGTGGACAAACTGAAGGAAGGAATGGAGCACGATCCATTAGCCAAGTCATTGATGGAATGCATCAAGGCTAGAAAGACGCGGCGGTTTTGGCTAAGGGATAACTTGCTCCATACTCGAGGGGAACGGGTGTACGTTCCTAAATGGGGAAGTTTGAGGAGAGACATCCTCAAAGAATGTCACGACTCGCGGTGGGCTGGCCATCCCGGAGTCGATCGTACCTTGGCGTTGGTGGAACGGAGCTACTACTGGCCTCAACTTTACGAGAACATCCAAGTGTACGTGAGGACTTGTCTTGTGTGCCAACAAGACAAGATAGAGAATCACCAATCGGTGGGATTTTTAGAACCTTTGCCTACCCCGAAAAGACCTTGGGAGAGCGTCTCCATAGACTTCATTGTTTGTCTCCCAAGATCTGAAGGATACGGCACGATCATTGTGGTGGTCGACCGATTCTCTAAGTATAGAGTTTTCATTCCAGCTCCAAAGGACTGCACGGCAGACGACACGGCCCGACTATTCTTCAAGTACGTGGTGAAATACTGGGGCATTCCAAAGACAATTGTGAGCGATCGGGACTCACAATTTACTGGGCGTTTTTGGACCGAGCTGTTCCGGATAATGGGTTCAGACTTAAACTTTTCAACAAGTTTCCACCCATAAATAGACGACCAAACAGAACATGTCAATGGCTTACTGGAGCTGTATCTGAGGCACTACATGAGTGCCAATCAAAGAGATTGAGCCAAGTTGCTGGACATAACCCAATTCTCATATAACTTGCAGAAGAGCGAGTCCACGAACGAGAGCCCGTTCGAACTCGCAACTGGGCAACAACCATTGACGCCCACTTCCATCACTCGGGGGTATACTGGAAAGAGCCCCGCGGCGTTCAAGTTTGCAAAAGGATGGCATGAATAGACAGATCTGGCCAGGGCATACTTGTACAAAGCGGCAAAGAAGATGAAGAAGTGGGCGGATCAACAAAGGAGGCCCTTAGAATTTCAAGAAGGAGACATGGTGATGTTCAAACTCCTTCTGCGCCAAACCAAAGCACTTGGACAATTGCATAAGGGTTTGGTGCGCCGATATGAGGGGCCTTTCAAAGTACTTAAGAGAGTTGGGAAGGTCTCATACAAACTGGATCTCCTGACTAGCTTATAAAGGCATCCGGTGTTCCACATTAGTTTGCTCAAGCCTTACCACGAAGACTTGGAAGATACGAGCGGACAACGGGCGGTGCAGACACCAACAGCATCAACAGGCAAGACCTACGACAAAGAGATAGAGAAAATCCATTCTCGTAGAGTCGTGCCAAGAATAGGCGTAGATCCAAGCCGGGTGGAGTACTACGTCCAATGGAAGAACAAGCCGGTTGAAGAGGCAAGTTGGGAGAAGGAAGAGGATCTAGGGCAATTCTCCAAGGAGATTGAAGAGTACCGTGAAGGAGTTGAATGCTACATCAGGCAGTTTGACGAGCTCGAGGAAGCCGAAGATGCAACGAGGACGCTGCGAAATCGGGTGGGGGAGAATGTCACGGACCAAGGCTTATCCTAGCACACTTAGGCTATTTTGGGGTATTTCCCCCTTGTAAAGTGTTGTACTTAGCTTATAGGATAAGTTGTAGAGATTTTAGATTTCGATCATATATGATGTCTCCTGGTGACATAGCCAGAAAAGTGTTAACATCTATACGTAGGAGAGTGATGTTGTAAAGCTTTCAAGCAATCAATACAATCGTTTGTTGCCTTCGTTTAAATCATTCTTCCGCTAAGCACTTCCTTACACAATTGCTTTACAACGGATCGATGGGTTCTGATCCAAATGCGACAAGTTAGGCTGACCTAGCGTTCCTTCATACGGGTCGGAACTAAGTGCCGCACGGGTTAAGCTGCTATAAAGGCTGACCCTGTGACAATAGGCTCTTATCGAAACTCTTTTTGTGCTCTTTGGTACAACACTTATCTAGTTAAGAGATAGAATCAATGTGGAAGTATTTTGTTTTATTATCAGTATGATAAATACAACAAAATGGAAGTAGACTAAAGCTTGAAAGCTTTTAGACCTACTTAACAACTCTTTAACACTCTGTTTACAAGTACGCACACGCTAGCCTCTATGATCTCAATAAGCTTTGGTACATAACAAAACTATTACACGTTCACTTATGCACCTATGCACCTATTGTTAACATGTACAAGTGTTACTATTTATAGCGACATCCACAAGAGACAACCTTGGAACTTGTTGTTCCGGATATTGTGCACATTTACTGTCTCTCGGAAATCTCTCTGCCTCAATTGCTGCGGATGCGGTCTTCAAGATCTTAGGTTTGCAATACATAAGAGTCTTTGTAAGTTCCCAAGTGTAGTTAAAGTTGTGTCCACATATCCGGATGATCCACGTGTAAGATGCTTTAGGTTCTCAACAAGTTTGTCTTACATCGGGAAGCATCGAGCTAGTGACTTTGATTACGAAGAGATAAGTTGAAGTAGTGTCTTCTTGAATCCGGTGTAAGGTTCCTTATTCAGTGTTTAAACTAAGCTCGGATCCTTACTCCATAATACTGATTGCTTACTCCGTATCAATTTGGTACTGGAATCCTTGTTCCGTGTAAGCGCTTCCTTACTCCATATTAAAGAGAAGGTCGAAGTGCTTACTCCGCATCAGCGCTTCCTTACTCCGCATGAGTTAAAGGAACGGATGGCTTACTCCGTATCAGCACATCCTTACTCCGCATCTAGTTTCCTTACTCTGCACGGATAAAGACTCAAGTCCTTATTCCGTAGAAGTGCTTCCTTACTCCGCATGTATGGAAGACTCGGATTCCTTACTCCGTGTCTTCTTTACTTTAGTCCGGTTGGGTGGAAGACTTAACTTTTTGACTCCGTAACGACTCTCTTACTCCGTCCGACTTTGTAGACTAAGATTCTTACTCCGCATCTTTTTGACTTAGTCTGTTTGAAGTATTAGGTGCGGATTTCTTAGTCCGTAGCTTTTAGGTTTTTAGTCCGCACGAATGATCCTTATTCCATATGAAGTAAAGACTTGGTTATATACCAAGTGTTTGACGACACTCATTCTCACCTGGATCAGGATTATGTATCCTGTCCTTAGCTTTGCTCTCACGAGTGTAGATCCGGATGAAGGTCATATCTTCTGCAATGACTTAAGATAAAACAACAAAGGTCTCAAATCAAATTACATAGGGCTTTATCAGCATTATCCAATTTCTGGGGTTGATCCAACATTAACAATATTGTTGTGATGGGTCTTTAAACAAAACTAATTGAATAATTCTTCAAAGTGTTTTCTTGTTCTATGTTTTTCATGTGCACAACACTTAGGAAGTATTCTCACCATTTTTCTCTCTCGCAATTGAACTCTTGAATTGATTCTCTAGAAGTTATTTTATTTTGCATGTGAGAATTGAATATATATTTTTCTTGGAATTCCAAGTTCTCGCTTTTTGTGAGATGTGATACTTTTATTGTTAAAGTGCATGTGAGATATTAAATTAATGTTTGAGTGCATGTGCGCGTGACTTTTCATCCCGATAAACTGATTTCTCACCATTAAATTGCGGGAATATAGGGGATGGGTTGATTTGCTCATATCCCGCAGATCCGTTGCCCATATTGCATGTTGCATGCCCATACTGGATCTTTTAATCTTCACCGTTCATCTGCTGATTGTGGTTAACAGTCATTAATGCAACAATAAATGCGCTTGACTATTGCGAACGGTATGGTCAAACTACACAAATCCTAGTTGATGATATCGTTAAGTGTATATTGAGTGTTGTGAGTTTGCTTCGAAGATTACTTGCCTTAAAGGTAGGTGACTCGAAGATTTGGGTCGAGCCCTATAGTTTGGTGACGATATATTTCTAGCTTCGACAACGTTAGATCTTGCGAGTTTTCGACTCTTCAGTTCTTCGAGTCTATGTCACATTTATTTGTTTAGGTTAAGTTATATGAAATACGGCTCTTCAATATTGGAGTTTATGACTCTTCGACTCTTCAACTTTTCAAGTCATCATGAAGGGTTTACTTAACCTTTACTAAGTCTCTCGTGTTACGAGTGTTCAACTTTGTACAATTGAGCTTTCAGGTTTTCAAGTCTTTGAGTCGCTTAATTCGCTTAGTGCGAGTTACGACCCTTGTGTTCTTCGGGTTTACGAACGTAAGATGAGTCTTCGACTTTTTGAGTTTGACTCTTTGAGTCTTCGACTCTTCGCGTATTTTGTTTAGCCGATTACAGTATGTGACAAACTGAATTTTCAACTCTTCGAGTCTTTGACTCTTCGACTTCTAAGTCTACGAGTCTCGGTTTTATTTTAGATGGTGACAGTTTCTTCTGATTAACTTTCTTTGACTCTTCGAATTTACAACTCTCAAATTCTTCAAGTCTCAGTTACATTTTATGTTCTATTGTCTCAATTCTTCAACTTTATAGCCTTCGAGTCTTCGGGTCTTCGAATCATCTATTATAATGTTAGTTCTTCTGATTACACAACTTTGACTCTTCGAGTCTTCGAATTGTCTAACATAACAATACATTAATGGTTTTTTGTTCTTCATACTTTGACTCTTCGACCCTTCGAACCTTCAGGTCTTCGAGTCTCCTAACTTAGAGAAATTCGTGATAGCTTCAACAAATCATGTTTTTCTCAACAATTATCCCTCCTGATGTATGGGAGGTGGAGAAGACAAAAAATAGGGTACATCTTCCATTAAAGTAACATCAATATAAATAAAGTATTTGTTAAGACTAGGATAATAACATTGATATTCTTTTTGATGACAAAGATATCCAAGGAAAACACACTTCATAGACCGAGGATCTAATTTAGTGACATGTGGGCGAACATCATGAACAAAGCAAGTGCTACCGAAAATTTGAGGTTCAATTGGAAACATGGACTTGTGGGGAAAAGGAATTTTGTAAGGGATCTTACCATGAAAAACAGATGAGAGCATACGATTAATTAAGAAGCATGCGATAGAAACTGCATCAGCCCAAAAGGATTTTGGAATATTCATTTCAAATAAAAAGACACAAGCAGTCTCAAGAATATGCATATTCTTTTGTTCGGCCACACCATTTTGAGATGGAGTATCAACACAAGAAGTCTCATGAAGTATGCCACGTTAAGCCATAAAATCTTGAAACAACATTTTTGTATACTCTTGCATTATCACTACGTAAACAACAAATGGAAACATTGAATTAAGTTTTGATTTTAGCATAAAAAACACAAAAGATAGAAAATAGTTTAGAGCGATTTTTTTATTAAATATAACCAAGTGATGCGAGAATAGTCATCCACAATAGCAATAAAGTATTTAAATCCAAGTTGTGACATAATAGGACAAGGATCCCAAATATCAAAATGAACTTGTGGAATCCGTGAATTTCACAAATCCCACATCAGACTAAGGGGAGAACGAAGTGTTGGATCAAGCCCAGAATTTGGATAATGCTGATAAAGCCTTATGTAATTTGATCTGAGATCTTTTGTGTTTCTTTGATCGTTGCAGAAGATATGTTATTAATCCGGAGATACACTCGTGAAAGCAAAGCTAAGGACAGGATACATAATCCTGATCCGGACAAGAGTGAGTGTCGTCAAACACTTGGTAAATAACCAAGTCACCAATACATACAGAATAAGAAACATTCGTGCGGACTAAGAACTTAAAAGCTACGGATTACGGAATATGTTCCTAGTGCCTCAAATGGACTAAGTCAAACTGATGCAGAGTAAGAGTCTTGGTCTACAAGGTCGCACGAAGTAAAAGGTTAAGTCTTCCCCTCAAGCGAACTAAAGAACACACGGAGTAAGGGATCCGAGTCTTTTATAGATACGGAGTAAGGAAATATTGATGCGGAATAAGGACCCGAGTCTTTATTCGCACGGAGTAAGGAAATTAGACACGGAGTAAGGAAATTAGATGCGGAGTAAGGAATCCGGGCCACTCACTCATACGGAGTAAGGAACTTACATACGGAGTAAGGAACTTAGATACGGAGTAAGGAACTTACATACGGAGTAAGGAACTTACATACGGAGTAAGGAACTTCCATGCGGAATAAGGAAGCACTGACACGGACTAAGGATTCCAATACCTAATAGATACGGAGTAAGCAACCACTGACACGGAGTAAGGTTCCGAGCTTCATTAGCAACGGAGTAACGAAAATTACACCGGATCAAGAAGATGCTACTTCAAACTACCGCATTTAAAGTTATCGTGGTGTCCCGATGTAAGACAAACTCATTGAGAACCTGAAGAATCTTACACGTGGATCACCCGGATATGTGGACACAACCTCAATTATATTTGGGAACTCACAAGGCACTTATACTCTTCAAACCCAAGATCTTGAGCTCCACAAACCGCAGCAGTCAAGGCAGAGAGATTACCGAGGAATAGTTAGTGCTGAACGCATTCCGGAACTACAAGTTCCAAGGTTTTCTCTTAGGAATGTTTGTATAAATATTCATACTTGTACATTTGTGAAGGCGTGCGTATGTGTGCGAACGAGCCTGAATAACCTGTGTATGCACAAGAGCTCAAAGAGATAATCTAGGCTAGTGTGTGAATCCCTTTGTAAACAGAGTGTAAGAGAGTCTTGCTTCTATTTTATTGTATTTATCTCTTGATAATAAAACAAAATACTTCCACTATCTGGTTATCTTCCGCAATGATTCTATCACTTGACTAGATTAGTGCAGTGCCTTAAAAGATCAAAAAAGTTTCGATAAGAGCCTATTCACCCCCCTCTAGGCTCCAAGGGACCATCACGAAGGGCGCCTCATAAGAAGGGCGTGGCTACCTCTTTAGCACGACACATTTTGGGGTGCCAGTGGGCACTACTAAGAACAAAAGTTTTGTCGTTCTCCTGATGAGCCCAGTAACAGGGCAAAACCAGTCTACGTGCGCTTCAACCCTCAAAGGCTAAACTTAGCGGACCATGGATAGAGAAGCTAAGTGCTGGAATGAGTTGAGAGGCGCATAAAATCTGACCCCGTGACAAGTTTGTGTAAGAATGGCCAAATCCCTTCTTCAACGTCAAGTCCTCGACTAGCGGCGTGCTCCCCATATTCAACCGGGTCGGCATGTCTGAACTCCAAAGGGGTTCTATCCATTCTCCCCCACGAACTGCCTAGAACCTTCCACTGCACACCATCTACGCTTTAACCAAGTCCTTTCCTTTAGGTAGCACGAATACATTTCTAAATCGAGCCACTGAGAAACGTCCCGAATCCTCGGGTCGTGAGAATATACCTAACTTGGACAATGATGTGTGGAATGAAACACCAAAAACTCCATGCGTCATGATATTAGCAAGTTGATCCGCGCGCTTAATATAGGAAACCTTTATCCGTCCAGAATTAAGATTGTCTTTGATGTAATTAAGGTCAAGCTCAAATTGTTTCGTCTGATAATGCTGGACTAGATTATTAGAAGTTTCAATAGCCATAGTATTATCACAAAAGAGCAGCATGGGCTTCTTGGGTTCATATCCGAGATCACGTAAAAGAATACGTAACCATGTAAGCTCTTTAGTGGCATGATGAAGGGCTTGATATATTGTTTTGGCACTGGATAACGAAACCACATTCTGTTTTTTTGCTTCTCCAAGTCACCAAACTACAACTAACATACGACACATATCTAGAAGTAGACTTTCTGTCTAATTTGGACCCAGCAAAGTCTGAATTGGTATAGCATATAATGTTGAGGTGTCCATGCTTAGAAAAGAGAATACCTTTTCCTGGAGAAGACATCAAATATGCAAGAATACGGTTCACAGTGTTCATGTGTCGATCACTCGGATTATGCATGAATTAACTAACAGCACTAACCACATACGAAATGTCAGGTCTAGTGTGAGTCAGATAAATCAATTTCCCTTCTAACTTTTGATATCTCTCCTTGTTTATTGGAAATTAATCAATATAGATGGATAGACCATGATTCACCTCGATAGGAGTGTTAGCTGGTGCACAAGCCGAATTCCCATTCTCAGCAAGGAGGTCCAAAACATATTTCCGTTGAGATAAAAAGATTCCTTGCTTGGAATGGGATACTTCAATTCCAAGGAAGTACTTCAAGGTTCCCAAATCTTTCATCTCAAATTTTGTCATTAAATAACAATGAAGTTTTTCTATCTTTGTCAGATTATTGCCTGTAACAATCATATTATCGACATAAATGAGAAGCAAAGTAATATCATCACCACTCCATTTATAGAAAACAGTATGGTCAGTCGAAGCTTGTTTAAAACCATATGCCTGCATTGAGTGGCTTAATCGACCATACCAGGCTCTAGGGGACTGCTTCAAACCATATAATGCCTTTTTCAACTTGCATACCTTTGCTTCTGTTGGTGTAAAACCAGGAAGATGATCCATATATACCTCTTCCATCAAATCACCATGGAAAAAGGCATTTTTAACATCAAATTAGCGTAATGACCAATCAAGGTTGGCTACAAGAGAAATAATAACTCTGACTGTACTCATTTTAGCCACAGGAGCAAAAGTATCTTGATAGTCTATGTCATATGCCAGAGTGTATCCTTTGGTAACTAATCTAGATTTGTATCTTTCAACCATCTTGTTTGACTTATACTTCACTGTAAACATCCATTTACATCCTACTATCTTCTTACCTCATGATAACTCAACCATTTCCCAAGTGGAGTTCTTCTCAGGGGCATTCATTTCCTCTATCATAGAAAACTTCCATTTTGGGTCACCAAGAGCTTCTTGAAAATAAGTAGGAATAGGAAAAGAAGATAACTGAAGAGCAAAAGACATGTGAGATTTGGACAAACGGTGATTAGAAACAAAGTCAGAAATAGGATAAGCAACATTAGAAGATGATTTTGAAAATCCCAATCTATCTGGTTCTTTACAGTCATGAAGAGGATACTTTTGGCTTGCATGATTGTCTAAACCTGTAGGGTCTGAAGATTAGACATCATTTGAATTTGAATGTGAATCCCTTTGTAAACAGAGTGTAAGAGAGTCTTGCTTCTATTTTGTTGTATTTATCTCTTGATAATAAAACAAAATACTTCCACTATCTGGTTATCTTCCGCAGTGATTCTATCACTTGACTAGATTAGTGTAGTGCCTTAAGAGATCAAAAGAGTTTCGATAAGAGCCTATTGTCACGGGGTTAGCCTTTATAGCAGCTTAACCCGTGCGGCACCTAGTTCTCACCCGTACGAAAGAACGCTAGGTCAGCCTAACTCGTCGCATTTGGATCGGAACCCATCGATCCGTTGTAAAGCAATTGTGTAGGGAAGCGCTTAGCGGAAGATCGATTTAAACGAAGGCAACAAATGATTGTATTGATTGCTTGAAAGCTTTACAACATCACTCCCCTACATATAGATGTTAACACTTTTCTGGCTATGTCGCCAGGAGACATCATATATGATCGAAATCTAAAATCTCTACAACTTACTCTATAAGCTAAGTACAACACTTTACAAAGGGGAAATACCCCAAAATGGCCTAAGTATGCTAGGATAAGCCTCGGTCCGTGACATTCTCCCCCACCCGATTTCGCAACGTCCTCGTTGCGTCTTCGGCTTCCTTGAATTCATCGAACTGCTGGATGTAGCGTTCGGTTTCTTCCCGGTACTCTTCAATCTCTTTGGAGAATTGCCCCAGATCCTCTTCCTTCTCCCAGCTTGCCTCTTCAACCGGCCTGTTCTTCCATTGGACGTAGTACTCCACCCGGCTTGGATCTACGCCCCTTCTTGGCACGACTCTACGAGAGTGGATTTTCTCTATCTCTTCATCGTAGGTCTTGCCCGTTGATGCTGTTGGTGTCCGCACCGCCCGTTGTCCGCTCGTATCTTCCAAGTCTTCGTGGTAAGGCTTGAGCAAACTAATGTGGAACACTGGATGCCTTTGTAAGCTAGTCGGGAGGTCCAATTTGTATGAGACCTTCCCAACTCTCTTAAGTACTTTGAAAGGCCCCTCATATCGGCGCACCAAACCCTTATGCAATTGTCTGAGTGCTTTGGTTTGGCGCGGAAGGAGTTTGAGCATCACCATGTCTCCTTCCTGAAATTCCAAGGGCCTCCTTTGTTGATCCGCCCACTTCTTCATCTTCTTCGCCGCTTTGTGCAAGTATGCCCTGGCCAGATCCGTCTGTTCATGCCATCCTTTTGCAAACTTGAACGCCGCGGGGCTTTTTCCAGTGTACCCCCGAGTGATGGAAGTGGGCGTCAATGGTTGCTTGCCCGATTGCGAGTTCGAACGGGCTCTCGTTCGTGGACTCGCTCTTCTGCAAGTTATATGAGAATTGGGCTATGTCCAACAACTTGGCCCAATCTCTTTGGTTGGCACTCACGTAGTGCCTTAGATACAGCTCCAATAAGCCATTGACACGTTCAGTTTGGCCGTCTGTTTGTGGGTGGAAACTTGTTGAAAAGTTTAAGTCTGAACCCATTATCCAGGAACGGCTCGGTCCAAAATCGCCAAGAAATCGAGAGTCCCGATCGCTCACGATTGTCTTTGGAATGCCCCGATACTTCACCACGTGCTTGAAGAATAGTCGGGCCGTGTCGTCTCGTTGTGCGATCCTTCGGAGCTGGAATGAAAACTCCATACTTAGAGAATCGGTCGACCACCACAATGATCGTACCGCATCCTTCGGATCTTGGGAGACAAACAATGAAGTCCATCGAAACACTTTCCCAAGGTCTTTCCGGAGTAGGCAAAGGTTCTAACAGTCCCGCCGATTGCCGATTCTCTATCTTGTCTTGTTAGCACACAAGACAAGTCCTCACGTACACTTGAACGTCCTCGTAAAGTTGAGGCCAGTAGTAGCTTCTTTCCACCAACGCCAAGGTACGATCGACTCCGGGATGGCCAGCCCACCGCGAGTCATGACATTCTTTGAGGATGTCTCTCCTCAAACTTTCCCATTTTGGAACGTACACCCGTTCCCCTCGAGTATGGAGCAAGTCGTCCCTTAGCCAAAATCGTCGCGTCTTCCCAGCTTTGACGCATTCCACCAAGGACTTGGCTAATGGATCATGCTCCATTCCTTCCTTCAGTTTGTCCACCAGGGGGAATTGTGGTTGGCTAATGGCTGTGAGTTCCGCCTTCTGACTTAGTGCATCGGCCACCACATTATTTGTGCCCGGTTTGTACTCGAGCACAAAGTCAAATTCCGCTAGGAGTCCTTGCCATCGTGCTTGCTTCGGAGTTAAGTTCCTTTGAGTTAGGAAATAACTCGTAGCAATATTGTACGTCTTCACTACGAACTTGGACCCTTGTAAATAATGCCTCCACACCCAAAGGCAATGCATAACTGCCGTCATCTCTTTTTCATGCACCGCGTACCTCCGTTCGGTGCCATTGAGTTTCCGGCTTTCATATGCTACAGGATGCCCCTCCTGCATTAGAACTCCACCTATGGCAAAGTCTGAAGCATCCGTGTGAACTTCATAAGGCTTTGTATAGTCCGGCAGTGCCATCACCGGTCCATTTGTCACGGCTTGCTTCAACTTCTCGAACGCCTCTCGGCAAGCATCATCCCACACCCAAGTCTTGTTCTTCTTCAACAGTTCCGTCAAGGGTGCGGCAATGTGGGAATAGCCGCGGATGAATCTTCTATAGTAGTTAACCAAGCCAAGGAAGGAGCGCATTTCAGGGACTTTCTTGGGCGTCTCCCATTCCTTGATGGCTAATACTTTCTTGTTATCCATCTTTAACTTGCCGCTGCCAATAATGTGACCCAAGAAGGGCACCTCCTTCTTTGCAAAGTCACATTTCTCCTTCTTCACGAAAAGTTGGTTCTCCCTTAAGATTTGGAAAACCCGCCGTAGGTGTGCCTTGTGCTCCTCCAGGGTTTTTCTGTAGACGACAATGTCATCAAGTTACACCACGACGAATCTATCCAAGTATGGTTGGAAGATCCGATTCATCAACGTACAGAATGTGGCAGGGGCGTTTGTGAGGCCAAAGGGCATCACCAAGAACTCGTAAGAGCCGTATCTTGTGACGCATGCCGTCTTTGCCTCATCACCTTCGGCTATCCGCACTTGCCAATATCCCGACCGCAAGTCTAGCTTTGAGAACCATCTCGCAGCACCAAGTTGATCAAAGAGGTCGGATATAAGTGGGATGGGGTAGCTGTTCTTCACCGTTATCTTGTTTAGCGCCCTATAGTCAATGCACAGCCGCATCGACCCATCGTGCTTCTTTTGGAACAACACCGGTGCTCCAAATGGCGCTTTGGATGGCCGAATGAATCCAGCATCCAACAAGTCCTTCAATTGTTTCCGAAGTTCCTCCAACTCTGGTGGTGCCATCCGATAGGGCACCGCAGCAGTAGGCCTTGCACCGGCCTCTAGCTTGATCCAGTGGTCCACCTCTCGCTTCGGCGGAAGTTGTTTGGGGAGTTCGGGTGGCATAACGTCCCCAAACTCTTCAAGGACCGTCTTCACTTCCGTTGGGGGCTCATCCCCAACACTTGGGCATCCTTCCTTCACCATAGCAATGAAGGTTGGCTCCTGTCGCCTAACTCCTTTAGACAGTTGGAGCGCCGAAAGAGACTTCCCTTGAGCTCTTCCTCCCGCATTACCTTCACCATGCACGTTTTCCCCTCATCCATGATGCACATTGTGTTGGTGCTAGAATTGGAATTGCCTGCACCTAGTCAACGAACTCCATCCCTAACACCATGGGATAGTCGTCCATTGACACCACGGAGAGATTCACCTTGCCTCTCCACTCGCCAATACTTAGCTCGACGCCTCGAGCCACACCATGGATTGGACTGGCGTTGGAGTTCACCGCCTTCAGCCAGCCCTTCTCTTCCTTGTAGACTATCCCCAGTCTACGAGCTTCTTCGACCTTCATGAAGTTGTTGGTCGCACCCGTGTCCACCAAGGCCTTAGTTTCAAGGTTGTTGGCCTTAGCGAGCACGTACATGCGCCCCTTCTGTCGTCCGGATGGTGGCACCTCCACCTTCGCCTTGATTGCATTGAGGAGCTGCAAGGAACCAAGTCGTGGATCCCTCACATCCCTTCCTTCGTCTTCATTGATCATCGCCGAGAGCTTGGAGCGTTTCGGGCACTCGAACACCTTGTGAGGGCCTTCACAAAGGAAACAGGAGATCTTTGGCTTCTCCCCGTCCTTGGAACCATTCGCAAAGTGTTTTGGGCGAAAGTCCTTAGACAGTTGGAAGGGTCTCCCTTTTCCTTCGCTCCGGTTGTCTCCCCCACATTTCTCCTTGTGGAACCTGTTCGCCTTGGAAGTCGATGAAGAACTGGTGGTTTTCTCCGGCTTCTTGTATTCGATAAGTGATTCGGCCACCGCCATGGCCAACGCCAGGTCCTGCACATTTCTCCGCTGCAGCTCCAATTTCGCCCATTGTTGCAATCCGTCCATGAAGGAAAATAGTGAATCCTTCGCGGACATATCTGGGATCTCCAATATCAGCTCGGAAAATTCACGGACGTACTCCCGCACCGTGCCTTTGTGGGTAAGGCGCCGAAGTTTCACCCGGGACTCATCCTCCGCGTTCTGGGGATAGAATTGGGCCTTGATCTCCCGCTTGAAATCCGCCCAATTGTCAATGATGCATAAGCCGCACTCCTTGTCGGCATATCGTCGCCTCCACCACACCATAACCGAATCGACTAAGTATAGTGGAGCGGTCTTCACCTTCTTTGCCTCGTTGACAATGTTCAAGGCATCGAAGTACTGCTCCATGGTCCAGAGGAAGTTGTCTAACTCCCTCGCATTCCTTGACCCAGCATAGGTCTTAGGTTTCGGCACGTCGATTTTGGAGCTGGAATGGCCGCCAACGCCACCTTGGGTGACCGCCATCTTGCAGAGAGACCAATCCGCCTTGATCTCTTTGATTTCCTCCTGCATCGCCAGGATTTAGGACGTGAGAGTGTCCTTCAGGCCGTCGAACCGAGAGTTCATGTCATCCATGACGGAGTTGAGAAGCCCTTGCATCCTCCCAAAGCTTTCCTCACCCTCTGAGTCCAGCTTTTCGATGCTTTCGGTGTGCTCCTCGACCACCTCCATCCGTCGGATAACGCCAACTCCAATTTGGCTAGCCGACTCTCCAGCGGACATGTTTCTCTCGAAACGGACTTATCTCTCCTCCGTTCCTTAGCGTGGTGCTCCTTGTCGCGGCCTTCGTGGTCGCCACCACTAATGACAATAGATCCACCGTTTGTCATTTTTGCACCGTCTCAAAGTTTTGATTGTTCCACCGAACTTGAGCACTGACCGGGCTTTGATACCACTTGTCACGGGGTCAGCCTTTATAGCAGCTTAACCCGTGCGGCACCTAGTTCCCACCCGTACGAAGGAACGCTAGGTCAGCCTAACTCGTCGCATTTGGATCGGAACCCATCGATCCGTTGTAAAGCAATTGTGTAGGGAAGCGCTTAGCGGAAGATCGATTTAAACGAAGGCAACAAACGATTGTATTGATTGCTTGAAAGCTTTACAACATCACTCCCCTACATATAGATGTTAACACTTTTCTGGCTATGTCGCCAGGAGACATCATATATGATCGAAATCTAAAATTTCTACAACTTACTCTATAAGCTAAGTACAACACTTTACAAAGGGGAAATACCCCAAAATGGCCTAAGTATGCTAGGATAAGCCTCGGTCCGTGACACTATTCACCCCCCTCTAGGCTCCAAGGGACCATCAAGTGGTATCAGAGCAGTCTATTTGTTCAAAAGTAGAGATCCCACTCTTTTACTCTAAGTAATGGCCGAAGAAAGCAGTATGACACTCGCCTTAACTCCGGAGGTGCACAAGAGCCCATCCCAAATCGAAGCAGCAGTGAAAACGTCAACCCACCTCAACCTGTTGCTGCCGCCGCTCCTCAACCACGGAGTTCTAGTTTTACTCTGACGAAACCGCCCAAATTCACACCTGAGCTTTTCTCCCAGTGGAAAGCTCGCATGAAGATGTTTATGGTATGCCATGATCATCTCATGTGGCCATGTCTTCATCAGGAGATTCCAATTCCGATGACTATCGGAGAACATGGAGTTAGGAGGCCAAAGACGGATGTTGAACTCACCAACGATGAAAGAGCCTGGCAGTGCGCTAGTGAAAAGGCTCTGGCTTATGTTACATCATCTTTGGATTCCGAGGCTTTCACGGACGTCCAGGGCCGCACGACAAAGAAAAGTCGTTTGGGATAAACCGACAATCCTCTATGAGGGGAGTCGGTCCCAAATGCAAAATGTGATATGTACTCTCAGGCGAACTTTGAGAGTTTCAATCATAAACTAGGTGAATCACTCGAAAGTATCTATCGGAGATTCGGCAAGCTCATTCTTGAGTCAAGACTGTCAATGAGCATTATTCTCAATCTCGGATCAATGACAAGTTCTTTCGCTCCTTGCCGGATTGATACTACTCCAAACAACTCCGGATGCAATCGGATAAAAACGCGAAGATGTTCCCCTTGAAGAACTATATGGAGAGTCGGACTCACGAAGTCAGGTTTAAGTACTCGACCGGGATGAGAAAATAGCTCAGAAAGAAAAGGGGGTAGCTCTCAAAGCTACGGAATGTTTAAACATACTGAGGAATGATGATACGGACGTGTCCGAGAATTCTGACTCTGACGAGGAGGAGGAGATAGCTCTTCTCGTCAAATCCTTTGAGCGATTCCTACGGAAAAGCAGAAAAGGATTCAGGAGACGCTCATCATCATCTTTTCAAAGGAAGGAGAGACCGGAGTCCAGTTCCCATGAATGCTACAACTGTGGGAAAACCAGTCATTGGGCCAAGGAATGCAGATCCAAATCAAAAGTGGCCGAGAAAAGTGACAAGGTAACTCTTCGCCACTCCACCTCAGACAACAGCAAGAACAAGAGGAAGGCGTTCGTGACAAAGTACATCAGTGGCTCGGAAGAAGAGGAGGAATCCTCATATGATGAGCCAACTCCTAAGCCGAACGTCTGCCTCATGGCAAATACTGAGGTACCTTCTATCTCTGAGCTCATGAGTCAATTAGAATCTCTTATTAGTGAACGTGATCATGAAAAGAATGAGAGACAAGTAATTACTCAAATAATTACTCCAAAACTGTAGCACCCAAAAAGAAAGAAAAGGCTAAGGCTGACGCATCTAGGGCCAAGAGCGCGTCACCCAAACGCAATGGATTAGGCCACAGGGAACAGAGTAGAAAGTCTGTAAAATCTAAGAGACCTGTATCCCCTGTTTGTACTTCACATTATAGTGCCTGTTCCATCTGTAGGGAAATGGGTCATTATCATTATGAATGTTGGAGTTTATCTGATAACTGGCTTTGTAATAAAATTTGAACCAATAAAGATCAGTTTAATAAAAAAGTTTCTTCGAGCAAAACAAAATCTAAACCACAAAGGAGTGTCTCTTCCAAGAAAACCCAAATAAAAGAGGCAGTTGAAACTAACAAGCTAAAGTCAACTTGGAGAGCTAAAAAGTCCTAGCAAAATCAAATCCGGACTGTTGACATTAATGCTTGCTCTTACTAACCGCCCGAAACAAGTTTGGGCACCAAAAGTGTAAATCGTTGTCTTTCAGGAGCATCTCCTGGAATGCATTGCCGGATCACTTGAAGTTAAAGATCAATCAAAGCAAGTGGATCCTCGATAGTGGATGCTCCTGGACATATGACGGGTGATCGACTCGCTTGTAGAAGTTAATGAAAAACGAGGTCCATCCGTTTCATATGGTGACAACAAGAAAGGTAAGACGTCGGGTATGGCACTTTAACTAACGGCGTGTATCAATCACTAGAGTTGCACTAGTCGAAGGTTTGAAGCATAATTTGCTAAGTGTCGGTAATTTATGTGACAAAGGATTTCTTCGTTTCTTTTATGTCCAACACCTGACAAGAAGAGAAAACTTATCCGGAGATGTTAAGTTATCCAGATCAAGAGATGGGGACATATACTCAGTGGTCTTAAGAAATAATTCTTCTGACCCTGTATGCTTCCTCACTAAAGCATCAGATGAAGATAGTTGGCTATGGCACAAGTGATGCGCACATTTAAACTTTAAGACTTTGTCTAAATTAGCATCACTTGATCTTGTCACTGGTCTAACTAAACTCAAGTTCTCCAGAGACACTCTCTGTCGAGAATGCCAACTGGGCAAGCACACCAACCATAGCTTTAAGAGCAAATCAGTTAATTCAATAACTGCTCCTCTACAACTTCTTCATATGGACCTCTGTGGTCCTATTCTTGTTCCGTCACTGGCTGGTGCGAGATATACCCTTGTGGTTATCGATGATTTCACCAGGTACACATGGGTGATGTTCCTGAAATCAAAGGATCAAACTTTTGAGCATCTTGTAGATCTTTTCAATTGGATAAGCAACTCACAAGGACTGAGCATAAAGTGCATCAGGAGGGATCATGGTACAGAATTTGATTTTTCAGAAATGAGATCATATTGTTCAGAACAGGGCATTCAGTATGACTTCTCTGCGCCCAGAACTCCACAACAAAATGGGGTAGCTGAGCGCAAGAATCGTACTTTAGTCGAGGCTGGCAGATCTATGTTAGCAGGGGCAACGCTTCCTCTCAGTCTATGGGCTGAAGCTGTGTCCACTGCCTGCTATGTTCAGAACAGAACTCTAATAAATAAATCTACCATGAAAACACCCTATGAGATGTGGAGAGGACGAAAGCCTTCAATTTCACATTTCAGAGCATTTGGGTGTATATGCTATATATTGAACAACGGCAAAGAACCCCGGAATAAATTTGAACCAAAATCTGATGATGGGATCTTTGTCGGGTACTCATTACATAGCAAAGCTTATCGGGTCTTCAATAGAAAACTTTTTAAAGTTGAAGAATCTATCCATGTGACCTTTGATGAAACTAATCTTGATTGGTCAAAAGTTGCTTCTTTAAGTTCTAACGTATAGGTTCTAGACAACAACATCGACTATTCAAAGTTTATGACTGTTCCTGTTATACATACTAACCAACCAAGCAGCACCAACAGAGCACAAAGAAATGATATGGACGATGATACGGGTGACACGGACTCTGGACTACCGTTTAGCTCCGGACATACTCCTACGGATACCCAAAATTCTGGAGCACCTTCAAGTCCGTCCGGACTAGTTAACACTGACAGAAACAGTGTTGAAGAACCATCTAGTTCTACCGTACCTTCTAATACGGAAACATCTGGTCCGGAAGAAGCTCAACCAACAGATATACGTGAACCACCTACTCTGGCAGAGCTTCAAATTATTCACGATCAACCATCACATGCACAGAATTACAGATAGACCCAAAACCATCCCTCAGATCAAGTGATTAGTGATCCTACTGTTGGTGTAAGAACAAGAGCAGCCACCTCCAACATGAGTCTTTACTCGTGTTTTCTATCACAAATAGAACCAAAGGTGGTAGATGAAGCTCTTCAGGATTCGAATTGGATAGAAGCCATGCAAGAAGAGCTGAATCAATTTAAGAGAAATAATGTGTGGACCTTAGTACCAAGGCCTAAGTCTCAGCAAGTCATTGGCATTAAATGGGTGTTCCAGAACAAACTTGATACGGATGGAATAGGAATCCAGAACAAAGCCAGACTGGTAGCCAAAGGATATCGTCAAGAAGAAGGAATAGACTATGATGAGACCTTTGCTCCAAGAGCAATACTTGAGGCAATCCGGATGTTTCTAGCGTATGCTTCATATGAAAACTTCATAGTTTATCAAATGGACGTCAAGAGCGCATTCCTGAATGGAGATCTTTAAGAGGAGGTTTACGTAGAACAACCTCCTGGTTTCATTGAACCTAAAGCAGACATCTAGTCTACAAGCTTCGGAAAGCTTTATATGGTTTGAAGCAAGCTCCAAGAGCCTGGTACGACACACTGTCAGAATTCCTACTTGCTCACAACTTCCAAAAAGGGAAGATTGACACCACCTTATTTCTACGAAAAGAGAAAGGGCACACTCTAATCGTACAAATATACGTGGATGATATCATTTTCGGATCAACAAATCCGAAGCTTTGTGAAGAGTTTGCTAAGTTGATGACAGGCAAGTTTGAGATGAGCATGATGGGAGAACTGTCCTACTTCCTCGGAATAGAAGTTAAACAATTGAAGGAAAGAATCTTCATTAATCAAGCTAAGTACACTCGCGATCTTATTAAGAAGTTTGGTATGGAAGGTTCATCTCCCGTCAAAACTCCCATGCCTGTCAGTGCCAAGTTAGATCCTGATGTGGATGGCATATCAATAAATGTGACTGACTACAGAGAGATGATAGGATCATTGCTGTATCTTACAGCAAGTCGCCCAGACATTATGTTTGCAACTTGCATTTGTGCACGATATCAGGTGAATCCCAAGGAGTCACATATGCTTCATGTTAAACGGATATTAAGGTATCTCAAGGGAACGATGAATTTGGGACTCTGATACCCAAAGGAGTCCAACTTCACCTTATCCGGATACTCTGATGCCGACTTCTGGATGTCGCATCGACAGGGAAGAGCACAAGTGGTACGTGTCAGTTTCTTGGAAATAGATTAATTTCATGGTTCAGTAAGAAGCAGAATTCCATATCAACCTCTACTGCAGAGGCGGAATACATAGCTGCTGGGAGTTGCTGCGCACAGCTACTCTGAATACAAAGTCAACTTTCTAACTACGATTTCAACATGTCATCTATTCCACTCTACTGCGACAACACTAGTGCAATTGCTATCAGCAACAATCCTGTCATGCACCCTAAGACGAAGCATATTGAGGTCAGGTATCACTTCATACGTGACCATGTTCTCAAAAATCACATTTCCTTGGAACATGTTGCTACTTAAAATCAATTGGCGGACATACTTACAAAGCCCCTACCTGATGCAAGATTCTCCTGAACTACTCATCCGATTAGGTATGCTTGACTTCTCTGCATAACTTCACATTTAAATTACCCAACAAGATTCTTACTATCGAACATGCATTGTGTTTTTATTGAAAGTAGAGGATACATACCGACTTTAATGTTGATCATACTTACTGATTAACGGACTCATGCTTCGATATTAATACCAACTTCATATTGGGAGGATGCTTGCGTTTCCCGATCAAGTCGTTTAAGCAAACATGATTAAAGTTTATATGATTCACCTCTTTCTGGTTTCATGATCTTAATTTCCACTGATCACCACATGACAAAAGCATGTTCATTTAGATTACTCTATTAACATGTATAGTTGAAGAAATGAAATGGGTTAGCTCGGAATGCTTGGTGGATGAATACTCAATCGCAGTCTGATCAGCTTCTGAGGTATAGTTTTTTAAGAAGATAGACAGTGCTGTATTTCTACAAACCGGAAAGGTCAACCGAGAGGATTGCACAATCTGCGGGGGAGAAAATGCTTTATATATTATTCGAGTAATACCCCCCGTATATGTCTCATGACCTCTTTCCTGGTTGTCTATTTGAGGGGGAGTTTTTCATTGAGAGGATCAAATGATCTACGGGGGAGCTTACATTTCATCTATTACCTCAGTAATGACCCCCTAATATGTCTCGGATACTCCCTCCTCTAAACCTTTACTTCCGAATCTGACTGGACATTCTGTTTTGAATCGGAATAGTGGCATGCTTGGATGTATTTTCCTTCTTCAACCATGCATTTTAATCGGATAATCACCTGCTTACTTTTGACATGTGTCCGCTTACTCATCTTTCACTCATGAATCCTAATTTGGCCAAATCATATGATTTTTAATTAATCTTAGCTACGTCATTCAGCAGGATGGTTTCGCTATGTTGACCTATATGAACTTGTGTATTTTTATCTGACATATGCCCTGATTCAGTAATATGATCATTCTCTCATATGTATATGTCTATTACATTCTTTGTCACGCATAAGTTCTGTTTCTCATTAGTTCGGGTTATGTCATTCTTCACAGCCTACTTTCTCTTATCCGTACTAATCCTTACCTGTTAAGCTTTTGTATTTTTTAGTTTATCTTGTTTTAAGCTACAGGTTCAGATTCTCTTTGCAACCTTATCGGTAAATCTAGTCCATCGTCTTGGATTTGAAGTGTTGTGGTACTTCTCTTCTCTTCGACTTTTTGACAAGCAAAGGAATCTATTTCTCTCTCACCACACTTTGTTACTACGGAAACGGTCTACTTTTCATCCAGATACTCGTCACACGACTATCGTTAATTCTGGATGATTGTCGGTTCATTCCTCCAGACTCCAGACACTATCACATTGCGATAATCCATGTCCTCTCTTATATCGCGTGCTTTTGAGGAGGAATCATGATGATTCATTAAATGTAAATCTCGGGATGCACACATTTCTCCTGGATGGCAAACAACTGTTACCTTTACTTGGTCATGCGGTCTCCACGACATCGTTTCATTCGGAGGCGCATCGATATCCAGACTAATGACATCAGCCTGTCAAGCGGTTCCATGCTTCACTTGCCAAATTCCTAAACCCGCTGACATTTACAAACTCGGTCTTATATATTCTGGTCATTCCCGCGAAGCACGAGTATTGCTCATTCCAAATCCCTAAACCTCTCGTTGCTCCTTTGATACCCAAGACCTCACCTTTCCTCTCGTCCTTCAATCCTTCATCTACAATGGCACCCCGAATCTCTCTATCCGGCGTTAATCCTGGCCATCTGGTTGATTGGAGTGCTGTCTCCAACCCGCCGGACTGGTTTTTCCATCTTCGCCCTCTATTAGAAGCCTCGCATATACTCAACTTGATCTCCAATCCTGTCGATCTGCTTATAGACGACATTCGTGAGTATTACCAACGGATCCGCTGTACCACCGACTCAATCATCTCCTATGTTCGCGATAAATCCATTCTCATCACTCCCGCCGTACTCCGCGCTGCTCTTTATCTTCCCCTCGGTGACCCACAGCGCCCTGATGCCGATCCAATGGCGGCTTCTATGGGTTGCACCCAAAAAGGCAAGGAATACAAGGTGAAATCCTTCCAAGGTCGCTATCGCTGTATAGCGACCATACTGAGTCGCTGTTTACTGGCTCGCACTTCAGCTCTGGACTCGGTTCCTTACGATCTTCTCCTGGCCATGTACGGCGTTTTTGAAGGTTTTCCGATGGACTGGGGGACGTTTTTGTTCCGACTGCTGCAGAATGGTCCCAAGAACCATTCTTTCGGGCGCATACTAAGCATCGTCTTCCGGCATCTTAATCCGAACCATTTCGCCCACTATGATGCTGTTCCATTTCTCTCGGCTTATTACCTCCATTATCTTACGCCGGATGGGAACATGACAGCCCGCCGTCCCTCTGCAGCTCTCCGCATTCTCCCTGCCTCGGAGCAACAAGGCAGTTCTGTTGGTGACCCCTCCGACAGCCAAGCCCCTGACGTCGCTTCTGCTCCCCGATCCTCCCGGATTCGGTCCATTGCAGCACCCTCCCTTTCTCGGGCCTCCCAACACAGCGTTCGTGCCGAACCGTCCGAGGTTGCAGGGCCATCTCAGCGCATTGCCCCTAAAGCTGTTTCCTTCACCCCCTTTGCTGCAGATGTCCCCACTCCCTCCACCTTCGTTGTTGCTGCCGCAGTTGATACCGCTGTTGCTGCCGTCATTGCTAATGTCCCAGAATCTACTCCTGAAGCTCCATTGCCTCCCCTACCTCAACCCCGAGATTACCTTGACCATCTCTCCGCCGACACCTTAACGGACCTATGGCTCCGTTTCAGCCTTGCCCACACTGCCTCCATTCCTGACAACGATCTCCGGGTGTTTTTCACATGCCATACCCAATCCCCGGAGACCATGTTCATCTGGAACTTGGATCACGGCTTTCTTACGCCGGCCTCTATTCCGGATGTACCGTTCCCTACCCCCTCCAGCCAGGTCCCCCTCCGCCCGGGGTCCTTCCCCTGCTAAAGCTGGCCCCTCTTCTCCTGCTGACGCCATTCCCGTGGTTGACCTATCTGGTCAAAGCGGGTCAGCTGCTCCGGATGCCTCTGATGCTCCGGATGCCCCTTCTGCTGCTGCTGCTGATACTCCTGCGGACTCCTCTGCCCAGTGCACTCCTGCTCCTGTTCATGCGGGGGAGTCCTCCAAAGCTCTGAAGTTGGTCCTTGGGCGTGCCTCTTTTGGCACGGTCCACTCCGACGCTGTGCTCTCCGCCCACTGTGGACCGCCACGCTCAGGCTCACGGCGCCCAAATATCCGCCATCGCCGCCAAGGTTGATACACTCGGCGCCCAACTCCTCTCCGCTCTCACTGACTCCTCCACTTCTATGGAGCAGAAAATGGATCTCGTCGCCTCGTCCGTCCATTCCTTGTCTACTTCCTTCACGGACCTGGCGCACACGATGGCTCGCCCTCCCGTTGCTTCCCGGCGATCTGCCAAACCGGGAGAGAGAGTGTCATCTGATCCTGCTCCTTCTGCACCACAACCATCCACTCGTGCTGAGAAGCGGTCTGCCTCTTCATTGCTTCCGGGAGTTCAAATTCCCATACGTAGTCGTTTCTCTCAGCCAAGCTCCTCGAGTGCAGCTCTTCCTCCATCCTCTCCATCCGCAGCTGACACCTTCCTCCCATCATACGCGGTGTGCGACCCTTCTGATGCGGATGGAAGCGTGCGTAAGGCAATGAAGTCCTATGCTGAGTCTTCTGCCGAGAGAAGGTGTCTCTCTGACATGTACCCTTTTTCCCCGGACAACATTCGGACCCTTTGTTCGGAAAAAGGACTCTTTACAACAGAAGACATTGACAACTTCTCCAGGGCTGCTAAAATGGAGATGAGGCTGTTTCCATCTCTATACAAGGATGGGCACTTGTTTGAAGTTCTGCCGTGCTGGAATGAAGGCTATCTTCCCAGTGTGGATCTCATTCAGTCCTTCATTGACGGAACTGCTGAGGATAGCAAGCCATGGAAAACTCTCTCAACTATCCTCATTCCATACTGGATCATGTCGCCACATTTCATGATGGCTGTCTTCATGATTCAGTCCAAGCAAATAATTCTGATTGATTCTCATCAGATTGTGGAGCATTTTGTAAGAAAGAATCAATGGGAACCACTGTGTCTCAGTGCCACTGAAGGCGTGAAGAAAGCTGGATTATATGAAGAGTTGGGCATCACTCCCCTGAGTCCAACTGAAAAGCTGAAGGCGACATTCCGAGGCAAGAAGCAAGTGCCACAACAGCCGGATGGAGATAGCTGCGGGGTATTTCTCTGTTACTTCATCAAGTCATTCTTGACTGTGGACAAATCTTGGAGCCAACACACTACTTATACGATGAAGCAGACAATGGAGCTTAGAGAGAAAGCAGCAACTATGATCTTCAAGTATAGTAAGCCTTATGTACCTTAGTGAAAATCTTGTATTAAGGCTGTATTGTATTTTGTTGCTGATAAATAAAAATTGGTTGTGATGCGTATTCTGTATGTTATCTTTTTTCACTACTTACCAGATCAGATTACAAAGGGTTTGGGCATATCCATAATTGGGGGAGATTGTTGGATCTAGCTCAGAATTTGGATAATGCTGATAAAGCCTTATGTAATTTGATCTGAGATCTTTTGTGTTTCTTTGATCGTTGTAGAAGATATGTTATTAATCCGGAGATACACTCGTGAGAGCAAAGCTAAGGACAGGATACATAATCCTGATCCGGACAAGAGTGAGTGTCGTCAAACACTTGGTAAATAACCAAGTCACCAATACATACGGAATAAGAAACATTCGTGCGGGCTAAGAACTTAAAAGCTACGGATTGCGGAATATGTTCCTAGTGCCTCAAACGGACTAAGTCAAACTAATGCAGGGTAAGAGTCTTGGTCTACAAGGTCGCACGAAGTAAAAGGTTAAGTCTTCCCCTCAAGCGAACTAAAGAAGACACAAAGTAAGGGATCCGAGTCTTTCATAGATACAGAGTAAGGAAATATTGATGCGGAATAAGGACCCGAGTCTTTATTCGCACGGAGTAAGGAAATTAGACACGGAGTAAGGAAATTAGATGCGGAGCAAGGAATCCGGGCCACTCACTCATACGGAGTAAGGAACTTACATACGGAGTAAGGAACTTACATATGGAGTAAGGAACTTACATGCGGAATAAGGAAGCACTGACACGGACTAAGGATTCCAATACCTAATAGATACGAAGTAAGCAACCACTGACACGGAGTAAGGTTCCGAGCTTCATTAGCAACGGAGTAAGGAAAATTACACCGGATCAAGAAGATGCTACTTCAAACTACCGCATTTAAAGTTATCAGCTCGTGGTGTCCCGATGTAAGACAAACTCATTGAGAACCTGAAGAATCTTACACATGGATCACCCGGATATGTGGACACAACCTCAATTATATTTGGGAACTCACAAGGCACTTATACTCTTCAAACCCAAGATCTTAAGCTCCACAAACCGCAGTAGTCAAGGCAGAGAGATTACCGAGGAATAGTTAGTGCTGAACGCATTCCGGAACTACAAGTTCCAAGGTTGTCTCTTAGGAATGTTTGTATAAATATTCATACTTGTACATTTGTGAAGGTGTGCGTATGTGTGCGAACGAGCCTGAATAACCTGTGTATGCACAAGAGCTCAAAGAGATAATCTAGGCTAGTGTGTGAATCCCTTTGTAAACAGAGTGTAAGAGAGTCTTGCTTCTATTTTATTGTATTTATCTCTTGATAATAAAACAAAATACTTCCACTATTTGGTTATCTTCTGCAATGATTCTATCACTTGACTAGATTAGTGCAGTGCCTTAAGAGATCAAAAGAGTTTCGATAAGAGCCTATTCACCCCCCTCTAGGCTCCAAGGGACCATCACGAAGGGCGCCTCATAAAAAGGGCGTGGCTACCTCTTTAGCACGACACATTTTGGGGTGCCAGTGGGCACTACTAAGAACAAAAGTTGTGTCGTTCTCCTGATGAGCCCAGTAACAGGGCAAAACCAGTCTACGTGCGCTTCAACCCTCAAAGGCTAAACTTAGCAGACCATTGATAGAGAAGCTAAGTGCCGCAATGAGTTGAGAGGCGCATAAAATCTGACCCCGTGACAAGTTTGTGTAAGAATGGCCAAATCCCTTCTTCAACATCAAGTCCTCGACTAGCGGCATGCTCCCCATATTCAACCGGGTCGGCATGTCTGAACTCCGAAGGGGTTCTATCCATTCTCCCCCACGAACTGCCTAGAACCTTCCACTGCGCGCCATTTATGCTTTAACCAAGTCCTTTCCTTTAGGTAGTATGAATACATTTCTAAATCGAGCCACTGAGAAACGTCCCGAATCCTCGGGTCGTGAGAATATACCTAACTTGGACAATGATGTGTGGAATGAAACACCAAAAACTCCATGCGTCATGATATTAGCAAGTTGATCCGCACGCTTAATATAGGAAACCTCTATCCGTCCAGAATTAAGATTGTCTTTGATGTAATTAAGGTCAAGCTCAAATTGTTTCGTCTGATAATGCTGGACTAGATTATTAGAAGTTTCAATAGCCATAGTATTATCACAAAAAAGCCGCATGGGCTTCTTGGGTTCATATCCGAGATCACGTAAAAGAATACGTAACCATGTAAGCTCTTTAGTGGCATGATGAAGGGCTTGATATATTGTTTTGGCACTAGATAACGAAACCACATTCTGTTTTTTTGCTTCTCCAAGTCACCAAACTACCACTAACATACGACACGTATCTAGAAGTAGACTTTTGTCCAATTTGGACCCAAAGAAAGTCTGAATTGGTATAGCATATAATGTTGAGGTGTCCATGCTTAGAAAAGAGAATACCTTTTCCTGGAGAAGACATCAAATATGCAAGAATACGGTTCACAGCGTTCATGTGTCGATCACTCGGATTATGCATGAATTAACTAACAGCACTAACCACATACGAAATGTCAGGTCTAGTGTGAGTCAGATAAATCAATTTCCCTTCTAACTTTTGATATCTCTCCTTGTTTATTGGAAATTAATCAATATAGATGGATAGACCATGATTCACCTCGATAGGGGTGTTAGCTGGTGCACAAGCCGAATTCCCATTCTCAGCAAGGAGGTCCAAAACATATTTCCGTTGAGATAAAAAGATTCCTTGCTTGGAATGGGATACTTCAATTCCAAGGAAGTACTTCAAGGTTCCCAAATCTTTCATCTCAAATTTTGTCATTAAATAACAATGAAGTTTTTCTATCTTTGTCGGATTATTGCCTGTAACAATCATATTATCGACATAAACGAGAAGCAAAGTAATATCATCACCACTCCATTTATAGAAAAGAGTATGGTCAGTCGAAGCTTGTTTGAAACCATATGTCTGCATTGAGTGGCTTAATCGACCATACCAGGCTCTAGGGGACTGCTTCAAACCATATAATGCCTTTTTCAACTTGCATACCTTTGCTTCTGTTGGTGTAAAACCAGGAAGATGATCCATATATACCTCTTCCATCAAATCACCATGGAGAAAGGCATTCTTAACATCAAATTAGCATAATGACCAATCAAGGTTGGCTACAAGAGAAATAATAACTCTGACTGTACTCATTTTAGCCACAGGAGCAAAAGTGTTTTGATAGTCTATGTCATATGTCAGAGTGTATCCTTTGGTAACTAATCTAGATTTGTATCTTTCAACCATCTTGTTTGACTTATACTTCACTGTAAACATCCATTTACATCCTACTGTCTTCTTACCTCATGATAACTCAACCATTTCCCAAGTGGAGTTCTTCTCAGGGGCATTCATTTCCTCTATCATAGAAAACTTCCATTTTGGGTCACCAAGAGCTTCTTGAAAATGAGTAGGAATAGGAAAAGAATATAACTGAAGAGCAAAAGACATGTGAGATTTGGACAAACGGTGATTAGAAACAAAGTCAGAAATAGGATAAGCAACATTAGAAGATGATTTTGAAAATCCCAATCTATCTGGTTCTTTACAGTCATGAAGAGGATACTTTCGGCTTGCATGATTGTCTAAACCTGTAGGGTCTGAAGATTAGACATCATTTGAATTTGAAACTATAGGTGAAGAGTTAAGTACCTCAATAGAATTTGTGCAGCATGATCAATCCCAAAAGAATCTTCCAATGGCATGATAGTGTCATTGAGTGGAGGATCAGACTTGAGAGAAGCATCTCGTCTGGTATAATATTTCTCAAACATCCAAGCTGGTCTCTCATTGTTACTTGATTCAATTATTACCGGATTAGAAGAAGATAAAGACTCCCACTCACCTAAACTAGGAGTTAAGGACTCCCCTTTACCACCTATACTAGTAGAATCCTTATTCTCTCCTAAAGTCCACACCTTCTTTTCATCCAAGCATAGTTGTTCCTCTTCCCTATTATGAAGCTCCCCTTAAAGAGGGACAATGGAGATGTCGCTAGAAAAATAGGATATCTGCTCACAAAATTAAACATCCATAGACATATAGTATGTACCCGTAGGAGGATGAAAACATTTATAGCCCTTTTGAGAATTACAGAACCCAAAAACACACACTTGAGAGCATGGGGTCAAGTTTATCTCGATAGGGAGTTGGTGCATGATCGGTAATTTACAAGTGTACAAATCATGACAAGTAATAAACTATATTTTTAAGTCCAAATATCGTACCCAAGGGAAGGATTAAGAATTTGGAAATTTTAACTAGCTTATAAAGAGATTTTTGGTTGAAAATAAATGAAAACAAGAACTAAATTTAAAACAAATTGATTGAATGGATGTGAGAAATTGAAATAAGCTTTTTCGAGTAGAGATAAGTTCAATTGATAAACACAATTAGAGTTAGGATTTCTTTAGATGTATTTTTCCCCAAGATTATGTCTTAGTTCGGTCTAATTCTTTCCTTGTGATAATATTTAATACCCAACCTCTAATGCATGAATTAGCCTTTTTTAAGTGCGATAATTTTGTGTACACCCTAGTATGGGGGGATGGGTGACCCTTTAAGATTTGGATTGTTTAGTCTAGAGCTAGCATCACGCTCACTCTTAACTTGGTATCCTAGGTTTACACTCACTGTCACATGTCATGCAACCCCTAGTTTGAGTATCTTGATTTTTCTAGTACTTATGCTTAATTTTCCAATCCTTCACATAAATACCTAATATGCTAAAATGAAATGGCCAGAATCCATTTTATATTTAAACCCAAGATATTCAATAAACATTCACAAGGTAAAGAAGATTAAACTAAAACATTACAATTTAATTTATTACATCGGATTCCATCATAACCCCCATTAAGGGTGTTTAAGCTTCTATAATATGTTTGAAGATAATAGAATTACAAAACATGAATTAGGAAAACCCAAAGAAAAGCTTGCCTATTTAGACCATGAAATTCCAAGGTTGATCTTTTTTTCTTCCAGATTTGCCTTCAAGCTTCAAGTGATTTCCCAAACCTCCTTCTCTCTCCCTTTCTCTACTCTTGGATGGTGGAATAGAATGGATGATTATTGGATCAGAATTAGATGATGACTTGATTGGATGTCTTACAATGAAGGATCAACTCCCCTTTTATAGCCTCCCAAGCTGAATTTGAATATTTGAATTTTAAATTCCCCATAATGCCTTATAATTTCGTAGAATCAACAACCCATATTTAATCCCTTATAACTCCCAGCTTTTTGAATTTGAAAAAGAGATTAAATATTAACCTTCGAAGCTCTCTTAATTCCCATAAAACCTCAGTCCAAATGCATAGCACCCATTTTGAATTTGAATTTCTTCCATTAATCCTCCTTTGACTTGAATGTTTGGTGTTTGTACTTTGTTCAAATGACTTCGGTCCAGAATGGAATAAGTGAGCTGCAAAAATGAGGATTCCAACGCCGAATTTGGGCTTGGTCGGGTGAGGAAGGCTTTACCCGACCTTCACCCGACCAACACCAGACCACTTCAAATTTCACCCAACCAAGAAAAGTGTCTTCAATGAAGCTCAAAGACTCGAAATATGTAAAAATCGGCTTACCCGACTTGGTCGGGTGAAGGGTTCTTCACCCAACCTTCACCCGATCATCACCAAATGACCTCGGATTTCACCCAACCAGAAGGAAAATCTTCAGTGAGGCTCAAGGACTCCAACTGTGCAATTTAGGCTTCATCTGACCTGGTTGGGTGAAGGACCTTCACTCAACCTTCACCTGACCAACTTGAAATTTGGTCGTCATAATCTTTAGGTCTTTGAGATTCTTTCTTTATTCTATTGATCTGGTAAATTCTTCCTTGATTTTTTGATTTCCTATATAAACATAGTAAAAATACCACAAAAACTACAAGAAATCATCTTTTCCGAGTTAGGGCATGGAAATGTGATATTATAACTCTTTTGGGCAATAAATGAAGTAAAAATGTATAAGAATGTACCCAAAATATCCCTAAAAAGGGGATATAAATCCCCCCGATCATCTCCTTCACACTTGAACCTTGCTCGTCCCAATCAAGAATAGAAATGAACACTCAATCAAATAAGTAAAAAATAAGAAAACAGAAAATCACAAATGAGATAATGGTCAGCAGAAATCACATGTAACATATGAAAGTGTATTACATGATTGATAGGTCCGCCCAAAACTGTAAAGACTCGTATTTTGGTAGTTTTGAGAGATAGCCATTCTATGGGAATGCAACTATCCGGACGGTAGTGTAGTCGTCGATGTGAGCATTTTGACTATACTTGGGCCCGATTCCAGTCCGGGCCCCGTTTGACCCAATTATTGACTTTTTGGGGTTTATTGGTTGACTTTGCATTTGGGAAGTCTTTTGGGTGTCATAATATCCGTTTAGTATTGTGCTCATCATTCGAGCGTTTGTGATAATTGGGCTCAATTTGGAGTTCGTGACCTCGGGAGGTCAATTATTGCGTTCGGGTCAATTATTGCTTGGGAGGCCAATTATTGGCAGCAGTATAAATAATTAAGAACGCATTATCCCTTTATTTTTGCTTGGTGTGTGCGTGTTTGAGCAAGAGAGAGAAAGAGGGAGGTGAAGAGCTTCACTTGGCGATTTTAGGGCGATTGGAGCTCGTAGATCGCAAATAATCTTCCAGGTAGGTGTCCTTGAACCTCCTATCTCGATTCCGTCTTGGAATATGCGTGAATTTATCATAAATTATGAATTTGAGCATGAACCCTAAGTTTTGGGGGAAACCCAATTTTGGGGTTAGATATGATGATTTAGCATAAAATCTGTGGTTAAGAACTGATTTATATCAGTTTGGGTATGTAATTTTGTACTATGTTTAGTAAAACGCGTGTTTATGAGTGCCTGGGGGTTGCTAGGTTGACTCCAGACGAAAACCAGGCTAAAAACGATGACGAGCACCTTGGCATACGTAGGGTCGAAGTTCAGTAGTCGCCAGCATGTGGTCCGCAACTTAGTGTCGGCAACCGTGGAGTCAGCAGACTTTCAGATCAGCGATGGAGTTAGCGAGAAACCGTGAGTCAACACTGTGGAGCCGCAAGCTTAAGTAGTCGGAGCAACTATGGTCAGTCAGACGTTAGTCCGGATCAGTGTCCGGAGTAGTTAGTCCGGATCAGTAGTCCGGGTCGAAGCGGTGATCCAAAATAGTTAGTCCAGGATCGCAGCCGATGTATCCGTAGCATCCTTTACGCCATGACGGTGTTCAAAGCGATGATGCATCTGCCTTGGACATTTACATTGTATACCATTATGCCTAAGTATACTTAAGTTACAATGTAAATAACGAAATACCCCCCATTTGGATTCAAAGAAAAATACTAGAAAAATTAATTCCCACTCTTTCAAAATGTGAAAATTGGGATTTAGTGTAAAATCTCGGAAAAAACCCAAAAGTTAGTAGTGGTGAATTTTTGGAAAGTGGGGTTAAACATTTTGAAAAATTCCCAAAAATCAGATTATCTTATTTATGATATGGGAACACAATGCCGGGACTTTTTGATTTCAAGAAAATAGCGCTATGGGTACTTCCTTCATAAATCAAGGATTGAGGATTTACTTGTGAAGATCGGCTCTGATTTTAAAGGAAATGTTGAGAATGACATGTCGTACTCATGTTAGTATGTTGGTGTGAGGTATTGGGGCATGGACTCGTGACTTGTTTGGGTTCTTACCGTGATGCACCGATGGTGCGATGTAGTTAACAAGGGCAGGCATATCGCCGATGGCCGGCTGTGTAGCGACGTGGCCGGGCATATTGCAATGTCTTGCCGTGGCGGAGCATATGCGCCGATGGCGGGCCGGTGTGGCGACCGTGTCCGGGGCATATAAGCCGTGGTAGGGCTGAGTGCCCTGAGCCGGGATCTGTGGAGGATCGTGGACAAGTTGTCTGTGTGGGCGAGCAAGGTCCCGATGTTTGTTTGCTGGCTAAGTCTCGATGATTGTGCACACTACACGGTGCACGAGTACACTGAGCATGTAGTATAGACTGTATGTCCGCATGATGTGGAGTGTTGGGGTCACCTACTGAGCTTGTCGCTCACCCCTACTTGTTGTTTACCTTTTTCAGGTGTGACCCGAGACTAGTGTAGGACTTTCTTCCAAGAGGACGTGCCCACTACTCTGATGTATGATACAGTACTGTATTCTATATTGTGTATTGTATTATGTTTGTATCCCGGATATGGGTCCGTGGACAGTTGTATTTGCATACTGTTTGTGATGTGATGTCTGTATGACTGTTTGACTTATTGTATGCATGATGATGTATGGGAAAGTACAGGATTACCCTTGATGTATGACTTTACAGGGTTGCATATTTGAGACAGCACCCGCGGTGTAGTCTTTATTGGTGCTAGTCACCAACCCCTTGAACTTTCGGGTGCGGGCAAGGGGAAGTCATGTTCTTGGTTCCGGGTTCCCTGGAATTTGGGGGCGTGACAAAAACACTTTGCATTGCCTTTTTTATATTTAGTCCAACAATTATATACAATCCTAACCATTACTAAGGAACAACCAAGTTAAACAAGTTAAAAGCATAACAAACAAATCTATGGAGTTCTCACAAATGAAACAAGGCAGCCTCACTCAAGTGTAAGTCTCACACCACTCATTCTCAATACCTCTAAGGGTTTTCAAACCTTAAGTAAGTACAAGTAGTCCTTTCTTATAGTGACATATCCATTCTTACCACAAACCATAGCCTTTGCCACATGCCACCGTGAGAGGTGAGTTACCCAAATGATGGATAACCCTAAAAGATGTAGACTCAAAAACTCATCACAAAGAATAAAAGTGGCACAAAAATATGGAGTGTACAATATAATAATTTGGCAGAGATAGGAGAAGTAATCCTCAAAAGATGATAAATTCCCATTTACAACAATTACCACTATATATATATATATATAGTTTTTTTTTTTGTTTTTGTTTGTTTGTTTATTTTTTTTAGAAGTAGAGCCAAGTACTAAGAAGCATCAACTAGGCTACCCGCATCACTATAATATGTCACTCTAGTCTATCTTAACTTGCACAAACCAATCATCATAAGTAAGTCAAACATGCACTTACCCAAGCTCATCAACCAATAGATAAAATCACTCATAAAAGGACAATTGCTGTGATGGACTATTTCTCTCTAATCACACAACTCCAAAGACTAAGCAAGCTTTTGCATTTAAACATGAAAACCTAGTACGAACCCAAGTGCTGGCTCATGCATATAATGATATCATTCCAAGCATAAAGAAATTGATATAAAGGGTCTAGGCATAACTACCAATACACACAATATACTTTAAGTATAAGACGTACCTCTATCATAAGCCATATGTTATCTCCGTAGTCAAGCAAACATTCATGCAATTACTCATTCCCGTAATGTATATACAAGAATATAAGAACATGCAATCAAACAAAACAAAAAGAATAAAAAGTGTTTAACACTTTTTCCTCCTTTACACTTAAAATAAGGCATGGTCCCCATGCCAAAAATGAGAGAAAAGTAAAGAGAGAGTACCCGGGGCTAAGTTGGTTCGGCTAAATAAGTATATAAATTGAGTGAAAAGCGTTTGTCACACACGCACTCCAAATAAAATTGCTAAGTATAGCTAGTGGCTTAATCTAGATCGTTCTCTACCGGAGGACTTATAAAATTCAATTCAACTTATTTAATTACCTATTTAACAAAAAAATAATGAAAATAATAAATATAAAATTGGAGGGATTTTTGATTGAATGAAAACTAATGAAAACTAATTAAAGAAAAGAATTTTAACTAAGAAAATCAATTAATCAAAAATGTAACCGATTTAACTTCACACTCGAATGTTGTTTTATTACTATCCCAAAAGATAAATTAGATAAATTATGGCCCCAATAATTCAAATGCATCAAGACACCATGAATACATTCAAATTATGAATTTATTCCAACCGCAATAATTATGAATCAATTCTCGAAAGACTGTCCGCTCTCTATGAAACAAATCTTCCCACTGAGATAGAATAATAACGCACAATGAATTGCTAAATCAACACTCAACCGAGATATTAAATTAACAAATCAAAGAGATAGAGAATTAATTCATAGCACATAAAATATCAAATTAAATATTAAAACATGGATTCAAAACAAGCATCTAAAGCGTTACACTAAACCGATTACAAAATACTTACCCTTCATGGGTTGAAAAATCACAAATCTATTTGGAAAAATTAACATAGCAAGATTAAACAAAATTAAGATAAATAGGGTCGCAAACAATTAAACACTCGGTCTTGAACTCGATCTGAATCTTCAATATTCGCGCACTATCTCTTTAATTCCGTTGGAACACTGCTACACTGGAATGGTTCACGATTGGTTTCGCCGCAACGTGACGGAGACGTCGGGTTGAAAGATGGAGGTGCAACGTGCTTGCTGGCGTTAAAAGGCGTGTTTGGAGGGTTGACGGAGACGGAGAGGCTAGGCAACGCCCGCTGATGGAATGACTAGGCGTCGAGAGAGACGGTCTTCCAAATATATATACACGCTCATGGGTCTTGTTCACACTAATTGCCATTTTTTCTTCTCTCATTCATTAAACAAAAAGTGGGCCACGCATGATGTGCTTCTTTCCAATTTCTTATTACGTGACCTCCAAATTAATTTCCCTTCTTTTGATTTCTTCCTGGCCCACATGCTTTCCAATTTTTCTCCAAATGCAACCTACAAAACATACAAAAACAAATAATAATACTAATAATAATAATAAATATAATTTAATTAACTAAAATATATAAAAAAAATTCTACTAAGATTAAATTAAAATAATCAATTAAGCCTAAAGAATTATTATTAAAATTGGAATAATAAATTTAACATTAAAACCACCAAAATTAATATTAAATCCATAAAGTGAATAAAATAGTAAATAATTAAAATTGGGAAAAACCATTATAAAAATGCATTAATTCAACAAAATATTCAATTAAAATCCATAAATTACATGCAAATTTAATGACAAATTATGCAGTTATCATTGAGCAACCATTTCCCAAAGTGCATAAGAGGAGAGCTTTAGTGTAGTCATCCACGTGCCGCCATGGGCCTAGAGGATGTCGTCCACTTTGAGAAAAGAAACCAGAGGTGTGGAGAGCATCACTAATGTTGGCGACAATGGAATCCTAGAGTGAAGTGAAATGGTCGCTGGGCTCCGAATGTTGGTTATCTCCTGTTCCTTCCAGATTGTTTGTACTGATGGATAAAGATCCTCTTTGAAAAATTCAAAATCCTATAAAACAAAACAAAACAAAACATGAAGGTATACCGGGCTGCCTCCCGAGAGCGCTTGTTTAAGGTCCTAGCTAGATCTTTGCATAGAGATCGTTACCTAGGATCTATTAGTTTTATGACTTCAACTCTAATGACCGCTTGAATGTTTGGATGAAGTCCTTTGATGCTCTACGGTCCCCGTCTCTTTGTCCTTCGCCACCTTTGGAGCTCCTTGAATAAATGGTGGTGGTAGGAGGCTTTCCTATGCCAAGTTCTTCAAATTTTTGTCTTTTGTAGAACGGAACATGACACGGCTTCCATTGTAGTCTCTTCCATGGCCACTTCCTCATTTTTTACATCTGATGGATCCACAAAGCTACATCCAAAGGTTTTTGGAAAGTTAAAGTATGGTTTCTTACTAGATGTCCATCAAGTCCACTGCAGATCCTCGCTCGTAGTTATCCAAATATTTTATGCTTTTAAAGACATTAAACTCTATCTTCTCTCATCACCAATGTTTGGGTCATTTGCCTCCCTTTCACATCGATGATGGCTCCAACCGCCATAAGGAATGGTTATCCCAAAATGAGAGGCATAGCTCACTTCATCCATGTCTAAGGCAATCAAGTCCACCAGGATTATTAAATTTCTGATTAAGAAGGAGCATTCTTTAAAATTCTGATAGGATGCTTGATTGACTTGTTTGCCAGTGAGGGTGATGGATGTTGGTTGTAATTCCCTAAGCCCTAATCTCGCGACATTGAACAGGGAATCAAGCTTACACTTGCACCGAGGTCGCAAAGGGCATTATCAAAAGAGAGATCGCCAATGATGCAAAGAATAGAGAAACTACCAGGATCACTCAACTTCGGTGGAAGATTCCTTTGTATTATGGCACTGATCCTTTAATAATGCCACCGTGTATGTTCCTCCAATGTTCTTTTATTCCCCACTACGTCCTTTAAAGACTTAAAGATATGATGGCATAGCTTGCAAGGATGTCGGTAAAAGGAATTATTACCTTGACTTGTTTAAAGATTTTCACTAATTTGTTGAATTGTTTGTCCTTCTTCCGTTTCATTTGTTTTCGAGGGAATGGTAGAGGTGGAACATATAGCTTCGAGCTCCTTCTTTCGTGGTTGCTCTTCACTTTGCTCAGCCTCCTTGGACTTATCTTCTCTAGGCTCTTTGTCTTTGGTAGACTCTTTAGTTTCTTGAACCTCCTTTGGTTGATTTTGAACTTTGTTCTTCTCTCGTTCCATGTGAGGTTCTTGTTGTTGAAGTTCCTTGCTGCTTCTCAATGTTATTATATATGCAGTATTCTCGGGTTGGTCATTCCGGCTTGAAGTTCTCCAGATTTCTTTGAGTAAGAGCCTCAACAATTTGTAGAGTTGGAGTTTTTATCCTCTTACCTTGGTTTTCACTTTATCCATTTTTTGTGCTAATCTCTGGATTTTGTCGTTCATGGATATTGGCCAACTTTTCAATGGCTACCTCCCAACTTTCTTTCTCATCCGTTGGTTCTTTTGTTTTTATTAAGGTCTCAAGTTTCCACCTAGCTCGGCCTTGATTGTTGATGGACTATTGTTGATCACTCCACCTGAAATTGGGATGATTTCTCCAGCCTGGATTATATGTGTTGGAGTAAGGATTGTTCTGGACAAAGTTAACTTGAACCTCACTCTCTATAGGATTGCTGGCTCGACAAATGTTCGAGGGCAATTTATTGGTATATGTGCTCGCCGCATTTTGAACAGTTGGAAATTATGTTTGCCACTAGCTTAGCTACAAGCTTCTCTACTTGGCGAGTTAACGATCTAGTTTGACATTAAGTAGAGTGCTCTCTTCCATTTCATAAGCTTCGGTTTGTTGGGAACTATCCTCCTTCCCTATTCCCACAAAGAAATTCTTGGTCATATCTTCGATCGGTAACAGTGGCCTCTTGAATACTCTTTTTTATAAGAGTTCCTCCGCCATCGTATTGAGGGGAGGTTTTGGTCTTCCTGGCTTAAGGCATAAGAAGATTTTCAAGATGAACCCTTTGTTTAGTCCATGGTTTGGGCACCTCCTTAGGAGATTTTTAAGCGCTCCATGCTTCTCCGACATTTTTCCCACTCCTTGAGAGAAAGAGTTATTTGACTCTCTAACTTGGATAGTTTCCTTGAGGGAAGTATTAGGATAAGAATTCTTGTGCGCAACCCCCCCCCTAGTTAGTGAAATAATGGTCTGGGGAAGGAGTTGACACTACCATAGTACATTGTCTTGCAGAGAATATAGGAATATCTCTCAATTTAATTATATCTTTAGGGCACCCCTGCTTTCTGATCATTCGACGATTTGATTAAATCTTGAGAGATAAGTATAAGGATCTTCATGGGTAGCCTAACAGTTGTGCTGAGTCACTAAGTTGATTAATTGTGGAGAGAAATTGAAGTTTGCCTTGGTGATCTCGGGTGGGTCTATAGGATTGTGATGTCATGCATCGGAGTAACATACTCCCCCAACAGATTCTACTATCCATGTAAGCTTCATCCATAATTGGCCTTGGTTGAGTCGGGATTCTCGCCTCTTCTTGGGAATAGTCTTTCTAATCTGCCAACCGTTCTCCTTTTGGGTGTTTGTGGTAGTTCCCTGGTTTGAATTTGCCATCCTTTGCTCGAATACTTCCTTCACTGCGACTTAGGCTCTTAATGATTACTTCCTATTTCAGATCGGTTAGACGTCAACGCTTTTCGACCTTCGACTTCATAAACTCCGGTTATCAATACTTACAAACACAATATCCAAGTTAATATACCGAAACACAATCGTATAATTAATTTCCCCGTTAGGAAAGAAATTCCTATTCTATCAATGCCTTCCCTAGCAATACCGCCAAAACTTGGACGGCACTATACAGGGGGATAAATCGTAACAAGTAATAAATCAGATGGTCTTAACGGGAGAATGGATTCAAGGGAAGGATTAAGAATTGAAATTTTAACTACTTTATAAAGAGATTTTTTGGTTTAAAATAAATGAAAACAGAATCCAAATTTAAAACAAATTGATTTACTTGATGTGAGAAATTGAAACATGTCTTTTCTAAGTAGAGGTAAGTCTAATTGATAAAGGCGATCGAGTTAGGATTTACTTTGACGTGTTTTTCCCTAAGATTATATCTTAGCTCACTCTAATTCTTTCCTTGTGATAATATTTAATATCCAACCTTTAACGCATGAATTAGCCTTTTTCAAGTGCAGTAATTCTGTATACACCCTAACATGGGGGATGGGTGACCCTTTAAGATTTGGATTGTTCAGTCTAGAGCTAGCATCACGCTCACTTTTAACTTGGTATCATAGGTTTACACTCGCTGTCACATGTCATGCAACCCCTAGTTTGAGTATCTTGATTTTTCTAGTACTTGTGCTTCATTTTCCAATCTTTCACATAAATACCTAATATGCTAAATTGAAATATCCATAATTCATTTTATATTTAAATCCAAGATATTCAATAAACATTCACAAGGTGAAGAAGATTAAACTAAAACATTACAATTTAATTTATTACATCAGACTCCATCCTAACCCCAATCAAGGGTTTTTAAGCTTCCATAATATGTTTGAAGACAATAGAATTACAAAACATGAATTAAGAATACCCAAAGACAAGCTTGCCTATTTAGACCATGAAATTCCAAGGTTGATCTTTTTTTCTTCCAGATTTGCCTTCAAGCTTCAAGTGATTTCCCAAACCTCCTTCTCTCTCCCTTTCTCTACTCTTGGATGGTAGAATAGAATGGATGATTACTGGATTAGAATTAGATGATGACTTGATTGGATGCCTTATAGTGAAGGATCAACTCCCCTTTTATAGCCTCCCAAGCTGAATTTGAATATTTGAATTTTAAATTCCCCATAATGCTTTATAATTTATTAAATTAATAACCCATATTTAATCCCTTGTAACTCACACTTTTTGAATTTGAAAAAGGAATTAAATATTAACCTTCAAAGCTCTCATAATTCTCATAAAACCTCAGTCCAAATGCATAGCACCCATTTTGAATTTGAATTTCTTCTATTAATCCTCCTTTGACTTGAATGTTTGGTGTTTGTACTTTGTTCAAATGACTTCGGTCCAGAAGGAGATAAGTGAGTTGCAAAAATGAGGATTCCAACGCCGAAATTTGGGCTTGGTCAGGTGAAGAAGGCTTCACCCGACCAACATCAGACCACCTCGGATTTCACCCGACCAGAAGGGAAGTGTCTTCAGTGAAGCTCAGAGACTCAGATATGTAAAAATCAGCTTCACCCGACCTTTACCAAATGACCTTGAATTTCACCCGACCAGAAGGAAAGTATCTTCAGTGAGGCTCAAGAACTCCAACTGTGCAATTTAGGCTTCATCCGACCTGGTCGGGTGAAGAACCTTCACCCGACCTTCACCCGACCAACTTGAAATTTGGTTGTCATAATCTTTAGGTCTTTAGGATTCTTTCTTTCATCTGTTGATCTGGGAAATTCTTCTTTGATTTTTGGATTCCTGTCAAAATATAGCAAAAATACCACAAAAACTACAATAAAACCTCTTTCTGGGTTAGCGCATGAAAATGTGATATTGTAACTCTTTTGGGCAATAAAGAAAGTAAAAGTGTATGAAACTATAGCCAAAATAGCCCTAAAAAGGGAATATAAATCCCCCCGATCAGTGCACACGAACAAAGCATACACAACCAAAAACCTTAGGGCAAATGTTAAGAGTTGAAGGGATATTATGGAAACAAGACAATACCCTCAAAGGGGTTTGATAATCAATGATACGAGCAGGCATTCTATTAATAAGATAAACAGCACTCATGATGGCATTCGCCCAAAAACGTTTATGAACTTTCATAATGAATCATAAAGCTCGATCTACCTCAAGGAGATATCGGTTTTTACGTTCCACTACACCATTTTGTTGAGGGGTGTGGACACATGTAGTCTAATGAAGGACACCATGCCATTTAAAGAAGTCGTCCAAAGGTTTATTTACAAACTCACGACCATTATCAAAATGAAACACTTGAACTAGGGTATAAAATTGGGTAACAATCATTTGATAAAATTGAAGAATGATATGAACAACATCACTTTTAGATTTCATTAAATATATCCAGCTTACCCTACTACAATCATCAATGAAAGACACAAAATATCTATGTCTTGAAGCAGAAGGAGTAGAAAAAGAACCCCCAAACATCAGTGTGGACACAAGAAAAAGGAGTAGGACTTCTATTGACACTGATTTTAAATGGAACATGATGATTTTTAGCATAAATACATTGTTCACATTTTAAACTAAAGGTAAAGATATTTGTAAATAAGGAAGGAAATAATCATTCTAGATTAATAAAAGAAGAATGCCCTAAACAATAATGTCATAAAAGTATCTTTTTTGTAATCAAGTGTCTCATGCCTTACTTGAAATCCTTGACGAGGCTTAGAGCGTAATGTTCTCGATTCCTCCCAATAGTATAAACTTCCTCTCTCTCTACCAATGTCAATCGTCTTCTTCGTGAGATTGTCCTGAAACACATGATGAGTAGAATAAAAGGTTATAAAACAATTAAAACATTTGGTAATTTGGCTAATGAAAAGAAGGTTATTAGAGAGATTAAGAACAAATAAAATAGATGACAAAGAAAGTGTAGATGTAAGGGAGACACTCCTAGCCCCAGTAATTGGCATAAGAGTTCCATTAGCAACCTAAATAGATTTAATCGATGGGGATTCATCAGAAGTAATTAGACAGAAATTACTAATCATATTATTAATAGTTCCAGAATCAATATCCCAAGTATTGCCAATA
This sequence comes from Taxillus chinensis, assembly GCA_023512835.1. Lineage (NCBI taxonomy): Eukaryota > Viridiplantae > Streptophyta > Magnoliopsida > Santalales > Loranthaceae > Taxillus > Taxillus chinensis. The sequence continues at coordinate 2,399,559 of CM042090.1, read as the reverse complement.
GAGGAAAGTAAAACCAAATAAGAGGCAACCTCCCGGAACACGCGAGTCACATGAGAAGCAGAGGAGACAGCCAGTAGATCTGTTGATTTCGCCACACAAGTGAATACTGACCCAAAGAAATCACATACACCAAAAACAGCTTCAAACCAAGATGTGGACACGTGTCTCTATTAACACCATAAGCCAAAAATGCACGTTCGCTCTAAAAGCGAAATAACAGCGTTGGTCCGATGACAACAGGCGGTAATAGGAGTGTCCAGCAACAACAGGCGACAGCGATGGCGGTGGAGGCGACGATAGCGGTGGAGGTGTCAACGGCAGTAGAGGTGACGATGACAACGGATGTAGGGTTGGAAGCAACAGTGGTGATGGATCCCACAACGTGAAGACTACATTGTTGCGGATCCGATCATGGTTGTTGATGGTAACAGCAACGACGGTGATGGCATCGATGGCGACGGTTAGGGGCGGCAACGGCCATGGGATTGGAAACGATAGTTGAAAAACGTAACCTTACAGCATGAAGCTACGTTGTTGTAGTTACGAGAGGAACTGTGGCTGTCAATGGTAACGACAGCAATTGGAGGCAACGGTGGAGCCAACAATGGCGGTGACGGTGGTGGCAGCGACGGTAAAAACAATAATGACGTCTAGAGGCTACGGGAAGTCCTCTTTGACGTCTTTTGTGACATACGTAGGCAAAGGATAAGTCAACCATTAAAACGAGTCAAACGACTACAGGACGGCGATGATGAGTTCTTCTTAAGGTTTTGTTTTAACTTTGATACCAAGTAGAAAAATAAAATACAGGACAGAATAATTTTCCTTGATAATCATATTGAAGATTACAACCTCATTATATGCAATTCACCCATAGCCTAATTTAGGTATAAAATCTAAGAATAGCAACAATGTTAATTACATCAATCAAATATTCTAATCTAATTACACAATCAATCAAATATACTAATCAAATATTCTAAATATTTGACAACTAATTCCAACTATTTATGCTACAAGATAATTGTTGGATCCCATTTTGTCTAGGTTGGATATACACATTCATTTCCTACTTTAAATCTTTTTTTATTTGTTACTCACTTTGTATAGATAAATAAAGAGACGTGACCGTCAATTCGAAGGGTGCAACCTCAATGACTTCTTTAAAAAGGCTTACGAAGTTTAAAGAGTCAATCTTAGGTAACAAAAAATTAATTTTGAGGGTCAACGCCTTCAACCGCGCTCAAATCTGAGGTCAAATGAAGAAGTTATAGTCAAAATTATATTTAGACCGCTAACGGTAATCAACTGACAGCCAATGTTCAAAATCACATCCTGGATCAGGTCATAAACCTCATCTTCTTAATCCTCTCATCATTATAAGAATTTTGATGTATATATTGCATATATTCACTCTCAAAGTTTATTTTCAAAAATAAAATTTATTATTTTTTCTATAATAAAATGATTTAGGGACGCACAATACAGTATTAATATAAAAACGAGCCCATTTTTAAGAAAAAAGGATACGAGATCGTTTATTGTGATAACCCGAGTCCAAAAACATTTTTTTCACATTTTATTGGAAATCAGATTGTTTTGTCAATCTCGAAAACCCAAAACATATTACAAAATATAGCAATAAAAATTTCTTTTTTTCTTTTCTCCTTTTGTTTTCCACCTCCCCTAGCTACATGTCAAACTCTCATTGGTTAATAATAATAAATAAAATAAAAACAAAAACAAAAATAAAAATAAAATAAAGCAAAAAACAACAAACACAAAAATTCTCAACCTTTTCTCTCCAAATGTGTCATCTTCCCCACATCCTCTTCCTCTTCGTCTTCTTCCTTCACGCCAAGCCATGGCTGCCAGACCACCGGAGCTCCACGATGATTCCACAACTCACACCCATACCTCCATCTCTCTCTTTCTCCCCATGAATGAACCATGGCCAAGCCATGGTTCCCCTCTCCCTTACATCTGCATCCAAGTTGTAACCTAACCGCTTTGAAGCTAACCATGGTCGGTCACCCAAGCCAACCCTCCACGTCGCCCCTAATTAAACCCTAAGCACTCTTCCTTCCCCTCTATTTAAACCTAGAGATCGATCAAACTAGGGGGCTCTCACAAAAATCTTGTATTCAAGACTACAATCTTTTAATTTCTCATCTCCCTCACCCTCCATCGAGAGTCCCTCAGCCGGAAATCACACTATCGGCCACCATCGCTTCAAAATCGGCCGCTGCCCTTCCCCCAGCTAGTGCCACCTAGAGTTATAGCCGCCCTTACGATCTATCTCCAAAGACTCCCTCTAGCCTACCTGATCCTCTCTTTCGCTGCAACAAGCTTTTAAGCATCAGTCCTTAGTACCAATGGTCCCTACCATGGTACGCACCAGCCTCCACACTACGGCCACATGAACCAACCGACACCACCATTTGCCATAGCGCACCTTAGCCCCCCAATAATGGATGTAATGTTAGCCCTCTAACTGGGATGTAGCTTCTGGCTACCTCGACGATGTCTCTAATCGCACACGAGAACTTGAGCCTCCCTTGCGTCAAAATCGGGTGGTCTCCTGTCAACGGCGGTACAAGGAGGTAGAGCCCCTGGTCTGCTCCATTCCTAGCGGCGAAGCTTGGAAGGAGGTACCATGGGTTCAAGGAGTTCAAGAAGGTCATTGAATCGATTCATCTGCATCCTACTATTGAAAGTTTGTTTTATTAATTGTTATCAAGGTTTTCTTAGCTTTTTAATTCTTTTTTAACTGATCGTGGGTTTTAAATCTTCATTGCCATGTGTTTGATCTTAGGGGAGTTTGTTTATTTGAGAATTGTTTGATTGTTTTCTAGGTGATATTTGGATTTAATCTACTATCGTTTCGTTGATGCTTAATTTTAGCTCTTACGTTTGCTATTTACTTAATATATAGGTTATTTTTACAATCATTTGTTTGGTTCAGTTATATCACCTCTCTTTACATAACGTGAGGGCTATCGCTAGGATTAATTTTCTTATATTGGTTGTGTTTTGTAAATGTGTTTAGTTCTATCTTTGGGTAAGGAGCAAGTTTACAATTTCATTAGCATGAGTGGCTGTTTTCTTGTTTTGTTTATGTGTTTATGTCATGTTTTTTGGCCTCTATTGTCTGTTTAAAACATGTGAAATCCTAAACTTCTTGCTTTTTTTTCACAGCTGGTGATGCATATGGTTTTTGAAAACCAGTTTTGAAACCCATTTTTGGTTTAAAAATCCATACTTTCAGCCTAAAGTCCAGAGATAACATTTGTTTTTGAAAGTCCATTTGTTTGTTTTTCTTTATTTCTCTCATTATGTGATGAATCTAGAGATTTGTTGGTTACTATAACATTTGTTTTGCAAGAGTTATTTATCTTTTTTATTTCTTTTTTGACTTTTATATTTTATAATATCCTATTTTTCTTATTCTCTTACAATGTCTTATATGACTTATCTTCATTATAAAGTGTAAATCAAAGAATAACGAAAATGAGTGACAAAAAAGAAGAGAAATAAACAAAAGAAAAGAGAGAAAAAAAAGAGCATTTTATTTTATTTTGGGAATGTCACTTATCACACATTAATGCTTTATTTATATTTTGCATATATAAAATTATTTGATTAAAATAGAAAAATATTTTCTCTAATGACCAATATCATAAAAAGGGAATTTTTCTCTCATTTTTAAAACAAAATTTCAAAAATCCTTTTATTGGAAAAAAAAAAAGTTTTTTAAAAATTCATTCTTAAACCTTTTAAAATTTTCTTGTATTCTTTGGAAGTTCTTTTAGAATTTTTTGAGCAAATATTTTTAGGTTTCCCTCGTAACATAAAAAAATTAGGACTTAATTTTCTTTTAGATTTGTTTTTTAGTTTCTTTTACACTTCACTCCTTATGATCTCTTTTAGACCTTTTTTTAGGATAATTAAATTTAATTTTAATCTTAACAAATAACTTAGAAAAATTTTAAATCGTTATGAAAATAAAAATAATCTTAGTTTAAACAACTGGCTAAAGCAAATTAGAAACGTTCTCTTCCTAGGATATGTACTGAAAGAGCATTATAGGGATACTTATCCTTTCTCACACATAACCAACTCCTGGACCTATCTCTGGCAACATAGATCATTTTTTAAGTGACCAACTATATCCCAAAAATAATTGGTGGCGACTCTATATTTTTCATTAACATTTGGGTGAAGGTTGGAGTAGCTGCATCCCCAAAAGCGGGTTTCCCTCAGACGAATTCCAGTGCTGACAATGGTTTATGAAAAATCATAATCGACCTCCCAAACTATAACATGATTATCTTGTTTAAGTTTATATTTTTTAAACCCTATCTCAATTACATGCAAATACATGTTTGTTTTAGGTTCAATCCTCAAAGCAATTAACCCTAGATGTTGTCTGACCCTAAAAAGGATGGAGAAATATAAATCACTTACCTTGAACACTCAAGAACCAATTAGCTTACCAAAACTCCAAAACAAAACTTTAAAGTTTCAAACTTGCCTCTATTTCTCTCTTCTTTCCTTCCCAAATGGTTAGGGCTCTTCTAAATATGAAGAATCAACGTTCAATACTTTAGGATGAGTTTCCTATTTATAGTTGTTTCAACCCTCTCCAAAAGTTCAAATCTCACTAACTTGCTGTTTTCTTGCCTAACAAATAACCTTTTGTATTAAGTTTTCTAATTTTATTAATACTCTATTTTTTAAGCCAAGAGAAATACTAAAAAATTATTAATAAATTAAATCTCAAATTTCCTTTAAATATTAATATAATTAAATATCAAAAGAATTTAATTAGCTAATTTACCCTTCAATATATCACGAGATGTTATTATAATGTCATTATGTCATTTGAACTCTAAATAAAAACCATTTATAATCAAAATGATCATATTTTCGATCACAATATCAAAATGACATCTTCGACCTCAAATACATAATATATTTCAACCTATTTCAAGTATAAGATAAATAGGGATGAGCAGAATACGATTATGTATACTTGAATACAAATTTTAATGCACCAAAATCAAATGCTCACTCTCTATTGTTCAATTTTACTATTTTTATATGAGTACAATCGTGCTAAGATGCAATCATGTCTCTATTTTATTTATAATAATAACAATAACAATAACGAGAGAAAGTATAATAGACAAGGGACAACAAAATATAAACATAATAAAAGGTGAAACATCAAATAATATTCAATTTGCATTAGACTGAGATATATTATGCAATTAAAAATTTATTTCTTGTACAACTGATTATATATTTTATTTTTACCAAAATATGATAACACAATATTATGTTAATATATTATAATTAAATAAATTTATTTTAGTAATTATCAATAAATAATCTTTCGATGATATCTATAATATTTTGAAAAAATATAAAAAAATAATATTGTAAATTAAAAATTAATTTTTTATTATTATAAAATAAACTTTTTAAAAAGCTTATGAAATAAAAAAACTCACCTACATTTTAATTTAATACATCACAAAAATTATTAAGTAGTACTTTATCTAGTTTAAGATAGCCATCAAACATTATAGCAAAAGAATAGAATAATTTGCCCTTACGGGTATAGTATGTTGGTAACTAAGAAGTGACTCATGTCATGTGGAAGGTCTTGAGTTTTTTTAGCTGTTAGTGTAAAGAAAATTTCTTTAATGGCACCCACATGGATTAATGAAGCGCCGGTGCGTGAAAATTGACCAAAATTGCAATTTGCAAAATACCATATTATAAAATAAAGAGAAAAAAACAGAATAATTTTTGCCCACACGATAGATTTACCGAGGGCTAAAAACAGGCATAGGCTCCAATTTGGCTCTGTCCATATTGGTTAGTGTTTATTTGTTATGAAAAAATATAATAATTTTATTTTCAATGCCATCAAGATCAAATACATCTCGTCAAACAAATCGCCTCAAATTTATTGTAATATTGAAAAATAATTAAACCGCATTTAAAAATCAGGCACTGTAAAAATTGTTTGCTTTGAAAACAGTATTATGTGTTTAAATTATAAAAATGGCAGTTCTATAATATTGTAATATGTTGGTATGTAGTTATTTTTAAAAATATTTATAATTTTTTTTTATTATTGCATTTAAATTTAATTTTAATGAGAGATCAAAATAAATTTTTTATTTTTAATTTTTTTACTTTATTATCTAAACTTTATATATAAATAAATATATAAATATATTTTAATTTATATAAAATTTAATTTTTTTAAAAATATTCTTTTTGAAATATATTTTAAAATTTAACATGAAGTCTAAAAGGGCCAAACGGCCCCACAATTTGTAGTGTTTCCTTTATTTAGTTACCATTTAATTTTCGTTGACGTAATCACCTGATTCCATAGCCTAAATCCATGTCTGCAAAACTGTAGATATTCTAGAGCCTTCCGTCCTCTCTCCTCGCGAATCGATACCTCCCGCACGATTATTCCCGCAAATCCGACGGCTGCCATCCCTCGGCACGCCACGAGAAGTGGCGACAATTCTAGAACCCTCTCTACCTCCAACGTTGCTGCCTCCAGCCCATCTCCACCGTCCAGACACTCCACAACAAATCCATCTCCACCGTCCAATCTATCTCCCAGGTCGATATTTACTCCTCAGACCCTCTTGCCATCCGTCTCTCAAGTTCCCTCGCCATTCGTCGATCCCTACCCACCCTCTCTCGGTTCTCTCCTCTCGCCGACGCACTCGAAACCTCGTAGGGTTCGAACCCGCAATCCTTGTCCTTCCCTGCTAGGATCGGTTTCGATCTTGGATCTGTGTTTTGGTTTGGGTTTTGATAATGGTCGTGTTTGTCGGATTTTCTCCGCAGGTTTGAGTGAAGATGTTCGGTCGGAGCCAGAAGAAGAGCGACAACACCAGGTACTATGAGGTCCTGGGCGTGTCGAAAACCGCTTCGGCGGAAGATATGAAGAAAGCCTACAGGAAGGCTGCTATTAAGAATCATCCCGACAAGGGCGGTGATCCTGAAAAGGTATTGTGTTGTTCGCTTCCGATTGTGTCTATAGTTGTGATCTGCTCTTTGGTGATCAACCTTTAATAGGTGAATTATGTTTTTAGATTCGATTGTCCACGTCTTTTTACCTTGTCGGATCTGATTCAAATCAGGGGGTTTTAGTTTATATCCTAGATTCCCAAATCGATTTTGTTGGATGTTATGTGCGGAGGTTGCAACAAGCTTACGACTGTAGGAAATTTTCTGATTTTATCAATCTGATTTAGAGTATTGTGTGGTTTGGATCTTCTTCCGAGTTATGTATTTTTAGTTTTTAAGCTTTAAGATAATTTAGGGAATGTTTGGGAACATGTCTTCGATCGGTTTGCTCCTATAGATCCCTTTTGTTTAATTTTTGTATTTAAATAAATACCTTGAGCTCCCTTGCGTCAGTGGTTGACTACACGTGAACCTAACTGATGTATGGTTTTATAATGCTTAATTATTTGTTTTGGATATTTTGTCGGTTCAGTTTAAAGAGTTGGCTCAAGCCTATGAAGTATTGAGCGACCCAGAAAAGCGTGAAATATATGATCAATACGGTGAGGATGCCCTTAAGGAAGGAATGGGAGGAGGTGGTGGCGGCGACCCGTTTGATATCTTCCAGACTTTCTTTGGCAACGCTGGCTTTCCAGGCGGTCGTAAGAATAATTGGATTGATTGTTGTTTCACCTGGACTGGAATAAACATTGGCGATTATAGTTCTAACGGACTAATATGGAAATGCAGGAGGAAGCAGCAGGGGTGGCCGAAGGCAGAGAAGGGGTGAAGATGTTGTTCACCCTCTGAAGGTTTCCTTGGAGGACTTGTATAATGGCACATCCAAAAAACTATCACTATCTCGAAATGTGCTATGCTCTAAGTGCAAGGGGTAAGTGTTTAGTATGCTATGAAATTTGTTTCTATATGTTGCTATTGTTGAAGCTCTTTGAATTTGTATAATTGCTCGTCAGTAGTTATCCCTTTTGCGTGCATGGTTATATGTTAAAGCTTTGTTTCCATTTATTGATTCTCACGTGGAAATTTTCTTGTCTATGTTTGCTCAAATTGGTCATATTGTTATGGTGAAGAGACAAGAAGTAATCGTTACGAGCTTTACTAATGTGGTGATATTGGTCTTACTCATTACAGTAAAGGGTCTAAATCTGGTGCTTCCATGACTTGTCCGGGCTGTCAAGGGTCCGGAATGAAAGTTGCTATTAGGCATCTGGGCCCCTCTATGATTCAGCAAATGCAGCACCCGTGTAATGACTGCAAGGGTACTGGTGAGTCTATTAGTGATAAAGATAGATGTCCACAATGCAGTGGTGATAAGGTTGTGCAAGAGAAGAAAGTTCTTGAAGTTGTAGTGGACAAAGGAATGCAAAATGGACAGAAAATTACATTCCCTGGGGAGGCTGACGAAGCTGTAAGGAGAATTCCTTCCATGCTCATTTGCGCATATATATATGTATATTTATATATAGGTTTTGAAGATTTAATTTTGTGCTTTGCAGCCTGATACTGTCACAGGAGATATTGTTTTCCTCCTACAACAAAAGGACCACCCGAAGTTTACTCGCAAGGGCGATGACCTAGTTGTCGAGCATACATTGTCCCTCAAGGAGGCCCTTTGTGGTTTCCAGTTTATTCTGACCCATCTTGATAACAGACAACTTCTCATTAAAACCTGCCCAGGAGAAATTGTGAAGCCTGGTAAGCATACGTGGGTCGGGTCACATGCCCTACTTTGTTGGGCAATTGTTGCGTCGCTTTTATTTTTTATTTGTTATTTTTTTCTATAATGATTTTGTGGTTGGACTCGGGAACGGTTTTTAGTGGTTCTCATTTGCATTTTTGCAATTCGTAAATTGCAGGTCAATACAAGGCAATCAATGATGAGGGTATGCCAATGTACCGGAGGCCCTTCATAAAGGGGAAACTGTACATCCACTTCAGTGTGGATTTCCCGGATATGCTGAACCCTGAGCAGTGCAAGGCCCTGGAGGCTGTGCTACCACAAAGGGCGTCAGCTCAGTTAACTGACATGGAGCTAGATGAGTGTGAGGAGACCACCTTGCATGATGTGAACATGAACGTTGAAGATGAGAGGCGCAGGAAGCAGCAGGCGCAACAGGCTCAAGAGGCATATGAGGAGGATGAAGAAATGCCTGGCGCTCAGAGGGTGCAGTGTGCTCAGCAGTGAGGAAGGCCAATTAGGGTTTAAGTCGGGGCGGTGGTAATCTGGGCCTGGCGGTGAAAGCGATTCAGGATATTCGACTCACAAGAAAAAACAATGTGTCTATTGATAAATTGCTTATTATTTTCCTAGTGATTCCGCGCTATGTTAAAAGACGGATTCACGGTTGAGCCTTTGAGCATGGAGCTGATTGGAAAATCGTGACTTATTACTGTTTTTGTTGGGTCTGTAGCTGTGGCTTGATTTCGTTGTAGTCCTTTTTGGCTGAACAATCCAGTTTCGTTATGTTTTCTTTATTGTTCGACATAAATCATGTTTCTATGTTGTGCACGGAACTGGGGTGTTGGGTGTGATTGTCCACTCTTAATTAAGTGGAGGAGTAACAATTTTTCGTCTCGCATGGTGTCGGCTAATGATTTCTCTTTGAGGCTTCCTCCATCGCATCACTTTATTAGGATGAATGTGTTTTGCTGCAGCTTACAGTTGCTGTTAATAATGTACAGGTAGGAGCATTAGCAAATTAAATTGGTTAGTAAAATGATGCTTTAATGTTTTACTATTTATATTATTTTTTCAATCTATTTTTATTTATATTCTTTTTCGAAGTCTTTCCCATCAGCTACCGGAAAAGCCCCTTTTCCTTAACCCAAACAAGACCAAAATTCACGCCTTCTAAATTGCAGACGAGTGCTGAATCATTCATCAGTATAGTAGGCCCCTCGGCCTACGTTTCTCTCCTGTGGGTTTCAAGCTCACACGCATGGAATTCCAATTCCCACCTAACCTATAGTCCTCCCAAATCGAAACCCACAAACCTAGCAATTTTCTATTTCCCCCGATCGATACCCCTTTGTTGGTCTCATATGCATATATATATATATATATGTATGTATATATATTATCTTTTCATAATTTTAGTATTATGCACAGATCGGGGGCAGTGATGGCTTGGAACGTGTCCAAGTTGTGTTCAGCCCTTCGAGGTCTGAGCTCGATCATGATCCTTCTCGTCCTCGGTGTCGTTGGTGTCACCTTCGTTTTGACCAATTATGGCCCGGCCTTGTACGATGGCGGCTTTGATTCTGTCACTTCTCTCATTGTTTTGATCCTCTCTCATCTTCTGGTAGGGTTCTTAAGTTTCCAGGATTTTGGATTGTTGCGGGGCCCACGCAGCGACATAATCCAAAAAAATTATATTTAACTTTTACTATTGATTTAGTTAGACAATTAGATAGAATTTTTAGTTAAATTTAATTTTAATTATAATTTTAACTAATACAAAGCATAAAAGCAATCTTAGTGGGAGTGTTTGACATAATCTTTGGGTGCGCACGCTGCACTTGGTGATCGATTTAACGTTAAGTTGGGGGTTTTCCGAGCTTTTCTATTGCTTTGGAACAGGCTAAGCTTATTTTCAGGCACACTATCACACTTCCAGATTCTTCTATCGGCAGCACAATCTAGATGCTTAGCCCAGACATGGATCCAGATCTTCAACCCCCTAGAACATGTTTAGCCCCCCTCTATTTTGCTAGTGTCAATGCAAAGGAGAGTTACCTCCGTGCCATTGTTGCCCGGGCGCAACACACATCCGTTTTGCCAGGAATTTGAGGATGAGGGGAGTAGAAGCATGACAGAGCTGCGTGTTATGTTATGTTATTTCATATATTAGGTTATTTTTGTTATGTTATGTGGATGCTACCTTTTATGAGCGACAACGCTTTGTGAATCCATTTGTTTTGGGTATAAACTATAAAGGCTTAATATATTTAGAGTATGGGAAGAGGATGAACGAAAAAAATTCCCCCGTGAGAGAGTACTTAAAATGAAGCTTGATTAGATTTAGAAGCTTTTTAGCATACTTAAAATGTGCTTATGTTTTATGAGTATGAGAGGTTTTTTGTTTTTAATAAAAAGCACACCATGTAAGATCCCGCCCCACTCCCCAACCCAAACCTTCCCCAGTACAATAGGCTGACCATTGAACCAAGTGTTTATTTCTAACTAACAACATAATTAATATATATATACTTTCAAATATAATAATAATAGTAATAATAATAATAATAATATATTTATTTAGTAAATAAATAGTTACTTATATTTATATAAATAAATAATAAAATTATATATCTTAATAATTTAATACATTAAATTAATTAGTATTGCATGATTAACTATAAATGTTAGTTATAATTATAATATTATATATACAAACATTTAATAGTTAATTTTATACGAAACCAATGTAGTATTGATTATTTTAATTAAATTAAGAAAAATAAATTAAAGAAATATAACTTTTGAATTATTATATTACTTAAAATATAAGTAATTTAATAACTATGAGATATAATTATATTACTTAAGTTGTTACTTATTATCGGTAACAACTATATTACTTATACTGTCACTATTCGCTACTCATATTATTAGTTATTAATTATAACTTATAAGTGCATATATATAGCAACTTGTGTTTTTAGAGAAATTAAATCAGGTAAAGTGTTTTATATTGAACAATATAAAGATTTATAGGAGCTCATAAATATAAAATGACTTATTAGTAAATGCAGTAGCTACCATGATTGGTACCTTTGCCGAAGCTTTATATGTGTAAATTTGCATTTGCTTTTCAAATTTTCTTAGCTTACTCTCAAATTAAAAACTATATTTTGTACAGATTGCATTCATAAAATTTGTGGGTTACACTCAAAATATCATGTCCTATGAGGTATGCCACTTTTGATGATTTACTTTGTAAAATTTTAATGTATAACTACACATTTATTGATTATGAATTTGGTTTTGTTTAAATTACTAAGTTATTTAAGTAATTTGAGATTGTTTATTAATTATAATTTATAAGTGTATATATATATATATATATCATATATTAACAAAATATTCTTGAAAATATTAATTAGTGCATGTTTTCGTGCAAATTTAATAGTAGTATACATAAGCTAATGTATATTTGTTTATAGTTATTTAAATAAATCTGTTATTCAAAAAAATTAATTAGTTTAGATTTTAATTATTATATATTAATTTATACATTTATTATTAAGAAAATTTAATTATTTACATTTATTATTAAGTAAAATAAAAAACTTATTAGGCTACCTGGATTTTTGTGAATCACTCGTTCACTCAATCCTAATTCCTAAACCTAATCCTATTTTAGTTTTTCGCCGCTACATCTGCTTTGGTCCACCTACACACAACGACAAAAGAGACATGTGAGATCAGATCTAGATGACATACAAGGACTAGGGATGACAATTATAGCCTAATCCATCTCGACTCGGGACATTTTTATTTGTTTCGCCCGAAATAGATAACGGGACAAGCATGAGTATTGACCAACCTACCTGTCACGCCCCCAAATCCCGGAAGGACCGAAACTAAGAGTGTGACTTCCCCATGCCCGTACTCGAAGGGTTAAGGGGTTGGTAACTAGCACCGATATGGACTACACATCGGGTGCTGTCCGAAATAAACATGTACATTCATACATTAGGGGTATTCCTGTACATTCCCACATGCTATGAAGTTAAGGAAAATAATTTATTAATAACAGAGTTATGCTATAATTCCAATACAACTTCTACGGACCCTCGTCTGGATATTCAAATAATAAAATCAATCATGTTTTACAAAATCCATAAACCAAGTTATTACAAAATTTAAAAACAAACAAAAATTAGCTTCGGACCAGCCTCTAGCGGATGAGTCGATACCTGAAACATGTCAACAAAGTAGGGATGAGTACAAATGCCAGTAGGTGATCTCCATCTCCTCACCATCCTATAACATGAATTCCTAAGTCTACATAATCGGTGTATGCTTGTGCCAGTGTAGTGTCCTACTTTATCACAAAATATAATATCACACACATTACATTTCATTCATTAAGGGTACACACCAAACAATCCAACCATCCAGGAGATTCCCACATCCAGCTCCAAGGATCCCAGTCATTACCAGATAGCCATATGTGGGACCTGTGGTGTCCCTAATGACAACCTGCCACATATGGGATCTCAGTTAACCAGCCACATAGGGGACCTGCAGCCTCTTGCCAGCCCTATGTGGGACTTGCGGTTAACCTAACCAACTCCACCACCAATTCCACATATAATCAATAAATAGAATATTCCAACAGTCAAAATTCAATACAACAGCCTTACAAAATATTTAATTCAACAATCCAGCGCTAACCACAAATAATATATATAGATATACATACATATATAAATATTCATCAAACATCCAACACCTTAAATATCAATTAAGTAATATTAAGCTACGTACAAGTAACATTTAAATGCTAAATTTCTAACATTGAAATACAAACAATATTTTTAGTGTCAGACTATAAATATCAAGCCACAAACAATGTTTCTAATATCAAACTATTAATGTCAAGCCTCCGACAATATTTTAGATGATAAATTAATAATATCAAGCTTCAAGTAATACTTCATATTATTAAACTATAATATCAAACCCAAGCACTATTTTTATTATTAAACTAACAATATCATAATTCTTGTTTGGCCTTGCTATTGGAATGGTATCAATAAACATGTTATTTTTACTACTAAATTAAATTAAATTAAATTTATCTATATATCTTGATAATTATCAAAATACACATATATAATACCATGCACGACTTCATAATAATGCACGGATTTAATGCACGAATTTATTACCCACATATATTAACTATTGACACGCACGACTTAATTCTCATAATCAATTAAGCCCCCCCTTTTAAAAAAAATCTGACACTAAAAAAAAGATGCCCCGTTTCTTTCACTGCCATGAAACCACGCATGTAAAGATGCCCCTTTTTTTGATTAAGAGAAAATTAAATAAAATAAAACAAAACCTTTGTGCTGCATTGGATCGAACGGATTGTGGAGGCCGGAACGTATAGGCCGCCGCCCCCCGTCATGGAGACGCTAACCAGGCTGTTATTCGATAACCTAGTGTGCTGCTGCTGCTGTCGCGCGAAAGAAATCAGGCCAATTGGCCTGGTACATATAGAAATTAATAATAACTAATTAGAATATGATAAAAGGGATAACAGGTGCAGTAGCTCGTCCAAGGATTCAGAACCGGTCGAATCACGCCGCACTGCAATAATCGCCCAGCTGTATGTATATACACGTAAATGAATATATTTATATAAATACATACATATCCAAACGTTTATGTATATATATATATTCTAACACTTTGTGTTAGTGCAATAGAATAACGAGAAATCAAGAATCACCTACCTCTTGCCTTCCGAAGGAATTAAACTCGCAAGAACGGTCTAGAATCGGAGAAGAACGGCGAAGAACGCGAAGAACAATATGCACTCCCCTCCGACGGCTAGGGTTTTTCAAAATAGAGTCATAATGAATAATAAAACCCTCAAACCCTATTTTTAATTAAAATTCGTCCTCCTTTTTAATAATTTCCAAAAAGTCCTCATAAATTTTATTTTTCATTTATTAACCCTCAATTTAACTCCCAAAAATTACTAAATAACCCCTGAAGGCTTTTGGATCTCAAATTAGGCCCAAATATAGTTAAAACGATTGTATTAATGGCCACATTCTCAAAATAACTTTTTTAACATCAAATATAGATTATAAGTTATGCTAACACATATACGGATCGTTACACTACCCCAATCTAATTTTTTAATTATTTTTTAAATAGTTTTAACTTAAAATCTTCGCTCCACTTTGACCCAACCGATCTGATCCATCATGCTATTTGATTCTGCCCAATCTTGATCCAAACTTGCCTAAAACAGATTTAGATCACCTACTAATCGGTCTTCTTCGCGTTGTCAATCCCACATTTGATTATGTACCACTAAAGCATGTTAGACTATTTGAATATAAATTTTTCTAATTTTTTAATGGCGGATTGGGTCACTAAAACCAACATTTATCATTTATTCATGATTATCACTTGATGGCTAAGAATGATGGTGTGTGCATTTTTAGCCCTTTTCTAGTTACTGTTGCAAAGGCAGGGAAATCCAAACCAAGTATTACGCTCAACGGCTCAACTTTCTTTCCTTTTCTTTTATTCAAACATAATTAATTTGCAGGTTTGTTAAGAGGTACATATTTCTAAATTTAGGCGAGAAATCCTTTGGGAAGCTTAGTGTTATAACACGGATTGCTATTGTTAAAAAAACATTAAAATCATATATCAATTTTATCTCAAATAATTGGTCTCTCTCTCTTGGCATAGTAAGTTTTGTTCGTGGGTGTTGACAAAATATATTTTATGGCTTGCAATTGATTTGGTTTGGCTTGTTCTTGTGGTGGGTGCAACTATGCTTAACCTGGCGCCTAACTCACCAGACGCAAAGGTGTTCGAGGATTTTGCAAACTATACCAGAGGAAGCAATACCACCCAACTTAGTGTTGTTGCAAACTCTATTCTTATTAGTTTCGCTTCCCTTTCCCGCGATGACCAGTTCGGGACGTCGGCGAAGGGGGACCAACGCCGTCGAATTTTCCGGCGCCGGGCGCCCGTTCAGATCCATAAGGAGACGACACGTTGTTGTTCGATTGATGCCGCAGCGGATGTCCGGAGGAGACGGCATGGCGGCGGGTAGGACATGTTTTTTCTTTTCTTCTTCTTCTTCTTCTTCTTTTTTTTTCCCTTAATTTGTTTATTTAGAAAACAAAATATAATTATCGTCAGTCATCATCATCAACTTTATTAATTCATGCGGTGTGGGTGAGAGTGTGTTGACCAAACCAGAGTGTTGAAAAGAAAAAGCCTGTAATATTCTTCAACTCATAATTATGTTATGATTAAAGTATTAATATTTGATGATATAAATTAAAAACCATGTATAATAATAATAATAATATGGATTCACAAAAAAAAAAAAAAAACAAAAGGAAAAAGAAAAATTTGGCCGTACGTGAGTGTATATATACGGGTACTAGTATCCAGTTCAGCGGTTCCCCTGTCGCGGCCCAACCACGCACTCATCTCCATGAGTTACGGTCTCCACAGCTTCATTCCCACACGCTGGTCCCAGATTTGCAGTCGCCGCCGCCGCTTCGCGCTTCCCTCTTCCCCATTCTCCAAATTCTCGTATAGGTATCTCTCTGTCTCTCTCAATGTACAGAAATGCTTTAATCGGACACCAATTCATTCTTGATCTCCATCCTCAATCCGATGCAACCCTTTTGCATTGTCTCCGTATGTCATCTGTTTGTTTATTTGTCTTTTCTTTCCCCACCGTTCTTGTAGATTTAGGATTCATCCTTGCAGCAGCAAAACCAGGACTCGAGTCCAAATGGCGGCGTTGGATCGCTCTAAGGTGGCGGAGCCTGTGGTGGGCGATCTTCATTTTCTTCAGAATAAAATCGATGCTATCAAACGGGCGGGTCCTTCGAAACTCCAGGTTTTCAATCTCATTCAATCAATACATTTTTGATTCTAGTTCCCACCCAATTTACGTTTATGTGATTGTTTGTGACTTAAGCGCAAATGGGTCCATGTAGGACTCGAAATTCTTGATGAATGCCCACACCCAATTCCTTTTTACAGTCATTGCACACAACCGTGCGCCCCCTACTCACATAGATTTATTGAAAATTAAATGCAGTATGGAGCCCGGTGGTAAGAAAGATAGGGATTGTTTTATTGAGACACGGTTTTGTGGGGTCGGATCCATTTGCCCAGGGATGGGTTGGCCCTCCCGTGGTTTGAATAAAAAAGGATTAATTTTTGGGTTTTGATTACAATGTTTGCCTAAAGTTGTTAATTGATGATGGCAGCTGGAAAATTATGCCTCTACCTTTTTGTTTGATTCGATAGTTTAATGGTTCATATTACGCCACGCTTTCACAAGTGAACATCTTCTCCACAACATCCATTTTGTTGGAAATAGTGGGAACAACAGATTAATATATTTTGACAGTTATTTGATGTTTAACAAATTTCAATGTCAGGTGATTGCAGATTTTGATGCTACGCTAACGCGATATTGGATCAATGGAAGTCGAGGGCAAAGTAAGTTGTGATTCTCGTGTTTTGAATGTTTCTTCATTACATCTTCAGTTCATGAATTTTTCCTTTTAATTTTATTTACTAAGATTTGTAGGCAGTCATAGCCTTTTGCAACAGGGGAACCCTGAGTATGATTCAAAGAGGCACCAACTATATGAACATTACCATCCTTTGGAATTCTCCCCTACAATTCCAATTGAGGAGAAAGCAGGGCTCATGGAAGAGTGGTGGGTGCAACTTGAGAAATCTCATTAATCTTTTAATCTTTTTTTTTTTTTTGGATGAGTAAAAAAGTTTTATTGAACAAACCAAACAATTACGATGTGCAAAAGGATAAGATTACAACCAACTTAGAGAAACAAAAATAAAAAACAACCAACTTAAAAATAACAAAAATCAAGGAGTTCAAACACAGATGACAATCTAAAATACCCATTAACTAACATCTAATTAAGGAGAGAACTAAAGAAATCAGATTTAAGTGCCTCCATACTGAGTTGATAGTGTTCAAAAAGCCATGCATTCCTCTTACGCCAAAGACACCATTAAATTCAATGAGGAATAACCCTCCAAATCACGGATTGCTAACTCATACTCTCATACTAGCAAAAAAGAAAGTCAGAAATACTTTGAGGCATCATCTAGTAAAGTCCAAACAGACCAAGAATCATATCCTAGAGCATCTTGGCAATGGGATAGTGGAATAAAATATCCACCGATTTCTCATCCATCTTACACAAGCAACACCAACTCATGATACACAAATAATGCTGGCATAAATTAGCTTTGGTTAAGATTTGTCCTAAGGCAATAATTCATGCAAAGAAAGCCGCCCTGGTCAGAATCTTAGCCTTCCAAATAATTCTCTATGGAAAACAATCGGATCCAACAGGGTGAAGAACAGAATAAAAAGACTTCACCTTGAAGCCTTTAGACTGAGCTGGAACCTAACACATCTTTTCCTTCCCAAAATGGCAAGGTTATAATAGAGTACAACACATCAAAGAAAGAAGAAAAAGCTTTCAGCTCCCAATCTTGAGCTAATCGGTAAAACTCACCTCTCACTACACACTAGAGTCTATGAAATGGACAAAATCAGCCACAGGAGCATCAATGATGTAAGCTATGCATACAATTCAGGGTAGACAAACTTCAATGACAGAAGACCCATCCCCCATATCAAACACCACAAATACGGAAAACATGGGCCATCTGGAGCAAATCGACTTTCATAAGTTGACACTATGAGGCCCATTAGGAACTTTAGAGACCCACTCACTTGGTAGCGTATCATATTTTACCATAATGATTTTTCTCCAAAAAAGCCTTCCTTTCCACACAAAACTGCCACAACTACTTACACAGAAGGGCTTCATTAAAACGTTGTAAATTCTTAATAGTTAGGCCACCATGAGAAAAGGGACGGCATGCCAAATCCCACTTGACCAAGTGAAACTTGGTTACCTCCACAGTAGTCCTGCGAAGGAAATTTCATTGAATTTGCTTAATCAGGGCAGCCACAGCAGCTGGGATAGGAAAGAGAGATAAAAGTAAATGGGAAGGTTGGGGAGAGTAGTCTTAATAAGGGTGACTTGACCTTCCTTAGAAAGATAAAAATACTTTCACCCTGCCGACGCTCCATCTTTTCGATAATTGGATTCCAAATAGATTTAGCTTTAAACGATGCCCCCAAAGGTAAATCCAAATACGTTAAAAGGAACGTTGCAGTTTTGCACCCTAAGATATCAGCAAGCTCTGCTAAGCGAGGCACCTCACTTACTGGAACCAACTTTGATTTCCTCAAATTGATTCTCAACCCAGAAGCAGCTTCAAACCAAATAAGGATAAAATGTAAGTAGAAAATAGCCTTTGGATCCACATCATAAAACAAGAGTGTCATCACCAAATAATAAATGAGAGACAACCAACACAGCATCACCCACATTACCTGCATAAGAGCCAGATAGTAAGGCCTGTAGGAAGAACTAGGTCAACTAGGCGATTGAAAGCTTTCATAGCAATGACGAACAATAAATGAGATAAAGGATCCCCTTGATAGAGACCTCTAGAGCTCAAGAAGAAGTCACATGTATTGCTAGTAAGCAACACGAAAAAGCAAGCAAATGAGATATAGAAACTAATCCACTTCTGTCACTTTTTTGAGAATCCATATTTCACGAGTAAATAAAAGAAAAAATTTCAATTAACATGAACTTAAACTTTCTCCAAACCCAACTGACAAAGAATAGGGAGAGAAGCTTTAAGCCAACAATTAAGACACTCATTATTAATAAGGACAGAATCAAGAAGTTGCCGATCATGCACAAATGCGTACTCTGAGAAGGAGAGATGATTTTTTCCAAAACAACCTTCAATTGATTTGTCAAAAGCTTAGCAATAATTTTACACATGTTGCCCACTAAGCTTATTGGAAAAAAATCCCTCAACTCATCCACCCCATGCTTCTTAGGAAGGAGAGTGATAAGAGTAGCACTAAGGCTCCTAGCAAACTTGTAGTGATTGTGGAATTCCTTACAAACCGCCAAGACATACAAACACATAACATTTCAACAGTGTTGGAAGAAAGCAAGAGAGAATCTATCTGGCCCCCACCATTACAACTCTGCACCACCAACTCAACCTCTTCCACAAAAGGCTGCTCTAGTCACAAAACATCATCAGCTGATATGACATCAAACTGAATTCCATCTGAAAGAGGTCTGCATTGCAGAACCCAGCTTTGCTATAAGGAGCCTGACTTTAAATCTAAGTAAATTGAGCTACTCGCATTCTATACTTATGACTTATGAGTCATGCTTTAAAAAAGCACATAGGTGTCTATTGAGGTGAATTGTTATTTTTCTTCTTCGCTAAAATTTATGTATCTTCTGGAAGTTTCCAAGTTTCTTGCTTTGATTCACAGCTGTGCAGGAATTAAAATCTTTTCAATTCTTTCCTTTCTTGAATATTGATGATTTTTTCTATACAGTAAATTGAACTTTTAATCACTAATGCAGGTGGGGAAAAACCCATGCGCTTCTTATTGAGGGAGGCCTTACATACGATGCAATAAAGAAATCTGTGGCTAATGCCAATATTGCTTTTAGGGATGGCGTAGTTGAATTGTTTGAGTTTTTAGAGGTAAAGAGATATCTTTCCCCAGTATTTTTGTCTTATAAGATTTTTGGACTATAAGTCGCACCATATGAGCTTTCATATTTGTCATTTTAGTATTTCATAAAGAACAGAGTTTTTTTTTTGATAAGTTAATAAAGAATAGAGATCTACAATGAACGTTTTGATAATCGTCATTAAGGAAGCTGTTGAACGTAGAAAACACTTTTTTTTTTCTAGTTTACATTTCTGCCGTTTTTCCCCAGTCATGTAACTTCATTGATAGCTCATTCTTTTCTGAAAGTGAGCGTATGAAAAAAAAAACTAGCTTTCGATTCCAACCTCATTGTACTTGTTTTATTCTGGTGTGCAGGAGAAAAATATACCTGTTCTTATTTTTTCTGCCGGACTTGCAGATATCATTGAGGAGGTTAGTTCAGAAGTTATTTAATAGTGGTTTGAATAATCTAATAATTTTGTACGTTGTGAGGTTATAGTTAAGCTTGTGTCTGCCCTCCTTTCAATCATCATGTGTGTTAATGTTCTTTGGCTTATCACAGGTGCTGAGACAGAAACTACATAGATCTTTTAAGAATGTCAAGGTTGTCTCAAACAGGATGTCATTTGATGAGAACGGCTGCCTCGTGTCTTTTATAGGTATCCTTCACATCCTGCTAAAGGCAATGTTCCTCTTTCTAACCCCAAACACCCAACGGTAGGTAAAGCAAATTATGAAATGCTAGAAACGTGGTTTTCAAAAAGTTACTATGAATTCAACTAATTAAATGATAAGGAAACTAAATAAAATTCCAAAGAAGAAAATTTGAATCCTCCAACTACATCCTCCTCAAAAGCTGTAAGCCTATTTCATTTGGGCTTCCTATCACGATTCATAACTATATTCCTCAAAAATTAATGCAGCTGTTTGAGTTCTCTGGGATAACTTATGTGATTGAGGACAGTTTGCTATTTCTCACCCCAACACCATTCATCTCCTTCAACAAGTCGAAAATGAAGTTTCTCTGTTGCCATTTGTAGCTGAGTCACTTTAAAACATGCACACACCTTTTTATTGTAGTACATTTGGTACTTAGTTGAGACCAATTTGGTACATTTGGTCCATATTCGATTGCCTGAAATTTTACAATTGTAATTGTTAAATCCTGCATCCCTTGTCTGTTGCCATTTGTAGCTGAATCCTGCATCCCTTGTCTGCTCACTTTAAAACAATGTGCACACGCACACACACATTACTCTAACTGAAATAGATAATTAAAGCAGCAGTTACAATTTTCATGCCACGTGTTTATCCAATCCCAAGTAAATAAATAAATAACCTAGATAGTTTTCCAAATTATTACATCTGCAGTGTTCAACCAAATCATTATGAATCTGTATAGCATTCTTAGGCCTGTAAATGATTTTGATTACAGGGAAGACAATTCATGTTCTTAATAAGAATGAGCATGCACTTGATATGGCTGGCCCGATTCATGACCAATTTGGTCAAGTGGATGGGCCAACCAATAACTACGCCTCAGTGAAGAGCAGGACCAATGTGCTACTGCTTGGTGATCATATTGGAGACTTGGGAATGTCTGATGGTTTGGAATATGAAAACCGAATCTCTGTGGGGTTTCTGTAAGCCATTGAATTTTTCTGAATTCCAAATATTTGTATTTTTTATCTTAAATTGTTTGTTTCTTACAGTGTGTGTGTGTGTGTGTGTGTATATATATATATATATATTTGTGGTCATCGGTTAATGTTATATGATTTATTCCATTTGTGACCTATTTATGGTTGAGATTAGCAGTTACACCAGCAGCCACCCTTCCCTAATTGTACACGGGTGATTGCATGTTTTTGAAGGAAGTGAACCTCAGATGTCTAGTATGCGAGAAGTTAGACGCACCTGAAGCTGTTGTTTTTGTACTATAAATAGCAACAAAACAAAATCACATCATAGTAATATACGACTATGGGGTCAAATTACACACACAAACCAAAAAAAAGGTGGTTCCCAGTGAGGGGAGCCTACACTTTTTTTTTGTTTGATGTGTTATATTCTTCATTTTGGACTTTGTGGACTGTGCTGGTTCAAAGCACATTTCCATTATTACTGCTAATTATAAATCTTCCTGTTTAAGCTAAATTAAGATGGTGCGTTATTATATAATTTGAAGTTAAATTATTAGTTCACCATAAATCTCTTCTGCAGGAACGACAATGTGGAGAATTGTCTAGATTCCTACAGAGAAGCCTTTGATGTTTTATATCTGGTGAGTCCTCTTTTCTGAAATTATAACCTTTGAATCTTTGATTTACTTTGTTGGGAATTTTCTCACTAAAGTATTTTCTACCAACTTGGTGAGCTGCTAGAGAAAAGCCTGCCATGAAACAAAGCAAAATATGACTCCTGCACATGACTTACTCCGGAATAAGTTATGCAAATTGAGAGAATTACTTACTAGATCTATGTTACGTTGCCTGTATAACTTATTCCAGGTATTTTTCTCATGCAGAATGATGCAAGTATGTGGGGGGTGGTGAAGCTTGCTTCTGGGCTTTGTTCAGCTGGAGAGGATTGAGCCATCGGCTCTTTATCTCAATTCGTCAATTTATCATTTTCCCCCTCAAATTGATCAGTGGGTGGAGCTCTTCTTTCCCAGTCCCCTGATAAACTGGCACCCATGTCCTTGATCAGCCATAAATTAATTGAAATAATAGTTATTACCTACCCATGTCCTTTCATTATTAATTGAAATAATGTGTGTTTTGCATCTTAATAGCGCTGCTGCCGGTCAGGCTGATGCCTGGGCAGTGCCGACTCCTGGGAAATTGTCATTATTAAAATTGGTATTATTATAACCATAGGCGCCTATGTAAAACCTTGGATAAACAAGGTGTCTAAAATTTTTTCCACCTAATATGAAATTCAAACGGACCAAATTGACGTCATTTTGGAGCAATTGGAGATTAACATTAAAGAACATTTTATTGTTATTATTGAATCCTTGCCTTTACATATTTATCATATACCAGTTGGTCCAATACAGGTGTTAAATGCTTAAAATCATGCGGCAACCCAAGCCCATTCAACCTTGTGCCCTGTTCTTCATTAACATTCTCTTGGACATTCAGAATCAGACATTTTACTAAGCAATGAAATTATTAAAAAAAAGTGTCCGGCCATGCATTTACATTGGCAGGCCTGAAATATTCCATATTACATGGATTAACACTGACCAAAATTATTAAAACATTTACTAACACAGATCTCAGTCTTGAAATATGGACAAGATTGTAATGACTCCCCAGCTCAGAAACACGGGTAAAAGATTTTTGAATATTCTTATCCATCTTTGTAGATGAATCGAACTCCGACAAAGGGCAATGTCAGTACAAGTGTTTAAGGAAAGCAATTGCAGCTTAAAGCTTTACTCTGAATGAAATCGTAAACTTGCCACATGGAGCAAATTAGACATTTCACTTCCACAGGAGCCATAGCCATCCTCCAAAAAATTCTCTATGCTGGGTTATCGTGAAGACAACAGAAAAACTGATATACATTAATCATAGCCCAAAAAAAAAACTCATGCAACTAGAAACTGAATAAGAATGAATCAAGTGAAACACAAACCATCAATAAGTTTAGGAAAATGTAGTGAAAGCTCAAAAAATATGAAAATGTAGATGACAAGATCAGCATAATGACAAAAAACGCAAATGCTAAAGGGAACATTATATAACATCCCCTATGCTGCCAAGATGGCCCAAAATATCGATCACAGATGCTACATTTTCCCTCAACCCCCAAATAAACTTACATTATATACAGGAACTATTCAAAAATAAATAAATCCAACAATAGTGAACATTGGGAAAAACTAATCAAAAATTTGCATACCATTAATCTTCTTGAACCGCCTTCTGTGTTTTAATAAATGCAGCAACTAAAGTGAACCATTTCATAACTTTCCGATGTTCCTTGACATAAAGCCATGTCTGGAGAAATGTGAAAAGACTCTCGCTCACCCCACGCTCGTCTATGTAATTGTGAAAAGCATTTCTCATCTTGGGATCAAGATCCCTGTTCAATGGTGATCACAGAGGTATTTTTCAAACACGAAGCCAAATCAGATGTCAAAGTAAACGATGTAATACCATACAAGCTTTAGAAGTAATGCTGTGTAGACCCTCGAAAGAAAAGTCCAACAATAAAGGTAACATAGTGGATTAATCTAAAATTTAGCAACTTGTAAGTGAATCCAGGCAAAGCTAGGAAGCAATGCCGTGGAGACCCTCAAAAGATGATTCCATAAATGAAAATTTTAGCAAGCAAGCCAACAAACCGGAAGCAAGTGAATGCAAGCAAAGCTTTAGATTGAGAATGCATTATAAAATTTTTTAAACCTTTTTGATAACTCCAAAATTTTTATTATTACTACTACTACTACTACTACTACTACTATTATTATTGTTATTGTTATTATTATGATTATGATTTTGATTATTTTGGGTTCTTATGGGACTGAAATTACTATTGATTTTGACACCTGTACAATTTGAATAATCTTCCTGAGCTATGGTCAAAATAATTTAAACTCTACGACTGCACCAAGTAAAGAATAAGATCCACAAGAGCCAAAGAGAATTCTAGTAAAGCATGCACAGCTTACTCATAAGCAGGACCACTGTATTTGGATGAAGGCACTAGAAGCTGAGATAAATCCAATTCTGGCCTCATCGCAACAGAGTGAATTCCGACTGCATCACTATACAAACAACAAACAAAATGCAAGGACTCATTCTGTCCAGATTTTGAGACATCAACGTGAATTAATAGTTGATCAAGGTCGTCATCTTCAGCACCCTGTCCATCAGGAACAATGTTTGCTAGCCGCATCACGCTGATATTGATCTCCTCCTCGCCATAGATGCGTTTCAGGACAGGACCATTATTATCAAGTGCACCTTTCACAATTGAGAATGGAGATGGAGGGTCAATCTTCTGCAGTATGCAAGCAATTCAAAATTAGCCAAGCTGTTGACAGCTGTCATAGCAGTGAAAGCATGGTGCGCACACACATACACTCAGAACAAGGGCTGCAATCCAATGCAATAAATTAAATCACATCAAATTTAGCTACACCACCAAAGCCTAAAAAAATTATCTACGCTCAAAACCCACTCTTGATTGCACAAAACAACAGAAATTCTTTAAAAGCCATTTTGAAGATAGAACCAGACCTACCACAAAAATTTCAACAAACATACATAATAGAAATAACAGTGCCCTAATTTGGAACCCTTAATATAAAGCTCAAAAAGTCCCTGGCCTCTGTAGGGTTATCTCCCCATTCTTAAACCTTCATAAAATTCCCTTTTGTTAAAAAAACATAGTCATGAGATATATCCACCAATGTTTCATCTATAATAATCTATCAAGTGTTTTTTCAGGCAGAATAAAAATAAACATAGTTTGTTCTTTCAAATTAAGACCATGACCTTTTCAAGCAGTCAATAACAATTACTTCAAAAGAAAATAAAGTATTATCAATTAGCAAAATAGTTAGTAGAAACTATATCTGTCCTATATGGAATGTTATATATATAGAGTCATTTCCCTTAAGAAATATAATAAAAATATATCATTCAACCTTTCATTTTTTTCTTAACATGGTATCAAAGCCATAGCACCATTATCGTGCTCGTGATTCACAACGCAGTCTATGACACGATCATCGCTCCTCAATGGCGTGCTTCCCTCTCTACGACAAACCTAGACGCAACAATCTCTCTACGATGCAATCCATCCCGCAACACAGCAACAACCACAACAACACAGGACAACGGTAGTCCTTCTCTGCGATGACAGTCCCTACAGCGGACCCTGGGGTGCGACACGCGATCTCTCTCGCAAACACGACACGCGATCTCACAGACACAGCGCAAACTCGATGCAACTTGTCCCACGACGCTCCCCGACGCGACGCAACCCAAACGCGATATGAAGTGGCCCTCTGCATCGACGATGACGAAACGGTGACGACATGTCACGTTGTGTTCTCCTACAAATGCCACATGAGACATTGTTGCAATCCTAGACGCACCTCTCTGCATCGTATCCTTGCTGTCCAGATGATGGGCTCAACGACGACAACCCTGTGGTGACGTGATTGTGTTCTTGCCACCCAAAAGCAATACATGACACGATCGTGTTCTTCCCATGCACCAATTTGCTGGGATAAAGGCGAACGATAGGCGTCATTTGACATCGTCAATCCAATACTACAGGTTTTTCTAATCGATCATGATCCATATATCTATAAGCTTTGATCGTAACCCATTTATATGACTGTATATTTGCATACAGTTTATATGTATACAATTGATACATTGTGAGACTACTGATACATTGAACCAATGAATGGTTGGTGATTGAAGTGGTGACAACTACAATATATATATTCCTGCCTTGATCCTTTGTATGTGGAGGTGGACATTAGTCTGTTTTGTCAGCATTGCATTATGAAGGTGCATACATCATATGCTGGCATTGCTGATTCCCTTGAATTAGTTACTTTCTCCCGTGTTGATTATGAGTTCTTGGTTGGTTCTGCCTGGATGACTATAACTTCAACACATACTGCTATATTGACATTTCAACCATCAAGTAGTTCTTTTTATTTGCTTACTTTCAAGCCTGATATTTGGATTATAGACTCTGGCGCTACTCATCACATGACTAGTAATTCTAAACTCTTATCATCTTTTCAATTTATGGCACTTACATCATCTCATCTCGTTATCTTTACTAATGGTTCTCAAACCTGCATCACTGGAACGAGGACTACGCACTTAAGTCCATCTCTTTCCCTTTCAACCATTTTGCATTTACCTCACTGATCATACAACTTATTATTCGTTAGCTCCTTGACTAAAACTCTCAATTGTTTTATAACCTTTTCATCTTTTAGTTATATTTTCTAGGATCTAAAAACTGAATGGACGATTGTGGGGGAAATGAAGGACGAAATATGATTATACTTTTTCCTTTCCTTCCCGTCAAATAAATCGGGTGACTAAACCCTTTGAATTGGTTTACTTTGATGTATGAGGTCCCTTTCCTATATCAACATCTTATCGTTTCTGGTATTTTATCACATTCGTGGATGATTATTCTCGCATGACTTGATTATTTTTAATGAAAAATTGAACTAAAGTTTTCTCTTGTTTTCAGCAATTTTATCATGAAATTCAAAATCAGTTTCAAACCTCTATTAAATACTTGCGATTTGATAATGCCAAGGAATATTTGAATACCTTTTTTGGGTTTTAGCACTTTCTTGTCTCTCATGGTATCGTGCATCAAACTTCTTATTTCTATACGCTTCAACAAAATGGAATTACTAAACGGAAGAATCATCATTTAATTGATGTATTCCGATTTTTGCTTTTACATATACAACTTCTTAAATCTTTGTGGGGTTTTACAGTTCTTACAGCAAATTATTTGATTAATTGTATTTCTTCATTTGTCCTCCGTGGATGTATTCCCTACTTTGTTCTTTATCATGATGTTTTTCTTTTTGCTTTTCCACTTTGTGTCTTTGATTGTCTTTGTTTTGTGCAGTGCCTCAAACTTGGTTGTGATAAGCTGGATCGCCGCCTTGTTAAGTGTGTTTTTATTGATTATTCTCGCACTAAAGGATATCGGTGTGATGACCCCTCAACTAGTCGCATCTATATATCTACTGATGTAACTTTTCACGAGAATGAATCCTATTATGCTTCTTCCTCCCATAGCCAACTTGCTCCTCCGGTTATTCCGTCCCCCATTCCTCCAGTGTCTCCTCTCCTGCGTCAACTTCAATTGATCCGGGTCTGGACCATGACTGTCCATCTTATGACTGATTCACTGGACACACATATCATTGCCGTCCTTAAGCTCCTAAAGTTCCCCTCGCATCAATCAACGCTTCGTCTTTTGATCCGCCTCTAGGCCATGACCTTCTTATTGCTTAATGTAAAGGTACTCGTTCTTGTGTTGGTCGTCCTTTTGACTGTTTTATTTCTTATACTAGTAATGTTTGCTCTCAGTATCCTATGTCTCACTTTGTCTCCACTGCCAAGTTATCATCTTGTTTTTTTGCTTTTATTTCCTCTGTTTTGTTCTTGGTTGTGCCTCGCAATGTTGCTAAAGCTCTTGCTCATCCTGAGTGGCGCCAAGCCATGAACGATGAGATGCAGACTTTTCGTACTAATGCCACGTGGGATCTTACCCGGTTACCTGCTAATAAACATGTTGGATACCGATGGATTTTTACTGTGAAGGTCCATCCTGACGGTTCCAATGAATGATTAAAGGCTCGCCTGGTGGCTAAGGGATATACTCAGGTCTATGGCGTTGACTATGATGATACTTTTTCTCCTGTTGTCAAGATTCCGCCTGTCTAGGTGCTTATTTCCTCAGTTCATTATGGTTGGACCCTCCATCAACTTGTCGTCAAAAATGGCTTTCTCTACGATAATCTTGCCGAGGAGGTTTATATGGAACAACAACCTGGTTTTGTTGCTCAGGGGGGGAATCTCGTATGTCATCTTTGAAAGGCTCTTTATGGGTTGAAACAGTCTCTCCAGGCTTGGTTTGGCCAATTCAGTTCTGCTCTTGTTCGACTTGGCCTTTGATAATGTGAGGTTGATCATTCTATGTTTAGCTCCTCTTTCGCTGCTAGTTGTGTTCTCTTGCTTGTATATGTTGATATTATTATTGCGGGTAGTGACAAGGAGGACATTCAACGTTTGAAGCGTTTTCCTCCGATTGAGTTTTGTACTAAGGATTTAGGTCATTTGTCGCAATAGAAGTATATGCTTGATATACTTGATAAGGTTGGATACTTAGGAGTCAAACATGTTGCTTCTCCTATGGATCCGAATGTCCGGTTGGATTCAGAACATGAAGATTTGTTACATAATCCTGCTCAATATCGGAGATTAATTGGTAAGTTAAACTATTTGACAGTTATTAAACTCGATATTTCCTTTGTTGTAAGCACCGTAAGCTAGTTTATGAGTACTCCTCGCCCTACCCATTGGACTGCAGCATTACGGATTGTCAAGTACTTGAAGGGAGCATCAGGATGAGATCTTCTGTTTACCAAGCAGGATAATCTCGATATTCATGGTTATTCTGATACTGACTGGGCATGATGTCCAATTGATAGAAGATCTATCACTATGCTTCTTGATAGAAATCTTATACCATGGAAGAGTAAGAAACAACATGTATTGTTAAGATCTAGTGTAGAGGCTGATTACCGAGCAGTGACACATGTAGCAAGTGAACTAACATGGTTGACAATGTTGTTATTAGAAATGGACTTACCTTCTTCACGTATCTCAGTGTTGCATTATGATAGTCAGTTTGATATTTATATCGCTTCCAATCCGATATTCCATGAAAAGACGAAATATATTGAAGTCGATTGTCATTTTGTACGTGAGAAAATGCAAAACAATGAAATTGAACTCACACACAATCGGATTGAAGATCAACTTCTGATCTCTTTACTAAGCTTTTAGGGGGTATTCATATACATCAACTTTGTAACAAGTTAGGGCTATTTAATATATATGCTCCAACTTGAGGGAAAGTATTAGCAAAGCAGTTAGTAGCATACTATATCTATCCTATATGGAATGTTATATATATGGGGTCATTCCCTTTAAGAAATATAATAAAAATATATCATTTAATCTCTCTTCTCACTCTTAATATTATCAAAGTCCATATATAACTCACATTTCAACTAAATTATTTCCTGTTATTTTTATATCCAAAAAAAGTACTTTCATTTATTTATTTCATTATAATTTAGATTGAGATGCATACTTAGAATTTTAGAACATCTACATTAAGTTTGGCATAATCAACTTTTATTTATATTTTAAAAAAATATAGATTTGTAAAAAAACATCTACATTACCTAAGATTCCTTAAAATGAATTATTAGAAATAAATAGTAAATTTCTATATTTGAAAATTTACTATATCTCCAAATACTTTTCTTATAATTTTTTAATATATATATATTTATACATGCAATGCTGATCATTATTATTACTTCAAGAAGATTAATTCTACTTTCATTATCTTGATATTTTTTGTTTGTGGTGTGTTGGGAGGAGCAAAATAAGGGGGGTCCACCAATTTAGGTTTTTTCTTTGTTGCGGGGGCGACAAAATAGATACTTTGAATGAAGATCAAAAGAAATCTATAGAAAGGTACCTTACAATTATCTCAAGTGAAATATATTTGTAAGATTTTACAAAGATTTGACATGAATAATGCTAAACTAATCAAGACACTTTTAGCCAATGCCAATCATTTCAAGTGTTCTAAAGAGCAATATCCAAAGATAGATGAAGAAAAAGACTATATGGCTAAGGTTCCATATGCCTCGGTCATCAGAAGCTTGTTATATTTCATAATATGCATGAGACCAAATATTGCTCAAGTAATGAAAGTAGAGCAAATTTATGTCTGATCTAGAAAAACAGTATTAAAAAGGAATAAAATGGATACTTAGATCCCTGCGATGTATTACTGACAAATGTTAGTGTTTCAGAAAAAATAAACTAAAGTTGTAGGACTATGTTGATGTTAATTTGGTTGGAGAAATAGACCACAAGAGGAGCACTATAGGATATATGTTCACATTAGAGATTACAATAGTTAGTTGAATTCCTCAGTTGTAGAAAATTAACAAAGTATATAGTAGTGACAAAAACGAGTAAGGAGTTTATCTGGTTACAAGATTTATTAGTAGAAATAGGTTTCGAACAAAATATGAATGTGTTGCATAGTGACAATAAAAGTACAATACAATTGCCAAAAAATCAATATATCATTCAAAAATCAAGTATATAGGACTTCATTATCATTTCATTCAATTATTCTTGAATGATAAAGTATTAGTACTTATGAATATACAAGAAAGTAAGAACCCATATGATATGTTAACCGAAACCGTTATTATAGGTAAATTAAAATTGTGCACAACTATAATTGGTATTCAAGAATAATTGAAGTAAAAAGAGCTACAACAGGCGTGGAAACAAATTAAAATCAATCCTCACGCAGAAAATTATCAAAAGTAGAGGCTTTTAGATGGGACGATTTTTTCAAACATTTTTTTCAAACTTTGTAGTTGGCCTATAAATTTTCAACAAAGCCAGTTTACAGCCTCGGTACACTGTCTATAAATAGGAAACCCCATAAGCATGTAAATCCATCTCAAATTCTTGAGTATTTTGTGTGAGAAAAATTGAGAGAAAGATTTTATTGTAAAGAAAATTAATGATAAAATTCTCAGAATATGATTGGATTTTGGGATCAATAGTAAACTTTGTATATTTTCTCTCAAAAATATTGCAATAACTCTATAAATGTAAGAAATTATCTGAACTATGTAAAATTTCCGGTGTCCCATTTTTATTTCTTTATTTTTTTTATTTTCTCCCAATACCATGCCTGTGCCATGCTTGAGTAGGACACTTGTAATGTAGTAGTGTCCTTTTACTTTGCCTTCTCTTTCATATGAAAAAGAAAGCTTACCTACAGACTAGTAGCATGCATAGTCCTTCGGTTAAAAAAATACTTTTTTTTACTTATACTCGTAGAAAAGTGTAAGAAAATGAATATAAGCATATTAAAGGACATGGGTGAATAAATATGCTCAAAGCTTTAACTGCCAGTGTAAAAGATACATGCAGGTGTACTCAAATATATAGCACAAAATAAAATAGGCAAAAGGAGGGAGAAATACTGGGGGAAGTGTCATTTTAGAGACTTCAAGGTAGTGTTCTTTGAGACCACGAAGTAAAATGGAGTCAACTGCACCAGACATGCTGCTTGAATAACGTTGTGATATGATCCGCCATGGTTGTAGGGCACCCGACGCCACCACTTTCCTCAACATCACTTCCTTTTATTTAAGCGTTCTCCTTTTATTGAAACTAGAAATTATGTTGAGGGAAGAATGCTTCACAAGTGAAAGTTGATGAAAGTTATCACAGAATTTCAAACTTGGGAAAAATGACACAACAATGAAATGCATGATCATTAGCCACTGTTAAAGTTACACAGCTGAATGCTGGGAACAGAAAACAAAAGAAAATTCTGAACAATTTATAGGAAAAGAATCACTGAGTGCTGATTGACTTTGAAAAACCTGGTTCAGAACAAACAAATGAATGTTGACAATAACCAAGGTTACGAAGAAACATTCCTTTACCAAGAATCATGGGGGCTTAAAAAATTACATTGGATTATAAGATCAAATGTAAAATCATATGATTTTTAAGAAATGCATAAGTTCAAAAATTTTTGATTACAAGTTCAATTTAATGGAATCCACATTTGATCAAATATGATTTCCTAATTAATAAAAATATTAAATCCCTTTATATTAATTTCTAGTTGCCAATATTACATTAGAATCACAGCCAACTTTACTGCTGTAAAGGATAAAATGACAGTATATTTACCATCTAATAAAAATATAAAATCCATTTATTGTAATTTCTAGTTTCTAATATTACAATAGAATCACAGCTAAACTGTACCACCGTAAAGCATCACAATCAAATTTTCTGCTCATCGAGCTTATTTGAGCAATTATTTGTCAAACTCAAGCATTAATTGTGCAAGTCTTAAAATTCTAGTTCAATGGGACAATTATACACACATACACACTTACATATTCAAAAAATAATTACATGAACATGGGTTGAAACAAATGGTAAAAATAAATTAACAGTGCCTAATGTATATATATCATATAAATGATTTGAAAAGGCAAAAAGTTAATACAATTCAATTCGAAAGAAAAAAAAAATAAAGGATTTATTACACACAAAATAAGAAATAAAATATAAGAAATTGTACTTTTCTATATCTGTTAGAAAAATTCTAACACACTCTTTATTATCTACATGTAGAGAGCAAAACTTCAAATCTATGCTCAACAGACTCTTCACATGGCTCACTACATTTGAAAATCCTATAGTAGCTCTCCACATTTGAAGAGTTACTATTCATTCTCTACATATGATTTTATTATTTTTTTTTTTAAAATCTCTCATCTCTCGTCTCTCTCTCTTTGACGCTCTCCCATCTTTCTTCTCTAAGCATCTACAGCGGCTGGTGACGAAGGCCTCGACCAGAAGACTGTGGTGATGGAGCTTTGACCTTGGCTAGTGCAAGATGCCTCGTGGAGGCAGCTAGGATACATTCCATTGCAGATCAGGCAGGACAGAAACTCCAACCAGATCTGGATGAAGTGAAGCATATTCCCACCGGATGTGGATGAAGTGTGTGAGGGGCAACACAAACAAAGTTTGTGAGAGGCCTATTCAGACCGGTTGTGGAGGAACTGTGTGAGGGGCGGCAATGGCAATCCGTGTAGGGCGTAGGTTTGGTTGGACGGGGAAGCAAATAGCCGTATAAAAAAATATTATTTTAATAAAAATACAGATAATTTAAAGATGAGCGTTGGATTTTAAGTTGAAAAATAAATACCTACATTTAAAATTTTATTCACATGTAAAGAAAATATACATAGTAGCATTGGAGATGCTCTTAGAGTTAACAATGATACCAAGGAATATCAAATCTCTCACCTGTGAAAAACACTTATTCCTCTACCAGACTACATGCTCCCTAATGAAGTTCCCTACAAACGTCTCCCTTATGCTTATTAATAGACCAATTCTCCCATGCCCAAGATAACTAATCAAAGTGCATTATAATCCACTAAACCCTAATTAAACCGACAAATCAACCACAAGTCAACCACTAAAAAATGCAGGAGATGATAGTCAAACATTGACAACAATTCATTAAGCATTGCATGTCCATTTAATGAGCCCATTACTAGTTCACTTAATTAGCCCCCTCCTACGAAGGTTACCAATTCTGAAATCTTCTATGGAATTTTACCCTTTCAAATACTCTTCCAATAAAAATGCCCTCGACAAACTCCAACCAGAACCCACAATAGGTAGTGGATACAAACGACAAATTCACCAGAAGCCATATAAAACTTGCTACTTGTTCATTAGCTTTGTTCACCAAAAAATTAAGCCATACTCAACTTTACTCATCTCAACCAAAAGAGATCGAAAACCATGTTCAATCTGGTTCCATGCTACATTAATAAACACAAAATAGCTTTTGAGTCCAACCCAATTACAAACACATTAGAAGCCCTAATAAAAATGAGAAGGATGAACTTTGAAGGGAATTTGGGGGAGCTTGCTTTTTGTTCCTGAACACGTGTTTTCAGTTGTAAACAAGAATGGTTTTTAATGTTCATAAACAAAAATGAACTCCTCGAAACACCCTCTTAAAACTAATCAAAACCACCAGGCATGCTTCTCAGTAGGGAAAGTAATCATTGATGCAACCCTGCCACGCCAAGCACAAG
Source organism: Taxillus chinensis (assembly GCA_023512835.1). NCBI lineage: Eukaryota > Viridiplantae > Streptophyta > Magnoliopsida > Santalales > Loranthaceae > Taxillus > Taxillus chinensis. Next base: position 2,364,651 of record CM042090.1, on the reverse strand, counting down.
TGTTTTTCCCTCAGCTTTGAAGCATGCTTTTTGAAACTACTCCAAAAAGCAAGCAAAATAGTGATTAGTGACAGCCATACAGCTTATGAAGCTGCTCATTTAAAGCAAGCAAAATAGTGACAGCCATACAGCTTATGAAGCTGCTCATTTAAATCATAGATGTAATCAGCCATACACGCGCGCGCGCACAGGGAGAGAGGGAGAGAGGGAGGGATGGAGAGAGAGAGAGAGAGAGGGTACCCAGAACCCTCGTCGGCTGGCGCAGGAGAACAGTTTAGGGTCGTTTTTTCTTTCCGGTTATTTTCTCGAGCCGGTGGATTATTAGTTTATTGGTGCGAAAAGCGGGTTTGGTACATGGGCTATATATGTTCCATACCCGTCTATGGGGATCCTAATTACCCGGATCAAGATATCATCCTCGCACGGGGCGAGAGATACAACCTACAACATCTCTCACGCACGCTCTCTCCTGTGCACAGCCACCACCGAAAGATGTTGGATTCCAAAAACCTACTAGAGTTGGTCGTTTGAAGAGTCGAGTCGACAGTCCAGTCCCAAGTTTCATAATTCATGATCAAAGTTCCCTAGAGAATCTGGGTGTTGCACAACTCAGGTAAAGTTCACCTCTTGCTTCTATAATCACCCTTTTTTTGCGCCGTTGAATCATGATCGTAGTCTCCGTCTCTGAAAAAAAGAAGTATCAAGTTTACATCATTGAACGTGAAATTTAAGGTTTCTGTGATCTTCAATGGCCTCGGAAACTTTTTTAACCTTTGATTTGTGTTGGGTGATGCAAACTGTCTTTTTGGATTAATAACTGAATTGGGGTATTTCTTGATTATCTAGTCTGCATTTTCCTTATGTGCTAAATAAATTGTATATTGGGCCGTAGTTGTGTCAAAATAGGATGATTCTTATTCTCGTAACCTGACCTCATTCGGGTAGCCTTGGTTATTCTAGTGCCGGCAATGCCTTCAGGTTTGTATCAGGGTTCTTTTGCGAAATTTCAGGCAAAATTATGGAACAGAGAGGTGTGACCTGAAGTTAGGTTGAGGATCAAAATAATGACTGAATTACAGGTAGATTAGACGTGAGAAAAATGTTTCCACTGTTTCTTTTGTTCATAATGTTCGTTTTGATTGGTTCTAATATGCAAGGAGCTTCTTTTTTTAATAATAATAATAATAATAATAATAATATTATTATTATTATTATTATTATTATTATTATTAAATCAATTTGATTCATATTCCTGGTACATAGCTGTGTCAATGCTATTGAGTTATTTTATCTGAAGTGCCTGAGCTTTATGACTACATTTGAGGTTGCATTTTCTTAATGTAAATGCATGGGTTTATTCTTACTGATGTATTTCTTTTTCTATATTTCTTAATATAAGTGAATGGGTTTAGTTTTTCTACCTGCTTGTCCCTTTTTCCAAAGTTTCGTGGAAATCCTAAAAGTTCTGGCATGCAAACATGCTCCCAATATATTAAACTGGGTTTCATTTTCATTTCAATGTTTCTCTTTGGTAGGATTCTTGGCAGTTTTGAAGCAGATACGATGAAGAGACAGGCACCATATGAAGCCAGTGGAAATCGATATTCAGGTTCCCAGAGACAGCACATATCTGACTCTGACCAAAGAATGCTACAGAATGCTAGATTGAATAATTTCCTTCGCCAGCCTGATTCTCATCTTTCCGAGGAAGACAAGTCATGCTTATCTTCTAAATCAGGACGTTGGCAGTGGTGCAGAGATGATCAGAAAGTTTCTGGCCCTATGCCATCTCATTCTTACAATGAGGGCAAGTACTGTAAATATTCACATGTTATTTTAAATTTTGTGGTTATTACTACTGCGGGGAACATTGGAAAATTTTCTTGCGATTCATGTTCATCCAAATAATTTCCATATTCTTTAATGATCTAAAAGATTAATCTCTATCTTTATGTTTATGTAATGTTGGTAATGTTATGGGTATCATAAATACTAACCTGAAGAAGCTTTTATTGAGATTTGGCCTGTCTGATGCATGATAAAAATGTTTAGGATCCTATGTTCTAGTGAATGCAATGTTGGACTTCAGTGGATACCCTAAAGGGCAGGCAGCACATGTACTGTAGATTCTATTCTTTTTTCCTTATTATTACATTCATGTTCCAGATTACGAACTTTGTTTTATCGGCAAAGAGAGAAACAAATATCTTTAAATAAGATCCAAAAACATTTTAAATTAAATTCAATGTGGTTAAGATTTAATGGTTTCTTTGAATTGTGAATGAAGAATGGTATTCCCATGTAGTTAAATCTATTCACCCTTGCATATTTTTGAGAGATTGGCTAATTTTTAAGAAATCTGTTTTCTTACGAATTGCGCATGATTGGTTTGTGGCCTTATATTTTGACCAGTGCTTTTGTCTACTTTTCTTCGTATTGTTGGTCTCCTGTGGCAGTGAAAGTCTTTGGGAAGCTTTGTTTATAAAAATGTTGCTTTGCATTTGCAAGCAATATGTTTTGATAAATAGTAATTTATTCTAGTTTGGTAACGCCATTTAGTTTGCTGCTTATTTGAGAAGGCACTAGTGGCATGCTTTATTTGTAGTTAACATTTGTTCATACCCGTATTTTGTTGGATGTCAAAACATTGTGTGGATAAATATAACTTATTCTGTGTTGTACTATTTTTATCTGGTTCTCAATTGTCAATTTTGCTTGCTGTACTCTTGAAACCAGGTGGCATCTTTTATAAATCATATAACCTTTTTTTAAATCATGGTATATAATATGTATTTTATACATTTACAATAATGCAGGTCCAGGGGGCAATGGAAATAAATCTATTAACCAGGCTCAGATGTCAGATCTCGCCACAGATAGGCAAGGGAACAAAGAACCTAGCATTCAAGCTCATGAGCAAGATATGGAAATTGGCTATGGGGATAGTCCTTTACCAATGAATTTTGAAGGTGTTGAACAGAAGTTTGTTGATGAAATTATGAAAATAAACAAGGATCGTAACGATGCAGAGGATGCAGAAAATGCTAGGCACAGGGAGGTTAGTATGGCAATCGATGTAGTATATTTAGATTAGCATAAGAATTAAAATAAAATAAAATAAACAGAAACTATCTTTCAAGTGCTGTATAAAATGCTAAGTTGGTGAGAGCATATTTTCAAATTCCATTAGCACAGCCATTTACTTTTTGTATGCAAAGTAAATGGTTTCTTACCACCATGTGAATCGACTGTTACTTTATCTAGACACTCATTTCAGGCCAAAATTTTATATTCCTGATCCATTTTCAGTTGAATTGACTCGACAAAATTTTATATTCCTGATCCATTGTCTGCTTTTTGCAAATTCTTTAATTTCCAGGTATGGCACTTAGTAGATTGGAAGAACTAATGATTTAGGGTGTGTTTAGTTTGCAAACCAAAATATGATTCAAAGTCAAGTTTTAGTCTTAAAACTAGTTTTATAAAATTAAGTTTTGTTTTAAGTATATGTTTGATTTTCATGACCAAACCTTTAGTTTGTTTGATTTTTATCATGGTTTGTTTGATTTTGAAGTGATCAAAACCATGGTTTAACAAAACCAAAAAAGCAGTAAACAAACATGGCACATCAGCAACATTTTACAAAATTAAGCTATTAGTGAAAGGGGATATAGTATGCACACTGTCAGACAAAATTAACAAAATTTTGTTGTCCTTAATTGTACACCAAGCTATCAGTCATTCACTCGTAAACAAATTATTAGCTTTCACATTTGGAGTTCAGTTTTGATTCTAAAGCAGACCTTTTTCTTTCTGCTGTTGCAGAAACTAGTCGAGATAAACATGAGTTACCAGGAAAAATTGTCATCCATTCGTGTTCGGCAAGCCAGTTTGAGGGAAGAATTCCTGCGCAGGGAATCACAGGCAAGGTTACTTCAGTACCATCAAACTAGAATGAGCCACTACCCTGGTAATGCTGCTGACGCTCATGACTATTATGCGTCAGCAGCAGTTGCCACTAGAGAAGCACATCAACCATACTCATCTACTCAGTATGAGTCCTACCAAGAGAGGCGCCAATTCTCTGGCCGTGAGAGAAGTCAAGGAGGAACTGAGACAAGAGTCCCATACCCTGGTGGCCGTCTGTATGGAAGTGGTCGCTATTACTGATGGCATGGCTTGGAAGCTTTTACCAGATAATGTAGAACAGATTACTCTCATGTAGTCTCCCTATATATTGTGTTTTTTTTGTTGGTAGTAGAATAGAGGATCATTTTGGTCTTCTTGAGAAGTTAACAAGGTAACAAATCCGGCGTTAATAATTTCACATTTAGCTTCAAAAGCTGGTTGTAAATGCGCTGCCCGCTCCGCTTGATTTCATCATCTACGAGCTGCCATATTTATTGAATCTTCTGTTGAAGGTCCGTTTGATTTCATTATCTATCTGCTGCCATATTGAACTCCTGGTGAAGAGGATTTGTTATTGTTGATTGCATTCTTTATTGATGGTACTGCAGAAGGTGGAGGAAAGGAATATCTAAAGGAATATGAGCTAAAAAAATTAATCTTACGAGCACTTATAATTTAACGATGTTAGCGATTTTAGAATTATTGAAAAATAAGTTTAAATTATCATACTATATATATATATATATATATATATATATATATATATAAGAGAAAAGAAAATTTGGTTGTAAGTGTTTTCAGGCAGTTAGTAAACATGAAAGGTGCATGAATCTTTTTTTACTAATATTTAAAGGGAAATATACGGATGAGATTTACCCACCTGCTTAATACACTGATATATATATATATATATATATATGGCTGATAAAAAGAGAATGATTGCAATTTTGTTAGAGTGTAATTTTGATCTAAACAAGGATCGTAAGGATGCAGAGGATACAGAAAATGCCAGGCATAGGGAGGTTAGGTTAGTATGGCAATCCATGTAGTATATTTAGATTAGCATAAGAATTAAAATAAAATAAAATAAACAGAAAGTATTCCAATTTCAAGTGTCGTATAAAATGTTAAGCTGGTGAGAGCAGATTTTCAAATTCCATTAGCACAGCCATTTACTTTTTGTATGCAAAATAAATTGCGTCTTACCACCACGTGAATCGACTATTACTTTATCTAGATTTTTCCCTAAAAATAATATGACACTCATTTCAAGCCAAAATTTTGTTGTTTCCCTTTTTTTTTTCAAAAAAAAAAAAAAAAAAAAAAAAAAAAAAAAAAAAAAAAAACCCCCCCCCCTTATATTCCCGATCCATTTTCAGTTGAATTGGCGTGACAACATTGAGAGTGTAGAACTTATTATCTTAAAGTTTAATGTCCACTTTTTGCAATTTCTTTAATTGCCAGGTATGACACTTGACTATAGCAGATCAAAAAAATTTATGCGTAATGTCGACTATATTAGCGTGTTCGTGGTTTTACAAATGTACAAAATTGCATAAGTAATATAATAGATAATTAAGTCCAATTATCAAATCCTAGGAAGGTAATTGAATAGAAATCCTACCTTATCTCATATGACTCAAATTGGTTTCGGTTTTTGATTCCAGTTTAAAAACAAATTGCAATATTCAATTTATAAAAACAGTTCTGAAAATTTAAACTTAATTCAACAATCTAAAAGTATAGTTTCTGTATAATGAGGAATAGATTGGAGCTAGGACTTCATTTGAAGTATTTTCTTCTAATAATAACATAATCTGTAGAATTCATATTTATTTTTGTTTTCCATCTATTACCCAATGTCACGACCCGAGCAGCGTGGTGCTGGCAGGACATTTCTCAGTGGCATGATTCAGGAATGTATTCGTGCTACGTAAAGGAGAGGGGTTGGTTGAAAGTGTAAATGGTGCGCAGCGGAAGGTTCCAGGCAGTTCATGGAGGAAAACGGATGGAACCCCTTCGGAGTTCAGACGTGCCAACCCGGTTGAATGCGGGGAGCACGCCGCTAGTCGAGGACTTGACGTTGAAGAAGGGATTTGGCCATCCTTACACAAACTGGTCGGGAACTGGAGCCGTTCTCCTGATGAGCCTAGTGGCAGGGCGAAACTAGTCTACGTGTGCTTCAACCCTCAAAGGCTAAACTTGGCGGACCGTGGATAGAGAAGCTAAGTGCCGCAATGGGTTGAGAGGCGCAGGAAACCTGATCCCGTGACAAGTGGTATCAGAGCCGAATCGGCCCGTATCCTGAAGACTCGCCGAGCACTCTCGCGAGTAGCGTGATCCCAAGGTGGGAGCTCACAGAGGTGAGTCGACCGATAGTGTCTTGCACGCCTTGCGTCCATAGAATTGGAGTATCCTAGAGTGTGATACAGAGTTGGGCAAGGGAGTACGAAGGAGCACGTCGGAGCGATCTTGGAAGCCTCCTATCCTTTGGACATTGGGCGAGCGGGAGAGCATCTTGGTAAAGGTGTTGCTACCTACGGGGAAGCGATGTCCAAGTTGTTGACATTGGGCGAGTGGGAGGGGCGTCGAGGTAACGATGTCATCGCCTGCGGGGAAGCGATGTCGACAAACGCACCAAGGACATTGCGAGGATTGAGTGGAGGAGAATGTCATGACCCGAGCAGCGTGGTGCTGGCGGGACGTTTCTCAGTGGCACGATTTAGGAATGTATTCGTGCTACATAAAGGAGAGGGATTGGTTGAAAGCATAGATGGTGTGCAGCGGAAGGTTCCAGGCAGTTCGTAGAGGGAAACGGATGGAACCCCTTCGGAGTTCAGACGTGCCGACCCGGTTGAATGGGGGGAGCACACCGCTAGTCAAGGACTTGACGTTGAAGAAGGGATTTGGCCATCCATACACAAACTGGTCGGGAACTGGAGCCGTTCTTCTGATGAGCCCAGTGGCAGGGCGGAACCAATTTACGTGCGCTTCAACCCTCAAAGGCTAAACTGAGCGGACCGTGGATAGAGAAAATAAGTGCCGCAATGGGTTGAGAGGCGCAGGAAACTTGACCCTGTGACACCAATCACAATGCATGAGCTAGTTGCTTTCAAGCACAATAGCTCTGTGTACACCCTAACATGGAGATAGGTGACCCATTAAGTACTGGATTGTTTAATCTAGAGCTAGCATTACACCCACTCTTGATTTAGTAACCTAGGTTTTACACTGATTTTCACATATAATGTAATTTCTAGTTTGATCATCTTGAGTTTCTGGTAATTAAATTTCATCTTACAATCCATTATATAATTACCTAAAATATAGAACAACATGGCCAATATCATTCCATACAAATAATCAAGACTTTCAATAGATAGATGGTAGAAAATATGAATTTGCAGAATATTTCAGTTAACACATTACATTAAATTCTATCCTAACCCCAATCAAAGGGTTTTAAGCTATCATACTGGGTTTACAACATACAACAGAGAAATTATGCATAAATGAAGGGGAAAAATGGTAATTGTGGTTGTTTGAAGGTATATCTGATCCCTTTGATGTCTTACTCCCAGTTGATAGTGTTTCAGAATGTTGCAGATGCTCCAATCCCCCCAAAACTCCCTGAAATCAGGCCTCCAATGGGGATTAAGAAATTTTTGTATTTTTCTCTAATTTTTCCAACCCCAATCTCTTCCAAAAACTCAGCTTATATAGCCTCTAGAAATTAGGGCAACAGTAAAAACGAAAATGCATCCTCACAGCTGAGTTTAATCACAGCCCTTTAGGTGTAAACCACTGCAACTTGTGCAACTGTCTCATTAAAAATGTTAGGTGTGGGATGTCGTGTTGCAAACTTGGAAATAGTGCCTTTTGGCTTGGAATCAATGCAAATCTAACAGAAAACAGTTTGGTCTAGTGAACAAAAGCTTCATCTGACCATCTTCAAAAATCACCCGTCCAGAAGCAAAAATGGTCTAGCTATACTTGAATCAATATATTATGATGAAATCCCACTTGGTTGGGTGAACATGCCTTCACCTGACCATACTTAAATCTCACCTGACCAAAATATAAACCTATCTGAAAAGCATTGAATCGACGGAATCCAGCATGACATCACTTGGTCGGACAATCTTCACCCAATCATCTTTAAATCTCATCCGACCAGAAGTCAAAGTTATCTTAAAAGTCTTGAGTCAACGAATTCTGGATTAATATCACTTGGTCAGGTTAAAATCCTTCACCCAACCAGACGAGTTGTTCACCTGACCAGACTATTTTTGGTCTGAGTAGTCCAAATATGCTTAGCTTGGTCGGGTGAAATTGTCTTTTAATCCAATCTTGGCCGTCTTTTCTTGTGTAGCTCTTGTTTGCCTCAATATCTTGCTTCCATGGAGAAATCCCTGAGTTTAATATAAATAACACGAAAAACAGGCAAAAACTCTAAGGAAAAGCTCCAATTGGTGGTTAGGGTGTTAGAAAATATAAACATTTTTGAGTGATAAAGATGTATAATTCATGTCAATACACACCCAAAATGGCCCTATAATAGTGGTTCAAATGACCACTATCAAAATCCCTCAAACTTGAACCTTGCTCGTCCCGAGTGAGAATAGAAACACACAATCATAAAAAGCAAAATAAGAAAAGGAAAAACACAATGCAGATGATAATGTCCGATGGATATACTGTCACCGTAAATGGACATGTAATAGAGTAGAGGATGTAATGATGCAGCTTTAGCGACTTTATATTCTAACTCGTTTCATGGTCCAACAATCACATATAATCCTAGTTAATTACTAAGGAACAGTTTAAGTTGTCAAAACTTAAAGCAATACCAACAATCCCTTGGAATTCTCACAGTGGAAACAAAGCAACCTCACTCAAAGGATTATCCTCCCATCACTCACACTCCTTATCCCCAAGGGTTTTCAGACCTTAGAAAAATACATGCAGTTTATACTGTGGTGATTGATCATATCTTACCACAATCCTTAACTTTCACCATAGTCACATTAAGAGGTGAATTATCCAAGTGATGCTTGAAGCTAACACTACACAAAGAACTTCCTATTCTACTTCATGAGTGGAATACTAAATTGAACGAACATGGGGGGTATAATAAAAATAGAGCTCTAGGCTGAATTAATGCCACACAAGTTTACATAAGCAATCCTTATTTACATAATTGCCACTTAAAAGAGAATTACAAAAATGGGCTACATATTTATTGCCCATAACTTGAACACAATTGCCTTTTTTTTTTTTTGGAAATAATCTCAGAAAATAAGCATAAACTTGAATGTTTCACATCAATGCAACCTATAGCTTTAGTTTAGCCAATCAACCACTAACCCAATCACCACAGCCCACTAACACTGTATTTATCTAAGCTCATCAACCAGGGGATATAATCACACAAAAAGAACAATGATGGTGACAAATTGTTTCTCTCAATAACACACAATTCCAAGGGACGGAAGGTAATGACTTTAAAAATTTACGACCTTAGCTAACCCAAGTTGTTAACTCATACATGTGATGATCTCATTCTAATCAACTAAAAAGTTATGTAAAGGCCTAAAACATTATCATTAACACCAATTTCACATCTCAAGCCACAATAAGAGACTAGCATATTCTTCAGTTATTAGCTACTGAGTCAACAACATACATGCAGAGATTTGGTTTTGGTATTTTTTTTGTTTAAAATAACAGACAATTACACAAACATAAACAGGATGCAAGGCAAGTGAAAGCAAGGCAACGCCTCCCCCAAACATAGAAGAAAGCATGGTCCCCATGCAAAAGTAGAACAAAAAGGAGCAGAAGGCATACCAAAATCAACAGGATGGCTTAAATGAAAGATGAATTGAGCCACCATCTCATGGACAGCCTCAGGAGGGAAGGTTTCATATTTGTAAGCAATCCAACGACCAGCATGAGACTCGATACAGGCCAGGAGATAGTAGCAAACAAAGGCTCCACAACTATCTGAATTTGGCTACTGAGGGACGTCACACCGGATGAATAATGGGAGAAAGGACTGAACAGGATAGCACCCACATTGGGCATAAAAGTTGGATTCCTGTAGGGCCTGATGAAGATTGAGACAAAGACCCTGAACCAATTGATTGGCCCGTGCATTAGGATTAGGTTCGGTGAAAGGATCAAACAGTTTGATCGCTATAGCAGTAAAATTAATGCGGAGCATCACAAAATGATTAATGATGTGCACAGGAATGAGCACAAAATCCAAATTGACCCATGGCTTAAAACGGGTCTACTGGCTGCCAATATATTGGCAAATGGTGGCGGTTTGTGTCAGCGGAAAGTTATGCAAAGTGGGAAGAATCTCAAAGACCTCAGCCAAAGGAAATAGGTCTAGGTGTTGTGCAATGGCCCGTTTGACGACATAGACAAAAGTACTTATATCCAATGTGTCAAACCAATTCGGAGGTTCAGTGAGCTTTTGTAGACTGGAAGGGGAAACATATTGGGTGTATCCCGTGGAACGCCAAGACTCAATAGAGTTTTAGTAATAATCATGATAAGCCTCCTAAGCAGCGGGGGTGGTAATCACAGGTGGCATAAAAACATCAATTAAGGTCCAAAAAGCAAGTGGGTCCGCCTGACCCCGCTAAATGCTCTCCCGTGCCCATTTGCTAGCCACCCATTGAGAAGTTTGGCGAGCAAAATGCCATGGAGGGGACTGTGGTAGAGAAGAATTAGGCTCGACATATGGAGACGGTTTAGGAGAGCTGCTTGGAACTGAGATGACTGAAGGGCCCAAAAGATGAGCAAACTAATGAGCCAGATCAATGGAGAGAGGAACTTCTCAAGATCTTCATCATGCATTAAGGTAGTTAACCTTGTTGTTTGTTTGTTGTGCTTATGGTTGTTAATATCTTTGAGTTGCGTATGTTGTTGTGCCGTTGGTTACCTTGTTTGTGGGCGTCGTTTTGTCTATCATGTTAATTAGAGCTAAGTTGTGCATACTTTTGTTAGCCGGGGAAGTGCTACCTCGTAGTGGATGACTTTTCTTTTCGTGGATGAAAAGTCCTAAGGTGGGGAGGATGTGAAGACCCGTGGAAGCTAGGCCCGAATAGAGTTGAGCGTTGAGTTATTATTATTTTAATATTCGGGTTTATTGATGTACGTTATTATTATTATAATTATTTTAATATTTTAGGTTTACAATTATTATGATGTTAATATTATTAATATTATTATTTAAATATTTGAGTTGTTTACATTGGAATTATTATTGTTACTATAAATATTTTAATGTTGAGATTGTAAATATTAATCATAACGTTATTATTAATTATTATAATGGATTATAAATAATAATAATAATAATAATAATAATAATAATAAAAAATTACAATTTATATTATTATTTGATGGTCCCTTGGAGCCTAAGGGGGGGGGGGTGAATAGGCTCTTATTCGAACTCTTTCTTTTCTCTCAAGACACAAAGACTTATCTAGTTTAAGTGATAGAATCACTGCGGAAGATAACCAGGATAGTGGAAGTATTTTGTTTTATTATCACAAGGTGATTACAACAAAATAAAGCAAACACTCTCTTACACTCTGTTTACAATTATGAACTCACACACTAGCCAAGTTCCTTTTCTAGTTTTTGCCCTGCTTAGCACTTCTATACATGAAGTATAAGTATGAATATTTATACAAAACATTCCTAAGAGACAACCTTGGAACTTGAAGTTCCGGAATGCGTTCCGCACTAACTATCCCTCGTATCTGTCCTGCCTTGACTGCTGTGGATTGTGGAGCTCAAGATCTTGGATTTGAAGAGTATAAGTGTCTTTGTGAGTTCCGAGATACAATTAAGGTTGTGTCCACATATCCGGATGATCCACGTGTAAGATTCTTCTTGTTCTAAATGCATTCGTCTTACATCGGGACAAGACGAGCCGATAACTTTAAATGCGGTTTTGTTGGAGCAGTGTCTTCTTGGTCCGGTGTAATTTTCCTTACTCCGTAGTTAATGAAGCTCGGAACCTTACTCCGTGTCAGTGGTTGCTTACTCCGTATCTATTCAGTACTAGAATCCTTAGTCCGTGTCGCGTTCCTTACTCCGCATGTAAGTTCCTTACTCCGCATGTAAGTTCCTTACTCCGTATGTAAGTTCCTTACTCCGCATGTAAGTTCCTTACTCCGTATGTAAGTTCCTTACTCCGGGCGAGTAATAAGTACGGATTCCTTACTCCGCATCTATTTTCCTTACTCCGCACTTATTTTCCTTACTCCGCACTTATTTTCCTTACTCCGCACTTATCCTTTAAGTTCTTAGTCCGTAGGATTGTTCCTTATTCCGTATGTATTGTTACTTGGTTATTTACCAAGTGTTTGACGACACTAACTCTTGTCCGGATCAGGATTATGTATCCTGTCCTTAGCTTTGCTCTCACGAGTGCATCTTTGGGTTAGTGACATACCTTCCGCAATGATCAAATAAACACAAAAGATCTCGGGATCAAATTACATAAGGCTTTAACAAAGATTATCCAAATTCGGGTTTGATCCAACAATCTCCCCCAATTATGGATATGCCCAAACCCTTTGTAATCTGATCTGGTAAGCGATGCAAAAGAATATCATACAGAATATGCAACACAACCAATTTCATTAATCAGCAACTAAATACAAATCAGCCTTAATACAGATTTTTCACTAAGGTACATAAGGCTTACTATACTTGAAGATCATAGTTGCTTGCCTTCTCTCTTAGCTCCATTGTCTGTGCATCGTAAAGGTGGAGTGTTGGCTCCAATGTTTGTCCACGTTAAGAATGATTTGATGAAATGACAAACAAAGGCTCCGCAGCTATCTCCATCCATTTTGTGGCACTTGCTTCTTGCCCCGAATGTCGCCTTGAGTTTCTCGGTCGAGCACAGGGGTGTGATACCCAACTCTTCATATAGTCCGGCTTTCTTCACGGCTTCGGTTAGTCCGAGACACGAGGTTCCCATTGATTCTTCCTAACGAAGTGCTCCACAATCTGATGAGAATCAATGAGAATCATCTGCTTGGACCGAATCATGAAGACGACCATCATGAAGTGTGGCGACATGATCCGGTACGGAATGAGGATGGTTGAGAGAGTTTTCCATGGCTTGCTATCCTCGGCGATTCCGTCGATGTAAGTCCGAATTAACTCCACACCGGGAAGATAGCCCTCATTCCAACATGGCGGAACTTCAAACAAGTGCCCATCTTCGTAAAGAGATGGAAACAGCCTCATCTCCATTTTAGCGACTCTCGAGAAGTTATCAATGTCTTCGTAGTAAAGAGTCCTTTCTCCGAACAAAGAGTCCGAATGTCGGCCGGAGAGAAAGGATACATTTCAGAAAGACATCTTCTCTCGGCAGAAGACGCAAAGATAGGCTTTCATTGCCTTGCGCAAGCTTCCATCCGCATCGGACGGGTCAAACTCCGCATAGGATGGGAGGAAGGTATCACTGGCGGATGAAGAGGATGGAGGAGGAGCCTGGAGGTGCAGGAGAGGAGCTAGGTTGAGAGAAGCGGCTTCGTTTGGGAATTTGAACTCCCTGAAGCACCGTGGCAGGCCGCTTCTCGGTCCGGAAGATGGTTGTGGGGCAAAAGGAGTAGACGGATCGAGATGACACTTTCTCCCCGGTTTGGCGGATCGCCAGGAAGCAACGGGAGGACGAGCCATCGTATGCGCCAGATCCGCGAAGGAAGTAGATAGTGAATGAACGGAGGTGGCGACAAGATCCATTTTCTCGCTCAATGGAAGTGGAGGAGTCGGTGAGGGCGAGAGAGTAGTTGGGCGCCGAGGGCATCAACTTTGGCGGCGATGGCGGAAATTTGGGCGCTTTGAGCGTGGGCATGGCGGTCCAGTGAGCGGAAAGCACAAGATCGGAGTGGACCGTGCCAAAAGAGGCACGCCCAAGTGCTAACTCTGGAGCTTTGGAGGACTCCCCCGCATGAACGGGGAGCAGGAGTGCGGTGGGCGAGGAGTCCGTAGGAGTAGCAAGCAGCAGCAGGAGCAGCCGAGCATCGAGAGGCATCCGGAGCAAGAGACCCGCTTTGTCCAGACAAGTCAACCACGGGAATCGCGGCGGAGAGAAGAGGGCCCAGCCTTAGCAGGAGAAGGACTTCGGGTAAGCAGGGACTTGGGCCTGAGGGTGTAGGGAACGACACATCGGGAATGGCGGCCGGCGTAAGAAAGCCGTGGTCCAGATTCCAGATGATCATAGTCTCCGGGGATTGGGTATTGCGTGTGTAAAACACCCGGAGATCGGTGTCGAGGAATGGAGGAGGTGTGGGCTAGGCTGAAACGGAGCCGAGGTCCGTTAAGGTGACGGCGGAGAGATGGTCAAGGTAATCTCGGGGTTGAGGTAGAGGAGGCAAGGGGGCTTCCTGAGAAGCGGCGGGACATCGCCGGTGGCGACGGCAATAGCGGTATCAACCGCAGCAGCTATAGCGGATGTGGAGGGAGTGGGGACATCGCGGCAGAGGGGGCGAGGAAACAGCTTTAGACGCACTACGCCGAGAGGGCCCCGCAACCTCGGACGGTTCAAGCACGGACGCTTGGGCGGGAGGCCCGTGAGTGGGAGGGGCGCAACGAACGGACCGAATCCGGGAGGATCGGTGTCTGAACCGACCTCGGGGGCTTGGCTGTCGGAGGGGTCACCAACAGAGCTGCCGTGTTGTTCCGGGGCAGGGAGAACGCGGAGTGCTACATTGGGTCGGTGAGCGGTCATGCTCCCGTCCGGCGTGAGATGACGAAGGTAAAGAGCCGAGGGAAACGAGACAGCATTAACTCGGGCGAAATGGTCCGGACGAAGATGCAGGAAGACAATGCTGAGGATGCGCCCATAGGAATGGTTTTTGTGACCATTCTGTAGCAAACGAAATAAAAACAGTCCCCAATCCATCGGAAGACCTTCAAAAACGCCGTACATGGCCAGTAGAAGATCGTACGGAACTGAGTCCAGGGGCGATGTGCGAGCCGTAGGCATCGACTTAGAATAGTCGCCATACATCGATAAGAACCCTGGAAGGATTTCACCTTGTATTCCTTCCCTTTGGTCGTGCACCCCATAGAAGCTGCCATCGGTTCGGCATCCGGACGCTGTGGTTCACCAAGAGGAAGGTGAAGAGCGGCGCGGAGAACAGCCGGAGTGATGATGATGGATTCACCGCGGACATGAGAGGTTATGGAATCGGTGGTGCAGCGAATCCGTTGGTAATACTCAAGAATGTCATCGATAAGAAGATCGATGGGATTGGAGACCAGGTTGAGTATGTGCGAGGCTTCAAGAAGAGGGCGAAGCTGGTGAAACCAATCCGGAGGATCGGGAGACAGCATTCCAATCAACGAGATGGCCAGGATTGACGCCGGAAAGAAAGATTCTGGGTGCCATTGCAGATTTGATAGGAAGGAAAAGAGGAAAGGTGAGGTCTTGACGAGTAGAAGGAGCAACGAGAGGGTTAGGGATTTGAGATGAGCAATACTCGTGCTTCGCAGAATGATCGAACATATAAGACCGAGTCCGCAAATGTCGGCGGGTCTAGGAATGTGGGAGTGAGGTGGGGACCCGCGCGACATGCCGATGTCATTTGTCCGGATATCGAGGCGTCTCCGAATAAAACGATGTCGTGGAGACCGCATGACCAAGTAGAGATTACAACTGGTTGCCATCCAGGAGAAGTGTGTGTGCAACCCGAGATAGGCATTTAATGAATCATCATTATTCCTCCTCAAAAGCATGCGACATAAGAGTATACGTGGATTGTCACAATTGAACAAAGTCGGGAGTCCGGAGGAAAGAGCCGACACTCATCCGGGAGTTAATAATATTCGTGAAAGAGTATCCGGATGAGTAATAGACCTCGTCCGTCATAAACGAGTTTGGTGAGAATGTAGAGTAGATCCCTTTGCGATCAATAAGTCGAAGAGAAGAGAAGTACCACAACACTTCAAATCCGAGACTATGGACTGGATTTATCAATATGGTTGCAAAGAAAATCTGAACCTGTAGCTAAATAAAGATATACGGAAAATACAAAAGCTGAACAGGCAAGGATTAGTACGGATTGGAGAAGATAATCAGTGAAAAACAACATAATCCGAACTAATAAGAAACAGAACTCATGCATGGCAAGGAATGTAGTAGACGTACGCAATGTGAAAGTGATCAATATTACCGAGTCAGGCATATGTCGGATAGCAATACACAGGTTCATATAGGTCAACATAACTGAAACCGTCTTGCCGAACAACGTAGCTAAGATTAATTAAAGATCATATGATTTGGCTTCATTAGGATTCATGAGTGTGAAATGATAAGGTGAACACATGTCAAAAGAATGCAGATGATTAGTCGATTAAAATGCATGGTTGAAGAAAGAAAATACATCCAAACATGCCACTTTTCCGATTTAAAACAAGATGTCCAACAGATCCGGAAGTAAAAGCTTAGAGGAGGGAGAATCCGAGACATATTAGGGGTTCATTGCTGCTCCCCCGTAGATCATTTAATCCTCTCAATGAAAAGCTCCCCCTCAGATAGACAGTCAAGGAAAAAGGTCATGAGACATATACGGGGGGTATTCCTGAATAAAATATAAAGCATTTTCTCCCCCGTAGATTGTGCAATCCTCTCGGTTGACCGTTCCAATTTGTAGTTCAAAGACTGTCTATCTTATAGGAAAACTATACTTTAGCTGATCGAATGCGTTTGTGTATTCATCCACCAGGCATTCCAAGCTAGCCCATTTCACTTCTTCAACTATGCACGTTAATGGAGTAATCTAAATGAACATGCTTTGGTCATGTGGTGATTAATGGATGTGAAGATCATGAATCCGATCGAGGTAAATCATATAAACCGTAATTATGTTAGCTTTAAACGACTTCAGTCGGGAAACGCAAGCATCCTCCCATAATGAGATTGAGATTAATATCGAAGCATGAAACCGTTGAACAAGAAGTATGATCAGCAATACAGGCAGAGAGTTTCTACTACTTTCAAGAAACATACAATGCATGGTCTCTGAGTAAATATCTTGTTGGGTAACTCAAATGAGAAACTATGCAGAGAAGTCGAGCATACCTAATCGGAAGATTAGTTTAGAAAACCTCGCATCAGGTAGAGGCTTTGTAAATATGTCTCGCTAATTGATCTTCAGGGCAACATGTTCCAATGAAATATGGTTTTTGAGAACATGATCGCGTATGAAGTGATACCGGACCTCAATGTGCTTCGTCTTAGGATGCATGACAGGATTGTTGCTGATGGCAATTGCACTAGTGTTGTCACAAGAAAGTGGAATAGAGGACATGGTGAATCCGTAGTCGGTAAGTTGACTTTGCATCCAAAGTAGTCAGGCACGACAACTTCCAGGGAGCCTATATATTCCGCCTCAGCGAGAGGTTGATACGGAATTCGCTTCTTACTGAACCATGAGATCAATCTATTTCCAAGAAACCGACACGTACCGCTTGTGCTTTTCTGTCGATGCGACATCCAGCTAAGTCGGCATCGAGTACCCGGATAAGGTGAAGTTGGACTCCTTTGGGTACCGAGTCCCAAATTCATCGTCCCTTTGAGATACCTTAATATCCGTTTTACATGAAGCATATGTGACTCCTTGGGATTCGCCTGGTATCGTGCATGAATGCAAGTTGCAAACATAATGTCCGGGCGACTTGTTGTAAGATAGAGCAAGGATCCGATCATCCCTCTCGTAGTCGATCACATTTATCGATATGCCATCCACATCCGGATCTAACTTGGCACCGACAGGCATGGGAGTTTTGACGGGAGATGAACCTTCCATACCAAACTTCTTAATAAGATCGCGAGTGTACTTAGCCTGATCAATGAAGATTCCTTCCTTTAATTGTTTGACTTCTATTCCAAGGAAGTAGGACGGTTCTCCCATCATGCTCATTTCAAACTTGCCTGTCATCAACTTAGCAAACTCTTCACAAAGCTTCGGATTCGTTGATCCGAAAATGATATCGTCCACGTATATTTGTACGATCGAGTGTGTCCTTTCTCTTGTCGTAGAAATAGGGTGGTGTCTATCTTCCCTTTTTGGAAGTTATGAGCAAGTAGGAATTCGACGAGTGTGTCGTACCAGGCTCTTGGAGCTTGCTTCAACCCATATAGAGCTTTCAAGTTTGTAGACAAGATGTCCTGCCTTAGGTTCAATGAAGCCGGGAGGTTGTTCAACATACACCTCCTCTTGAAGGTCTCCATTCAGGAATGCGCTCTTGATGTCCATTTGATAAACTATGAAGTTTTCATATGAAGCATACGCCGAAACATTCGGATTGCCTCAAGTCTTGCGACCGGAGCAAAGGTTTCATCATAATCTATTCCTTCTTCTTGACGATATCCTTTGGCTACCAGTCCTGGCTTTGTTCCAGGATTACTATTCCATCCGTATCAAGCTTGTTCCGGAACACCCATTTAACGCCAATGACTTGCTGAGACTTAGGCCTTGGTACTAAGGTCCACACATTATTTCTCTTAAATTGATTCAGCTCTTCTTGCATGGCTTCTATCCGGTTTGAATCTTGAAGAGCTTCATCTACCACCTTTGGTTCTATTTGAGATAGAAAGCATGAGTAAAGACTCATGTTTGAGGTGGCTGCTCTTGTTCTTACACCAACGGTAGGATCACCAATCACTTGATCCGAGGGATGGTTTCGGGTCCATCTATAATTCTGTGCATGTGTTGGTTGATCTTGAACAATTTGAAGCTCTTCCAGTTTGGGTGGTTCGGTTGTATCGACCGATTGAGCTTCGCCCGTAATTAGAGGTACGGATGAACTAGTTGGTTCTGCAACACTGTTTCTTCCAAGTGTTAACTAGTCCGAACGAACTTGAAGGGGCCCCGGGATTTTGTGTATCCGTAGGAGTTTGTCCGGAGCTAAGTGGTAGTCCGGAGTCGAATCATCCGTAGCATCATCCATAAAATTTCGTTGTGTCTCGCTGATGCCACGTGGTTGGTCAGGATACCAGTCAGGATGTGTAACAGGGATATTCATAAACTTCGAGTAATCGACGTTGTTGTCCATGACCTGCATATTGGAATTTGAAGGACCGACTTTTGACCAAACAAGATTAGCTTCATCAAAGGTTACATGGATAGATTCTTCAACTTTAAAAAGTTTTCTATTGAAGACCCGATAAGCCTTGCTATGAAGTGAGTATCCGACAAAAATCCCATCATCGATTTTTGGTTCAAATTTATTCCGGGTCTCTTTGCCATTTATCGGGATATAGCAAGTACACCCAAAGGCTCGAAATGTGAAATTGAAGGTTTTCGTCCTCTCCACATCTCATAGGGTGTTTTCATGGTAGATTTATTTATTAGAGTTCCGTTTCGAACATAGCGGGCGATGGACACGGCTTCAGCCCATGGACGAGAGGAAGCGTTGCTCCTGCTAACATGGATCTACCAGCTTCAACTAAAGTTCGATTCTTGCGCTCGGCTACCCCATTTTGTTGTGGGGTTCGGGAGCAGAGAAATCATGTTGTATGCCCTGTTTCAACAATATGATCTCATTTCTGAAAAGTCAAATTCGTACCATGATCACTCCTGATGCATTTAATGCTCAGTCCTTGTGAATTGCTTATCCAGTTGAAGAGATCTACAAGATGTTCAAAAGTTTGATCCTTTGATTTCAGGAACATCACCCATGTGTATCTCGGTGTAATCATCGATAACCACAAGAGTATATCTCGCACCACTAGTGATGAAACAGATATAGGACCACATAGGTCCATATGAAGAAGTTGCAGAGGAGCAATTATTGAGTTAACCGATTTGCTCTTAAAGCCGTGTTTGGTGTGTTTACCAAGTTGGCATTCTCGACGAGAGTGTCTCTGGAGAACTTGAGTTTGGGTAGACCAGGTGACAAGATCAAGTGACGCCAATTTAGACATAGTCTTAAAATTTAAATGTGCGCATCGCTTGTGCCATAACCAACTATCTTCATCTCGTTGCTTTCGTGAGGAAGCATACAGGTCGAAGAATTATTTCTTAAGACCACTTGAATATATGTCCCCATCTCTTGATCCGGATAACTTAACATTTCCGGATAAGTTTTCTCTTACAAGATCAGGTGTTGGACAAAAAGGAAACAAGAAATCCTTTGTCACATAGTTTATCCGACACTTAACAAATTATGCTTTAAACCTTCGACTAGTGCAACTTTAGTGATTGATACACCAGTTAGTTAAAGTGCCATACCCGATGCTTTACCTTTGTTGTTGTCGCCATATGAAACGGATGGACCTTGTTTATCATTAACTTCTACAAGCGAGTCTGGTCACCCGTCATATGTCCGGAGCATCCACTATCAAGGATCCACTTGCTTTGATTGATCTTTAACTTCAAGTGATCCGGCAATTCATTCCAGAATGCTCCTGAAAGACAACAGTTTACACTTTTGGTGCCCAAACTTGTTTCGAGCGGTTAGAGTGAGCAGCAGATTGTCAACATTTACGGATTTGATTTTGTTAGTACTCTTAGCTTTCCACGTTGACATTAACTTGTTAGTTTCGGTTGCTTCTTTTGTTTGGGTTTTCTTGGGAGAGACACTCCTTTTAGATTTAGATCTTGTTTTGCTCGAAGAACCCCTTTTATTAAACTTATCTTTATTTGATTGAAATTGATTACAAAGCCAGTATCGATAGACTCCAACATTCATAGTGATAATGACCCATTTCCTACGGATGGAACAGACACTATAATGTGAAGTACAAACAGGGGATACAGGTCTCTTAGATTTTACAGCTTTTTCTACTCGTTCCCTGTGGCCTAATCCATTACGTTTGGGTGACGCGTTCTTGGCCCTAAATGTGTCGGCTTTAGCCTTGTCTTTCTTTTTGGGTGCTACGCTTTGGCTATAATCGCAGCAGCCTTCCCTTCATCTTTAGTTACGGGTGCTACTGCTTCGGGAAGTGCGAAGAATGACCTCTGTTCCACAATCATAAACTATGGTGCCACCTGAAATGAAACCATCCAACGGTTTAGATGTACTAACGGGATATAAGTTGGTTAGTTTAGGAGTGAAATCCGGAGGACACTCGGTAGCTTGAGCTATGGAGGTTGATGGTTCAGAACCTAGGCCAGGTTTGACTCGAATGTCGTCAGGGTCGATCCTAAAGGTAGAGGCTATTTCCCCGGATTTTAGCCACTTTACGATTTATTTCCTTTTCTGTTCCGTTCATTTTCGAGTCTTTTCACTATAACTTTTAGGCCTGAGAGATTGGTATTTAACAAATGATTTTCAGCTCTTAGATCATGATACCAAGCTTCCTTTCCTCTCGAAGTCGGCGACGTCCTTTTCGAGTCTATTAATAGTAAATTCGAGACGTTTATTCCGACTTTCCATATCTTTGTACATTTGAGTAATTATTAGTCTCTCATTCTTTTCATGATCACATGCAATAGTAAGAGATTCTAATTTACTCAGGAGCTCGAGATAGAAGGTACCTCAAGATTTGCCATGAGGCGGACGTTCGGCTTAATGGTCGGCTCATCATCCGAGGATTCCTCCTCTTCTTCCGAGCCACTCATGTATTTTGTCACGAGCGCCTTTCTCTTGCTCTTGCCGTTATCCGAGGTGGAGCGGCGAGGATTTACCTTATCACTTTTCTCGGCCACTTTTGCTTTGGACCTGCATTCCTTGGCCCAGGGACCAGTTTCCCCACGGTTGAAACATTCCTGGGAACCGGACTCCGGTCGCTCCTTCCGTTGGAACGATGATGATGAGCGTCTTCTAATCCCTTTTCTGCTTTCCGTAGGAATCGCTCAAAGGATTTGACAAGAAGGGCTATCTCCTCCTCCTCGTCGAATCGGAATTATCGGATACGTCCGTATCATCATTCCTCGGTATGTTTAGACATTCGGTAGCTTTGAGAGCTACCCCCTTTTCTTTCCGAGCTATTTTCTCATCTCTCGTCGAGTACTTTAACCTGACTTCGTGAGTCCGCAGCTCTCCCATATAGTTCTTCAAGGGGAACATACCGCGCTTTTGTCCGATTGCATCCGGAGTTGTTTGGAGTAGTAGCGATCCGGCAAGAAGAGCGAAAGAACTTGTCATTGATCCGGGATTGAGAGTAATGCTCATTGACGCCTTCGGTTCAAGTATGAGCTTGCCGAATCTCCGATAGATGCTTTCAAGTGATTCGCCCTGTTTATGATTAAAACTCTCAAAGTTCCGTCCGAGAGTACAGATCACATCGCATCTGGGGACCGACTCCCCTCATAGAGGATTGTCGGTTGTCCCAAACAGCTTTTGTCGTCGTGCAGCCCTGGACGTCCGTGAAAGCCTCGGAGTCCAAAGACGATGTAACATAAGCCGAGCCTTTTCACTAGCGCACGCCAGGCTCTTTCATCGTTGGTAAGTTCAAAGATCGCTCTTTGGCCTCCTTACGCCATGTTCTCCGATAGTCATCGGAATTGGAATCTCCTGATGAAGACATGGCCACATAAGATGATCATGGCAAACCATAAACATCTTCATGCGAGCTTTCCACTGGGAGAAAAGCTCAGGTGTGAATTTGGGCGGTTTCGTTAGAGTAAACCCAGAACTCCGTGGTTGAGAAGCGGCGGCAGCAGCAGGTTGTGGTGGGTCGACGACATTTTCACCGCTTTGCTTCGATTCGGGATGGGCTCCTGTGCACCTCCGGAGTTAAGGCGAGTGTTGAATAGCATCCGCTTTCTTCGGCCATTTCTGAGATTGAAAGAGTGGGATCTCTACTTAGAACGAAGTAGAACTTGCTCTGATACCACTTGATGGTCCCTTGGAGCCTAAAGGGGGGGGGTGAATAGGCTCTTATTCGAACTCTTTCTTTTCTCTCAAGACACAAAGACTTATCTAGTTTAAGTGATAGAATCACTGCGGAAGATAACCAGATAGTGGAAGTATTTTGTTTTATTATCACAAGGTGATTACAACAAAATAGAAGCAAACACTCTCTTACACTCTGTTTACAATTATGAACTCACACACTAGCCAAGTTCCTTTTCTAGTTTTTGCCCTGCTTAGCACTTCTATACATGAAGTATAAGTATGAATATTTATACAAAACATTCCTAAGAGACAACCTTGGAACTTGAAGTTCCGGAATGCGTTCCGCACTAACTATCCCTCGATAACTGTCTGCCTTGGCTGCTGCGAATCATGGAGCTCAAGATCTTGGATTTGAAGAGTATAAGTGTCTTTGTGAGTTCCGAGATACAATTAAGGTTGTGTCCACATATCCGGATGATCCACGTGTAAGATTCTTCTTGTTCTAAATGCATTCGTCTTACATCGGGACAAGACGAGCCGATAACTTTAAATGCGGTTTTGTTGGAGCAGTGTCTTCTTGGTCCGGTGTAATTTTCCTTACTCCGTAGTTAATGAAGCTCGGAACCTTACTCGTGTCGTTGGTTGCTTACTCCGTATCTATTCAGTACTAGAATCCTTAGTCCGTGTCAGCGCTTCCTTACTCCGCATGTAAGTTCCTTACTCCGCATGTAAGTTCCTTACTCCGTATGTAAGTTCCTTACTCCGCATGTAAGTTCCTTACTCCGTATGTAAGTTCCTTACTCCGGGCGAGTAATAAGTCCGGATTCCTTACTCCGCATCTATTTTCCTTACTCCGCACTTATTTTCCTTACTCCGCACTTATTTTCCTTACTCCGCACTTATCCTTTAAGTTCTTAGTCCGTAGGATTGTTCCTTATTCCGTATGTATTGTTACTTGGTTATTTACCAAGTGTTTGACGACACTAACTCTTGTCCGGATCAGGATTATGTATCCTGTCCTTAGCTTTGCTCTCACGAGTGCATCTTTGGGTTAGTGACATACCTTCTGCAATGATCAAATAAACACAAAAGATCTCAGATCAAATTACATAAGGCTTTAACAGCATTATCCAAATTCTGGGTTTGATCCAACATTATTATTATTGTTATTAATAAATCTGGTGATAAATTGGTAATATAAAAGGAGGAGTTAGGGTAAAAACTCTACATTCGTTGTGCATGCACAGAATCTGGTTGGAAAGAGCAGTGAATTGAAGCCATCGTGTTCTTGATCTCCCGAGTTTGAATCAGGTAGGTGTTTCCTGATTATCAATTATGCTAATATACGAAACGCAGATTAATGGGAATTAGTTTAGGTTAAATTTTCTTTTATACGTATAAGTGGATGAGTATATGGGTATAGTTGTTTTTGGGGTACCAATACTTTCGTATCGTGGTTGTGTGACGGCGACGGTGGGATGGTCGTGCGGGGTGGAGGAGCGGCGCTGAGGGCGCCAGTTTTGGGCGTCGTGGCCGTCGATCGGGTGCGCCGCGCGGGAACGTTGGAAGAGAAGGGCGGTGGCGACTATGCCGCCTGATGGCATCAGTCTTGCGCACCTTGTGCGCCGTGTAGCAGCGAGGGGGTGTTGGAGACGGTGGTCTACACGGCCGTCAGGGGTTGTCTGCGCGCTGGTGTGGAGATGACGAAGAAGGGGGAGACGCGGCTTCGGTCCCGCTGGGTGCAAACCCTCCCCAGCCATGTGGTTGGTTTGGTGGGCCGGTCCAAAGGGACCAGCCCATGCCTCCTTGGGCCAGCAAAAAAAAAAACATAATAATAGTAATAATAAGAATAATGATAATAATAATAATTATTATGAACATAGATGAAAATATGTATGTTGTTAGAGATCGATTTTATTAGTTTAATGGAATAAAATTCTGTTTGGTTCGGTCGCATAAATTGGTATCTGAGGCGTTGGGTGTTTGCTGAATATTAAATATGTATGTGTGTATACTACTTGTGGATAGTGCTTAACTGGTGAATTAAATATTCTGTAATGGTGTTATATGGAATTCTGATTGTTGGGATATTTTGTTTGATTAATTTTGTGTGTGGTTTTTGCGATGGATTTGGTGAGTTAACCGTGGGTCCCATATAAGGCTGGCAAGAGGCCATGGGTCCCCTATGTGGCTGGTTAACTCAGGTCCCATATGTGGCGGGTTGACGTTAGGAACACCATGGGTCCCACATATGGCAGTTTAGTAGCAGCTGAAATTCCTGGAGTTGGTGGCGGGAATTTCCATGGGTGATTGATTTGCCGGCGTGAGCCTTTAATTATTCGAAATCTGATGTAATTTATTTGTAATTGGATGGAATTTATTTGTGTTGGAATGTGACACTACACTGGCACATGCATTCACTAATCATATAGACCTAGGAATGTGAGTAAAAGGATAGTGGAGATGGGGAATCACCTACTGGGCACTCGTGCTCACCCTACTTTATTATTTTTTATTTTCCTACAGGTTGTAGGGAGTAGCTGTTGGAGCCACAATGGAGCTGGGCGGGACATCTTTATGTAGGATATTCCGTAGACCTTATTATTTTATTAATTTCCTTTTCGGACTCGGGTCCGTGACAGTTGTATTAACTTGGATAGCTGGACCTTGTTACTTTGTGTTTATGGGTGTAGACTGCAGTAGTATTGATTGCCCTGATAATTATTTGTTGATTACATGTTCTATTTGGGTCATTGGTAAGTACAATGCTACCCCCGTTGTAGTATTGTATAGGAATGGGTCAGTCTCCAACCCCTCGACCCCTGGAGTGGGCATGGGGAAGTCGCGTTCCTAATTCTGTGGGTTTCAAAATTTGGGGGCGTGACAGAACTGGATCCGTGTACATGGATTCAGGCCTGGCGGATGAGGGTTCCGGTATATCAGGTCGCATCGCAGATTCTAAGGGCATAGGTTCTGGATTAGTGAAATCAAGGTCAGGAGCAGGTTCAGAGGTAGATGGAAAAGAAGTAAGGTTGTGGGAAGATGAGGGTGAGCGCTGGACTTTAGACTTGCGGAAATCCTTAAGGAAGGAAAATAGTCCAAACAACTTCTTTTTATGTTTCTTCTGGGCAATTTCCACAGCCCGTTCAGAAGATTGCACCTCCTCAGTTAACGTGGCGAGAGTTTCCATGAACTGATCCTCAGAAACTGGTGGCACCTTAGGTGTGGGAGGTATCCCAACATAGTCCTCATCAAAGTAATCATCCATCGAAACAGATGATTGAGTAGAAAAATGAAACGACTGGCGATGAGGGGCCCACTGTGGTGGGGCCCTATGGGGCATGTCCTCATAAGCCTGGCTATATT
Source organism: Taxillus chinensis (assembly GCA_023512835.1). Classification (NCBI taxonomy): domain Eukaryota; kingdom Viridiplantae; phylum Streptophyta; class Magnoliopsida; order Santalales; family Loranthaceae; genus Taxillus; species Taxillus chinensis. The sequence goes on along the minus strand of CM042090.1, from coordinate 2,338,545 downwards.
GTCGCACACGCTAATGCACACGGCCAACCAACCGAATAGCAAGGGTACCATCCTCAGAAATACTGTGCAGAAATAATTTAGAGGGATAGGGGTGGATAGAGAAACCGTGTCAAATAAGGATGTTAACAGAGAATAATTTTTGTGAGCAACCTCCCAAACAACCTTTTTTGTTGTAAATGCATCCAGAACTTAAATATGAAATTAGCTAGTGATAACGTGCATTTTATGCCGTTATTCTAGTGTTTATTTAGGATGTTTAAGAGCATGATTAGAGCCTTATTGCTTCATATATCATATATATTTGCTCTAACCCCTAGGAAGATGCTAGTTGCAAATACATGCGTTTTTAAGCTGTTTTGGCAGGTTTTGGACCTCACTTTTGACATAGTAGATGGCCTCAAACAATTTGCGTGCAAGAACAAAAGTTTCTTAGAATGATGTCCTCCACCTACCACAGAAATTTCAGAGCATTTGGAGCTGAACGTGAATTCACCCAATTCACGTGCAAGCCTATTTTTGCCTCTCAGGCCTCTACAGGATGCAAGGAAGCTTGGGGAGAAGTTTGAGCTGATTTGGAGGTGCACGTGAATTCACCATATCACGTGCAAATTGGCGTGTAGAGATATTTTTGGACCGATCCAATCGTTTTTCCATGCTGATCATTTGTTCCTGAAGGCCCAAGTCCAAATTGTGGATGGAAGATAGAGTTTTTAATGTTTCGAGTGTTACTTATCAAAACTACGCCGTTTTGATAAGTGGGCTAGGTTAAACACCTCAAAGCCCATCCAAACTCTATAAATACAAGCCTCCACGCCTCTGCTATGTAGGCTTAACCCCCCCCTACACGTTTTTAGAGAGAGAGAGAGAGGCTCCACGTCTTGGAGGCTGTCCTTGACCTAGGAGAGCAGCCGTCGCAGCAGCCGTCGCGGATTTTGGAGCTTGGATTTGAAGCCTTGCTGTGCGCGTGATCAAGAAGAAGATGTTGAGCTTTTCTGCTTTGGTTTTGCTTGTAATCATGCGTGAGTAGTTCTTTTAATCTAGGGGAGCAATGTAGCCCCCTTGTTGCTTTGCTGTGTTTATGAATATTGGGTTTGGATGATTGAGTTTTGCATGTTTTATGAATCTGTTCTTAATTCTATCTTTGGATGTACACCTTGGTATTTTTAGCCCTAGTCTGGGGGCGGATTGAGATTCATAACTTATTTGTAATTGGTGTGATCATTATCCTTTTGCAAGTATGATTTATTGGCTTTGCATGTTTGTGTGTTTTGATGACCATTCTGGCATACAACTCTTAAAAAGGACCTCAATGACCATTTGTTGTCCTTGGCTTATGTTTAGCATGTTTTCAATCGACAACCCTAATATCATGAACCAAGTAGAGATAACATAGGGAGGTGAAATTGTGACCCTAGATGCTTTTAATCCTTGAATCTTAACCCTAAAATCGGTTTACTTTCTTTGTTTATTCAGAAAATCACATAAAAATTAGATCTTTAGTTTAAAAAAGAAAACTTTTTGCCAAGACATTTTATAGAACAAGAGTAATTGGGTGATTTGATTTGAGAACTAGAGAACTAGGTTAATCCCTGTGGGTTCGACCCCTTTCTTGCCGCTATTCTTTTAGTGCAAACTTAGGAAATTTATTATTTTGAAGAGAGATTTAACGACATTAGCTAGCTCTTTTAGAGAGGCTAAAAATCTTGTCTCATCAAATTGGCGCCGTTGCCGGGGATTCAACGGTTAACTAGTTTTTAAAATCAACATTGAGTGAAATTGTTTGAATTCCGATCTTGGTGTTTTATTTTGTCTTTTACTTTCTGTTATTTTGTGTTCTTTATTTGTTTATTTTGCATTGTTCGGAGTCGCTGGGTGTGTTCTTGTTGTTTTACAGGAACATACACCAAGTGTTTGAGGTATTGCTAGTTGTGTATGCGATGAGGGAAACTTGTGCCCTTTAATCCAGAACCCGAACAAGACTCCAATGGATGAGCGTTTGGAGATGAGGAGGAGCTAAGCATGGAAGAATGTTTGGAAAGGATGATCCAAGGCAACAAATATTTGTGGGAAAACCAAGGGAGAGATGAGGAGAATTCAATGATGGCGAGCAACATGTTTATGTTCCAGGCCATGCGGCAGATCAATTTTCATATAGTGCTTGGGATTGCGCTGTCTATGATCCTCCCACAAGCAGTTATTCATACCAGGAGCCTCCTTGTTATGGTGAGAGTATTAATGGAGATAGTAGAGAAGTATGGCCAACTTGCACCCAACCCGAGGGTGACTACTATCCACAAGAGCCACCACCGAGGAGTTTAATGATTTCTTCAATGGATATTCCGAGAATAGATGGGTTGGGCAATATCAAGATGAAGCTTACTATGAAGCCCCACTCTATGGCAATTATTGTCCATATCAACAACAAGAGTGGCAGCCCCAAGTTGAAGATGAAGAAACCGAAGAGAGGTAAAGGATTTGAATGAAAGGCTAGGACGTATGGAGACTACCATAAAAAATATGGAGCAATTATTGATGAGTATGGCTCAAAATGCAAATACCGGAGTCTCATCTCACTCCTTTGCCGATGACATAGAGATAAAAACCGAAGAGAATTGCAAAGCCATCACCCCAACTTCCATGAATCAATCTTTGACGTCCGCCTCACAAGAATGGGAGTTTTCTTGCTAATAATGATTCCTAAGATGAAGCTCGCATTCTAGCTGCTCAAACCATTAATGCCTGCTATAGAACAAGGAGTGGATACAAGGGCAATGGTTCATTATGATGAGGTTGTCCCTCCACCACAATTTAATAGCCCATGTGATGTATCCACTTCAACTCTTCCCATGGTTGGAGCTTATGAGGACAATTTTTCCATCCAAGAAGAAGAGGAAGACTTGAATTGTTCCGGGGTGTTAGAAGAACATGAGAAACCAATAAATGACAACCCAAGGATGCAAAGAACAAATCTTGGATGATGATGCTATAATTCTCATATCTGAAGGCACATCAAACCAAGGTACTCTTTATGAAGACAAGCTACATGAGCCCACCACTACTATGTTTGCTTTGGAATCATCTTCCCTTATACAAGAGAAGGAAGTGCTTGACAAGGGAGGTAACCATGCGTGCATCATGACTACTCCAATTGTAGAGTATGTTGAATTTGTGTTACCACCTCATTGGAATGAGAGGAAGGAGAACCATAAGTTTGTGGAGGTGTCTCCCTATCAACAATTGAATCAGGAGTTCAAGTGGCTCCCACGGCCGGTTCATTCATCCGATTGCTATGGTCTATGAGACTGGCCGAGGTTTACAATGCAAGGATGAAAGCCTTTCATACATTGGTTGAGTTTAGTATGACAAGGTCTAGCTACTGACCTTAAATAAAGCGCCGGTTGGGAGGCAACCCAATGTTTATTGCTGTGTTTTATTTTATGTTATTTTCTTTTATTTATTTTATTCAATAAATTGTTTGCAAGCTAACCATTGTGCAGAGACTTTGCGTCTTTCTTAACTAATAAAGAGAGGCCATCTTCAAAGGCTTCCACACCAAAATCACTCCAAGTGGGATCTTTGCTTGCTACTACATGATGGCTATTCTCAAGGGAGAGAAACTTGGGAAGTGCGCGGTGAGACGTCGGTTGACTTTGTGGCTCAGGTACGACGAATGGTGGCCAATGTCATCTACTATTACGAGTGTGCCAAACCAGGGGTAAGTGTTTTTCCTACTCCCTATTTTATGCCCTGAGGACATAGCATATTTTAAGTGTGGTGTATGGGGAGTGACTTGAGCCACTTGCTTGTCTTTTATACTTGCTTGTCTTTTATGTTGTGATTGCATGTTTTATTTATAACTTAAAAAAAAATGTTTTTAGTTGCATGATTGTTTGAGTTGTTTGCTTGAATGATTTGTTTGTGGAGACATGGATATTAAGTATGCAATTTTGGCTTAAAATTTAATTTTTATGCCACATTAGTATCATGTTGTGATAAGGGTGTTAAAGTAGTTAAAATGTGCTCTGAATTAGTTTAATCATGTCTATATCTCTTGAATGATATCACCATGTTTTTGGAGCTGAGTTTTGAATATTAGAGAGCATGAAATGCTATGATGACCTAAGTAACCCTTAAAGTTGAGCGAAAAAAGAAATGAAAAATGAGAACAAACTTTCTTTTTAGCCCTTGAGTGACATTTAGGGTATGGGTAATAATTTGATTTGCTACTCATCTTACATTCAACATTGGTTATTTAATGGTAGGAGTCAAGTAAGCATGTGATTACTTATTAGTGCTCGGTGTTTGGTGTGTGGAGTTAGGATGCAAGACCTCTAAGTCATTGTGACTGTCTTTGCATTCTTTTCTTTATTATGAGATATTATTGGAAAAGGCTGTGATATGGAATGTGAAAAAGCCATCACTTAATTGGGAAATGGGATGTGAGACATCAATGAATTTCTGTCTCTCCTTATGTAGCAAAATGGCAAGGAGTTTGCATTAGAAAAATCAGTCTTATTTATGTGTTATGTGAGTAAAAAAAAAGAGTGAATAATCCATCAAGGGAGAGCATAAAATGCAACCTTGTAAGGTTATTACTAAAAAAAAAAAAAAGAGAAAGATTCAGAATAAAAGCCACACCGGCTTGATGTTTATGTGTGATTGTTTAGATTTGTAGCCACATTGGCCGAGTTTTTGTTTATTTGAGAGTGTTGAGCTCAATTCTCTGGCTCATGTCTTGTTTTATCGGTTAGTAGAATAGAGAGTGAGTTTATTGAGTTTAGACTAGCGTGTGAGTTCAAGTAAAGTAGAATAGAGAGTGTGTTTTCTTTGATGAGCACAATAGGGAACTCTCATGATTGCTTGGCAAGTACTTAATCAATAGTCGATGGCGAGTTTAGAGATAGAGTTTTCCATCCATTGTTCATTGATAGGTATTGGGCTTGAGCATTATTATATTCGAGTGAGGCTGCTTATCCTTGGTAAGAACTTAAAGGGAAACTAGGTGCTATTTTATCATGGATTGCTTGCTCATATCTGAAATTTAAGTGGTGATATTGCATGGTTGTTGGACTAAGGATATGGACATGAATGAACTAAGTTATGACTCATTTTGATGCTTAAATTCCCATTTCATCATGATAGAGTTGCATGCTTAGGAAACCATGATTCTCCTTTATTGTTATTTTATTTTTCTTCCGTTTGACTCGCGTGTTCATTTTATTTTTTGCATGCTTGTATGTTTTTGCTTGAGGACAAGCAATGGTTCAAGTGTGGTGTATTTGATAACGTGCATTTTATGCCGTTATTCTAGTGTTTATTTAGGATGTTTAAGAGCATGATTAGAGCCTTATTGCTTCATATATCATATATATTTGCTCTAACCCCTAGGAAGATGCTAGTTGCAAATACATGCGTTTTTAAGTCGTTTTGGCAGGTTTTGGACCTCACTTTTGACATAGTAGATGGCCTCAAACAATTTGCGTGCAAGAACAAAAGTTTCTTAGAATGATGTCCTCCACCTACCACAGAAATTTCAGAGCATTTGGAGCTGAACGTGAATTCACCCAATTCACGTGCAAGCCTATTTTTGCCTCTCAGGCCTCTACGGGATGCAAGGAAGCTTGGGGAGAAGTTTGAGCTGATTTGGAGGTGCACGTGAATTCACCATATCACGTGCAAATTGGCGTGTAGAGATATTTTTGGACCGATCCAATCGTTTTTCCATGCCGATCATTTGTTCCTGAAGGCCCAAGTCCAAATTGTGGATGGAAGATAGAGTTTTTAATGTTTCGAGTGTTACTTATCAAAACTACGCCGTTTTGATAAGTGGGCTAGGTTAAACACCTCAAAGCCCATCCAAACTCTATAAATACAAGCCTCCACGCCTCTGCTATGTAGGCTTAACCCCCCTACACGTTTTTAGAGAGAGAGAGAGAGGCTCCACGTCTTGGAGGCTGTCCTTGACCTAGGAGAGCAGCCGTCGCAGCAGCCGTCGCGGATTTTGGAGCTTGGATTTGAAGCCTTGCTGTGCGCGTGATCAAGAAGAAGATGTTGAGCTTTTCTGCTTTGGTTTTGCTTGTAATCATGCGTGAGTAGTTCTTTTAATCTAGGGGAGCAATGTAGCCCCCTTGTTGCTTTGCTGTGTTTATGAATATTGGGTTTGGATGATTGAGTTTTGCATGTTTTATGAATCTGTTCTTAATTCTATCTTTGGATGTACACCTTGGTATTTTTAGCCCTAGTCTGGGGCAGATTGAGATTCATAACTTATTTGTAATTGGTGTGATCATTATCCTTTTGCAAGTATGATTTATTGGCTTTGCATGTTTATGTGTTTTGATGACCATTCTGGCATACAACTCTTAAAAGGACCTCAATGACCATTTGTTGTCCTTGGCTTATGTTTAGCATGTTTTCAATCAGACAACCCTAATATCATAAACCAGTAGAGATAACATAGTGAGGTGAAATTGTGACCCTAGATGCTTTTAATCCTTGAATCTTAACCCTAAAATCAGTTTACTTTCTTTGTTTATTCAGAAAATCACATAAAAATTAGATCTTTAGTTTAAAAAAGAAAACTTCTTGCCAAGACATTTTATAGAACAAGAGTAATTGGGTGATTTGATTTGAGAACTAGAGAACTAGGTTAATCCCTGTGGGTTCGACCCCTTTCTTGCTGCTATTCTTTTAGTGCAAACTTAGGAAATTTATTATTTTGAAGAGAGATTTAACGACATTAGCTAGCTCTTTTAGAGAGGCTAAAAATCTTGTCTGTCAGCTAGGGAAATACGTAAATTTCTAGTGACACTGTACATAACCATCATATGCTCTTGAAGGACTGATTCTTGCTTAGGCAGTTGGCAAAATAGACATTTCCCAATTAAAATAGCCAAGAATCTAAACTGCTGATCAAAACCAGTTTTCTTATAGTATCGATGCATAGCCCCACCAGGATCTTGATAATTTAAAACATCACTTAATTCATCTTTAGAAAGAGGGGGAATGGGAGTACTTGCCTCAGGAAGAGCAAAAATGGCATGAATAATACTAGCAGACACAATAACTTTAAAGCCCTGAATATAGCCCACCAAGCATGTCTCTCCCGCCCTGTCATCCTGATACACAGTGTCGTAAAATTCCTCAGTCGCCCCTTGCAGCAATGGACATGGGTTTGAACATAATCGCAAGCCGCTGCTTTCTAGAGCAGCGTCATCATCTGCTGCCGCCATGAAACTGGACTGTGCACCAGAGAATCCCAATCAAGCACAAACCCAGCAAAAATAGCCATGAGAGAGAAAATAGGCTGGGATAGCAGAAAATAAAGGAGGTGGATTTTCATTCTCTAGAGTGAAGAAGTGGAATGAAAAGGCCTGCCCACACCTCCCCTTTAAAACCAGATGTTGCCATGTCGATAGAAGGCTCTAGAATCAGTAGATGCAACCCACGTGGCCGTGGTCGGGTGAGCTCACCCGACCACGTGTTTCTCGTGATTTCTTGGCTTCTGTGCATGCTAAATAACCAAAATAACCTTTGTGGGTAAAATAAATATCTGGTCAAGTAAAGGTCCTTTATCCGACCACTTTTCTGAAGCTTATTCTAGGTCTTCTGAAGTTGGCATCGGCGATTAGAAGACAAACAGGTAATTTTAAGATGTGGTCGGGTGAACATCCTTCAGCCGACCAAGAGTATTAGGCCTTCAAATTTCACCCACATATCCCGGATGTTGAAAACAGACGAAATCGATCTTCATAATTGTGGTCGGGTGATGGTTTGTTCACCCGACCAAGTCCTATTTTCACCCATTTTGGCACAGTAAACATCGGAAGTCATTTTAACTGAATTGGTGAAGTTAGAATTTCATTTGGAGAGAAGGAAAGTAAAATTTCCACCAAGTTATACTGTTCTGATTGTGCATCCACTACTAATAGTTACCAATCCTGTTCTAGAGTACTCACAATAACAAAAAGAAAATAATAAAACAGAATGTCGGGCCGCCTCCTGGAAGCGCTTGTTTAGGATCCCAGCTAGACCTTAGTGGGTGATATCACTATTGAGCTACATCAAGGTAAGTCACAGTTCTCTCTTGTGACTGCCCCTGAACATAGGCCTTCAATTTGTACTCATTAACAAGAAATGGTGTTTCGGTGCCCTTTTATATTTGAACAGCACCATTCTTCAATACTTCGTGAACATAATATGGACCGAACCACTTGGACTTAAGCTTCCCTGGGGATAATCTCAGTATGGAATTATATAAGAGCACCATCTGACCAACCTCAAAATTCTTCGGGATTAAGTGCTTGTTATGCCAGTGTTTGGTCTTTTCCTTATATAATTTAGCATTCTCATAGGCTGTGCATCTGAATTCTTCAAGCTGATTCAGCTATAGTAGTCTTGTTTCACCGGCCTTAGTGGCATCCATATTAAGAAACCTGGTGGCCCATTAAGCTTTATGCTTTAGCTCCACTAGAAGGTGATAGGCAGTGTATTCTAAAATTTTTTTGATCTCCCTGTTAGACACCTCTGTCTACTCATTAGCCTGAGGATGATATGGGGTAGTGATCCTGTGGCGAACTCCATATTTCTGTAATAGTCTATTAAGATGCTGGTTGCAGAAATGAGAACCACCATCACTGATGAGAGCCCTTGGTACCCCAAACCTTGTAAAAATTTGCTTCTTTAGAAATGTCTAATGTCACGACCCGAGCAGCGTGGTGCTGGCGGGACGTTTCTTAGTGGCACGATTCAGGAATGGATTCGTGCTACGTAAAGGAGAGGGGTTGGTTGAAGCGTAGATGGTGCGCAGCGAGAAGGTTCCAGGCAGTTCGTGGAGGAGAACGGATGGAACCCCTTCAGAGTTCAGACGTGCCGACCCGGTTGAATGCGGGGAGCACGCCGCTAGTCGAGGACTTGACGTTGAAGAAGGGATTTGGCCATCCTTACACAAACTGGTCGAGAACCGGAGCCGTTCTCCTGATGAGCCCAGGGGGGGGGTGAAACCAGTCTACGTGCGCTTCAACCCTCAAAGGCTAAACTTAGCGGACCGTGGATAGAGAAGCTAAGTGGCGCAATGGGTTGAGAGGCGCAGGAAACCTGACCCCGTGACAAGTGGTATCAGAGCCGAACCGGCCCGTATCCTGAAGACTCGCCGAGCACTCTCGTGAGTAGCGTGATCCCAAGGTGGGAGCTCACAGAGGTAAGTCAACCGATAGTGTCTTGCACGTCTCGCGTCCATAGAGTTGGAGTATCCTAGAGTGTGATACAGAGTTGGGCAAGGGAGTACGAAGGAGCGCGTCGGAGCGATCTTGGAAGCCTCCTATCCTTTGGACATTGGGCGAGTGGGCGAGCATCTTGGTAAAGGTGTTGCAACCTGCGGGGAAGCGATGTCCAAGCTGTTGACATTGGGCGAGTGGGAGGGCGTCGAGGTAACGATGCCATCGCCTGCGGGGAAGCGATGTCGACAAGCACAACGAGGACGTTGCGAGGATTGGGTGGAGGAGAATGTCACGACCCGAGCAGCGTGGTGCTGGCGGGACGTTTCTTAGTGGCACGATTCAGGAATGGATTCGTGCTACGTAAAGGAGAGGGGTTGGTTGAAGCGTAGATGGTGCGCAGCGAGAAGGTTCCAGGCAGTTCGTGGAGGAGAACGGATGGAACCCCTTCGGAGTTCAGACGTGCCGACCCGGTTGAATGCGGGGAGCACGCCGCTAGTCGAGGACTTGACGTTGAAGAAGGGATTTGGCCATCTTTACACAAACTGGTCGGGAACTGGAGCCGTTCTCCTGATGAGCCCAGTGGCAGGGCGAAACCACTCTACGTGCGCTTCAACCCTTAAAGGCTAAACTTAGCGGACCGTGGATAGAGAAGCTAAGTGGTGCAATGGGTTGAGAGGCGCAGGAAACCTGACCCCGTGACACTAAACAACCTTGGAATCATTCAATGGGGTAGCAATTGCTTCAACCCATTTGGACATGTAGTCCACAACTAGTAAAATATATAAATTTTTGAAAGAAGAGGGGAATGGTCCTATAAAGTTTATACCCCAGACATTGAAGAGCTCAACCTCCAAGTTGTTTGTCAACAGTTGCTCATTTTGGCGGTTGAGATTTCCTGTCCACTAGAAATTATCACACTGCATAACATAGGCTCTTGCATCCTTGAAGAGAGTAGGCCAAAAAAAAACCAGATTGAAGCACTTTTCCAGCAGTCTTTGTGGCACCCATGTGGCCACCACATTCTCTTTTTTGGCAGTGGTTCAGAACATCAGACATTTCTTCTTTTGGGACACATCTTCTGATAAGCCCATCACTGCAGGCCTTGAATAGCAATGGATCCTCCTATATGTAGTGCTTAACATCATCCAGAAATATCTTCTTCTGTTGGTAGCTAGACTGATAAGGGAGAACTCCTCCAACCAGGTAGTTGACATAGTCTACAAACCATGGTGTTGTATCCTGCACCACAAAGAGTTGTTCATCTGGAAATTCTTCCATGATGGTTTGTTTATCTTCACCTTGAGCGGGAGGGTTTTCTAGTCTAGATAGTGGTGGGCTACCACATTCTGAGTTCCTTCTTTGTCTTTGATCATAAAATCAACCTCTTGTAAGAGTAATACCCATCTGATTAGTCTAGGCTTGGAATCTTTTTTAGACATAAGATACTTGATTGCAGCATGGTCTGTATACACAATAGTGTGCGAACCTAGCAGGTAACTTCTGAATTTGGCAAAAGCATAGACTATAGCCAGCAGTTCTTTCTCTGTTGTGGCATAATTTAGTTGGGCATCATTCAGGAGCTTGCTTGCATAGGCTATAACATGTAGCTTCTTATCTTTCCTCTGTCCCAATAGTGCTCTCACAGCTGAGTGGCATCACACATTAATTCAAAAGGAATTGTCCAATCAGGTGTTGTGATAATCGGGGCAGTAATTAATGCTGTCTTGAGTTATGAAAAAGCTCTCTTGCAGTCTTATGAAAATAGGAACTCTGCATCCTTAACTAGCAGTGAACATAAGGGTTTGGAGATTTTAGAGAAATCTCCTATGAATCGCCGGTGAAACCCAGCATGTCCAAGAAAACTCCTTACGCCCTTAACAGTAGTAGGAGGAGGTAGATTCTTTATCACTGATATCTTTGCCCTATCCACTTCAATACATGCCTTAGAAATCCTATGACCAAGTACAATTCCTTCTTGTACCATGCAGTGGCATTTTTCCCAGTTGAGAATCAAATTAGTTTCTTCACAGCGCTTCAGGATTACTGCTAAATTTTGGAGGCAATTCTCATAGGATGGCCCAAACACAGAGAAGCCATCCATGAATATTTCTATTGTTTTCTCCACAAACTTAGAAAATAGGGCCATCATGCAACATTAAAATGTTGCTGGAGCATTTCACAATCCAAACGACATTCTTCTATAAGAAATATGCCATAAGGACATGTGAAGGTAGTCTTCTCCTGATCCTCTAGTGCTATAGGAATCTGGTTATATCCTGAATATCTGTCCAAGAAACAGTAGTAAGCATGACCTGCTAATCGTTCCAACATCTGATCAATATAGGGCAGTGAAAAGTGATCTTTTCGAGTGTTGTTATTTAACTTCCTGTAGTCTATACAGACTCTCTATTCAATGACTGTCTGGGTAGAGATCAGCTCATTGTTGTCATTCTGGATTACTGTCATAGCATCCTTCTTTGGAACAATCTGAACTGGACTGACCCATTAACTATCAGAAATGGGATAAATAATGCCTGCATCAAGGAGATTCATTACCTTAGCTCTAACAACCTCCTTCTGACATATGGAATTTATGTCTTACATTTATGTATGTTTTATCTCCCATTTTGCATGTCTTTTTGTGCTCAAATGTGAGTTTTAGTATTATTTTAGGATATATTATGCTTGTTTGGTTTTGTGTGTGTTTTGCTTTGTTTTGTAGGTTTATCTAGGACAAGGGAGCTGAAGAATGCAAAGCAAGGATGATTAAGATACCTAAAGATGTTAGAGAGCAAGCATGAAGCGTTCCAGTGTGCACATGTCTAGTGTATGTGGTGATGTTGGACACATGCAGCTCCAGTCATGAAGGGAAAGACATTACTTACAACTTTGGTCTTGCACAAGTGGATTGATTCCATTGCATGTGAAGAGGTTGGACACGTTCAAGGCTATTCATGAAGACACTGATATTTGAGGCACTTCTGGCATTGCACGGTTGGAAAAGTCTAGTGCATGTGTCTAGTGTTGGTGTATTTGTGGACACATGTTCATGAGAAGCATAAGAAAATAAGATTTTAAACATCTTTTGTTCTTGCACGTGTCCAGAAATAAGTGTTTATTATTGGAAAATCTGTGGACACGTGCACTCTTATTCTACTCCAAAACGACACTGTTTATCTTAAGTTTGACTTGGAGATTTTTAATGAAGGTCAAAAAGGGGATTTCACATGTAAAGACGGCTTAGGGTTACTTTGGTGGATATTTATACATAGAGGAGGAGGCAGACAGTAAAGGAGGCTGGAAAAACGTGGAGAGAGGTGTCTTGGGGTAGATTTCAAGATTGTTCCTCCAGTTTGGAAGACAGTGGAGCTCAAAGACTCATTTCTTCTATTGTTCTAGTATGTTGGTTTTGGTTTATATAATTCTCTATTTTATTATGTCTGGCTAAATTTTCTTTTATGGGGGAAAGATATAGCCCCTTTGATCACGTTGTGTTGGATGTTGAGTTGTGAGACTCTTGGATTTTATTTTTGATTAAAATACCATGTTTTGATTGTATTGATTTTATGCATGAATCAATTTTATATTAGCTTTAGTCTGAGGTGGATTCTGGTATTTTAGGTTGAAACTTGTATTGATTTCGATTGGTTGATATCACTTTATTAGTAAATCTTAATTCCCATGGACCAAATGGATTTAAGATAGATTTTAATTCTCTTTTCATGGACCAAGTGGTAGAGAGTAAGAGATAACCATTAAATTAAAATCACAAGAGCAGCAATTCGATTGATAATTCAACGTGTGAATGGTTGGTGAAATCAAACCCCTGGAATTCTTTAATTTGAAGTTTTACCTTGAAATTATGCATGTTATTTTAGTTCAGCTTAATGTCATTTTAATTCAATTGATTAATTTCCAAAGACTTGATTTTTCTAGATAAATAAGCTTAAGTTTTGCCTGGTGCTTATCTCCCTATTTTTAATCTATTCTCTGTGGAACGATAATTTTAGGGGTATTTTACTACTCTATATTACTTGATCTGTATACTTGCAGTAACACCGCAATTGTCGTGTCACCTTCATATTGGGATTAAATCTCGGCTGATGCTCAACAGTTGTCTTCTCTTTGTCTTCCATAAAAATTTTGTGCACGCACAGTGTGGGACTAAGACCCTTTATATCAGCAATGGTCCATCCAATTACTACCTTATAATGTCTCAAAATTGTTAATAGTTGTTCAAGTTGTTGCCCTTCCAGTTCAACTGCTACAATTACTGGTAAGTCTGTTCCTGCACCTAGATATGCATATTTTAAGTGAGTTGGCAATGTCTTCAGCTCTAACTTCGGTGCTTGTTTAACGGATAGTGGAGGTAGTGGCTTCCTAGGGGCAAGCTCTTCAAATTGAAGTTTTTTTCGAGTGAATGGCACCATAGGTGCTGCTGCTAAATCCTTAGCCTCTGTAGCCACTTCTTCAATTTCATAATCAGTGGAAGCTGCTACTACAAGACACATAGCTAAAGGATCCTAAAACTGTAATGTATACTCAGTCACCACTGGGCTGATTGCATCAATCCTATGACTCTCCTCTGTGTCTCGGGTATGCTTCAGGCTTTTGAACACATTGAATTCAATCTTTTCATCTCCTATGTTGAGAGTCAGTTTACCTCCCTTTACATCAATAAGAGCACTAGCTGTGGCTAAAAATAGTCTCCCCAGAATTAATGGTATAGCACTTGTCTCATTCATATCCAATGCAATCAAGTCAATTGGAATAATCATATTATATACTTGCAAGGGGGCATTCTCCAATATGCCCACTGGATGCTTAATGGATTTATCAGCTAATTGTAAGGTGATGGAGGTTGGCTGCACATCTCCTAGCTCAAGTCTTTTGCACATGGAGAATAGAATTAAGCTTACACTAGCACCCAAATCACATAATGCATTGTCAAAGGACAATTAACCAATAGTACGGGGAATGAAAAAACTGACTGGGTCTCCAAGCTTAGGAGGCAATTTCCTTTGAATAATAGCACTGCAAATTTCAGTGACGGCCACAGTTGCATATTCCTCCAGCATCTTTTTGTTGATTATTAAATCCTTTAAAAATTTAGTGTAGGATGGCATCTGAGCTAGCGCTTGAACAAATGGAATAGTCACCTTCAGTTGGTTGATTATTTCCATAAATTTTATGTATTGCTCCTCCTTCTTCTGTTTAATAAGCCTCTGAGGAAATGGAAGAGATGGAGTGTATTTTTCTAAGCTCTTTCTTCTCTTGCTGCTAGTTTTTGGTTTGACTCTTTTGGGTGCAACTTCAGCTTCCTTGGATGATTTTGTAGTTTTCTTCTCAATTGGTGGCTGTTCTTGCAGTTCTCTTCCATTTCTCAATGTAACAGCCTTGCAATATTCCTTAGTGGAGCATCAGCATTAAGCAGGGTTTGATCCTCTTGATTCAGAGCTCCAAAAAATATTTCAATAAGCAGCCAGTTGTGTAATCCATGATTTGGACACTTTCTTTGTAATCTCTTGTATCTCTCCCAAGCTTCTCCAATGATTTCTCTAGAAAATTAAGAGAATGCAGTAATATCATTTCTCAATATAGATATCTTTCCAGGAGGAAAGTACTGAGCCAGAAACTCTTGTACACAGTCACCCCAATTGGTAAAATGTTGATCAGGTAGGGAGGTGAACCATAACAGAGCATTATCCCTAAGAGACCAAGTGAATAATTCCAACTTGATGGCTTCTTTAGGCACTCCTTGTCATCTTGTAGTTTTGCATATTTGGTTGAACCTTGACAGGTGCTGATAAGGATCTTCAGATAGGAGTCCACCAAAGTTATTCTGTACCACCAAATGTATCAACTGTGGTGGAAAATCAAAGTTTGCTCTGATTTCTGGTTTCTGTATAGGATTCCTAATGTGTCTGGCATCAGGAGTGACATAGTCCCTAACAGGTCTATGTGCCTCATCTCCCTGTCCCATGTTAGGTCTGGTGGCCATGTCAGGTCCAGGTGCTTCTTGTTCCTCTGGCTCAAATGTTCTTCTTAGCTCACAAAGGCGTGTTCTAAAGGTGTGTTCTGGTTCTGGATCAAATCATAGAAATTCTTCTTCAGATGAACTATTCATTCACCTGTTCCTACACAAGCTAACAAACCATCCACCAGGACAACACTATATATATACACACACACACACACACACAAATGCAAAAATATAAACAAGTGACATAAAAAGTAAAAAGAATCTAATATACTCTAGAATTTCAATCCTATTGATGCCTTCCCCGGCAACGGCGCCAAAAACTTGTTCGTGGTTTTGCAAGTGTACAAAATCACACAAGTAATACAATGGACAATTAAGTCCGGTTATCAAACCCTAGGGAAGGTAATTGAATAGAAATCCTACCTTATCTTAGATGACTCAAATTGGCTTTGGTTTTTTATTCCAGTTTAAAAACAAATTGCAGTATTCAATTTATAAAAACAGTTCTGAAAATTTAAAGTTAATTCAACAATCTAAAAGTGGAGTTTCTGTATAATGGATAGAGATTGGAGCTAGGACTCCATTTGATGTATTTTCTTCTAATAATAACATAATCTGCAGAATTCATATTTATTTCTGTGTTTCATCTATTACCTAATCACAATGCATGAGCTAGTCTCTTTCAAGCACAATAGCTCTGTGTACACCCTAACATGGAGGCAGGTGACCCATTAAATACTGGATTATTTAATATAGAGCATTACACTCACTCTTGATTTAATAACCTAGGTTTTACACTTGTTTTCACATATTATGTAATTTCTAGTTTGATCATCTTGAGTTTCTAGTAATTAAATTTCATCTTACAATCCATCACATAATTACTTAAAATACAAAACAACATGACCAATATCATTCCATACAAATAATCAAGACTTTCAATAGATAGATGATAGAAAATATGAATTTGCATAATATTCTAGTTAACACATTACATTAAATTCCATCCTAACCTCAATCAAGGGGTTTTAAGCTATCATACTGGGTATACAAAATACAACAGAGAAATAATGCATAAATGAAGGGGAAAGAGAGTAATTATGGTTGCTTGAAGGTGTATCTGACCCCTCTGATGTCTTGCTCCCAGCTGATAGTGTTTCAGAATGCTGCAGATGCTCCAATCCTATAAAAACTTCTTGAGACCAGGCCTCCAATGGGGATTACGAATCTTATGTATTTTTCTAACCCCAATCTCTTCCAAAAACTCAGCTTATATAGCCTCTAGAAATTAGGGCAACATGTCACGGGGTCAGATTTTCTGCGCCTCTCAACCCATTGTGGTACTTAGTTTCTCTATCCATAGTCTGCTAAGTTTAGCCTTTGAGAGTTGAAGCGCATGTAGATTGGTTTTGCCCTGCCACTGGGCTCATCAGGAGAATGGCTCCAGTTCCCGACCAGTTTGTGTAAGGATGGCCAAATCCCTTCTTCAACGTCAAGTCCTCGACTAGCGGCGTGCTCCCCGAATTCAACCAGGTCGGCATGTCTGAACTCCGAAGGGGCTCCATCTATTCTCCGACACGAACTAACTGGAGCTTCCTTCTGCGCACCATCTACGCTTCAACCAACCTCTCTCATTCAAGTAGCACGAATACATTTTTGGATCGTGCCACTGAGAAACGTCCCGAATCCTCGGGTCGTGACATTCTCCTCCACCAAATCCTCGCAATGTCCTCGTTGTTTGTGTAAGGATGGCCAAATCCCTTCTTCAACGTCAAGTCCTCGACTAGCGGCGTGCTCCCCGCATTCAACTAGGTCGGCACGTCTGAACTCCGAAGGGGCTCCATCCATTCTCTGACACGAACTAACTAGAGCTTCCCGCCGCGCACCATCTACGCTTCAACCAACCCCTCTCCTTCAAGTAGCACGAATACATTTCTGGATCATGCCACTAAGAAACGTCTTGAATCCTCGGATCGTGACAAACAGTAAAAATGAAAATGCATCCTCATACCTGAGTTTAATCACAGTCCTACAAGTGTAAACCACTGCAACTTGTGTAACTGTCTCATTAAAAATGTTGGGTGTGGGATGTCGTGCTGGAGACTTGGAAATAATACCTTTTGGCTTGGAATCAATGCAAATCTAACAAAAAATGGTTTGGTCAAGTAAACAAAAGCTTCACCCGACCATCTTCAAAAATCACCTGTCCGAAAGCAAATATGGTCTAGCTATACTTGAATTAGTTTATTATGACGAAATCCCACTTGGTCTGGTGAACATGCGTTCACCCGACCATACTTAAATCTCACCCAACCAGAATATAAACCTATCCAAAAATCATTGAATTGAAGGAATCTAGTATAACATCACTTGGTTGGGTGAATAATCTTCACCTGATCATCTTCAAATCTCACCCGACCAGAAGTCAAAGTTGTCTTAAAAGTCTTGAGTCAATGAATTCCGGATTAATATCACTTGGTCAGGTGAAAATCCTTCACCCGACCAAACAAGTTGTTCACCCCACCATACTATTTTTGGTCTGAGTAGTCCGAATATGCATAGCTTGGTCGGCCATTAATTTAAAAAACACGTCTAGGTTCAATATAACGTAATTCGTGGGGCTAACATGGCAAAACCGAGTTTCCAATCCAAATTTTGACATCAAACTTTAAATCTCGAGAGGCAAAATGTCGAAGTATTAGGCTTGATTCAAATTATAGGGTTAAATCTTAGAGTAAATAGCACAAGAAATAAAGGGCATCTCTCAAACTAAAGTGAAGTCTCGAAGTTATAGTACCGAAATTAGCTTCAATTAGATAAATGAAGGGCATATCTCGAACCAAAGGGCGTCTCGAAGCCTCATCTCATAACGTAATCAGATCCTAAACCAAACTGAAATCCAACTCAAACCGAAGTATCAAACTAAAGCTTCAACTCAAATTGAGGTGGTTCTATCTTGAACCGAAGTAATTCTGTCTCGAATCAAAGCCAAATTGAAGTTCTTTTTTTATTTATAAATTGACAAGCTTCTCGGACTAGTAGTCATAACTTTTTATTGACCTGTAAAATGATAAAGGAAATGGGATGACATAAAAGCAATCTGAATTGAGTATGTGCGTCTAATCCGAACAAAATGGAGGCTAACAATATACATACAAGGCTACTGCTAATGCTTGTTATAGAACGTGTTGTTAACAATAATGACAATATTCGCTGCACTGGGAATAACAGTTACTTTGGTGTGTTTGTGGGCAAGTTCATTTTTCTTTAGGTCATTGTTTCTTTATTCAAGATGGCCGCTCCTAAGCAAGTTGTAGTAATTTTGGTGGTGGCTTTGCAAACTCTTTAGCTTTGTGAAGTAGTGCTGGCAGGCTTTGAGTTTTGGTCTGTTGGCTTTATTATCTGAAGGTTAGCTGACGGTGTTATTGCTCTAGTTTATTGATTCTTTGTTTCTTTTATGGGTAGTCTTCTGGTTACGCTCATATGATTGTTTAAAGCTAAAGCTAGGTAGGAGTTATTTGGTGGTTTACAAAGAATTAAGGTATCTCTAGGACTTTCATAGCAAACTTCTCTATTGGCCTTGCAAGCTAGATGGCTACCCTTTTATTACTAATGGGGATGTAGCTTTTTGTCTTTTGCCTTTCGTGAACATTGTTTGTGTTTACGAACAATATTTGAGAATATCAATAATTACATTTATGAACAGATATTCACAAAAAATTATTCATCAATAGTTAAACAAATGAACAAGCAATGTGTATTTATAAATTTTAAATTATTTGGACATGTTTGATATGCGGGAAAGGATAAGAAAGGAATCAGATTGCATTCTTTTCTCGCATTTAGTACAAAAATAGATAAAGGAATTAAATTCTCGTGGAAACCTTATACCCCCCATACATAGGAAAATTAATTCCCTCCACTCCCCTTGGTTTACTAAGGTTTTCTTGTATAAGAGAACTTTTTTTTTGTTTTTATATCCTTATTTATTTATTTATTTATTTATTTTCTCTCTCTCCCTCTCTTTCACCCCTTCTCTATCACTCTCCCCCCTCCTCGTCGCCCCACCCCCTCTCCCTGTCACATCGCCCCCCTCCCCGCCTCCTCTCCCCCTCCCCCTCGCTCGCAACCCTCTCTCGTGCGCCTCTAGCGACCTCCCCCTCGATCTCGCCGCCTCCAGCTCCCCTGCCTACTATAATGACATCGTCGGATGCCCCTGCCGCCCAACCTTCCTGCCCGCTCCAATGCAAGAGAGATCGCAAGAGAGAGAGAAAATATTTTTTGTTTAATAAAAAAATTTTATTTAATAAATTTTGATCGAAGATATTTCGGCAATTGCATAAGTATATTATCTTACTTATTTTTGCATACCAAACACAGAAAAGATAATAAAAAAATTCATTCTATTTCTCATATCAATTTTATTCATTTAATGATTTCATTCTCAGAAACGAGCACTTAGTGTTTTAATTAACGAATAGTTAAATATACAAATAACATCTTATATTTACAAACAAATAAATATATAAATTAATTTATTTATAAATTTTAAATAATTAAATGTTTTAGTCAACAAATAAAGATTTAAACGACCAAAAATATTAAGTTCGCAACAAAGTAAAAAACATAATATTTTCAAATAAACATCGGCATATTCATAAATACTATTTATAAATCAACATTCACAAATTATTTATGAATATTAACTAAATTTTCGTTAATACTAGCAAACAACATTAACATTATAATTTAATTATAATTTAATACTCATATTCAATTTACTTTGTTAAAAAATAATATCAAATTAAATCTAAATACCACGCTACTCAATTCAATTCGTTTACGGCCCTAAGCAGAACCATGATGAGTCATGCTGTATGAAGTAAAAACAAGTATAAAATGGAGCCGACATGTAGATTAGTAGCAGGTTGCTTTGCTGGAACGTTTTGCCACACGTTCTCAGGGTAGAAAGTTAAAACATAAGGAAAATTACAAGAGCCAATTGAAAGTCAATAAAACAGACTCATCATTCTCAACTCTTATGTTACACGATAATGGTACATAAAGCCAGGCCAACATCAAGGATGTCCAAAGCACTGGCATGCTAAGAGTACAACTGTTCCAGGATTCACTTAGAAACCTGACCCAAAACTGTCCTCCACAAGCCTGCACCGATAATCACTTTGGATATGGGTTAGGGTCACCTCCCCACCCACTGCTGCTTTTAAGAGACTGACAAAAAAACAAGACAAGGCAAAAGCGGTGACAAAATACAAAATACAAAACAAAATCCAAATAATAAGAATAACAAATTTTACGCCTGCTGCAAGTGCAAGATTAACTAAACTGAAGCGGGAAAAACCGGAAACAAGTAGAGATTGCTATTCTCTACTGTCTCTCTGATGCACAAAGAAATCCAAATTGACTAATAACAGCGACAAGGGGGGGTGTATATCCAGCTGATGTAAGCAATTTACTGTGAAGATCTGCAAATTACCCACTATAACAATCTTCTTACTTCTTCCGCTGTTGCTTGTGTTTAACTTTGATTATCCTGCGGCTAGACTTGTCAGCGCCAGTACTACTGCCTAATGAGAAACTTCCTCCAGCATTGAAATCTAGGCTACCGGATGCCTCAAAAGGAGAATTTGCAGAGGCAGGTTGGTTCTGTCGGCCACCAAATTGGAAGGGTGAGTTTGCAGGGGCTGCAGTTTGATTCTGCTGGTGGCCACCAAATTGGAACAGTGAGTTTGCAGGGGGCGTTTGGTTTTGTTGTTGGCCACCAAATTGGAAGGGTGAATTTGCAGGACCAGTTTGATTCTGTTGTTGGCCGCCAAATTGGAAGGGTGAATTTGCTGGGGTGGTTGGATTCTGCTGTTGGCCACCAAACTGAAAGGAAGGTGGGCCTGATGGAGCTGGTGAATTGAACATGAAGCCAGGCGTGGGGGTGGGGGATGACTGAACATTTGATAGAAAAGCAGAAGATGCCTGCACATTGTCCTCGGCCATACTGTCTTCCAAACTCATCTGATCATTATTGCCAGGAGCAGTGGCACCAGATGCAAACGACAAATTAGGGTTTCCAAACACAGGCTGCAGAGGGGACGAAGATGGGAAAGAAGGGGTAACCGCAGAAGCTGAAGTAAATGAGAACATGGAACTCAATGTGGAAGCACCAGTGGATGAACCGAACGACGTAGGTGTCGATCCACTGCTTGGAGGCACCTGGGATAGACCAAAGGAAAACCCAGGTGAAGGAACTGTTGACTTAGATGTGGAACTAAATATGGGGGTTTTGCTGGATTGCCAAGTTGAACCAAATACACTAGTACTAGTGGTAGTAGCGCTTGTGGAACTTGTGGAATTTGGGCTAGGAGCAGGAGCTGAAGAACTTGATGCCAAATTAGTGCCAGAACCAAACACGTTGCTAGCAGTACTTGAAGAACAAAATGGTGAACTGCTAGAAGAGAACGTTGTGGCCCCAAATACTGGTGATGATGATCCAGATGAACCTAACTGACAAGGTATGCTCTGGGTAAAAGATGATAAATCCGTTCCAGAAGAAGGTGCCTGAATAATCCCTACAGATCCAATACCGGATCCACTGCCAGAGCCAAAAGGAAAAGTTCCCTGAGGCTGATTAGTAGCAGTTGCTGAGGGAGCAGAAGAACTGAAGCTAAATAAACTGCTCCCACCACTTGAAATGGCAGAAGTAACCCCGAAATTGATAGTAGTTTTCTCCTGTGCTGAGTAGGGATCCATCCCTGTGGTAGTTTTCTCCTGCACTGCTTTGGCGTCCGCCCCTGTGGTAGATTTCTCCTGTGTTTCTTTGGCATCCATTCCTGTGGCAGTTTTCTCTTGTGCTGCTTTGGTATCCATCCCTGTGGTATGCCCTCCAGATGTTACTGGTATTGGAGAATCCGAGGCTGACAGGGTGCCTCCAAACCCAATAAGAGCTGGGGGAGGTTTAGTAACAAGTGAGAAAGGTGGAGCAGCAGTGGAACTTGTGGCAGTTGTGGAGCCTCCGGTGGAGGCACAAACTGGAGAGATATTTGAGGAAATTGATTTTGTACAGTTATTGCCATCTGCAGCTGAAGCGGAAGAGGAAAACATTGGACTTGAAGAAATGGACCCATTATTTAAACTTGAATTATTGGCACTGGTGGCGAAGGAGAAAAGACCAGTTGGTGACGGCAATGTTGTTGACAATGCAGGTGAAGGGGAACTTGATGATGATGCCAGACATGATGGTGCACCATCTGGTTTACTAACTGATTCCCAAACCTTTTGTTTGCTTTTGCCATCACCTCTTTCTGGTTCAGGATTTTTCTGCACGGCTTCAGTGACTACGTTAGAAAAGCTGCACAAATAACAAAATACAGATCATGATGATTCCAAGACGTTATATGAAGCTGCAGGCAAATGTTACCTAGAAGTAACAAATTTCAGCTTAAGATTAAAAAGGATTGATTCATAAATCAGTTGAAGCTGGAGATAAGGCTATTATTAAATTTCTTTCAAATGAATTGAGAGGAAAAAAACTAGCAGCAATAAATACCCCCATTATTAACATTTAATAAACTTAACTACACAGATTAAGAGGTCAACATTCATTTTTAAAATGAAATATGAAAATTTTCTTCAACAGTTCTGAAACCCTTTATAAATTGTATAAAAATAAAATACAGTTTTATCGTGGAATGTAAGGGGTGAATTCTAACCTGTTAATCTCCGGTTTCAAGTCAAAGAAGCAGCAAAATTAAATGTTGGAGATTTACTGACAGAAGATGAGGACGAAAATTGGAGAGCTGGAACACCATTGACTTTTTCAGAGCCAAAGTTGCACAACAGAGGATCAGTATTTGTTGCCTTCGGAGAAACGTCAGAATGAAGTAGCAAAGTTGGCTGAGCAGTAGTGCCAGGTGCAATAGTGGTAGAAAAGTTAGAGTTGATGACCTTTTCAGCAACAACGGAAGAAACCAAAGTTCTTGAATCAGTACTTTTAGTTAATACAGAATCTGCAGAGGGTTTGAATTCAGTAAGAACTGGAGCTTCCTCAACCCCGACTGCAGCAACAGCAGAACCCTTACCTTCTGCCACAGAAATATTCAAAACTTCCCCCCGGAACGGGACCATCCTGACCAGTGTTCTCATCATCAAAATCAAGATTGTCCTGCAGCAAACAATTATACCATTAAACATCTGAAGCCATCACAAATAATAAGTAAAAACAAATTTAAAAAGATTTTTAAAAAAAAGGAAAAGAACACGCAGGATGCCAAAGTTACACAACAATCAAAGTTGTTCCAGAATAACATCTACCGCATCTGAGAAGTTTTAATATCGGCCAAATGACAAATGATAAATTAGCAGGTCAAGTGACAATTGAAAACTTCAATATGAGAAGTATTAATATCAATGATACAATGAAGAATGCAACTGATTAAAGAATGCAGGAAACATTATTTAGTTAGACCAATAAATTAGACAAGAATACAAAACAAACCTCATGCGCACTCATCTGAAAAGCTCTACTGTTTTGTGGAGAACTGCCAACTGCATTTTTAATGGCAGGATGCGAATTTTTGACAGGCACTTTGTCATTAATTGAAAGGGTAGCATCAGAATCACGTGTTGCAGGAGCCACCCTTTCAGATGGAAAAAATTTTATTGAGCCATTTCCTTCGACTTTGTCCTGCTTTTGAGAAGAACTTTCCAACTTACTGTCAACATGGACACTCTGCAGAAATTTTGATGTATCCAGATTTTCCAAGCTTCTGAGAGCTCGTCCATGCAACATATCTGTAGTTAACTTAGCAGGAGACGTGTCTCTTACTGCAGCTAGTTTTGCCTCAGTCGATTTTTCCTTTGAAGGACTGACAAGATTATCAAGATGCTGAAATATTTTTTCTGCTGTCTTACGGGACTGAGGAGGGACAGGTGTGAAACTGGTAGCAGGACTGCTGTTATCCTCATCCCCAAGCAATTTTTTTGAAACATTCTGCTTTGGTTCATCCAATGATAGTGGCTTTTGGGCTGAAGGCAAATAAAGTTGTTCAGCATTAGAACCAACAATAGCTGCTCTTTTAGCAGAAATGGGGGTGCCAGAAAAGGGTGAGGTTGAACTTGCTGATAATATTTTTGACTTCTGACGAATTCTACGTATGGGACCAAATCCAACATCATCACCTAAAACTGAACTCTTTCGCTTTAGAACCTGCTAAATAAATAAGATCAAATAGACTAATATGATCATGAAAGTAAACTCCAACAAAAATGAACGCAAATAGAGTTTCTCCATGATATGTACCGATTTTCTAGACTCAGAAAATCCATTCTGTTCAAAAATTCTCTGAGATGATGATGATGAAGGTACTCCATGACCATCAATTGTCAACCTAGGACCCTGAACATAAACAGGCTGACATAATTTCAAGTGTATATAGAACAGGTAATATTATTTAAATTTGCTTCCCATCATACAAACCTTGTGAGCAGTAACAGGAAGAGCTCTAGAGTATGGCGTACGAGCCATATTGTATATTGCAGATCTTCCACGAGATCTTGGAGTCATAAACCCATTATCAGGAACCCCAATATGAATCGAGGATCTTGGAACAGGCAACATTGCTGATTTCTGAGAAAATGTAGTATTTCTTAATAAAGTAGCATCTTCCTTGAAAGCTTGAGTGCGAAAACCAAACATTGAGGGTGATGCTTTTGAAGGCCTATGGCCCATGTAAGCTTTTGCAAGATCTGCAGGTGATGCAATATCTTCTTCCAAAACCTGGAGAAAATTTTAGGCTAATATATATTAAAATCCATTGGCTGATATATGTCGGCAAAAGTGGATTAAATATCTCAACAGCTTACCCTTGAACTCACAATAGGTGTTGAAGTAACTCCAGCTATTCTATGATTCTCACTCCCATTTTCTAGTACAGGCATATCTGCAATAGTTTCAGGTTTGTCCTGCACAGTGACCAGCTCTGAATAGTTGGCTTGAGGTCTCTCTACTGTGTCTACAGCAGAGGAATCAAGAGTTCTTGCATGCAAAAGACCCATCAGACGTTCAATCTCAGATCTGTAGCCCAACAATTCACCAAGGCACAATTAAATGGACTAATAATATGAATTATTCAAAAATAATAAAACATAAGAACAGCAGGTAAAAATAGGCAAACTTTTCAAAACAATTGTAACATCAATTGAGTGTCATCCAAAGTCATATCTGAAATAGTAGGAGAAAGAAGAATGACAAGCTACTTTCAACAGCATCTAATAAATAGATAAATGATCAACTCATCAGGCCAATCTTGTCTAAATAGATAATAAGAATGCCAAAAAAAGTTAATGTCATTCAAGAAAATGATTTTTCAGTTCAGTTTTATTTTCCAGTCAGATCCAGGCATTCCAAACTCAAAATTCACTATTGAGAATCTTCATGATTATACAAATAATATAACAGCCAAAACCCCATATTACACAATACTAACAAATACAAAACAGCAAAGAATTCTCACCATACTGAAAACCAAGGTGTTATTCCTATGTAGTATGTATTAAATAGCAAGAAACAGCATACATTTTCAACAAAATACATTGAGCTAAGCCAAAGAAAAATAACCCAACAGATTCTTGCCTTGTAAATGTATTCTGCTTTAAAACTTGCTCAATTTCAGCAATACTGCTGCCATCAGATTTATTACCAGCATTGCTACCTTCAACAATTGCTAATTCTTGTGCTCCAAGAGGAACCTTTATAGATATCCGTACAAAACAAACATGATTCAACAAGACTGATTACAAAAGGCAATAAAACAGCATGCCAGAAATCTATATCCATCTATCTGTGTATGTGTGCACACATGCACACACACACATATAACTTCTTCCATTTAAAGTAAAAGAAATATAACCACAACTCATTCATACCATACAGGAGTAAGAGTTGTATCGTGATCACAAGTGTGATTTTTGAACATGATGGAACGATCTCGATAATATCATAAATTCACCCTAATTCACTCCTATGGTTGCAAGTTAGCAACTGTGCCCTATAACTCCCTGCTGAATATCTTAAAGACTTGGTGCTGGCACTGCCACATAGGTACAACCTACAATTTATGCTTTTAGAAAACTTATGATTTACAATGCAATGCAGAAACAGAAATCAATTTTAAAATATAGATTTTGAAGAAAAAAATAAGAACCTAAAATTTCTAACCAAAAAAAACATAGTAAGTCTAATTGAGCAAAACTCCCACACACTAACCATTGCTCAAAATAATACCTAAATAATAAGCATGCCCATTCAGAAATCATAAATTTGATTTATCCTCATAGTTTAAAGACAATCACATAGAATGAGATGGTATAGTGAAAAAATCTTGAATATAACTTTGTGCAAGTAAACTTCACTTATAAAAGTAGTGTAAAGACGGTTCTAGTGATTAAAAAATTATTTTTGGTTAGCAGAAATGCAAAAAGATTGAATAATGAATCAAAAAAGCTATCTCAAGAACTTATTTACTCACCACCAACATGAATTGAGGAACTACATTTCTACCTCACAAGTTGTAACTCAAAATATTATAGGAAAAATCAATGAGATGAAGC
The DNA here is from genome assembly GCA_023512835.1 of Taxillus chinensis. NCBI lineage: Eukaryota > Viridiplantae > Streptophyta > Magnoliopsida > Santalales > Loranthaceae > Taxillus > Taxillus chinensis. The sequence goes on along the minus strand of CM042090.1, from coordinate 2,311,725 downwards.
ATTTTTAACACGAGAATGTAAACCTACAGGAGATACTTCCAATGAATTCGTAATTGCAGCTTGGCACTACCACAAGGCTAAAGATTTGCTTACCAAACTACTACTAATATAACTAACCTTGTATCAGTTACGAAATGAAAAGTCTTCCTTAAATAAGAAATAAAAGCATATATTCAAACTTACAGTGGCAACTGTTTCCAGGCCTTTGTTTCTCGATTCCTGATTTTTATCTGATCACAAAACATTGCACTAGACTTCAAGACCAAGGGAACAGTAATAAAACACGAAGGGTCTATGTAATCTCTATTATCAGTGGAACATGAAAAAGTTGGAAAATAGCATATCAGCTTAAAAATTACCCACGTTTATAAAAATAGAATGAAAATAAAAATAAATATATAAATTGCACTGATATTCTATTTATGAATCTATGATTTATTGCATATTTGAATTCAACTGCATGTTTGAACAGTAATGAAAACATCAGAATCAAATAAACACATCCGGTATAAACAGAAAATGCCAATAAATTCCACACGAAAACAGCAACAGGAAAATGTGATTCTCATTTATTGCTTGTCCATAATTCATCCAATGCACCTTGTTCCAAAATATTAAAATTTAAATTATTAATCACCAATTAATGAAGGGACAAAACGTGGAGTGCATAATGGCTTTCTCTCTGACTTTTTCTAGTGCTCATGCCTTCCCATTGACTTCTATGAAATTATAGGTGAAGAGGAGACTGAGAAGCACAAGAGTAAAACAAAACAAGAGTAAAGTAAAAACAAAATGACACCATGATGAAGAAGATATGGCTTATTCTCTAGACATTTATGGACTTAGGTTGCAAGATTTTTCATCCTTCATCCTTGCATGCATTATTTAACACTAATCATTAATCGCAAATGAGTAAAAACAAAAGTGTTCAAAAGTTCTCAAACTAAGCTACATAGTACATAAAAGTCCAAAAGTGGCCAAGTTGACTGCCATATACTTTAAACACCAATTGAAATGATGGAATAGCGAAAATAACTTACATAACTTCATTGTTCAAAATTTAAAAAAAAATCTACTACAGTTACTCAAAAGAATAACCACAAGAAAGGAACCAAAGATGATATCAGCTTAATGACATCCAAGAGGGAGAAAAGACCAATCAAAACAGAATCTCAAACCTACATACCCTAGATCCTCATATGGACGTCCACAGCAACAAAATACCAGCCCTCATCACAATAAATCTCATTTACTATATTAGACAGCCAATCAAAAGTGAGAACCAAGATCCATTGCATTCCCAAGTGTCAACAAAATTTCCAATCAGAATCCCAAACCTTTACAATGCACCAGTTCCTTCTATGGGTAATACCCCGACTAAACGGCAACAAAATATCAACACCCATCGCAATAAATCCCAAATCCCATTTTCAAGGAAACCCTAATTCCGAAATTAGACGACCAAAAGCGATAGGATTAAATTAACCTCAGGTCCCAAAAAAGCACACTGAAACAGCAAAATCCAGAAAACGAAAATAAGGAAGGATCGAACAAAACCTTGTGGAGGAAGAGGAGGAGACGGAGGCGCGGTGAGGCGTTTACGGAACATCGATGCGAACAAGCGGTGAGCACCAGAGGTGATAAGTTTCGAGGCCGGATCGACGACCTTCGATATCCAACCCCCTCCACCGCCGCCTCCTCCGGCGGCTGCTGCGGCTGCGGCACGGAGAGCAGTTTGAGGCCGGTCGTATGGAGTCGTCGTGTGCAGCCGCCCGAAGGGCTTCTTTCGGAACTTGCCTCCGGCTCCACCTTCACTCGCCGGCGCCGCCATGAGAATCGCTGCAAATTAGGGTTTCGGCGGTGGTGAAATTGATGGAGACGAGCCGAACGTAGAGAGAGAGAGAGAGTATGCGCGCAAATTAGGGTTTCTAGAGAGAGAAAGTGGGGGACTAAAAAAACTTCGGAGCGTGATGGAGGGACAGAGGGTGGATATTGGGCCTACATCCATTATTTTAGTTATCAAGGGCGATGCTACAGTCACTCGTCGGTGATGGATCCTTTTACGTACCGTTGCTGTACTGGTCACACGTAAAGATTGTTTTCTTTGCCCGGAACCGTTGAGTGGTCCTGATTCTACTGTCACGCTTATGTGTTATTTTGGGACTTAAAAACAAAATTTTGACACGTATCGAAGCCGTTTTAATTTTGACACTTCAACGGTAAACTGATTTATAATTGTTTTTTATCTGAATTTCAGTCTGACATACTTTTTCATTTATCAATCACCTCTCAGAACAATTTTTAAAAATAATAATAGTAATGTAGTGTGACAATGGATATAAATTTCACGTATTCACATGAACAGCTAAATTCTATATATTAGCAAAAAAAATATAAAAATGCACCATGATATTACATGCTTGTGTTTTTCTAGAACTCCTCAACTTGTTGGCTTTTAATTTCTGAAACTATTTTGTATAAATTGCTTGAAAGGTTTAAAAAAATTATCTTGACATTTTTGTTGACTTACCATAAAATTATGAATATCACATATATGCCTATAAGGTTTACAATACTATTATTCCCAAATATAAACTCACATCAATAAAGTACTAATGTTAATGCAACATACATAAATAGCTGATTTTTTTCTTTAAAATGTGAGAAGTTATCTTACCTTAGTTTCAACCTAGAATTTTTTATGATTTTGCTATGCTTTCAATCATTTTCTCATTATAAAATGAAGGTGTTTTCAAGTTACCAATTATAAGAAAAATTCTCTTGGTATAAAGGGGCCTAGTACTCCTAACTGTTATTTTTTTATATTTAAATGACATGTGAGAAAAAATTGCCCTAAAATTCAACAATAGCTAGAGAAAAAGAGTCATACTTTATGTATTTATGTTTTTTATAAGTATTATATTGTTAGTGTTCCTTTAACTAAATATTGGATTAATACTAATGTAACTTTACACAACTAATTCATTATACGGATTCCTTTAAAAAGGGAAGCTAAATAAAGGAGACTATAACATTATTGTGGGGAATGGAGAAAAGCCCAAGTTGTTTTTAGCACTCTAATTTGCGTTGAAAAGTAGTTTTAATTTGAATTTAGTTGATACTATTTATGCTCATAGTATTACAAAAAACTTGATTTTTGTTTTAAAACTTGACATTTACGGTTTTTCATTTAAGTTTAAAGATAATAGTGCTCTATTTATTGTTATGTTGGCATTGTTAGTTATAGTGTTTTAGAGGGGAACCTATATAAATTTTGTTTAGATTCCTCGTTTATTAAATCATTAGCTACAACGAATGTGTAGGACAAAGTCACTAAAATCAATAACAAACAAAAAATTGATAATAATTTTTTAAAAAATTATGGCATGAGATCCAAAATGGAATGCCTCATTAAAGATAGAATTTTACATTCGCTAGATTCTCAAATTTTAACAATTATACTAAAAAGGTTAATGGAAATTCATAAAAGGGCAATAAACATGGTGTTACAAAAAATAATGGACTTTTTCAAATCATCCACATTGATATTTGTCAGCCTTTTCATGCTCTAAATATTAGTAGTCATAAATATTTTTTTTACTTTCATTGATGATCACTCATATTATGATTGTGTCTATTTTATTAGTGATAAATTTAAAGCAATAGTTGTGTTTAAGATTTGCAAGCTAAACTTGAAAATCAACTTCACTTAAAAATTAAAGTTGTAAGACCTCACCGTGAAAGCGAATATTATGGAAAGTTCTTTGGCTTTGTATAATTTTAGTTCTTTTGCTTCTTTTTTAAAGGAAGAATTTGGTGTTGTTTTTCAATTTACAATGTCTGATACTCCCCAATAAAATAGAATTACTAAGTGATGAAATCTTACTTTAATAAATATGACGTAGAGTATGATATGCAATAATACTCTGCCTGAATTTGGGTGATAGCTCTCAAAATAGTTCATATTCTTAATCAGGCCTATAGTAAATTTGTGCCTGGAACACCTAATAAGCTATATATTGAAAAAAAACTAAGTTTAGGATATCTTCATATACGAGCTAGGTTGTCTGGATGAGGCAAATATCTATAACCCACAAATAAAGAAAATTAACCAAAGAACCACAAGTTTCCATTTCGTTGGTTACCATGATAGATCAAAGGGTTTTAGATTTTACTATCCTTTACATACCACTAAGTTGTTGAAATTAAAAATATAATGTTTTTGGAAAGTGTTAATTATAGTACCTCTATAGAAATAAAAGTTGAGGAAATCCAAAAAAAAAAAGGTCTTTACATAGGATAATGTTTGTGTTCCTCTTGTTCAAGGGCTTAATATACAACCTTCACAAGTAGGTTTTGGTTCAATGAAGGGAGTGTGTAATGAAGAATCTAGTAATATAAAAGTTCTCCCTCTTGTTAATAAACCTCTTAGGAGGTTAAGTCAAGAAAGGAAAATAGTAATTCCTAATGATTACATTGTATATATAGATGAATTGGATTATGATGTTGGCATAAGACTTGAACATAATTCTTTTTATAAAGCCATTACAAGCAATCATTTAACTCAAAAGGTTAAAGTAGATGAGTTAAACTTAAAGAAAACTAATGGTGTTTGGGACTTAGTAAACTTACTTGAAAGGAAAAAGGATGTAAGCTATAAATGGGTTTAAAAAATTAAACTGTTGAGAAGTATAAAGCTAATTAACTCATTTTGATTTAGAATTATATAAAATGGGCATGAATGAAAATAACATTTCTTAATAGGGACTTACAAGAGGGTGTCTGATATGGCACAACCACGAGGTTTTGTGGTGTAAGGTAGGAGCATATGAAATGTAAACTGAAAATGTCTATCTATAGTTTGAAACAATCATCGAAAAAATGGTATTTCAAAGTTTGCCTTTAAAGAAAATATAATGGATCAATGTGTATATCTTAAGATCAGTAAGAATAAATTTATCATTATATATATTTACTTAATAGTAATGATAAGGATGTTGTATGTTAATGATATTTTATGAGCCCTTTGTATTATAGGAATTAAAGATAAATTTCAAGGGATCATAGGACTATCCCCAATATATTAAATTGAGAAAATCCTCAAATATTTAAAAATGCAAAATTACACTTGCATCATTGTCCTTGTTGTTAAAGGTGACAAATTTTACTTAATATAATGTCTAAAATGTCAACTAGAGCTTACCAAAATGAAGTTTCTTCCCCATGCATATATTGTAGGAAGTTTTATTTATGGTTAAATTTGTATCGTCACATTTATAACGTATATTGCTGAGATGTTTGGTTGTGAAACAAACTTATAAATGAGCCATTGGGAAACGTCAATAAAAGTAATGTGCCATCTACAAGATATAAAGGATTCTATGCTTACCTATAAAAGAATAAATAGCCTCGGGTTGTTATTGATCACTTAAAATTTGATTATGTTAAATTTATGGATACCAAGAAATCCATGTCAAGTTACATCTTCATTCTCATCAAGGGAACTATTCCATGAAAGAATGCAAAATAGTAATTAATGACATCTTTTACTTTAGATACCCAATTCTTAGCACGTTATAAAGTATGCAAATTATGAGGTTTGTGGTAATTAATACTATTTCAAGATTATTAAAAAATTACTCTATCAGACTAATAGTTTCCTTATAAAAATGACAAGTCAAGTGGTGCTTCCAAACCCATTCATGAGAAAGATTCTTAAATTAAATTGTGTCCATTAATTCAGCATATTTGTACAAAAAACCATGTTCACCAATCTAATGACAAAAGGTTTGACACCCATGAACAAGTCTGGATTGAGTTGACCGATTTGTGTTAGTCTAACATCCATTGGATCTGGTGGTGCAGCTATGAGGCAAATTGAGAAAAAGAGAGGCAGTAACCTTTTAGTATAAATAATTTATTAAAAAGAATTATATTTATGTAAATATAAAGGTATGTTTGGTGTTGTTTTTGGTTTTTCTTATTTAAAAATTATTTTTAGAAATGTAATCTGAAAATTGTTTTCTAGCAAATTAAATACAGTTTTTTAGTTGATAGTTGTTTTTTAGCCAAATTGAAAATAGCTTTTTGAAATTGTGTTTGCTAGCAGGAGTGGGGTCGCGTCGTAGGAGGCATAATTCCAAAAGGAAGAGAGAGAAAAGTGAGTATAGAAAACAAAGAATAAGAACACCATTTATGTGTTTTCATTTTGGATAAATTAAAAATAGGTAGTACTTGAATTTAAAAAAAGAATACACTCACCAAACAAATTGCTTCACTATTTTCTGTATTTAAATATAGAAAGCAGTTGAAAACAATGCGCACTAAACATGTTGTAATCCATCATACCTTGAAAATAGAAGCTCATTTAAAAAGAAAAAAAAACTTAATTTGTCTCCTCAAATATATTGACTTTGTTTCCTTTCATGTAGGTATATATAAACAGTACATAGAACGTTGATAGGATATTATTATTTTTAAAAATAAAATTATTTTTTAAAATAATAATTTTGATAAATTTAAAATTATTTATAAATAATACAAATTTATTTTAAACTTAAAGTTTTAAAAAATAATTATATTTTCTAAAAAAACCTTAACCTATATATCTTGTATTTTATGTTTTATTAATGAATATTAATTAATATTTATTTTTATTAGTTTAACTATTGCGATTAATTAACTATATACAATCACCCCTGCAACAACAACTTTATTAACTATATGCAATCGCCCCTGCAATTAGGGTTGAGTAGAAAAACCGACAAATTGATTTAACCCGATAAATCGATCGACCAAAAATCAAATAAACCGAAAACCGAATAAACTAATGTTTATTTGGGCAGGTTGACTAACCTTTTAACCAAACCAAAAACCGAATAAACCGATCAAATAAATAGTGCAACCCGCCCAAACCAACCGACGAATACTTTTGGATGAGAAATTTTCTCTGACACGGTAAGAAATATAAAAAAAATTATGAATTAGAAGTGAAAGTCTATTGATTGCAGACTTCCTAAGTTTAATCTAAATGTATTTTTAATGACGATAATTTATTTGATTTAGTTTGTTGATATTAGATATTAAATTTTGTATTCTAGTTTGTGTTGATGTTGTAAATTTAAAGTGAGAAATTGGTGATGTTAGGGTTGAGCAAGAAAACTGTTAACTTGATTTAACCCAACAAACCGAATAAACCAATTTGGGTTGGTTAAGCAATCCTATCAATCTGACCGAAAACCAAAAATTCAGTTTAACAAAGTGATGTAACCTGCCCAAACCGACCGACAATCACCCTACCTGTAATCGCCCTTGGGCAACTAATTACTCGCATCTCCGTCTAACACCCTTGGTTGGGTTTTAGGGCAACTACAATTGCTACTATATTTTTTTTATCCCATCTCCGACCTCAAGCTTCAAGCTTCATCGTCTAAAAACACAGGATCTCGGGCGATGACCGCTCGAGATCCATAAATCGACACTCATTTTTGGGTGTATTCAAATGTAACCAAATTAAATCATTGTTGAGTAAGTACATTCTAGATCGTTGGAGTTGGAGGAAAGATATTAAAAGTGGGTACACTTCAATTCACAACAACAATGATGGAAGGGAACACCATTCGATGTGAATAAATATTCACATCTATTAAGCATTTGTTAATAGATGATAACTTATGCATCGGATTCCAATGAGCACACTCAAGATGCAAAAGGAGAGGTGATTGTGATCTTGTATCATCATAACTAACAAGCAATATCTATGAACCCATCGAACAACTTCCCAATCTTGGTTGTTCGACATTGGAGGGAAATATAATTGCTATTTCAAAGCCACTACTCAGTCCAGTTGTCAAGAGAGGGAAAGCAGGCTTCCATCTTTGAGGAGAGCTTCCATGATGAAGAAGCTTAAAAGAAAAAACAAAAACAAGCAAAAAATGGTGCATCATGTACAAGTATTACCTTTCCTTCAATTAATTGGATTTTTGTCATTGCTAAAATTTGTGTCATTACAAAAATCAAGTATAAAAAATAAAACTTTAAAAGGTGAATCATCACTTTCTTAATTACATGGGAGATGGAGGAGATATTCCGATCTGAGACACATGCAAGAACTTATTTGACCCGTCACATATAGATCAACCCATGGTTGGAAGTAGCGTACAGGGAAGAGTATACTTTTTTTTTCTTTGTCCTATAAATGATACTTATTATATATGAATTGTTACTTACCTACTTATGGTTTTTTCCCAATTTATCACCAGACTATTCTAGGCTCAAATGTAGCATTCAGTGGACTCAATAAAGTGTAAAGAAAGATGCCTAGTTATTGAAATTACAATTAAAGGTAATATAGGCACCTCTTATTCTTAGGGATGGCAATGGGGCGGGGTGGGTATTGGGTCCCCTCGTCCCCATCCCCACCTTGTTGCTATTCCACGTGTTTTGATTCACTTGCGACCCGCCCCACCTTGCCTCGCGTGCACCTGAAAAAATAATCTGCAAAATATATATTACCGGTAAGAATTGAACCTTGGACCTCTTCTCAAATCAAAGTGCCTATCAATCACTAGGCCATTTGCATTTTTGCAGTATATGTTAATATAATTAATATATGTACTTATGATATAATATATAAATAAATAACAATAACAATAATAAACTCGCGACCCACCCAGCCTTACCTCGCATGCACTTGAAAAAATAATCTACAAAATATATATTACTAGTAAGAATTGAACCTTGGACCTCTTCTCAAATCAAAGTGCCTGTCAATCACTAGGCCAATTGTGTTTTTGTAGTATATGCTAATATAATTAATATATGTACTTATAATATAACATATAAATAACAATAACAATAACAATAACAATAATAATAATAATAATAATAATAATATATATTATTATTATTATTATTATTATTATTATTATTAAAAGAGTGCATCATTTATTTTAAAAATAATTGTAATTACAATTATGTATATTTATATCATGATAAAAAGTAAATGTACTATTATTATTTAAATATAAATATAAATCAATTAGATTCAAATTTAGTTTTGAATTTATTAATAAGTTGATTTTATGATTTAGGATTAAGTAATCTAATCAAATATTATTTAATTCAAAATGCATTAATATTTAAACTAATAATATCATTTACATGGTTTATTACTTTTAATTCAAATATGAAATATATACTATCAAATGTCAAAAAACTCAAAACTCACTCTCATCATACATGACTCATACCATACGTGAAATAATTTGTCGATATTCATATTAATTTAATTTAATTTAATTTAATTTAACTTAACTTTAAATTTATTAATATGTTAATTTAAGACTAAATAATCTAATAAAGTATTATTTGATTGATAAATGCATTAATATTTGAACTAGTGATATCATTTATATGGTTTATTACTTTTAACCCAAATATGAAATATATACTATCAAAAGTCAAACTCACTCTCACTGATCACTATAGATAACTCATATTATGAATGGAATAATTTTTAGATGAGCATTAATTATATTCAAATTTAGCTTTGAAATTATAAATAAGTTGATTTAAGAATAAATAATCTAACCAAATATTATTTGATTGAATAACTATAATATTACTTGTGTCGTACGTAATATATTAATCCATACTAATATATTATATAATTATACCACTTACTTGTATTTTATATATTTATATTTTATATTAAAACATTATTATTACTTTTAAATGTTATTTTTATTAACATATAAGTATATATACTTTGTAAGTGATATTATTTTTAAAATAAAATATTTACTTTAAAATATTAAAATATTAAATATTTATAAGTATATACTACACTAATTATGTAAATATAATAAACAATAATGATATATGATATATATAATAGTTATCAACAAACTTTCTGACATTAGTTATTAAACTCTAGGTACTCAATAATTAGCATGTTATTTTATGTTATAGATGACATATATATAATTATATAGTTATCCTTATATATATGCACGTATAAATTCTAATCAATAAGTAATAACTTAAGTAGCAAGTAATGATAACTTAAGTAATATAATTATCATTGATAATAAGTGATAATATGAGTGGTGATAACCTAACTAATATAATTATATATAATATATTACGCTTATCATATTACTTATGTCATAAGCAATACGTACACTAGTCCAACAAGTCGTGTTTCTTCAACTTATTTCTCTTAATGTAATTAAAACGATTAATAATATAATTGTTTTTGTATAAGATTAATTATTAAATGTGAGTGTATATATTTGTATTCATTGATATGATAAGTATATATACATACTCCTATAATTATAACCAATGTTATTAGTTAATTATGTGATATTAACTATTTTCATATACTAAAGAATACATCGTGAGAGTGAGTTTTGACATTTGATAGTACATATTTCATATTTAGGTTAAAAGTAATAAATCATATAAATGATATCACTAGTTCAAATATTAATGCATTTTATTGATCAAATGATACTTTATTAGCTCATTTAGTCTTAAATTAATATATTAATAAATTTAAAATTAACATTAAATCAAATTGATATGAGTACTGATAAATTGTTTCATGTGTGATATGAGTCATGCATGATGAGATTGAGTTTTAAATTTTTTGACATTTGATAGTATGTATTTTATATTTGAATTAAAAGTAATAAATCATGTAAATGATAGTATTAGTTTAAATATTAATGCATTTTAAATTAAATTATATTTGATTGGATTACTTAATCCTAAATCATAAAATCAACTTATTAATAAATTTAAAACTAAATTTGAATCTAATTGATTTGTATTTTATATTTAAATAATAATAGTACATTTACTTTTTATTATAATATAAATATACATAATTGTAATTACTATTATTTTTTAAATAAATGATGCACTCTTTATTAATATTATTATTATTTATTATCATTATCATTAATAATAATAATAATAATAATAATAATAATTGTTATTATTAATATTATTTTTATTATTATTTATTTATATGTTATATTATAAGCACATATATTAATTATATTAGCATATACTATAAAAACGCAACTGGCAATTTAGTTAGAGAAGAGGTTTAGGGTTTAATTTTTACCGATAGCATATATTTTGCAGATTATTTTTGAGGCGCACGCAGGGTGGTGTGGGGTGGTCCGGGGAGGGTCGTTGACTAATCAGGGTGTAAACGGGTCAGGGACGGGGAATGTTCACGAGGTGGGGCAAAATTGTTTTTTGGCCCGTCCCCGCACCGGGACCCAAAAAAGTAAAAAAAAAGCTGCTTCATTCGAGGCGAGGCGGGACGGGTCCCCGTAGGAACAGGGCAAATTGTCATCCCTACTTATTATATATGTTTACCTTTATAGTGTCATTTTTTCTGAAGCGATGAATTGGGCGCTCAAATAAAAAAAATGCTTCTCTTTAAACAAGCATGCGCTTCTCTGCAATGCACCTTGTTTGAAGTGAGCCTTAAGTACATTAAGGTGTGCGCTTTAATTAGTGGGAGTTTTGGTGAATCTTATCATGATATTCTAAAACTACGGCAAGGTGTGCTCACCCTTTGTCAAATACATGACTTGGAAGCATGCAACCGGTCTTGATGTCTTGTAATGACAATTACGTATGTATGACCTTCCCTTGTGACTTTTAAACTGCAGCCTCATGTGGGCTACTTGAAATTTGTTGTTATACAATTTCGTTCTCGCCACGGGCCACCTGCTTAGTGTCATCAACGCCACCCGCTTTCGTGTTTTTTCTCCCATGTATTTCCTTTTGGTTTTTGGCTTTCTTCCCGTATGCCATAAATCGAGAATCATTTATAGTTTTTAAAGGCGCACCTTAGAGAACTCCACGGCTCCATAAAAAACTTATCCATAGCTATCTCTCGTACTACTACATGAAATTTGATGATTCTTCAAATCGCTTGCCAAATTTGGCAAACTCGCTAAACCCCTCCATGCCTTGTCCGTATCGTCCTCAATGAGCGCCTCTTTGCCTCCTTTTTGTCACTTCACCCAAATCCTGGTCAGCATCCTTCAACCATCCTTAACAAGGTAGCTGTCATATTTATTAATTATTAATTGTTAATTAGTACGATCTCCAGGGGGGATGGTTTTGGTTTGGATTCCAGCGGCGGTGGAGCCGGAGCGAGAACCACGTCCGATCCAAGAAGAGACTCGCATAGGCCTCTCCCGACTCCATTTCGATGAAAATGTATCACTTGGTGGATGATCCCGTAGTAGACGATGTCATCTCGTGGAACCCAGACGGATCCACCTTCGTTGTTTGGAACCCCGCTAGGGACTTGCTTTGCAAGCATTTCAAACACAACAACTTCTCCAACTTCGTTTGCCAATTAAACAAATGTGAGTGACATCATAATATCACGACAGTCAAACATAAACACATATATGCATAAACAAATCACTTTGGTGATCAAACATCTACAATACAATATGAATTTTCAAAACATATCAACCTTGAGAGAAAAACTAACATGTCACTAAGAAGGACCACTTTGGCGATCAAACATACATGACACAATGTGATTTTCCCTCACTTAAGCTCATTATATTTAAATTAATATTACATCACATGTACACCCGTATTCATTCGAATGAGATACAATACTATATGTACCTTCACAAATATAACAACAAGTTACATTACAATATATCAGTTGGTAAAAACAACAAAACTAATTTAATTTAATGTTTAAAGTAAATTAAATTTATTTGAACTCGTGTTATTAGCTAGATGTTGCAACCTTGACACACAATCACTGTGGCTATAAAAAACTTTTCTCTATTAACAAGATTGCTTTGAAACACTTATTATATGAATATGTACGTATGTTTAGAATTTTTTTATAAACACATCAATAGTAAATAAATAAAGTTTAAAAAAAACTCAACGGATATGACCACAGACATTTTGAAATAGATTAAATAGAGAAACATAGGAATTTGCAAAGAAAAGTGCTTGATTCCATGTATCTGGAGACGTTCTAGCGAACCCACAAGTCGGGAAGCAGCGGCAGAGGGGCTTAAGCCAGCCAAAATGTTGTTTGGGATTCCATCCATGACCTTAATCCCTGTCCCCATCAGCGCCTGGAGCGCTCCTGGTCAGCGTCGAAGAGCTTCACCTTCAAGAGGCGCACGACTGCGTCCCCTAGTTCACGCCGATGGCAGACTCCGCGATATGACTACAAGTTGCCCAAACCCCAATCTCAACCCATCGCCGCCGCAGTAACATGGTTTTTTTTTAATATTCTACATATATAATTATTATTATACTATGTGATAAATGATTTATTATAATAATTGATATAGGATCAGCTAATTATTATAATAATTATAATACGTATTATAATTATATTATAATAATTGCAGCCAGCAATCACGGCTCCATCCGGCAACTGCGTTGAAGATTTTGGAGCTGAGCAGGGCTCCCACGCGCTGTGCCACTTATGTATAGACTCTTTTTGTGGAAGCTAAGACAGTATTCAAGAGATGACTATGGTATAGTATTAATAAAAAAGATAACAATATCGTGTAGGAGTGATTATTGACTATCTAACATATCTGAAGGTAAAGTAAATGCACTAGATGGGACAAACCTCAATTATGGAGTGAATATTCTTACGAATGTCAATATGAAGAGAATGACTTTGTTTGGAATGTTCTCAAATAGATTTTGACTGTGGATTGACAACACACAAAGAGTAGACCGATGATTATGTTGGATCTATTTAAACAAGATTGTATAATGAATTATTCAAGGATGTTCTTTGTCTTTGATCAACATGGCGCACAACACTTAGAAGTGTTCTCTCTCTCTCTCTTTCTCTCTCAATGTCTCTCTATTTAGCGTTGGAACTTTTCTTTGATTCTTCAAAAGTTATTTCTTTTTAATGAATGTCAAAATACTATTTCTTGTGTTCTATATTCTTTACTTTTTGTGAGAGGTTGACTCATTTATTTTGTTAAGCGTTTGAGAGATATATTCTAAGGTTATAGTGCATGTGTGTTTTGTCGTCCATCCTGACGGTCGACTTCCCACTCTCGAATTTGCGGAAGTACGAGGATGGGTTGATTTGCTCGATTCTCGCAAATTTTGTTGCCCAAGACCAGGGCGGATCCAGAAATTACACTCAGGGTGGGCGGATTCGGGAATTCCATCTAGACAAGCAACGCATATATTTGAATTTCAAAATTTAATATATATATATATATAACACAAAAAAAATTAAAATTAAAAAATTATTGTTAGTATAAACAAAATGTTTATCATAATCTTTTCTTGTCACGCCCCCAAAATCTGAAGAATCGGAATTAGGAACGCGACGTCCCCACGCCCACACCCAGGGGTCGAGGGGCTAGTGGTCGACCCAAATCTTACAACACTACAACGGGGTAGCATTGTACTTACCAATTATCTAATACAATATGTAAGCAATTAATAATTATATCGGTGCAATTAATATTCATGAAATCAATCAACACCCATAAACATAGTATAACAAGGTCCAGCTTAATCAAGTTCATACAACTGCCACGGACCCAAGTTCGGGAAATAAAATAATAAAATAGTAAACGACAAGGTCTCAGAGAATAAATCCTACACCAAAGATGTCTCGACTTGCTCCACTATGACACCACCAGTTACTCTCTACAACCTGTAGGAAATAGAAACAAAGTAGGGTTAAACACAAATGCCCAATAGGTGATCTCCATCTCCTCACTATCCTATAACATGAAATCCTAAGTCTACATGATCGGTGTATGCTTGTGCTAGTATAATGTCCTAATCTATCACAAGAAGCTTACATTCAATCACAAAATATGACATCACACACATACATTTCATTCATTAAGGGTAAGTCGCCACATATACATCACACACACCGAATAATCCAACCATCTAGGGATTCCACATCTAACTCCTAGGATCCCAATCATTACCAGGATAGCTATATGTGGGACCTGCGTGTCCCCGATGACAACTCATCACATATGAGACTTGAGTTAACTAGCCACATAGGGGATTTACGGTCTCTAGCCTTATGTGAGACCCACAGTTAACCCAACCAACTCCACCACCAATTTCACACATAAAATCAATAAATAATAATTTAAAATAATCGGTATTTAATATAACAACTTTACAAAACATTTAAATCGCTAAACAAATAAAAATGTGCCATAAATAATATTTATAGTGTCATACTATAAATATCAAGCCACAAACAATATTTCTAATATCAAACTATTAATATCAAGCCTTCAATAATATCCAACTATTAATAATATTTTGCTAATGTCAAATTAATAGTATCAAATAACAATTTAATATTTTAAATGTCGGATTAATAATATCAAGCTACAATTAGCATTCTAATGTTAAACTAATAATATTAAACTATAAGTAATATTATTTCATTTAAATCATCAAACCAATAATAATGTACCATAATTGATATATATATATATATATTTATCTAACAAATAGTATTAAGTCATAGATACAATACTTAATGTCAAATTAATAATATTATGCTACATATAATATTTTCAACATCAAATTAATAATATCAAGTCTAAAAATATTTATTTTACTTACACTACAATCTAAAGCCCAAGCACAACATTATTATTATTATTATTATTATTATTATTATTATTATTATTATTATTATTATTATTATTATTATTATTATTATTATTATTATTATTATTATTATTATTATTATTATTAAAATGCCTAACTATTAGCATCAACCCCAAATAATATATATTTGCTAACCAATATGACATTAAAATTTAGAATAGGTCCTAAAATAATCTTACCTCAACCAAACCGAGACGAATAACTAAGCCTACATGCCTAGTTTCCATACAAGTAATAATAATAATTGGGATTAGAAAGAATAGGATAAATATTTTAAATAATCAGGGAAAAGAGGTATAGGACATCATATGGGTTTATGAATCTCTTTTTTTTTTTATGGTCTGAAGCCGCAGGCCACATTGAAGCAAACACGCAAGATAATAAATCGATCGCCTAAGCATTGTCCCAAGTGATGAACGAGATGGTATAGGTGCAAAGAAGACAAAACACCTTCCGCCTAAAAGTCGACCGAGCATATACTTATATATTTATATATATATATATATATATATATATATATATATTTGCATACTAATAAAATCAAATATGTATTTCTTCCTAAAATTTGCGTTTATGCAATAGAATAACGAGAAATCAAGAATCACCTACCTCTTGCCTTCCGAAGGGATTAAACTCGCAAGAACAGTTTAGAATCGGCAAAGAATGGCGAAGAACACGAAGAACATTATGAACTCTCCTTCAACAGCTAGGGTTTCTCAAAACTAAGTTATAATAAATAATAAAACCCTAAAATCCTATTTTTAATTAAAATTCGTCCTCCTCTTTAATAATTTCCAAAAAGCCCTTCTAAATTTCATTTTTCAATTATTAACCCTCAATTTAACTCCTAAAAATTACTAAATAACCCCTGGAGGCTTCTGGATCTCAACTTAAGCCCAAATATAATCAAAACGATTATATTAATGGCCACATTTCCAAAATAACATTCTTAACATCAAATATAGATTATAAGTTATGCTAACACATACATAAATCCTTACATTTACAATCAAATATTTTAAAACCGTTGGATGATAGCTTCATTATCAATGTTATAAAAAATATTTTTCTCTATATAGACAATGAAGCTATCATCCACTCATTCTACTACATAATTAATTCTTCATAATGTTCATAGCAAAGAATGCTCTTTTCACTAATGTCGGTTGTAATGGATAAAATTAATGTCAAAGTCACTAGCAAATAAACTAATGGATATATCATATTTTTATTAGTCTCAATTATTTTTTGAGCAAAATCATAAATCCTTTCAAGTCTTGAAAACTCAATGCTTTAGGCAAGGGAAATAAATTTTATTTGGGAATTTTTTTTTGTAAACTTTGTTAATTATGTATTAATTACTAATATTATTATACTAATAATTTACTTACCTTGATCACATGCTAATAAAAAATATATATATAATTTTTCTTATACCAATAAGTTAAGGGTGGGCATTTGCCCACCCTAGTCACATGTTGGATCTGCCCATACCCATACCGCATATGCATGGTCATACTGGTACAAACGATCTTCGTCGTCCATTTACCGATGATAGTTGGTAGTCATTGTCATCACCGGATTTTGTCCAGGGGGAACCCGCTTTTGGGAATGCGATATCTTCCACCCTTCACCCGAATGGTGATGAAAAAAATACGGAGTCGCTACTAACTGTTTTTGGCGTGCAGTTGGTCACGTAATAAAATGATCTACGTCACCGAAGCTGGGTTCGGGAGTTTGTTACGCATAAGAAAGGATTAACACCCCCACAATGCTCTTTCGGTATCTATCTTAGGAGAAGGGAGGTTTTTAATTTGTTTTAACCTTTTATTTTAATTCGCTTACTCTTTTTACTTTTTCTATGTTATTTGTCAAAATTGAATTAAGTCATATTACCCTAAAAGGTCTAAGGGGGATCCTATGATTTTATTTAAATTTCAAAGTGAAATCTAAGTTATCTACAAATATAATAAGAAATGGTAAAAGCTAAGTGAGAACAAAGAAATGATAAGTTTATCTAGGTTATCTAAGACTTTAGAAGAAATTATGCTACAATAATGGCAAATAAAGAAAAGGAACAAGTGTTCGACAAGCACAAAGGTTTAAAAAGCCCAAGTGTTTTATTTTTTGTTTGTTTTTTTTGTTTTTTTTGTTGTTTTTTTGTTTTCTTTGAAAAGCACACATTTTCGTAGAAACCACATTAAAAAAGAAAGGTTATTTTGAATTTCTTTTGTTGTTTTGTTTTGTTTGATTTTGGAAAACATCTTTATTTTGCTTTTGGGTAAAAAACATGAAATTGAAAGAAACATCAAAGAAAACCTTTTTAGCAAGAGTCTCAAGCAAACAAAAATAAAAGTGACGGTGTGTGATTAGTGACATCCACAAAATAAAATGAAAACACCTCTTTTTTTTTCATCCTTTTTTTATTTTGTCTTACCTTTTTTTCTTTTTTTTCTCTCTCTTTTCTTTTTTATCTCACCCCCTTTTTTACTATACTGATTTTTACATTTTACAAAATAAAAGAGGTCACATGGGACCTTGTTACAAAAAAAAAACATTACAAATGAAATAAGGGACTCCTGCAAAAAAAAAAAATGATTAGAGCAACCAAAAAATCCTCCAAATCATTACATGAGAAAAACAAAAAAAGAGAAAATAGATGTAAATAAGTTTACTATTCTTTCAGGAGTCCTTGTTAAGCCTAGTGGTCATGTAGGCCTGCGAGGCTACCTTGTTAAGCTTGGGAGGCTACTGTTGAGGGCCTGAGAGGTGAGATTTGTGTGAAGCCTAAGAGGCTACTGTACCTGCGAGGTAATATTGTGCTTGAGAGGCAATGTTGTGCCCGAGGGGCAATACTGTGCCTGGGGAGGCCAACATGGTGTCTGAGAGGCAATGTTTGTGATTACCTGGGAGGCTTTCTATGTATTTGAATGCATGTGTACATGATTGAGTTGGTAATGTATATGCGGCATTACACAAGCACATGCCTACACTAGTTTATGAGTTGGGATGGGTTGGGGAAACATGATCCCTCTTGAGCGTGGTTGCTCACCCCTCCTGTTATGTTTATTTTTGTTTATTTCAAGTGCTTACAGAGGCTAGGAGGTTCACCGGAGGTGAAGACCTTGTGTGTGTTTATTCGTTTTGTTGGATTATGAAAGCTATGATGTAACCCCGTGGGGGAAAGAACATGTGTGAATGTGTGTTTGTACTGTGCTTTGGAATGAGATTTCTGTATATGTGTTATATGGTTTAAGGATGGCACCCGTGCTAAGGTCCCTTTCTCGGTGTTCTCACCAACCCCTTGTCCCTTCTGGGTGTGAGCATGGGGATTTACTAATTGGTTTCTGCGGGTCGAAAATCCGGGCGTGACGGTGCATGACTGCCTCAAAGGTGTGGTGGCTCAAAATTTGACTCGAAGATTTGGGTCAAGCCTTCATTGATGTACAATGATGTTTTTGGCATCGACAACGTTAAATTTTATGAGTCTTCGACTCTAGTTATCTTTGAGTCTTCGTGCATAACATATTTCAGGTTATGAATAATTCACCCTATGACATGGTCTTCGACTTTACAAGTCTGCGACTCTTTGCTTTGACACTTGGTGATTTCTTAAAGTGCAACTGACTATTAATAGCTATGACTCTTAGATGTTATATCTTTGAGTCTCCGAGGGTGGAAGATTGTAGATTGGCTCAAGTCATATGGTTCACCCTTTGTTAAGTGAGTCTTCGACTCTTTGAGTCTACGACCCTTTGCTACGGCTCTTCGAGTGACATAAGAGAAGAATGTTTTTAGCCAGGTGCCTGTTGTCTTAGTCTGCAGTCTTCGACTCTATTTCTTTGAGTCGCTCGGTTGCTTCGAATAGTTGAGAGTGTCATGCCCCCAACTCCGGGAGGTCCGGAACCGGGTACATGACTACCCCTTACCCGCACCTGTGGGCAAGGAGTTGGTGTCTAGCACCAAAAAGGGCCCACAATGAGTGCTGCCCGAATGCACCTGCGACCATACAAGGGTATCCTGTACACCCAAAATCATGCAACTAACTAAAAAACATCATCACATCATATCATATAATATCATCGGATATAGTACAACCTCCACGAACCCATGTCCCAGAAAGCAACACAAGTCATAATACAAAATCAACCAGGATGGAAATAGTCCCATACATCAAAATGGTCTGGTTTGCTCGATCCGGTCGACGACAAACCCCAAAGTTTCCTCCTGCCTGAACCTGAAAATCAAGACAAGAACGTAAGGTGAGCACAAGGGCTCGATGGGTGACCTACAACACACTACCCGTGTATACATGTGACAATGAATGTCTAAGCATATAATAATTCACACAGTGTTCTATGCAATACAAATGAAAGCATAAACACACACACACACACACATCATCTACGAGCATAGACATGCGAGGTTCACACAATTAAGTCACACAGACTTTTATAATACCAAGTCACATAGACTCTCATACAAACAAGCCACACAAACTCCTACAAACAAGTCACACGGACTCATACAAACAAGTCACACAGACTTTACATCTCAGCTGATCGGCACGGAGCAAGGCTCTTATAACTTGCTCGCCACATTGGGACCACAACGATAAAAGCAACCACCTGGTGGGACCTTCCACTATCAACCAGCCATATAGGGGACCTCGGCTAACGACCCAGGCCTGCATGGGACCTCGGTTGACCAGCCAGTCACATCAATAAAACCATACCTGTCAAGGCCTCCAACAACCTTGAGGTCCAAGACCCACAACCATGTCCGTATGACATAATATCTCATGCCAAGCAAACAACATAATTCCCTACCTAGCCCCCGAAGGCTCTCTAAAAACCCGGCCTCAAAGCTCGAAGCCTAGCCTCGAAGACTCTTAGAACTCGGCCTCGAAGACCCATAAAAAACACGGCCTCGAAGCCCGGCCTCGAAGACTCGTAGAAACACTGCCTCGAAGATTACCTGGAAACGCGGCCTCGAAGATTGGCCTCGGAGACTCACGGGCTGCCTCGAAGATCCGTAGGACTACCTCGAAGATCTGCCTCGCGGACTCGCGATCGTGGCCTCAAAGATTCCTGGAACATAGACTCATAGCTCTCTGCCTCGAAGACTCGTAGGACTGCCTCGAAGATCCGTAGGACTCTGCCTCGAAGATCCGTAGGACTGCGACCTCGAAGATCTGTGGCTCGGAGCTGTTGACCTTCGACCTTCGACCCTGCGACCCTCAATCTTCGACCCTCAAACCTGCAACCCTTCGACCCTCAAACCTTCGACTCTGCGACCTTCGCCTTTGCGACCTTCCGGCTCCCAAACGCACCAACACACCAAGCGAAGACTGTTCATCGTCGTTCCCAGCTTGTTCTTCGTTTGAAATCGACCCAGCGACTCCCAAACACCCACAAACCCAATTCATACTTAATAAACTACAATTTATATACCATATAACGCGTCCTAAGCGTCTCTAAATCGCATAACAGCCACAGATACATACATATACATGTATAAACAGATATAAATTTCGATCTAGATTTATATATAGGTTCCCCATGGTTGACTTCTCAACCCCCATGAAATACACAAGTATAAATCCCCCAAATTCCAGATACACAATCACAATACTATATCTTATATCATACTCACACTTTACATGCTTAAATTACCATATCCAATTCCAGAATTGGATTTCCCTAAAACCTAGGGTTCAATGCTAACTCTCATGATTTATACCCAAATCACACAAGGCTCAAGAACAAAAACAAAAACGAAGGTTAGGAACACCTAACGGGTAAAGATTCACAAAGGAATCAACCCAGAAGCCAAGCTCCAAGCTCCAATCCAAGCTTCCACGCTCCTCTCTCTCTCTCTCTCTCTCTCTCTCTCTCTTCGCTCTTGCCGGTTTGAATGCAAATGACCTCTTTTGCTATCTCTTCCTCTTTCTCTCTATTTATATTTTCATGTTAATTCTTTAATTAACAAACACCCAAAATTACATAACCGCCCTTCCTGGGCCCCCAAACTCCAAATTGGACCCAACTACGGCCAAAACGTTCATATCACCGAGCACAATACCGAATAATGACTATCTCACAAATCAACCTAAACACCTGGTCTCTACATCCTTCCCACCTTAAGACTTTTCATCCTCGAAAAGGCAACTTGCCTCCCACAATGAAAAGGCGGCTTGCCTCCCATAACCACACCACAATTTCAAACACTAGCATGCCTATCAAAACCAGACCACAATACTTACGGTGGCAAACCTACCCAAGGGATAGTAAGGAACTACCCAACTCTACCACCAACCACAATAGGTACCATAAACAACACGCTAGGAATCATATGGTGGAAACCATAGCAACGCACAACACACAACACACATAAGGTGCAACAACAATGGTAACATCACAAGTAATCATAGGCAGCAACATCATAACAAAAACAAACACTACATCATAATAAACAATGCGTGTATCACCTCAACACACGGGAAAGAGACCTATACCCTCCCCACCTTAGGATTGTGCGTCCTCAAACAGCTCGGGATGAAGAACCCGCATCTGACTCTTGCGCTTCCACGTCTGCTCCTCGAGAGCACGGTGCCTCCACAACACCCGAACCAAGGGGATAGTCTTGCCCCGCAAGACCTGCTCCGGCCTATCCATGATCTGAATAGGGACCTCCACAATAGAACCATCGTCCGTTAACTCAATCTTACGCCAATCAAGCATATGCGAAGGATCCGGATAGTATCTCCACAACCGAGAGACATGGAAAACATCATGGACACGGGCGATGCGGCGGTAACTCCAACCTATAGGATACCTGGCCCCACCTGAAGCAAGAATAGGAAAAGGCCCAACAAAACGAGGTGAGAGTTTGGATCCACGTCCAAACCTCCTATGTCCACGTTGAGGCGAAACACGCAAGAAAACCTGATCACCCACCTCAAACCTAACGGTCTCCGTCGCCATCTCTGTATATGATTTACGTCGGCTTTGGGCGATCAACATCACCTGTCGAATCAACCGGACTAACTCCGTAGTCTCCTGCCCCATATCGGGACCCAACACAATGGCCTCGCTGTCTGCGCCAACGGTCGCCCATACAAAGCCTCATAAGGTGCCATCCTAATCATGGCCTAATAATCGTTGTTGTAGGAGAACTCCACCAATGGAAGGTGAGTTTCCCAACAACTACCAAAATCTAATAGACACACACGTAACATGTCCTCTAGAGTATGGATAGTGCGCTCCGACCGGCCATCTCTATGGATGGAAAGCCGTACTCAGGCTTACTCGAGTACCTAATGCTCGCGTAATTGCCGCCAAAATTGTGAAGTGAAACGTGCATCGCGATCGGATACAATTAACAATGGAACCCCATGCAATTGCACAATCTCGTTTATATATCGCTACCCCAAAGTTAGAACTGGATCTGTCTCCCGGATCGGAATGAAGTGAGTGACTTTGTCAAACGGTCGACAATTACCCGGATAGTGTCATGACCCCTGTTGGACCCCATTTTGACCGAGCCAGATCGCGACCGAATTCAGCACCATAGGGTAGAGGACGGAATTTGGAAACTAACGCACTTGACCGTGCCCAAATCCGACTTCAAACGGAGAAGTTATGGCCAAAATGGTTTTGGGCATAGGCGGTCAATGCCTTGGTCAAACTGCCCGAAAATATGACTATGCGAAATTCAGTTGCAGCCTCGAAGATCTGCCTCGAAGTCTCATAGCTGCAGCCTCGAAGCCTCGTAGTTGCAGCCTCGAAGATCAGCCTCGAAGCCCCTGCAAGGCGGCTACGACCTTCGACCATGCGAGGCGGCTACGACCTTCGACCTTCGAGGCAGCCTCCGGCTACGACCTTTGACCCTGCGAGGCGGCTATGACCTTCGACCCTGTGAGGCGGCTATGACCTTCGACCTTCGAGGCAGCCTCCGGCTACGACCTTCGACCCTTCGAGGCAGCCTCTGACTACAACCTTCGACCCTTCGAGGCAACCTCCGGCTACGACCTTCGACCCTTCGAGGCAACCTCCTGGCTATGACCTTCGACCCTTCGAGGCAGCCTCCGGATACAACCTTCGACCCTTCGAGGCAGCCTCTCGGCTACGACTTTCGACCCTTTGAGGCAGCCTCCGGCTACAACCTTCGACCCTTCGAGGCAACCTCCGGCTACGACCTTCGACCCTTCGAGGCGCCTCCGGCAACGTCCTTCGACCCTTCGAGGCGGCCTCCGGCTACGACCTTCGACCCTTCGAGGCGGTCTCCAGGCTACGACCTTTGACCCTTCGAGGCAGCCTCCGGTTTCCAGGCTACGACCTTCGACCCTACGACCCTTCGAGGCAGCCTCCGACCTTTGACCCTTCGAGGCAGCCTTCGGCTACGACCTTCGACCCTTCAAGGCAGCCTCCAGGTTACGACCTTCAACCCTTCGAGGCAGCCTCTAGCCTCCGATAATATTTTTTTTTTTTTTTACCCGGGGGGAGGGGGGGGGGGTTATTTTTTTTTGGGGAGGGGGGTGGGGTGTGGGGCCCGGGTTTTTACCCCGAGGAAACCGGTCCGCGTGACTCCCCTTTTACCCACACGGAGGGCAAAGGGGTAGGATACAAAACAAGAATTTAACATTTTAAACATCCACAACATTCAAGAAAGTAATATTCATTAAAAGCAGTCCAATCCAGTTTATTACAACAAAATCCTTTCCCCACTGGGGTTACATCGATTCTCATAATAAAAATAACATAAACAAATTAAATAAATAAGGTCTTCCACCTTGGGGTCCCACCTAACGCCTGTAGGTTCCTGAAAAGAAAACAACATGGTAGGAGGGGTGAGCAACCACAACTCGGTAGGGATCATGTCTCCCCAACCCATCCCATGCACCTTGGTATCTACATGCCTTGTGTACAAGTCTTTGTGTCGTGATACAATTATCCCACCAGATATGGTTACAAGGCTATAACGACAAACACGGTCATACATGGGCTAGTACATAAACACTCCCGGGCTTCCACGGCCCACCGGGTTTCAAGAACAGCCCCGGGCTTCCACGACCACCGGGTTCCACAAAACGATCCCGGGCTTCTCACGACCACCGGGTTCCACAAAACAGCCCAGGGCTTCCACGACCACCGGGTTCCACAAAACAGACCCCACCGGGTTCCACAAAAGCGGGTTCCACGCCCCACCGGGTTCCACAAAACGAGTCCCGGGCTTCCACGGCCACCGGGTGTACAAGCAAACACGCAGCACACATGGCCATACAGGCATAACATCAAACACTAAGTATGCTTAGTCACACAGGAATAACCTCGAACACTTAGCATGCATATATCCACAAGCTCACAAACCCGACCACACAGGCATTTCCACAAACACATAACATGCACGACCTCACGGGCATAATTTCAAACACTTGGCGGCATATACACATAACTATATTCACACAGGCTTTTCATCAAACATATAGCATATAGATCACGAAACCACACCAAAATGCCACGAAGGCCAACATTCATATAGGAGATCACACCTATATGAATTTACATATATATATATAAACAGATCTGACCCGGAATGCGCCTAGGACCCTAGGACAGGAGGGTTTAGGAAGAACAGAACCCCTACCTTAAAGCGGATCTTCCTTGCTCCCGCGCCAAACGCCGTCCTCCCCACGCAAGATGCTCCGGCGACAACCAGGCAACTCCCCTTCCCTCTCTCTCTCTAGCTCTCTCTCTCTCTCGGCGGCGGTGCAGCAAAAAGGAACACAAGAACCCTAACTCAAACTCAAGCCCTCCTTATATAGACACCATTTACATCAAAACGACGTAGTTTTGATTAAGTAAACCCAGGATCAAAACGACGTAGTTTTGATTACACAAGCTACAACCTTTCCGCATCCATACACACCAAAATATTCAGAATTTCAACATGGTCCTTTGGAGAAAGTTCCTTAGAATGCCAAAACCAAGGGACCCATGTAAAAATATGCCTGCACGCCAATTTGCACGTGAATTCCCAATTCACGTGCAACTCCATATGAACTCCAAATGCTTTCAAACTTCACCCCTAGCCTCCTTGCATCATTTGGAAGACAATTACACTTGCACGTGAATTGGACCCATATCACGTGCACCTCACATACATGTCCATTTGGTCTGAAACTTCGTGGTAGATAGAGGACATCATTCTAAGCATCTTTCCTTTTGCACGTGAATTCATTGGAGTCCAACTACTAGGTCAAAATCTAGAAAAACTCTACTCAGGAGGCAAAACTGACTAACTCAAGGTACGGGTCCTTACATCCTCTCCCCCTTAAGACTTTTCGTCCTCGAAAAGAAATGACATACGAGGAAAACAACCACAAACTACCCATTTGCCACCCGGCAAGCCACCACACCCAAATGGGTCATACACCACACACAAGACAACAAGACATAACAGTACCACCATAATCCATAACCACAATAATGCACGAACACATGTCCACATGGCACGAATACACATTTCAAAGCACATCACAAATAAGAACACATGTCTTTAAAAGACAATACAAATACATCAACTAATACAAGAAAACACATCACAAGGAAACATCACTATCCCTTGGCAACGACCACCTCCCACGCTTAAGATTGTTCGTCCGCGAACAAGTCCGGTCTTGCTCCCGCATCACGGACTCCCGTTCCCATGTCTCCTCCTCAATGCCACGGTGCTGCCACGGCACGCGAACCAAAGGAATAGCACGACCACGCAAAAGTTTCTCTTGCCGATCTAGGATACAGGATAGGGGCCTCAATGACGGACATGTCATCCTCAATGTCCAACGTCCCCCAATCAATCACATGAGTGGGGTCGGGGTGATACTTCCTCAACTGGGACACGTGAAACACGTTGTGCACTCGACTCGGCCCGCGGTGGTAACGCTAACCGGTAGGCTACAGGCCCACACGATCCAAGAATCTCAAAAGGGCCAATAAACCGCGGAGATAGCTTGGAACCTCGCCCAAACCGTCGATGTCCACGGCGTGGAGAGACACGAAGGAACACATGATCACCAACAGAAAACTCCAAAGGTCGCCGCCGCGATCCGCATAAGATTTCGCCGACTCGAGCGACAACAAACGCCGACGAATCAACTTGACCTTCTCGGTAGCCTCTTGAACCAAGCGTGGCCCCAAGAGGGCTGCCTCTCCTACCTCGGTCCAACACAAGGGTGATCGACACGGCCGTCCGTACAACGCCTCAAAAGGAGCCATCCCAATGGATGCCTGATAGGCTTGTTGTGTGGCAAACTCCACCAAAGGAAGGTGAGTTGCCCACGAACCCCCGAAATCTAACACACAGGCCCGTAACATGTCCTCCATGGTCCGATTCGTCCGCTCGGTCGACCGTCCGTCTCGGGGTGAAAGGCTGTACTCAAGTGAAGCTTGGTTCCCATAGCCTCCTGCAAACCGGCCCCAGAAACGGGAAGCGAACCTCGAATCCCGGTCGGAGACAACCGATGATGGTACCCCATGCGGTCTCACAATCTCGTTCATGTACGGTGACTCAAAGTCCCAATGGAGTCCCGCTCGCGAACAAGGCAAGAAAATGGGCCGACTTTGTGAGTCGATCCACAATCACCCAAATCATGTCCTTCCTCCCAGGTGGTGGGTGGAAGACCGATCCTAAAGTCCATCGCGATATGGTCCCACTTCCACTCCGCTATGGGCAAGGGGGTAACACATGCCCGCCGGCCGGCGATGCTCGGCCTTCACCTGTCGACACGTGAGGCACCGCGAAACAAAGGCAACCACATCGCGTTTCATCCCAGGCCACCAAAAATGTCTGCGAAGCGCATGGTACATCTTCGTACCCCCTGGATGCACAAGAACCCTAGATTGGTGAAACTCCCTCATCACCTCATCCCCGAGGGAAGAAGCTACTACCAACCGCCCCTGAAATGACAACTCATGCTCAGGACCCTCTGTCCGGTCCCCGAGATAGCTCCCCGGCCTCAATACGGGCACGGAGAACCTCACACTCAATGTCACCCAGTTGTTCCTCCCGGACGCGCTGGTACAACTCGAGCACTACCACCAAAGGACGCGGGGCTGTCCCACCATCACGAACAACAGGCTGCCAGCTGCAACGTCGCCAAGCTGCTCCATCGGCTTCCACTCCCTCACGGCCACCTCAGCTTTCCCTTTTCCGCTCAATGCATCGCCCACAACATTACCCTTGCCCGGGTATAGGCAAGAGTAAAATCAAAGGTCTGCAAATACTCCACCCATCTCCTTTGCCTCAAATTCAAGTCCTTCGAGTAAAGATGTCCTGAAGGCTCTTGTGATCCGAGAACACCACAAACTTTTCCCCCCAAGAGGTAGTGCGCCAACTCTTCAGGGCGAAGATGACAACGGCTAACTCAAGGTCATGAGTAGGATAATTCTGGCTCATGAGGCTTCACCGCCTTGACCCATAAGCTACCACACTGTGCCCCTGCATAAGCACACACCCCAAACCAACCCTGGACGCATCACAGTACACCTCATACGGAATATCCTCCCTAGGCAACCTCAACACAGGTGCGGTGGTCAAACGGGTTTTGAGAGTCTCAAACGCTCGCGGCACTTGTCCGTCCACTCAAACTTCACGCCCTTCCGAGTCAACGTCGTCATAGGCGCCGCCAAACGGGAGAACCCCTCTACAAAACGACGATAGTACCCCGCCAAGCCAAGAAAACTACGGATCTCAAAAACGTTGGTTGGCCTTGCCCACGATGCCACGGCCTCAATCTTGGCTGGGTCCACCCTAACTCCCTCGGTGACACCACATGGCCAAGAAAGTGAACCTCCTGCGACCAAAACTCACACTTGCTAAACTTAGCAAACAGTGCTGGTCCCTCAAGGTTTGCAACACTTGTTGCCAAGTGCTCCACGTGCTCCCTCTCGGTCTTGGAATACACCAAGATGTCGTCGATAAACACCACCACGAACGAGTCTAAGTATGGGGCAAAGACTTGGTTCATCAAATGCATGAACACTTCGGCGCATTAGTGAGCCCGAAAGGCATCACTACCCACTCATAATGCCCATACCTGCACCGAAAAGCCGTCTTAGGGATGTCCTCCTCCCTAACCCCCGAGTGGTGATACCCCGACCGTAAATCTATCTTGGAAAACCACTGGGCCCCACTCAATTGGTCAAACAGGTCATCTATCCGAGGCAACGGGTACTTGTTCTTCACGATCCACCGAATTCGACTTCCTGTAGTCGATGCAAGAGACGAAGCGTGCCATCGGCCTTCTTAGCAAAGAGCACCGGAGCACCCCAAGGTGAGGTACTTGGTCGATATACCCCTGGCCCACCAACTCCTCGATTTGCCTCTGAAGCTCCCTCGGCTCGGCTGGCCCCATACGATACGCTACTTGGGAAATTGGACTGTCCCCAGGCACCAACTCGATGGTGAACTCCACACTCCTCTTAGGTGGCAAACTCCTCAACCGCTCGGGAAAAACATCCCGAAATTGGTCCACAACAACGGGCCACACCCTCTTTTCCACCTTGCCCTCCTCGGCAAAGGTCAGGGCTGCCAACCTTGGGTAATGGCACCCCACTGGTCCAACACTGGCCCGGCCCGACTCGCCTCACAATCCCACTCCCCCTGCAGGGGTGCAAGAGGTCCCTGCGGGTGTCCAAAGGACACACGCCGCCGATAACAATCTATCTTGGCCTGGAAAGCCATAAGCCAATCCATACCCAAGATCGGGTCAAACGCCCTCAAAGGCATCACATGCAAGTCAAAACGCGGCTCCACCTCTCCTATGGTTAACACACGATCCACGACACACTCGTCGTACCTCTATCATGCCTCCCACCGGAGACTCCACAACTAGGGGCCTCGCGGCCTCCACACAAGCTAACCCCAAACTATCTATCACAAGGCTCGGCAACAAACGAACACGATGCACCCGTATCGAAAAGAACGAAGCTAAGGTACGGGAGATCAGGAGGGTACCTCTAACCACCGATGGTCCTGCTCCACCCTCGCCTGGTGGGGGTGGTAGCTCGGCCTCCTCCTGGTATGTCGCCTCCAGCGCAAACACCCTTCCTTGGCCCGTGCCACTAGTCGGCTCACTCCCTGGGACGCTTCCCGCTAAGGTTGCCTCCGGCCTCGGTCTGCTGCCGCTCCGGCCTCCCCCGAGGTCGGGTCCGACTGGATCTGCTTGGCCGGCTTGCCACCGACGAGCTGGTCTCTCGGCCCGGTGCCCCGGCCGGCATCACTCCTTGTCTTGGATGTCATGCCTCCCACTCCCCTGTTGCCACTCCAGGCAAACCCGGCTCGAGATGGCCCTCTCGTCCACATCTATGGCATTTCCGGTCCCTCTTTGGACACTCCTTCCTCAAGTGGCCTTGCTCCCCACGCAGGTAACAACCGGCGGGGAGACCCCCTGTTTGGACCGCCCGTGCGCCACCGCCAAAGCTAGACCTCCCTGGGTTCGCCAATGTCTGTCCCCTGCTGCGGAAGGAAGCTGCTATCCCTCTCCTCCGTCTTGAGCCTCTTGGACCCTGCATCTCGATCGGGCCCACTCTGCAACGGCGCCCCCGATGGGCCTGCCTCCCATCATCCGGTTCCCTCTCGGCTATACGGGCCGTCTCCACGGCCTCGGCATAGGTCCTCGAGCGTAGAATCGCCACCCTCTCCCTAAGGGCTGGCTGAGACCCAAGGTGAACTTGTGGGCCTTCAGGTCCTCCCTTACCACGATCTCAGGAGCAAACCTACTCAATCTCCAGGAACTCCCGCTCATATTCGGGTACCGTCTTGGATCCCTGCTTCGGCTGCCAAATTCTTCCCTCTTTTGCCATCTCACCGATTCCGGGAAGAACTCATCTTGGAAGAGTTGCAAGAACTCCTCCCAAAACATGAGTTGCCTGCACGGCTCCCCTGAAACACTCGTCCACCACTCCAAAGCGTCCCCCTCCAGTGCCGAATTGCCGGTCGCACCTTATCCTCCTCCAGGGGCAGGAGAAAGGAGAACACGTGCTCAATCTGCCTCGACCACTCTCGGTACCACAGGATCTTCTCCCCCCCTTAAATCGCGGAGGTTGTTCCTTTCGGAACCGTGTCACCACGTCATCCTCTGCACGGGTCGGTACACCACCCGGCGAACTCTCACGCTCACGAGGCGGCTCTCGTGCCTGGTGGTGGTGGTGGTGGCACCACTGTGTGTCTTTGCCATCTCACGGCGCACCTCCTCCCGAACGTCTGCCGGAGTCCCTCCCGTAGCTCTCGTACCTCCGGCCGGATGCCTTCTTGCAGGTGTGCCGATAACAACGCATGCCCTCCAACGGATGGTCCCGCACCCGGACCCTCATGGGCAGATGACTCATCGGCCACTTGCCCCGGACGCACGTGTCACTCTCCTCGGCGGCATTCTTACTACACGAAGTAAGAAGCACAACGTCAAAACAATTTTATAATCTATCGCGTCACTACCTCTAC
The DNA here is from genome assembly GCA_023512835.1 of Taxillus chinensis. Lineage (NCBI taxonomy): Eukaryota > Viridiplantae > Streptophyta > Magnoliopsida > Santalales > Loranthaceae > Taxillus > Taxillus chinensis. Next base: position 2,280,513 of record CM042090.1, on the reverse strand, counting down.
CCCCACCGATCAATTCCACTATCACGTGATGTTACACACATACATTGCATCAATCACATTGCACGATTCGGTACACATTGCCAAACAAATCGAGTTGCACAATCATATGATTTTATCCACGGTTTAGCATACATTCACAACAAATGCAACTAGTGCCCTAATGCCAATGCATGCAAATCCTACTACAAGACCGGACTACCCCAAGTACACCTTGGAGGCTCAAAGAGGACCATGTTGATCGGGCATGTCCCTCCAGGCTCCTCCAAAAGACTCAAGATAACCAAGTCCGCCCTTACCCTAGGCCAACTAGACCATGCTCGATACCATATTGTCACGCCCCGGATTTCCAACCCGAGGAAACCGGTACGTGACTCCCCTTTTACCCACACGGAGGGCAAAGGGGTAGGATACAAAACAAGAATTTAACATTTTAAACATCCACAACATTCAAGAAAGTAATATTCATTAAAAGCAATCCAATCCAGTTTATTACAACAAAATCCTTTCCCCACCTGGGGTTACATCGATTCTCATAATAAAAATAACATAAACAAATTAAATAAATAAGGTCTTCCACCTTGGGGTCCCACCTAACGCCTGTAGGTTCCTGAAAAGAAAACAACATGGTAGGAGGGGTGAGCAACCACGGCTCGGTAGGGATCATGTCTCCCCAACCCATCCCATGCACCTGGTATCTACATGCCTTGTGTACAAGTCTTGTGTCGTGATACAATTATCCCACCAGATATGGTTACGAGCTATAACAACAAACACGATCATACATGGGCTAGTACATAAACACTCCCGGGCTTCCACGACCACCGGGTTTCAAGAACAGCCCCGGGCTTCCACGACCACCGGGTTCCACAAAACGGTCCCGGGCTTCCACGGCCACCGGGTTCCACAAAACACCCCGGGGCTTCCACGGCCACCGGGTTCCACAAAAGGTCTCCGGGCTTCCACAGCCACCGGGTTCCACAAAACGGTCCCGGGCTTCCACGACCACCGGGTTCCACAAAAGCAGGGCCGGGCTTCCACGACCACCGGGTGTACAAGCAAACACGCAGCACACATGGCCATACCAGGCATAACATCAAACACTAAGTATGCTTAGTCACACAGGAATAACCTCGAACACTTAGCATGCATATATCCACAAGCTCACAAACCCGACCACACGAGGCATTTCCACAAACACATAACATGCACAACCTCACAGGCATAATTTCAAACACTTGGCGGGCATATACACATAACTATATTCACACAGGCTTTTCATCAAACATATAGCATATAGATCACGAGAACCACACCAAAATGCCACGAGGCCAACATTCATATAGGAGATCACACCTATATGAATTTACATATATATATATAAACAGATACGACCCAGAATCGCCCTAGGACCCTAGGACAAGGAGGGTTTAGGAAGAACAGAACCCCTACCTTAAAGCGGATCTTCCTTGCTCCCGCGCCAAACGCCGTCCTCCCCACGCAAGATGCTCCGGCGACAACCAACGAACTCCCCCTTCCCTCTCTCTCTCTAGCTCTCTCTCTCTCTCGGGCGGCGATGCAGCAAAAGGAACACAAGAACCCTAACTCAAACTCAAGCCCTCCTTATATAGACACCATTTACATCAAAACGACGTAGTTTTGATTAAGTAAACCCAGGATCAAAACGACGTAGTTTTGATTACACAAGCTACAACCTTTCCGCATCCATACACACCAAAATATTCAGAATTTCAACATGGTCCTTTGGAGAAAGTTCCTTAGAATGCCAAAACCAAGGGACCCATGTAAAAATATGCGCACGCCAATTTGCACGTGAATTCCCAATTCACGTGCAACTCCATATGAACTCCAAATGCTTTCAAACTTCACCCCTAGCCTCCTTGCATCATTTGGAAGACAATTACACTTGCACGTGAATTGGACCCATATCACGTGCACCTCACATACATGTCCATTTGGTCTGAAACTTCGTGGTAGATAGAGGACATCATTCTAAGCATCTTTCCTTTTGCACGTGAATTCATTGGAGTCCAACTACTAGGTCAAAATCTAGAAAAACTCTACTCAGGGAGGCAAACCGACTAACTCAAGGTACGGGTCCTTACATAGATGGCCTAGGGTAGTGGGCGGATCTGGTTATCTTGAGTCCTTTGGAGAAACTAGGAGGGACGTGCCTGATCAACACAGTCCTCTTGGAGCCTCTAAGGTGTACTTGGGGTAGTCCAGACCTGAGGTAGGATTTGCATGCATTGGCATTAGGGCACTAGTTGCATTTGCCGTGAATGTGTGCTAAACTATGGATAAGATAATATGATTAAGTGAAATGTGCAACTCGATTTGTTTGGTAATGCGTCTTGAACCGTGAAATGTGATTGATACAATGTATGTGTGTAATGTCATGTGATAGTGGAATTGATCGGTGGGGTAGAGGTAGTGACGCGATAGATTATAAAATTGTTTTGACGTTGTGCTTCTTACTTCGTGTAGTAAGAATGCCGCCGAGGAGAGTGACACGTGCGTTCGGGGCGATGGGCGATGAGTCATCTGCCCATGAGGGTCCGGGTGCGGGACCGTCCGTTGGAGGGCATGCGTTGTTGCTTGCACGGCTACGAGAAGGCATCCGGGGGAGGTACGAGAGCTACGGGAGGGACTCCGGCAGGGAGGTTCGGGAGGAGGTGCGTTGTGAGATGGCAAAGACAAGCGGTGGTACCACCACCACTACCACCACCGATGGGGAGCCGCCTCATGAGCGTGAGAGTTTGCGGGTGGTGTACCGACTCGTGCGAAAGGATGACGTGGTGACATGGTTCCGAAAGGAACAACCTCCGCGATTCAAGGAGGAAGGTGATCCCGTGGTAGGCGAGCGATGGTTGAGGCGGATCGAGCATGTGTTCTCCTTTCTCCTGCCCCGAGAAGAGGATAAGGTGCGACCGGCGTTCGGCGGCTGAGGGGGATGCTTTGGAGTGGTGGACGAGTGTCGCGGGGAGCCGTGCGGTGCAACTCATGCTTTGGGAGGAGTTCTTGCAACTCTTCCATGATGAGTTCTTCCCAGGAATCGGTGAGATGGCAGAAGAGGGTCGGCAACTTGAAGCGGGGATCCAGGACGGTACCTGAGTATGAGCGGGAGTTCCGGAGCTTGAGTAGGTTTGCTCCCGAGACCGTGGCAAGGGAGGACCTGAAGGCCCACAAGTTCACTTTGGGCCTTAGGCCAGCCCTGGCGAGAGGGTGGCAATTCTACGTTTGAGGACCTATCCTGAGGTTGTGGAGACGGCCCGAATAGGCGAGAGGGAGCTGGATGATGGGAGGCGGACCCATCGGGGTCGCCCGTTGCAAGGTGGGTTGGAGCGTGATTCCGGGTCCAAGTGGCCCAAGACCGAGGAAAGGGATAGCAGTTCTTTCGTAGCCAGGGGACAACCATCGGTGCCCTCGGGGAGGTCTAGCTTTGGCGGTAGCAGACAGGAAGGTCCGGCAAGAGGACTCCCCGGCGGTTGTCATTGTTGTGGGGAGCAAGGCCACTTCAAGAGGGAGTGTCCCAAGAAGAACCGGCGATGCAATAGCTGTGGACGAGAAGGCCATTTGAGCCGGGTTTGCCAGGAGTAACAATAAGGGAGTTGGAGGCATGGCATCCAACATGAGGAGTGACGCCGCTTCCGTACACTAGCAGAGAGACCAGCTCGTCGGTGGCAGGTTAGTCGAGCAGATCGAGTCGGACCTGACCCCAGGGGAGGCCGGAGCGGCGAGCAGACCGGCCGGAGGCAAACTTAGCGGGAAGTGTCCGGTGAGTGAGCCGACCGGTGGCACGGGCCAAGGAAGGGTGTTTGCGCTGGAGGCGACGTACCAGGGAGGAGGCCGAGCTACCACCCCCACCAGTGAGGGTGGAGCAGGACCATCGGTGGTTAGAGGTACCCTCTTGATTTCCCGTACGTTAGCTTCGTTCTTTTTGATACGGGTGAATCGTGTTCCTTCGACTGCCGAGCTTCTTATTGATGGCTTGGGGTTAGCTTATGTGGAGGCCGTGAGGCCCCTAGTTGTGGAGTCTCCCGGTGGGAGGCATGATTGAGGTACGGCGTGTGTGTCGTGGACGTGTGTTAACCCCAGGAGAGGTGGAGCTGAGTTTTGACTTGCATGTAATGCCTTTGAGGACGTTTGACCTAATCTTGGGTATGGACTGGCTTATGGCTTTCCAGGCCAAGATAGATTGTTATCGGCGGCGTGTATCCTTCGTGACACCTGCGGGGACCTCTTGCACCCTGCGGGGGGAGTGGGACTATGAGGCGAGTCGGGCCGGGCCAGGTGTTGGACTAGTGGGGTGCCATTACCCACAGGTTGGCGGCCCGACCTTTGCCTGAGGAGGGTAAGGTGGAAAAGAGGGTGTGGCCCGTGTTGTGGACCAATTTCAGGATGTCTTCCCGACCGGTTGAGGAGTTTACCTCCTCGAGGAGTGTGGAGTTCACCATTGAGTTGGTGTCGGGGACGGGTCGATTTCCCAAGTAGCGTATCGTATGGGGCCAGCCGAGCTAAGGGAGCTGCGAGAGGCAAATAGAGGAGTTGGGGGACCAGGGGTATATCGGACCGAGTACCTCACCCTGGGGTGCTCCGGTGCTTTTTGCTAAGAAGGCCGATGGCACACTTCGTCTCTGTATCGACAACGGAAGTGGATCGGTGATGTGAAGAACAAGTACCCGTAGCCTCGGATAGATGACTGTTTGACCAATTGAGTGGGGCCCAGGTAGTTTTCCAAAATAAATTTACGGTCGGGGTATCACCAGCTCGGGGGTTAGGGAGGAGGACATTCCTAAGACGGCTTTTCGGTGCGGTATGGGCATTATGAGTGGGTAGTGATGCCTTTCGGGCTCACTAATGCGCCGGCGGTGTTCATGCATTTGATGAACCAGGTCTTTGCTCCCTACTTGGATTCGTTTGTGGTGGTGTTTATTGATGATATCTTGGTGTATTCCAAGACCGAGAAGGAGCATGTAAAGCACTTAGCAACGGTGTTGCAAACCTTGAGGGACCAACAGTTGTTTGTTAAGTTTAGCAAGTGTGAGTTTTGGGCACAGGAGGTTCACTTTCTTGGCCATGTGGTGTTAGCTGAGGGAGTTAGGGTGGACCCGGCCAAGATTGAGGCTGTGGCATCGTGGGCGAGGCCAACCAACGTTTTTGAGATCCGTAGCTTTCTTGGCTTGGCGGGGTACTATCGTCGTTTTGTCGAGGGGTTCTCTCGTTTGGCGGCCCCTATGACGGCGTTGACTAGGAAAGGAGTGAAATTTGAGTGGACGGACAAGTGCCAGCGAGCATTTGAGACTCTCAAAACCCGTTTGACCACCGCACCGGTGTTGAGGTTGCCTCGGGAGGATATCCCATATGAGGTGTATTGTGATGCGTCCAGGGTTGGTTTTGGGGTGTGTGCTTATGCAGGAGCACAGTGTGGTAGCTTATGGGTCAAGGCGGTGAAGCCTCATGAGCGGAAATTATCCTACTCATGACCTTGAGTTGGCGGCCGTCATCTTCGCCCTGAAGAGTTGGCAGCATTACCTCTTGGGGGAGAAGTTCGTGGTGTTCTCGGATCACAAGAGCCTTCATACATCTTTACTCGAAGGACTTGAATTTGAGGCAAAGGAGATGGGTGGAGTATTTGCGGACCTTTGACTTTACTCTTGCCTATACCCCGGGCAAGGGTAATGTTGTGGCCGACGCGTTGAGCGAAAAAGGGAAAGCCGAGGTGGCGGTGAGGGAGTGGAAGCCGATGGAGCGATTGGCGATGTTGCAGTGCGGCACCGTTGTTCGTGATGGTGGGACGGTCCCCGAGTCCTTTCTTGGTTGTGCTTGAGTTGTACCGGTGCGTCCGGGAGGAACAGTTGGGTGACATTGAGTGTGAGGTTCTCCGTGCCCGTATTGAGGCTGGTGAGCTATCCGAGGACCGGACGAGAGGGTCCTGAGCATGAGTTGTCATTTCAGGGGCGGTTGGTAGTGGCTTCTTCCCTCAGGGATGAGGTGATGAGAGAGTTTCACCGGTCTAGAGTTCTTTGTGCATCCAGGGGGGTACGAAGATGTACCATCCGCTTCGGGGACATTTTTGGTGGCCTGGGATGAAACGTGATGTGGTCGCCTTTGTTTCGCGGTGCCTCACGTGTCGCCGGGTGAAGGTTGAGCATTAGCGGCCGGCGGGCATGTTACGGCCATTGCCCATAGTGGAGTGGAAGTGGGACCACATAGCGATGGATTTTGTGGCTCGGTCTTCCACCCACCACAGGGAGGAAAGATATGATTTGGGTGATTTTGGATCGACTCACAAAGTCGGCCCATTTCTTGGCTGTTCGTGAGCGGGACTCTATTGGGACCTTGAGTCGGTATGTACATGAACGAGATTGTGAGACCGCATGGAGTACCATCATCGGTTGTCTCGACCGGGATTCGCGGTTCACTTCCCCGTTTCAGGGCAGGTTTGCAGGAGGCTATGGGGACCAAACTTCACTTGAGTACAGCCTTCCACCATGAGACCGACGGCCGGACAGAGAGGACGAATCGGACTTTGGAGGACATGTTACGGGCCTGTGTGTTAGATTTTGGGGGTTCGTGGGCAACTCACCTTCCTTTGGTGGAGTTTGCCTACAACAACAGCTTATCAGGCATCCATTGGGATGGCTCCTTTTGAGGCGTTGTATGGACGGCCGTGTCGATCACCTTTGTGTTGGACCGAAGTGGGGAGACAGACTCTCTTGGGACCACAATTGGTTCAAGAGGCTACCGAGAAGGTTAAGTTGATTCGTCGGCGGTTGTTATCGGCTCGAATCGCCAGAAATCTTATGCGGATCAGCGGCGGCGACCTTTGGAGTTTTCTCTTGGTGATCATGTGTTTCTTCGTGTTTCTCCACGTCGTGGACATCGACGGTTTGGGCGAGGTTCCAAGCTATCTCCGCGGTTTATTGGTCCTTTTGAGATTCCTGGATCGTGTGGGGCCTGTGGCTTATCGGTTAGCGTTACCACCGCAGGTGAGTCGAGTGCATAACGTGTTTCACGTGTCCCATTGCGAAGTATCACCCCGACCCCACTCATGTGATCGATTGGGGGACATTGGACATTGCGGATGACATGTCCGTTGTTGAGGCCCCTATCCGTATCCTAGATCGGCGAGAGAAGCTTTTGCGTGGTCGTGCTATTCCTTTGGTTCGCGTCTTGTGGCAGCACCGTGGCATTGAGGAGGAGACATGGGAACGTGAGTCCGTGATGCGTGAGTAGCACCCCGGAATTGTTCGAGGACGAACAATCTTAAGTGTGGGAGGTGACTGTTGGCCAAGGGATAGTGATGTGTTTTCTTGTATTAGTTGTGTATGATTTGGTGTTTATTTTGTCTTTTAGACATGCGTTCATATTTGTGATGTGTTTTGAGGTGTATTTGTGACATGCGGATATGTGTTATATGCATTATTGTGATGCATGTGGTTATGGATTATGGTGGTACCTTGTTATGTCTTGTTATGTCTTTGTGCGCGGTGCGGTGTATGACCCATTTGGGTGTTGTGGCTTGCCGGGTGGCAAATGGGTAGCTTGTGTTTGTTTTCCTCGTATGTCATTTCTTTTCGAGGACGAAAAGTCTTAAGGGGGAGAGGATGTAATGACCCGTGTGTAACCCGTGTGTAAGAAGTTAACCACAAACACCTTGGATGTTGGTGCACAAGTTTGAGGTAAGAGATGAGCCCAAGAGGGGACTTTTGGGAGGTGCATGTGACAAGTGATAACGTACATTTATGCCCTAGGAAGATGCTTATGCGTATACAGGCGGTTTTAAGTGTTTTGGCTGATTTTGGAGCTCACTTTTGATAGGGTAGATGACCTCAAACAATTGGCGTGCAAGAACAAAAAGTTTCTTAGAATGAGGTCCTCTACCTACCACAGAAATTTCAGAGCATTTGGAGCTGCACGTGAATTCACCCATTTCACGTGCAAGCATATTTTTGCTTCTCGGACCTCTACAAGATGCAAGGAGGCTTGGGGTGAAGTTTGAGTGCATTTGGAGCGCACGCCAATTGGGAAATTGGCGTTCAAATTGGCGTGCATGCATGTTTTTGCATGGTTACCTTGGTTTTGTCATTCTAATCATCTTTTCCCAAAGGACCATGTTGGAATTGTGAATATTTTGGTGTGTATGGATGTGGGAAGGTCATAGCTTGTTCCATCAAAACTACGTCGTTTTGATGCTTGTGATTCACTTAATCAAAACTACGTCCTTTTGATGTTGTGTCGTCTATATAAGGAGGAGAAGCCCCTCTGTTTTAGGTTTAGGGTTTGTTGCTCCACCAGCCGTCGCAAAGAGAGAGAGAGAGAGAGAGAGAGAGAGAGAGAGAGAGAGAGAGAGAGAGAGAGAGAAAGGAGAGCTTCGGTGGCTGCCAGAGCGTCTTGCGTGGGTGGTCGGAGTCTTGCGTGGAAGCGGGAGCAGGAGATCATACAAGGTAGGGGTTCTGTTCTTCCTAAATCCTCCTCTGTCCTAGGGTTCTAGGGCAGATTATAGAGTTATACCTGTTTATATATATATGTAATCCATATAGGTGTGATCTCCTATATGGATGTTGGCCTTCAATGGCAGTTTTTGATGTATTCTGGTGTTGGATGGTGAGTGCATAGTATGTGTTTGATAATATGCCTGTGTGGGTGGGTTTGTGGGTTTGTGAATGTATGCATGTTAAGCGTTTGGTAAAATACCTGTGAGACTCTACATGTCAAGTGTTTGATTTTATGCCTGATGGGCTGTGCGAACTAAGTGTTTGGTATTATGCTTGTGAAAGTGTGTATGCTACGTGTTTGGTTTAATGCCTGTGTGACCTTGTATGTTGTGCTTGTGGAACCTGGTGGCTGTGGAAGCCCGGGACTGGAACTTTTAGCCCGTGTGGCTAAGCCTGAGAGGCTGTGGATATGTTAGCCCGTGTGGCTAAGCCTGAGAGGCTGTGGATATGTTAGCCCGTGTGGCTAAGCCTGAGTGGTCATGGATATGTTAGCTTAATGGCTAAGCTTGTATGGTCGTGGATATGTGTGTGACATGTGAATGTGGAATACAACTTGTTTACATTTTATTGTCACTACACCGCACCTGTACACTCTCATGTAGACGCTAGGAGCATGAGATGGGTTGGGGAGACATGATCCCTACTTGGTGTGGTTGCTTACCCCTCCCTCTATGTTGTGTTTTCTTTCGGGAACATACGGGCGTTAGGTGGGACCCCAAGGTGGAAGACCTTATTTACTTTACTTGTCTACCATTTATGTTATTTTTATGGGAATTGATGTAACCCGGTGGGGATGGATTGAAAAGAGGATTTTGTTGTAATAAAGACTGGTTTGGATTGTGGATTGCTTTTATGAACTTTACTTTCTTGAATGTGTTGTGGATGTTTAAAATGTTATATTCGCGTTTTGCACCCTAACCCCTTTGCCCTCCGTGTGGGTACAAGGGGAGTCACGTGCCGGTTTCCTCGGGTTGGAAATCCGGGCGTGACAAGCTACGACCTTCGACCCTTTGAGGCGGCCTTCGGCTAGGACCTTCGACCCTTCGAGGCAGCCTCCTGGATACAACCTTCGACCCTTCGAGGCAGCCTCTCGGCTACGACTTTTGACCTTTTGAGGTAGCCTCCGGCTACAACCTTCGACCCTTCGAGGCAACCTCCTGGCTACGACCTTCGACCCTTCGAGGCAGCCTCCGGCTACGACCTTCGACCCTTCGAGGCAGCCTCCAGGCTATGACCTTCGACCCTTCGAGGCAACCTCCAGCCCTCCGGCTACAACCTTCGACCCTTCAAGCCGACCTTCGAGGCAGCCTCCAACCTTCGACCTTGCAATCTTCAAGCCACTAGGCTTCGGACCTTTGGCTGGAAACTTCAAAACGACGCCGTTTCGATCCTCTTTTAAGTGCACAGTGAAAGAGCGCTATTCTTTTTTCGAAATTGCATTTAAATGGTTCAAAACACGTGTTTAAATGATGGGATTCTTGGAAATGCATTATTTGACACCTAGGAACTCGTTTGGACTTCATAAATGCATATGTGGGTCTTGAAACCTGGGATTGACGCCTGGGAACTCCAAAAATCACATCATTTAATTCTCTAAGTTCCCAAAGAGCCGTCTGTCCCCTCCAAAACCTCTATAAATAGTAATTTGCTCCACCACACAAAGGGGGGGGGGGAAGGAGGAAGATGTTGATATTTTGAGACTAACGTCTAGCAATATATAGAGTTTGAAAGAGAAGATCCAAGAATTCAGCGAATTTTGCCATGGGAGTCAAGAAGACATCTTCCACCACCCTTGTTGGACTTTGTCTCCGTATCCCTCGAGCATTCAAAGAGGAGTAAAGCTAGCGGGAACATCAACCTTGATTTCAGGTTTTATTCCTCTATTCTCTTACATTTTTCATCATAAACTATACCAATCTCACCATCTTTTATTCAAAAATACACAAAAACGTTTTCAAAGGCCCGGTGGCCATGGGATTGAGCTTTTATGCTCATATCCTTGCCACTTGGCCAACATTGAGTCCTGGTAGTGAATCGAGCTTCATAGTATGCTCTTCATGACATCGAGACCCTACTTTTTGTCTTTAAGACAAAACCCCAAATTCTTTTTAAACAAACCTAGGCTTTCATGGTGTGAGATTAAGTCCTATTGCTTATGTCTTCACCACCTGGCCAACATCAACTATGGTAATGAATCCGAGCTCCATGTTGTGCTCTTCATGCTACTTGCTTTCTTTCTGTTTTCCTCGATAAAACAAAAGAATAACATTCTTTTTTCTAAACAAAACCACCACAGCTTTCTACAATGAAATAAAAAGGAAAGAAAGGAAAATTAAAATAAGCAAACACTCATAGATAAAGACTAGGTACCAATTTTGGGCATGGTGGGGGTGCAAAAGCTTTTCTTCCTTCCCCACACGTAACCGACTCCCGAACCTATTCTCTTGGAACCGTAGACCCTCCTAGGTGGCCAAACACACCTTCATATATCTTTGTTTGGTGGCGACTGCTTTTTTTCTATCTCTTTTTGGTTCTTTGCAAGCTATGGCAATGATGGCTCAATGACCAAATCTCCATCCAAAGGAGTATCTCAAGCCAGTCACGAGCCCGGACGACACCGGGTGACGACAACCCCTAGAACGAGGAAGTCTAGTGACAAAGTCCATAGTCACATGATCCCACTTCCACTCGGCACAAGTAGGGATCAGAACTCCCTCGTCGACCTGCGACAAGTCCAAAGACCGTCGTACAAACTCAACAACAGCCTCTCTTCAGCCTGACCACCAAAACTGTCGCCTCACCGTATGGTACATCTTCGTTCCTCCGGGATGAACAACTATGCGAGAATGATGAAACTCTCTCAAAACTGTTTCCCGAAGAGAAGATGGAACGACTAACTGACCCTGGTACCATAAGATATGGTTGACATCCTCCACCCAATCTGAGGAAAGGATGGCTGTCTAAATCTGGTCGCGGATCACCTCACAGTCAACATCCCCCAACTGACCCTCCATCACCTGGCGCTGTAACTCTGGCATAGCAACAATCACACTCAGTATGCCCCTGACCTCACTAGGCATGGGATATAGCCTCATATCTGCAAGTTGCTCCATCATCTCCCACTCTTTTATGGCACAAAGAGCCACCATCACTTGGCTCTTCCGGCTCAAGGCATCTGCAACTACATTTCCCTTCCCGAGCATATAATGTATATTAAACCGAAAGCTGCGCATGTACTCCACCCAACGCCTCTAGTTAAGGTTTAAGTCTTGCTGTGAGAAGATACAATGTAGACTCTTGTGGTCCGTGTACACCACAAACTTCTCCCCCCAAGAGATAATCTTGCCTGACTCTTTAGTGCAAAAAATCACCGCAGCCAACTCTAAGTCATGTGTCGGGTAATTCTGCTCATGGAGCCTCAACTGTCATAAGCCATAAGCAATTACTGTCCTCTCCTACATCAACACACAACCGTGACATACTCAAGAGGCATTGCAATACACCTCATAAGGAACACCCTCCTGTGGCAAAACCAAGATAGGTGCTTGAAGTCAACCTGACCTTTAGCCGACGAAGGCCTCCTCACAAGCATCGGACCATACAAAGCCGACTCCTTTCTGAGTTAATCCAGGATAACGGTGTAGCCAACCTAGAGAAGTCCTCCACGAACCTCCGATAGTAGCTGCTAATCCCAAGAAGCTGCGAATCTCAAATACATTCGTGGGCTTCTTCCATGACATGATCGCCTCTATCTTGCCAGGGTCCACTACGATACCCTCGAAGATACCATGTGCCCAAGGAACTTCACTTGCTGCAACCAGAAGTTACACTTGGTGAACTTGGCATACAAGCTATGCTCCCGTAGCGTCCGCAACACTACTAGCAAGTCTTGCTCATGCTCCCTCTCCTGTCTAGGAATAAACCAAGATGTCATCGATGAAGACAACCACAAACAAATCCAAGTAGGATGCAAAAATCGATGTATGAGTCCCATGAATACGGTTGGAGCATTGGTGAGCCCAAATGGCATCACCATCCACTCATAGTGACCATATCTACAATTGAATGCTGTCCTCGGTATGTCCGCCTCCCGCACATGGAGTAGATGATAGCGACCTCAAGTCAATCCTGGAGAACCACTGAGCGCCTCTGAACTGATCAAACAAGTCATCAATCCTCGGCAAAGGATATCGGTTCTTCACTGTCGCCTGGTTCAACTTCTGGTAGTCTATGCATAACCGAAGTGAACCGTCCGCCTTCTTGGCGAAGAACACCGGAGCACCCCATGGCGAACTACTCAGCTGGATAAAACCACAAGCTAGAAAATCATCGATTTGTTGCTTGAGTTCTCTAAGTGATAACGTGCATTTTATGCCGTTATTCTAGTGTTTATTTAGGATGTTTAAGAGCATGATTAGAGCCTTATTGCCTCATATATCATATATATTTGCTCTAACCCCTAGGAAGATGCTAGTTGCAAATACATGTGCTTTTAAGTTGTTTTGGCAGATTTTGGACCTCACTTTTGACATAGTAGATAGCCTCAAACAATTGGCGTGCAAGAAGAAAAGTTGCTTGGAATGATGTCCTCTACCTGCCACAGAAATTTCAGAGCATTTGGAGCTGATTTTGATCTGCACGTGAATTCACCCAATTCACGTGCAAGCCTATTTTTGCCTCTCAGGCCTCTACATGATGCAAGGAAGCTTGGGGAGAAGTTTGAGCTGATTTGGAGGTGCACGTGAATTCACCATATCACATGCAAATTGGCGTGCAGAGATATTTTTGGACCGATCCAATCGTTTTTCCATGCCGATCATTTGTTCCTGAAGGCCCAAGTCCAAATTGTGGATGGAAGATAGAGTTTTTAATGTTTCGAGTGTTACTTATCAAAACTACGCCGTTTTGATAAGTGGGCTAGGTTACACACCTCAAAGCCCATCCAAACTCTATAAATACAAGCCTCCACGCCTCTGCTAGCCATGCCTAACCCCCTACACGTTTTTGAGAGAGAGAGAGGCTCCACGACTTGGAGGTGCTCCTTGACCTAGGAGAGCAGCCGTCGCGGCCGTCGCAGCAGACCGTCGCGGATTTTGGAGCCCGGATTTGAAGCTTTGTTGCGCGCGTGGTCAAGAAGAAGATGTTTAGCTTTTCTGCTATGGTTTTGCTTGTAATCATCCATGAGTAGTCTTTTAATCTAGGGGAGCAATGTAGCCCCCCTTGTTGCTTTGCCGTGTTTATGAATATTGGGTTTGGATGATTGAAGTTTTGCATGTTTTATGAATCTGTTCTTAAGTTCTATCTTTGGATGTACACCTTGGTATTCTTAGCCCTAGTCTGGGGCAGATTGAGATTCATAACTTATTTGTAATTGGTGTGATCATTATCCTTTTGCAAGTATGATTTATTGGCTTTGCATGTTTGTGTGTTTAGATGACCATTCTGGCATACAACTCTTAAAAGGACCTCAATGACCATTTGTTGTCCTTGGCTTATGTTTAGCATGTTTTCAATCGGACAACCCTAATATCATGAACCAGTAGAGATAACATAGGGAGGTGAAATTGTGACCCTAGATGCTTTTAATCCTTGAATCTTAATCCTAAAATCGGTTTACTTTCTTTGTTTATTCGGAAAACCAAATAAAAATTAGATCTTTAGTTTAAAAAAAGAAAACTTTTTGCCAAGACATTTTATAGAACAAGAGTAATTGGGTGATTTGATTTGAGAACTAGAGAACTAGGCTAATCCCTGTGGGTTCGACCCCTTTCTTGCCGCTATTCTTTTAGTGCAAACTTAGGGAATTTATTATTTTGAAGAGAGATTTAACGACATTAGCTAGCTCTTTTAGAGAGGCTAAAAATCTTGTCTGTCACTAAGCTCACTGGTGCCATCCTGTAAGCCAACAACCGGATGGGTGCTGCCCCTGGTAGTTACTCTATTGAAAACTCGACCTCCCTCTCTGGCAAAGATCCACTAGGTCCTCTGGGGAAGACATCGGAGACCGATCAACCACTTTAGGCAACACAGCCTTGCCCTCTCTCCGCATGTCTACCACAATCCAAACTAGCCAACCGATGGGTCACATCACCCTATCTCTATCTCAATGGCCCCAACCTACATGCCTCATCCGTTCACTCTCTAACAAACGTACCCTGAGTACCGGCCGGTGCGAGAAAAGTCACTCGGCGTTGATAGCGAGTCAATCTTGGCTCCCACACAAGCCAACCAGTCCATCCCCAAAATCACATCAAATGCATCAAACCGCATCACAAACAGGTCACAATGGAGGTCGACACCCCCGAGAGTAACACTACAAGCACAACATATACTATCGATGACCACCAATCCACCCACTTGGTGTATCAACCACGAGTGGTAGCTCAACCGTTGCACAATCTAACTCTAACCCCTCTACTATGGAATGTGTAATGAAAGAGTGTGTAGCACCAGTATAAATCAATATTGTACAAATACTACGAGAGACCAGAATCGTACCTCTCACCACAGACAATCCTGCCTCATCGATAAGTGGAGTATCTGCCTCTCTGTCGATGATGGCATATGCCCTCCCCCTCTGGGCACTACTGTTAGCCTGCCCAACTGGAGCCCTCTCAGCCTGTGCCTCCTGTTGAGGCTGCTGTGCCGTTGACCGCCCCTACACAGTCTGCATTGACTGACTCGGCCGATGGTATGGTGCCCCACTCCTCTACCCCTAGTCCCAAGAGCATTGTGGCCCCGCAACACTTGCTGAGCTGGATGAGGGACATGCCCCTGCCACATGCCCGGCTCCTCCGCACCTGAAACATCTAAGTGCGCCACTGCCCCTCCTCTGACAGTCTCTCTCCTTGTGGCCTCTAATCCCATAAGCGCGGCAATTCTCGGTAAACCCGGTGATGGAACTGCCTCCGGAAACACTAGTCTATGCAGTAAATCTAGACACCGGTCCTCTCTCACCCTGTTTTGCCTGCTCCTCTCTTGGCCTCCTCTGACTGGGTCCTGCTACTCCTCGGGTCCTCAGCCTAGCCTGATCCAGGTCTCGTTCTGCAATCAAGGCTTTGTTGATTGCGTTTGTATATGTGATCAACTCTAGCACGTCTAGTCTCTTTCTGAGGGCTGGTCGCAGACCTTCAAGAAAGTCCTGGGTCTTGAAGGCCTCTACCCTCCAAGCATCAGGAGCAAACCTCCCTAAGGTTTTGAAAGCTCAGACATACTCCGTCACTGTCCTACTCCCCTGCTCCAAAGCATAGTAATCCTCCCGTCGTGTCCTTTGTATGGTATGAGGAAAATACTCGGCATAAAAGAGGTCCACAAAACCCTCCCAAGCCATCGGTGTACCTTGATTAGCTCTCACGGCCTCCCACCATTTATGAGCCCCTCCAACCAAATAGTGAGTGGCTAGACGAACCCTAGCCTCTGCTGGCACCTGTATCAACTCAAAAATGTCTTCAGTCCACTTTACCCATTCCTCTGCCTCATCAGGACTAGTGTTGGCTTCAAACTTTGTCGGCCCCTCCTTCCTGAATCGACCCACCCAATCAATCTGTGTTGAGGAGGGCCCAGCCCGAAACTAGTGCTCCTCCCGCCGAACCTCATCTCGATGATGTGAATGTAGGGAGTGTTGCGAGGTGACGGCTGCCGTGGCGGAGGTGGAGGTGGAGGTCGCTACCCCTTCTGCGTCTTCGGCTCCTCTCGTAGCCTTGCTCGGAGCTCCTCTCGATGTTCCTCCCGAATCTCCTCCTGGACTATCCCTCGAGCCGCATCTCGGATAACACCCCGAAGCCCTTCCACAATATTTGCCCCGGCCTGAGCAACAACGGCCGGGTCTAACGGCCCATGGAGAATCTGATGTCCCTGCGGCTCGATTGAGTAGTGGGCTCCTCGGTCCGGCCCCTGCCCCGAGAACTCCGCCTAGGTGGCATTCTCTCGCACCCACACAACCGATAATGCCAGCAATCAACAACTAAAAACTATGCACCGGGGTCCAAGTTACCCCCAAGTCCCAACACACATGCACTAACAACAAGACACCACAACACGAACAAAGTTCATACACATACACAACAACAACCTCATCTTCACACACAAGAACAACAACATCGAGTGCAACACAAATTTTCTAGTGTCAATCAATGCACAATCAAACATGCATCCTGCGTGCACCCAACCCAATGTACCTAGGATGATTAGACTAACCCCTTAGAACTCAAAACACATGTAAGGACTGCGTTGATTAGGTGCCCTCCTCACAGTTCCTCAAATCCTAAGCGATAATCAACCACCCCTAACCTATATTCAACTAGACCATGCTCGATACCAAATTTTCACGCCCCCAACTCCGGGAGGTCCGAAACCGGGTACATGACTACCCCATACCCGCACCCATCGGCAAGGGGTTGGTGTCTAGCACCAAAAAGGGCCCACAACAAGTGCTGCCCGAATGCACATGTGCAATCATAAAAAGGGTATCCGTACACCCGAAATCATGCAACTAACCGAAAACATCATCACATCATATGATATAATATCATCGGATACGATACAACCTCCACGAACCCATGTCTGGGAAGTAACATAGTCATAATACAAAATCAGCGAGGATGGACATAGTCCCATACATCAAAATGCTTTGGTCCGCTTCGATCCGGTCGACGACAAACCCCAAAGCTACTTCCTTCCTGAACTTGAAAATCAAGACAAGAATGTAGGGTGAGCACAATTGTAAGGACTCATATTTGGGTAGTTCTGAGAGATAGTCATTCTATGGGAATGTAACTATTTGGACGGTAGTGTAGTCATCGATGTGAGCATTTTGACCGTACTTGGGCCCGATTTCGAGTCGGGGTCCCGTTTGACCCGATTGTTGACTTTTCGGGGTTTATTGGTTGACTTTGCATTTGGACGGTCATTTGGGTGTAATAATATCTATTTATTGTTGTGCTCATCATTTCGAGCGTTTTGATTGTAGTTTTGACTCAATTTGGAGTTCGGGGCCTTGGAGGTCAATTTTTGTGTTGGGAGGTCAATTATTGATGGGTCAATGGTTGACTAGGTCGATTGACTGCGAAATATAAATAGCGAGAAAAAAAGAAGAATCTTTCACTTTACGTTTCACGTTTGTGCGTTTGAGAGAGCTTGGAGGCCTTGGCGATTTGGGTCGATTTGGGTTCGTGGAGCTCAAAGATTCACTTCAAGTAGGTGTCCTTGAACTTCTTATCTCTCTCTTGTTTTGGATCTGCACGAATTTATCATGATTTATGAAATTGAGCATGAACTCTAGAATTTGGGGAAAACCAATTTTGGGTTAGATCTAATGGTTTAGCATAAGATCTGTGGTTAAGAATCGTTTTATATCATTGTGGATATATATTTCCGTGATTTTGGGGTTGATTAATTGTGTTTTTCATGAGGGTTGATAAGTCAACCATGGAAATCTGGGTTTAGATCTAGATTTTTGGAAATCCGGAATTTTATACGTGTTTCGTTGTTTCTGCGTGATTTAGAGGCGTTCTGCACGCGTTTTGAGGTAGATATTGTAGTTTGTTGCGAAACAGGGATGTTAGTGAGCATCTGGGAGTTTCTGGGCGTGTTCCAGACGAAGAACAGGCAAAAACGACAATGAACAGTACCATGGGCGCATTCGGGTCGAACTAATGAAAATCCGAAGTTCCGGGTCGTAGTTCGTAGACCCGTAGTTCGTAGGTCGAAGGTTCGTAATTCGTAGGGTCGTAGTTCATAGACCCATAGTTCGAAGGTTCGTAGTTCGTAGGTTCGAAGGTTCGAAGTTCGTAGTTCGAAGGTTCGTAGTTCGTAGGGTCGTAGTCCGAAGGTCGTAGATCGTAGCCTCGCTTCGAGTCTTCGAGGCGCGCTGCAGCTCCGCACTTCGCAGCTACGAGTTGCCGTTCCGCAGCTACGAGTCGCAGTTCCTACAGTGTAACTGGACACTGTACACCACTGGACTGGACCTATTTACATTGCAACCTATACAAGTATTATACTTAAGTTACAATGTGAATAACGAAATACCCCCCATTTGGATTCAAAGAAAAATACTAGAAAAATTAATTCACTCTTTCAAAATGTGAAAATTGGGATTTAGTGTAAAATCTCGGAAAAACCAAAAAGTTCGTAGTGGTGAATTTTTGGAAAGTGGGGTTAGACATCTCGGAAAAAATCCCCAAAAAATCAGATTATCTTATTTATGATATGGGAACCCAATGCGGGACTTTTGATTTCAAGAAAATAGTCGCTATGGGTACTTCCTTCATAAATCAAGGATTGAGGATTTACTTGTGAAGACCGGCTACGCTTTTAAAGGAAATGTTGAGAATGACATGCCATACTCATGTTCGTGTGTTGGTGTGAGGTATTGGGGCATGAACTCCGTGACTTGTTTGGGTTCTCACCGTGATGCACCGATAGTGCTATGTGGTTGATGTGGCGGGCATATACACCGATGGCAGGCCTGTGTGGCGACGTGGCCGGGCATATTGCGCGTGGGACAGGCTAAGGCCTGAGTTGAGCCGTTGAACTCGTGGAGTTAGGGCTGAGTGCCCCCGAGCTGGGATCCCATGGAGGATCGTGGACAAGTTATCCTGTGTGAGCAAGGCCGAGTCCCGATGTTTGTTGCAGGCGAGTCCTGATGATTGTGCACACTACACGGTGCACGAGTACATTGAGCATATAGTATAGACTTATATGTGTTGCATGATGTGGAGTTTTGGGGTCACCTCTGAGCTTGTCGCTCACCCCTACTTGTTATTTACCATTTTTAGGTGTGACCCGAGACTAATGGAGGACTTTCTTCCAGGAGGACGTGCCCACTACTCGATGTATGATACGATCGTATTCAATATTTTATTATGTGATATCCCGGACATGGGTCCGTGGACGATTGTATTTGCATACTATATGATGTGATGTCTGTATGATTGTTTGACTCATTGTATGCGTGATGATATATGGGAAAGTACAGGATTACCCTTGATGTATGGCTGTACAGAGTTGCATATTTGAGACAACGACCAGGGTGTAGTCTCCATTGGTGCTTGTCACCAACCCCTTGACCTTTCGGGTGCGGGCAAGGGGAACTCATGTACCCGGTTCCGGGTTCCCTGGAATTCGAGGGCGTGACAACAACGGCTTAGTAGGTGACCTACAACACACTACCCGTGTATACATATGTCATTGAATGTCTAAGCATATAATAATTCACGGTGTTCTATGCAATACAAATGAAAGCATAAACACACACACACATCGTCTATAGAGCATAGACATGCGAGGTTCACACAATTAAGTCACATAGACTTTCATAATACCAAGTCACATAGACTCTCATACAAACAAGCCACACAGACTTTACATCTTAGCTGATCGGCCCGAGCAAGGCTCTTACAACCTGTTCACCACGGTGGGACCATAGCATAAAAGAGGCCACCTGTGGGACCTTCCACTATCAACCATCCATATAGGGGACCTCGGCTAATAGCCAGCCCCGCATGGGACCTCGGTTGACCAGCCAATCACATGAATAAAACCATACCGTCAAGGCCTCCAACAGCCTTGAGGTCCAAGACCCACAACCATGTTCATATGACATAATATCTCATGCCAAGCAAACAACATAATTCCCTACCTAGCCCCAAAGGCTCTCTAAAAACTTGGCCTCGAAGCTCGAAGCCTAGCCTCGAAGACTCGTAGAACTCGGCCTCGAAGACCCGTAGAAAACACGGCCTCAAAGCCTAGCCTCGAAGACTCGTAGAACACCGCCTCGAAGCTCGTAGAACTCGGCCCTCGAAGACCCGTAGAAAACACGGCCTCGAAGCCTAGCCTCGAAGACTCATAGAACACTATCTCGAAGCTCGTAGAACTCGGCCTCGAAGACCCGTAGAAAACACGGCCTCGAAGCCTAGCCTCGAAGACTCGTAGAACACCGCCTCTAAGCTCGTAGAAACACCGCTTCGAAGATCACTAGAAACGCAGCCTCCAAGATCGGCCTCGAGAGACTCGCATCGGCCTCGGAGACTCGCCAGGACTACCTCAAAGATCCGTAGGACTCTACCTCGAAGATCTGCCTCGCAAACTCGCAGTCGTAGCCTCGAAGATTTCTAGAACATAGACTTATAGCTCTCTGCCTTGAAGACTCATAGGACTGCCTCGAAGATCCGTAGGACTCTGCGGCCTCGAAGATCTGCGTCTCGGAGTTGCTGACCTTCGACCTTCAACCCTGCGACCCTTGATCTTCGACCCTCAAACCTACAACCCTTCGACCTTCAACCCTCAAACCTTCGACTCTGTGACCTTTGCCTTTGCAACCTTTAACTCTGCGACCTTCGACTCTGCAACCTTCGCCTCTGCGACCTATGACTCTGCGACCTTCTGGCTCCCAAACGCACCAACACACCAAGTATCATTGTTCATTGTCGTTCCAACTTGTTCTTCGTCCCGAAATCGCCCGGCGACTCCCCGGACACCCACAAACCCAATTCATACTTAATAAACTACAATTTATATACCATATAACGCGTCCTAAGCGTCTCTAAATCACATAACGGCCACGAGATACATACATATACATGTATAAACAGATATAAATTTTGATCTAGATTTATATATAGGTTCCCCATGGTTGACTTCTCAACCCCCATGAAATACACAAGTATAAATCCCCCCAAATTCCAGATACACAATCACAATACTATATCTTATATCATACTCACACTTTACATGCTTAAATTACCACATCCAATTCCAGAATTGGATTTCCCTAAAACCTAGGGTTCATGCTAACTCTCACGATTTATACCCAAATCACACAGGCTCAAGAACAAAAACAAAACAGAAGGTTAGGAACACCTAACGGTAAAGATTCACAAAGGAATCAACCCAAAAGCCAAGCTCCAAGCTCCAATCCAAGCTTCCACGCTCCACTCTCTCTCTCTTCACGCTCTGCGCCGGTTTGAACGCAAATGACCTCTTTTGCTATCTCTTCGTCTTTCTCTCTATTTATATTTTCATGTTAATTCTTTAATTAACAAACACCCAAAATTACACAATTGCCCTTTCGAGGCCCCAAACTCCAAATTGGAGCCAACTATAGCCAAAACGCTCGTATCGCCGAGCACAATACCGAATAATGACTATCTCACAAATTAACCTAAACACAGGTCTCTACGGAGAGTGTGTGGTGAATCTTTACCCCTACGGGTCTTTGACTCGCGAGTCTAGTGCTCTACCAGTCGTTGGTAGCTTATGGCAAACGGAGTCTCTGTCTCTCTGAGTCTTCGACTCTACGGCTCCGACTCTTCAGCTACGACTCTTGCCTATCAGGTTTACGAGTCTTGGTCTAATTTATCGATTAACAATTTTTTTAACTTAACTGTCTTCAACTCTTCAATTTTTTGAGTCTACGACTCTTAGAGCCTTCGAGTCTAAGTTACAATTTCATTTGTCGGTTGTGTACCTCAATAGCCTAGACTCTTTGACCTTCGACCTTCGAGTTTGCAAGTCTCCTAAAGCTTAGTAGTTGACAGTTTCTACATGTGACTTCAAGTCTTCGACTCTTCAAGTCTCCGAGTCACTGTGTTGATTTATGGTCTGTCAATTGTCAAGGCATATTTGGGGATTCTCCAGTTTTACATTCTTTGGATCTTAGAGTCATTTGGTATCCTGTCACTTTCCAGCTATGACTCTTTGACTCTTCGAGTCTACGAGTCATTTGCCTTTAAGTGTAGTGACAACTTCACTTTCTTTGAACTTCGACTCTTTAAACCTTGTACCTTCGGATCTTCGAGTGTCTAGACTTAGAAATATTATTGATGACTTCACCAAATCCTATGATTTCCAACACATAAGGTCATACTTGTAAAGACCCGAACTATCAATTCAATAGCGTGGCCCTATTTTTGATATTTTGGGGGAATTGTTATTAACGTTGATATGAGTACATTATCTGATGTAATTATGATTATTAGGATAATTATGATTACCTATATATATT
This sequence comes from Taxillus chinensis, assembly GCA_023512835.1. NCBI lineage: Eukaryota > Viridiplantae > Streptophyta > Magnoliopsida > Santalales > Loranthaceae > Taxillus > Taxillus chinensis. Next base: position 2,257,992 of record CM042090.1, on the reverse strand, counting down.
ATGTTATTAATATTCATATTATTAATAGGATTAATTATGTATTTGTTGTTATTAATATTATTACTAATCCCATTATTAGTATTATTATTATTATTATTACTACTATTATTATATTTATTGTTATCGGATTATTATTACTAATAAGTTATTATTATTATTATTATAAGGTAGTATAAATAAGGGAACTAGGGTAGAAACCCTATTTTTGGTGATGCGTGCGCGAGCTTAGCAGGAGGAGCACGGGTTTGAAGCAAATTGTGTTCTTGATTGTTTCCAAGTTTGAATCTCCAGGTAGGTGACTTTTGATTCCACTTTTTGTATGAATGCAAAATTTGAGGGTTATACATATGAAGATACTTGCATTTATATGTGTATATACGTATATAAATATATGAATTTATATATATATTGGTGAATAATAAAATGACGACTGGACATGGAAGGAGGGACGCGATGGTGGCGCCGCCATCCTTGTAGAGTGCGATGTTAGAGCTCGCTGGACGCCGCTTGGAGACGACGGATCTGCGGCGGCCGTATCTGAGCCGATGGTGTGCCATGCGCTGGCGAGGAGTACGGTGTGACCATTGCGCACCGGCGGGGTGATTGCGCGCCGAGGATGGAGACGGGCAACGATGCTGTCGTCCCGTGGTCGCCGTGGTCCCTGCACGCCGAGTGAGAGAGAGATCGGGCAACGACGGTCGTTCCGTGGTCGCCGTCTCCCTGCGCGCCGAGAGAGAGAAGTGTGGAGGGGGTGGCGGCATCTGTGCCACCCTGGCTCGTCAACCCTAGTAGGTTGACGGGTGGATCGCCCACTCGTTGGGCTGGTCTTGTGGGGTGTTGTTTAATTAGTTAAGTAAATAAATAAATAAATAAAATAGGTTAGAGACCGAATAAATATAAATACAAATATATATATATATATATATATATATATATGTAGTTCTTTTGTTTTATTTGGCATTTGAATATTAATTATACTTGAATATTAATGGTATAATTATAAGTGCATAATTAAAATATTTCTATGTTGTATTTGGAATTTAAATTATTAACTGTTTAGTGAATTCGTGTAAATGAACATACACATATACGTATACAAATAACCACTGTGGCTTTGTATTAATTGGATTGGTGATTTAAATGTTTGTAGTGTTGTTGTACTAAGTTCGACTCTTGGAAATCTTGTCCGTTGATTGTGAGTGTGAATCTTGTGTTTAAATTGATGTCGATTAAGGATAATTGTCGTGAAATTGGTTGGGTTAATCGTGGGTCCCACATAGGGTGGCAAGAGGCCGCAGGTCCCCTATGTGGCTGGTAACCCAGGTCTCATATGTGGCAGGTTGTCTTTAAAGACACTACAGGTCCCACATATGGCTGACTAGTAGTGTTGAATTCCTGGAGTTGGTAGCGTGAATCCCGTGGGTGGATGAAAGGCCGATGTGAACCTCTAATAATGGAAATGTGTTATGATGTCTTGAAAATTTAACTGTGGTGGAAGGTGACACTACACTAGCACAATGTCACGCCCCGGATTTCCAACCCGAGGAAACCGTGCGTGACTCCCCTTTTTACCCACACGGAGGGCAAAAGGGTTAGGATACAAACCAAGAACCGAACATTTTAAACATTCACAACACATTCAAGAAAATTAAAGTCCATCAAGCAGGTCCACAAACCAAATCGGTCTTTAATACAAAGTCTTCTTTTCAATCCATCCCCATTGAGGTTACATCGGTTCCCATAATAAAATAACATAAACAATAAAATAGATAAGGTCTTCCACCTTGAGGTCCCACCTAACGCCCGTAGGTTCTGTAAAGAAAACAACATGGTAGGAGGGGTGAGCAACCACAGCTCAATAGGGATCATGTCTCCCAACCCATCCCATGCACCTAATATCTACATGCCTTGTGTACAAGTCTTGTGTCGTGATACAATTATTCCACCAGATGTAGTTACAGGCTATAACAAGAAACACAATCATACATGGGCAAGTACATAAACACTCCCGGGCTTCCATAGCCACCGGGTTCCACAAAACAGTCCCAGGCTTCCACGGCCGCCGGGTTCCACAAAACAGTCCCGGGCTTCCCACGCCACCGGGTGTACAAGCAAACACGCAAGACACATGGCCATACCAGGCATAACATCAAACACTTAGTATGCTTAGTCACACAGGAATAACATCGAACACTTAGCATGCATATATCCACAAGCTCATAAACCCAGCCACACAGACATAATCTAACACACTGGACGTGCGTGGCCTCACGAGCATTACCTCAAATACATAACATGCACGGCCTCACAGGCATTATCTCAAATACATAACATGCACGACCTCACCAGGCATTATCTCAAATACATAACATGCACAGCCTCACGGGCATTATTTCAAACACATAACATGCACGGCCTCACAGGCATTATTTCAAACACGTTACGAGCATACACACAGGCATATTCATACAGGCATATCCACACCGGCATTTTATCAAACACTTAACATGCACTAACCACCCAACCTCGAAATCACACCAAAACGCCATTGAAGGCCAACATTCATATAGGAGGTCACACCTATATGAATTTACATATAAATAGTATAACGAGATATAACTCATATTCCGCCCGGGACCCTAGGACGAGAGGAGGACTTAGGAAGAACAGAATCCCTACCTTAAACAGATCTTCTTTGCTCCGCGCTAAACACCGTCCTCCCCACGCAAGGATGCTCCAGCGAAACCCAAAGAACTCCCCTTCCTTCTCTCTCTCTAGCTCTCTCTCTCTCTCTCTCTCTCTCTCTCTCTCTCTCTCTCTCTCTCTCTCTCTCTCTCTCGACGCGGCAGTGAAGAGAACCCTAAACCTAAAACAGAGGGCTTCTCCTCCTTATATAGACAACACAACCTCAAAACGACGTAGTTTTGATTAAGTGAATCCCAGGATCAAAACGACGTAGTTTTGATCACACAAGTTAGCACCTTTCCACACCCATATAGGCCAAAATACTCGGAATTTCAACATGGTCCTTTGGAGAAAGTTCCTTAGAATGTCAAAACCAAGGGAAGCATGCAAAAACATGCTGCACGCCAATTTGCATGTGAATTCCCCAATTCACGTGCAACTCTATATGGACTCCAAATGCTCTCAAACTTCACCCCTAGCCTCCTTGCATCATTTAGAAGACAATTACACTTGCACGTGAATTGGACCCATATCACGTGCACCTCACATACATGTCCATTTGGCCTGAAACTTCGTGGTAGATAGAGGACACCATTCTAAGTATCTTTCCTTTTGCACGTGAATTCATTGGAGTCCATTTACTAGGTCAAAATCTAGAAAAACTCCACTCAGGAGGCAAAACCGACTAACTCAAGGTACGGGTCCTTACACACAAGCATACACCGATCATACGGACTTAGGAATTCATGTAATAAGTGCTGGAGATGGGGATTACCCTCTTGGACACTCGTGCTCACCCTGCTTTATTTTATATTTTCTACAAGGTTGTAGAGGATAACCATCGGAGCCATAATAGAGCTGTTGGGACATCTTTATGTAGGGTTCATTTATGGACTTATTCTTTACCTTTGATTATTTGGTCATTTTCTTTTTTCCGGACTTGGGTCCGTGATAGTTATACAAACTTGATTAGCTGAACTACGGTAATATTATTTGCAGATATATTTATTAATGACTTGTATGTTGCATTGGATTATTTTAAAGTACAGTCTACCCCCCGTTGTAGTATTGTGCGGGGTTGAATCGATCACCAACCCCTCGACCCCTGGGTGGGCGTGGGGAAGTCGCACTTCTAGTTCGTGGGCTTCGGAATTTAGGGGTGTGACAAGTTGGTATCAGATCCAAGTTTAGTGGACGTAGGTTAGTGAGGGGTGGTTGATAGACACTTAGTAGCTTAGAAGACTATAGGGAGGGTGCCTGATCAATGCGATCCTTATACGTGTTGGGGTTGACGAGGGTTCATCGGATCATCCTAGGAAGCATTTGGGTTGGGTGCATACATGCTTTGTGTGCATATCTAGGCACTAGAAATCATCTGCTAATCTTTGCTTTAAATGATATGCTTGTATTGATTATACCTTTGGCTATCTGTGGTTTGTTTTTCCTTGATGATTGATTGTGCTTAATTAAAAAAAATGCTATTGTGCTAATTCATACCTAGGTAGTCTAAATAAATAACCACATAATTTGGTGAATAGAATAAGGGGCTTAGAGACCTTATTATTTGTGCGGCGGACTTGGTTCTTCCTATTGGTTTAAATAACTTGGTTGTTTGACTAGTGCGATAGTTAATAGATATTATTGATATGTGTTGGTGCGAGAATGGCACCCAAGACTAGGGCTCAAGGTCCAGCAGAAGAGCTATCAATTCGATCTGAATCACAAGGAGAGCGAGTTCTCCGATTACTGTCTTGGGTTCGAGAGGTTCTTTGCTCGGATTGGGGCTCAAATACGAGCCAAACCCAAGGTGTCATGCAAGGCACCATGAGGGATGTGGCTAGAGAGGTGATGCAAGAGGAACGAGGAAGCAGCAGCGGCCTCAACAGAGCAGCGATAGGAGGTTCTAGAGGAGAGCCGACCCACAGTCACAACGATTCCGCTGCGCCCGAGTCGATCGACCAGGTGAGTCGGTTCCTTGCGAAACCCACGAAGTTTGAGGCAAATACGAGACTCGATGAGGCCGAGGAATAGGTCAAATGGACGAGAGGACATCTTCGAGCCGATCCAGGTGCCCGAGGAGGCTAAGGTCCGCTTAGCCACGCATATCCTAGTAGGTGGGGCCCGCAGGTGATGGGACGCCTGTGAAGCATGTTCACGAGAGCCCGATGGCATGGGAGGACTTCATGGAGCTCTTCTACGCAGAGTATTTCCCTCGCTCTGTGCAGAAGACGAGGCGACGGGAGTACTACACTTTGGAGCAGGGCAGTCGGTCTGTGACAGAGTATGTCACTGCTTTCACTGAGCTAGGGAGATTTGCCCCAGAGTCATGGAGGGTTGAGGTTAATAAGACCCAGGATTTCATTGATGGGCTGAGACCATCACTCAGGAGGGGACTGAACATGATGGAGTTGATCACTTACAGTGACGCGGTCAACAAAGCACTTATTGGAGAGCGGGACTTAAACCGGATCAGGACTCGAAACCAGGGAGCTCATCGGGGCCTAGCCAATAGAGGCCAAGAGAGGAACGATCGAGGGACGGGGGGACAAGAGGCCGGTGCCCAAATTTCCACATTATGGAACTCAGGCAACGGTTCTACCTCATGGTTTTTGGGGACATGTCGATCTTGTGGACTTTGGGGACACAAGGGAGGCGGATTGTAGGCGGAAGAATGGCAACCCACTCAAGTGTTTTCGATGTGGGGGGCTGGGACACGGGATAAGAGAGTGTCCTTCGCGATTCGGCTAGTGTTGCGGGGCCACATCGACCTCGTGACCAGGGTCGGAGGAGCGGTGCTCCATACCCGAGACCAGCTCGGTCGGGGCAATCGGTACAGGGACGACCTGCTACACAACAGCCTCGAGCGTGAGGCCCATGCTCGAAGGGACAGAATGATCGAGCTACGAGGAGTCGGTCCAGCGGCGGTGTGCGAAGGGGAGGAACTATGCTATCGATGACGAGAGGCGAAGTTCCACCGGTTGACGAGGCGAGTCGGGGGCAGTGCGGTGAGAGGTACAATTTTGGTTTCACGCACTATTTGTACTATTTTGATTGATATTGGTCTTACTCACTCGTTCATTGTACACTCCACCGTAGGGGGTTGGAGTTGGATTGTACCACCGTTAATCGGCCCCTAGTGGTTGATACACCCGTAGGGGCCTGGTGGTGATTGATAGGGTCGTGCAGGATGTGAGGTTACTCTCGGAGGTGTAACCTATTTGTGATGCACTTTGATGCTTTTGATGTGATATTGGTTATGGACTGGTTGACTCGTGTAGAGGCGGTGATTGAGTGTTATAGGCGACGAGTGACCTTCCTCACACCTGAGGGTACTCGAGGCACCTTCGTGGGTGAGTGGTCCGATGATGCATGCAAGTTGGGGCCTTTGAGGCAAGGATGGGGTGATGTAACCCATCGGTTGGCGATCGACACTTGTCGACACCCGGCGGGAGGGTAAGACGGTGTTACCTACGGTGGTGGATCGGTTTCCCGAAGTGTTTCCCGAGGATTTGGTTGAATTACCGCCGAGAGAGAGGTGGACTTCTCTGCAGAGTTACTCACGGGGACGGCACCTATCGGATTGGCAACTTACAGGATGGCACCGGTTGAGCCGAGAGCTCAAGAGGCAGATAGACGATCTTTTGGCGCGTGGTTTTATTAGACGGAGCAGTTCACCTTGGAGTGCTCCGGTGTTATTCACCAAAAAGGCAGATGGTTAAGCTTCGATTGTGTATCGACTATCGACGGTTGAACCAGTGTGACAAGAAGAACGGTATCCTCTACCAAGGATTAATGATTTGTTTGACTAGTTCAGGGGTGCCCGTTGGTTTTCTAAGATTGATCCGAGGTCCGGATACCATCAGTTGCGTGTGCGGGAATCGACATCCCGAAACGGCCTTCGATTGCATATATGGCCATTATAAGTGGCTAGTGATGCCCTTTGGGCTCACAAATGCCCCACCAGTGTTCATGGGGTTGATGAATCGGATCTTTACACCTTATCTTGATCGGTTCGTGGTGGTATTTATAGATGATATCTTGATTTATTCCCGGACAAAGAACGAGCATGAGGAGCATTTACATGTGGTGTTGCAGACGATGAGGGACCATAGACTATACGCAAAATTCACGAAGTGTGATTTTTTGGCTGCAGCGGGTGAAATTTTTAGGGCACGTGGTATCATCGGAGGGTATCACAGTGGATCCTGGCAAGATTGAGGCGGTGATGTCTTGGAAGCGGCCAACGAATGTTTTTGAGATTCGAAGTTTTCTGGGGTTGGCAGGTTATTATAGGAGGTTTGTCAAGGACTTCTCCCGTTTATTGCACCGATGACTAGCTTGACCCGAAAGGGGTGCGGTTTGATTGGTCGGATGCTTGTGAGGAGGCTTTCGATCACTAAAGGCCAGATTGACTTCAGCACCTATCCTGGTCCTACCACAGAGGGTGTTCCCTATGAGGTTTATTGTGATGCCTCTAATGTTGGATTGGGTTGTGTGCTCATGCGAAAGGACGGGTAATTGCTTATGGTTCCCGTCGGTTGAGGACTCATGAGAAGAATTACCCTACGCACGATTTAGAGCCAGTGCAGGGATCTTTGCATTAAAGAGCGGCAACACTATCTTCTAGGGGAGAAGTTTGTGGTATTTACCGACCACAAGAGTTTGCAATACATATTTTCTCGGCGAGATTTGAATCTCCGACGAGGCGTTGGGTGGAGTATATGCGGTAGTTCCAGTTTGATCTTCGGTATACACCCGGGAAGGGGAATGTAGTAGGCGATGCCTTGAGCCAGAAGAACCAGGCCACGGTGGCTCTCTCGTTTGTCAAGGAATGGGAGATGATGGGGCAACTAGCCGCTCCGAGGTTACAACCAGGTGCAAGGGAGTAGTACGGGGTTTCTTGAGTGCGGTTATAGCAGTACTCGAGTTGCGGCGTCAAGTTATTGAGGGCCAGTTGGGGGATGTTGAGTGTGAGGTCCTTCGAGATCGGATTGACTCGCCATACTTTCTGCTGATTGGACGAGAGGAACCTGACCATGTGTTGCGCTATCAAGGTCGGATGATTGTTCCATCTTCTCTCCGAGAGGCGATTTTACGGGAATTTTATCACTCTCGTTTGGCGATTCATCCCGGGGGAACGAAGATGTACCATGCCGTACGACAACAATTCTGGTGGCCGGGCCTTAAGAAGGTCGTTGTGGAGTTTGTTCGACGGTGCTTGACATGCCAGGCCGGTCGAGGCCGAGCATTTGCGGTCTGCCGGTGAGTTGCAATCGTTACCGGTGCCGGAGTGGAAATGGGATCATGTGACTATGGACTTTGTCACGGGGCTTCCTCGTTCTCGAGGCCATGATGCTATTTGGGTTATTGTGGACCGTTTGTCGACCAATTTGCCCACTTTATTCCGATTCGTGAGACCGATCCGATCCGGACCTTGGGACAGCTTTATGTCGACATGGTAGTACGGTTGCATGGTATGCCATTATCGATCATTTCGATAGGGATGCTCGGTTCACTTCGCGATTCCTGGCGACAACTTCGGCGTGCATTGGGCACCTGAGTGAACCCGAGTACAGCTTACCACCCTCGGACAGATGGCCGGTCCGAGCGCACTATTCAGATTTTTGAGGATATGCTTCATGCTTGTGTGTTGGATTTTGGTGGTTGTTGGGAGGCTCACCTTCCCTTGGTGGAGTTCTCCTACAACAATAGCTATCAAGCCACGATAGGGATGGCGCCATATGAGGCATTGTATGGGCGACCTTGTCGCTCTCCTTTGTGTTGGGCTCAAGCGGAAGCGATTGTTTTGGGTCCCGATATGGTTCGGGAGACTACGGACTTGGTTCAAGTGATCCGGCAATGGATGTTGACGGCCCAGTCGTCGGCAAATCATATGCTTTTAAACGGCGGCGACCGCTACGGTTTGTCATAGGGGATCGCGTCTTCTTACGAGTCTCGCCACGACGGGGGCATAGACGGTTCAGACGAGGTTCCAAACTCTCACCTCAATTTGTGGGTCCTTTTCCTATTGTTCTTTGTTGTGGGACCGGTTGCCTATCGATTAGAGTTACCACCTGAGCTAGCTCGTGTTCGTGACGTTTTCCATGTCTCCCGATTGCGAAAATATTACCCGATTCTTCTCACGTGCTTGATTGGCGTGAGATAGAGTTGCAGATGATGGTTGTTGTAGAGGCACTAGTTCGGATTTTTAGACCGTCGGGAGCCAGGTCTTGCGGGGCAAGACAATTCCGTTGGTTCGCGTTTTGTGGCGTCACCGCAACATGGAGGAGCAGACCTGGGAGCGTGAGAGTCGGATGCGTGTTCTTCACCCCCGAGCTATTCGAGGACGAATAGTCCTAAGGTGGGGAGGATGTCAAGATCCTTACCGTGTGTTGAGGTAGTTGACCTTGTTGCTTTTGTTCGATTAATTATTGTGCTTATGATTGTTAATATTTTTTTTGGTTGCGTGTGATTTGATGAGTATGATTTGATGAGTCATTAATTATTTTGTTTGTGGGTGTTATTTGGTTTATCATGCTGAGTTATTGCTTGGGTGGTATATAATTATCTTAGCCTACGAAGTGAAATGTTCCCTCTTTAGAGATAACTTGTCTTTTCGGGGACGAAAAGTCCTAAGGTGGGGAGGATGTAAAGACCCGAACTATCTATTCAATAAGCGTGGCCCTATTTTTTGATATTTTGGGGGAATTGTTATTAACGTTGATATGAGTACATTATCTGATGTAATTATGATTATTAAGATAATTATGATTACCTATATATATATTATAGGTAATATTCATATTTATTAATATTCATATTATTAATAGGATTAATTATGTATTTGTTGTTATTAATATTATTACAAATCCTATTATTAGTAATATTATTATTATTATTACTATTATTATATTTATTGTTATCGGATTATTATTACTAATAAGTTATTATTATTATTATTATTATAAGGTAGTATAAATAAGGGAACTAGGGTAGAAACCCTATTTTTGGTTTGTGCGTGTGCGAGCTTGGCGGGAGGAGCACCAGGTTTGAAGCATTTGTGTTCTTGATTGTTTCGAAGTTTAAATCTCCAAGTAGGTGACTTTTGATTCCATTTTTTTGTATGAACGCAAAATTTGAGGGTTATACATATGAAGCTACTTGCATTCATATGTGTATATACGTATATAAATATATGTATTTATATACATATTGGTGAATAATAAAACGACGACTGGACGTGGAAGGAGGACGCGACGGTGGCGCCGCCGTCCTTGTAGATTGCGATGTCAAAGCTCGCCGGACGCCAGCCCGGAGAGGACGGATTTGCGGCGGCCGTATCTGAGCCGATGGTGTGTCGTGCACTGGCGAGGAGAACGGCGTGACCGTTGCGCACTGGCGGGGTGATTGCGCGCCGAGGATGGAGACGGGCAACGACGCTGTCGTCCCGTGGTCGCCGTGGTCCTTGCACGCTAGAGTGAGAGAGAGATCGGGCAACGACGGTCGTTCCATGGTCGCCGTCTCCCTGCGCACCGAGAGAGAGAGAAAGTGTGGAGGGGTGGTGGCATCTGTGCCACCCTTGGCTCATCAACCCTAGTGGGCCGACGGGTAGACGGCCCACTCGTTGGGCTGGTGTGGGGTGTTGTTTAATTAGGTAAGTAAATAAAAAAATAAATAAAATAGGTTAGAGACCGAATAAATATATATATATATATATATGTAGTTCTTTTGTTTTACTTGGCATTTGAATATTAATTGTAACCGAATATTAATGGTGTAATTATAAGTGCATAATTAAAATATTTCTATGTTGTATTTGGAATTTAAATTATTAATTGTTTAGTGAATTCGTATAAATGAACATACACATATACGTATACAAATAACCACCTGTGGCTTTGTATTAATTGGATTGGTGATTTAAATGTTTGTAGTGTTGTTGTACTAAGTTCGACTCTTGGAAATCTTGTTTGTTGATTGTGAGTGTGAATCTTGTGTTTAAATTGATGTCGATTAAGGATAATTGTCGTGAAATTGGTTGGGTTAACGTGGGTCCCACATAGGGCTGGCAAGAGGCCGCAGGTCCCCATGTGGTGGTAACCCAGGTCTCATATGTGGCAGGTTGTCTTTAAAGACACCACAGGGTCCCACATATGGTGACTAGTAGTGTTGAATTCCTGGAGTTGGTAGCGTGAATCCCGTGGGTGGATGAAAGGCCGATGTGAACCTCTAATAATGGAAATGTGTTATGATGTCTTGAAAATTTAAGCGTGGTGGAAGGTGACACTACACTAGCACAAGCATACACCGATCATACGAGACTTAGGAATTCATGTAATAGGTCCCTGGAGATGAGGATCACCTACCTGGGCACTCGTGCTCACCCTACTTTATTTTATATTTTCTACAGGTTGTAAAGGATAGTCGTTGGAGCCATAGCAGAGCATGTTGGGACATCTTTATGTATGGTTCATTTATGAACTTATTCTTTACCTTTGATTATTTGGTCATTTCCTTTTTCCGGACTTGAGTCCGTGATAGTTGTACAAACTTGATTAGTGAACTACGATAATATTATTTGCGAGATATATTTATTCATGACTTGTATGTTGCATTGGATTATTTTAAAGTACGGTGCTACCCCGTTGTAGTATTGTGCATGGTTGAATCAGTCACCAACCTCTCGACTCCTGGAGTGGGCGTGGGGAAGTCGCACTTCTAGTTCTGTGGCTTCAGAATTTAGGGGTGTGACAATACTCAACCGATGTGAGTTCTCCAACGTCTGCTTTTGCGAAGGCCAGAAGCGGTTGTTGAACGGCATACAATGCCGTAGGGCATATCCGTCTCCGGTTCCGACGACGATGCCAAGTAATTCCGGCGAAGATTGGATTGGAAAGAGAAAAGGAATTGATGGTTGTGAGAAGTCTCCGATGATCGAACCCTAGCCATGGCGACGATGAATGCGAACGCGAAGCATCCAAGTTTGTCGTCTTCTGTGATCTTCTTCTCTTTTCTTCCTCTCTTTTCTCTTTTCTCTCTTCTTGCAAATGCGAAGCCCCAACAATCGTGAAAGTGAACACAAAGCCTTTAGATTCATCGTCTTCTTTGTTTCTTCTTTTCTCATCTCTTTTTTCTCTTCTCTCATCTTGTGAACGTGAAGCCTCGTCCTTTTTTTTTGCGCTGTAAGTTCGTTGTCTTCCTTCTCTTGCTTTGCCTCACCCGTATTATCTTCTTTGCCATTGTAAGTTGCGGTGTCTGTATCGAAATGTTTTTTTTTTTTGGGGTCTGGCATCTTATATCTTCTCCTTATTACTTTAAGTTTTTATTTGTTGATTAAGTATGCATATTATTATGACAATCTAAGATGTCTTACTTTTTTTAGCCCGGCATTTGTAATTCATGAATTTCGAAGGTTTAAGAATGTTAGAAGTATACGCCATAAGTCGAAGAGTATTAATTTATTTATGTTTAAATTAATTTGTTCATTTTATTAAAATATTTTAGAATTTTTTTTATAGAAATGTGAGCATCACTCCTCATAGATTCGTATATTTTTTTGTCTCTCGTGCATAGACAAGACAGCTTTTTCACTTTCGAATTGTGCATAGAATTTTTCGCCTTAAATAATTATGATCTAATAGAAGGTGATAAATAGTTCTTATAATGGGGAGTAGGAGTGGCAATATTGCTAAACGTCGTCCTGCCTGATCAGGACCGGCCTATCCCGATAAGTTATTGGGTTTGGCTCGATTCGTTTTGATTTGGTATTTTAAAACAAATTTAAAGTAAAATACCTTGTCCTGACTCGACTTGACTTGATCCGAACCAAAGCGTCCAAACCACTAGGTCAAGTCAGTTTATAAAATTTCGAATCGAATTTAAATCAAACAGTACTCAAATCCAATCCAATTATTACTTGCTTTCGGTACGGTACGTGTACATTTAATTTCTCAAAAATCATTGTTGCTTTTATATTCTTCAGTCTCTTCATATATTGTTTCTTGTCGGATTTCAAAATTTGTTTTTGGTTCTCATATTTGACCAACTAAAAGTCCATTTCCAGTCCTTGCTTCTTTGGTTCTAAAATGATTACTCGTTATTTTGATTTGTTTGCTAATGTTCATAGCAAGGTCATGCTGCTGTGGAGTTGGACTGCGTGATTATTGGTTCTCTAAATGACTGTTTCTGTGCACTACTCCTTTCTAGGTCAATGGGCACGTGGTATTGGCAGGCTACACATGGATCTCCTTTTGGATGTCCTTTCATTATGGGTTGTTGTGTTACCGGAGCTGGAGAATACGTAATGAAGGGATTTACAGCACGCGAATGTTGTGTTTCATTATCACTGTATGAGTGAAGCGTAGTTTTCTAAATTTTATCTTTGATTTATCAACTAGCTCCAGAACCGAGATGACTTTATTTCATCTGAATTCGTTAGTGTAGTTTGCTATCTAACATGGAAACTCCATTTGTGTATTGTGTGGGGCTTGCGTACAAATTATTGCTTCATCAGAGGACTACAGGATGAGCAGTCGGTTTATTGTGACTAATAGTCAATAAATTGCTTCCGACTTTGATTATTGTGATTGATACCTGACGCAGGGATGAGTTTTAATGAAATAAAGTCTGAAATAAAGCTGTGTTATTTTTATGCCCAAAGGCCACTCTTTTAACACGTGAGCCTTGGTTACAAGTCAACCCAAATTAATAGCTAACTACACCAGTGAATTATTCCCATCTTGACGCTCAACTTATTCAAATTAAATAAAAACAAATTAATTCGAATGAAAACAAACCCAACAGCCGATAGACTGGGTAAACTCCTTTTTAAAAATTTGGGGTGCTCCCATCTCGCATGGAAAATATCCGCCAGCTGTTCTACATCAGTTCCCTCTGCATAGAAAGAACTCGACCCCGAGTTAATGTCTGGATAAAGGGCTTCCTCGGCATGGTACTGAAACAAATCTGCAACGTTAAAAGTCTTGGAGATCCCCATGGTGTCAGGAAGGTCTATTACATAGGCATTATCATTGATTTTTTGTAAAAATTGGTATGGACCAAACTTCTTAGGCTTCAATTTATTGTAAGCACCCGCTGGGAATCGCTCCTTGCGCAGAAAGACCATTACCGAATCCCCTACCTGAAACACCTTGCGCCGCCTGTGCTTATCTGCAGCAGCCTTATACTTTGCATTGGTGTCCTCTAACTGCTGTCACACCTCGTCAAGCAGGGCTTGCTTAGCCATTTGTTCTGTAGCAACACTGAAGCCCAGTCCCTTGGGTAGCTGGACTAAATCGACAGTATGAATCGGTGGGGATGTGTAGACCAAAGAAAAAGGGGTCTTCCCTGATGCACTATGTACTGCACTATTATAAGCAAATTCAGCTTGAGGAAGGGCATGATCCCACTGTTTTGATTTACCGCCACATATGCTACGAACCAAATTATCCAAAGGGCGATTCGTTACCTCCGTCTGCCCATCAGTTTGTGGGTGGGCAGTGGTGCTGCGGTTCAAAGAGGTCTTCCATAAAGTGACCCAAAAATGACTAAGGAACTACGTGTCACGGTCAGAGGTAATTGACTGTGGTACTCCATGAAGCCATACCACCTCCCTGAAAAATAGTTTGGCTATGTGTGACGCATTTGAGGTCCGGCATGGGATGAAGTGGGTCATCTTCGAAAACCGATCAACAACCATGAAAACTGTATCAACACCACGCTGAGTGTGGGGCAGCCCCAACACAAAGTCCATGGATATTCCTTCCCAAATTTTACTTGGGACATGTAAAGATGTGTATAGACTGATGTTTTGCGATTGCCCTTTAGACGTTTGACAGATGTGGCACCTCTGCACAAATTTTCCCACGTCTCGCTTCAATTGTGGCTAGAAATACCTCTCCTCCAAACACGCCACAGTCTTGTCTCAGCCTAGGTGTCCACTCAACCCACCTCCATGCAAATCTCATAGCAATTTCTCCCGCAAAGAAGTCTTGGGGATACACAAACAATCACCACAAAATAAATATCCCTGGTTTTCATAGAAGTCGTTGGTCGGTTGCTTTCGAACACACTTGGCCCAAATTTCTTTGAAGTCTTCATCCTCCTCATACAAATCCTTTAGGGTGTCAAACCCCACAATCTCTTGCGAGAGAGTCACTAAAAGATTCGTGCGCCGCCTCAAAGCATCCACGACTTGGTTTTGAACCCCAGATTTATGTCGGAATGTAAAAGGGAATTTTTGTAGGTACGTAGCCCACCTAATGTGCATGCTATCCAAATGCTTTTGGCTATTAACAAACTTCAAAGCCTAATGATCAGTATACAAGACAAATTCCTTTTGTATCAAATAGTGCTCCCAATGCTTCAAGGCGCGGACCATGGCATAAAACTCTTGATTGTACATGCTCCATTTCCGACGAGCCTCGCTTAATTTTTCACTAAAGAATGCTACCTGGTCTTTTCTCTTGGGAAAGTACAGCCCCAATCCCTACGCCACTTGCATCACGATCGACTTCAAAGACCTTATCAAAATTCGGTAGAGCTAAAACTCGGGGCAGTGCTTAGCTTCTCCTTGATCAAGCTGAAGCTCAATTCTACCTCTGGTCCCCACTAGAATTTTCCCTTCTTTAGATACTCGGTGATTGGCGCCATGATTGTGCTGAAATCCCGAATAAACCGCCGATAAAAAGTTGCTAACCCATGGATACTCCGTACTTCACTCACGGTTTTTGGCACTAGCCATTCTCGTATGGCTTGGATCTTCTCATCATCCACATGAATTCCTTCAGAGCTAATCACGTCCCCCAAGAAAAGCAACGCCTCGCCAAAAACCTGCATTTCTTCAAATTAAGAAATAATTGGTTTTTTTTGTAAAACTGTCAAAACTTCCAGTAGTTGCTCGATGTGCTCTTCTTCACTCCGACTATAGATAAGAATGTCGTCAAAATAAACAACTACGAATTTTCCCATGAAAGGCTTCAATACCTGATTCATCACTCGCATAAAGGTACTTGGCGCATTAGACAACCCAAATGGCATAACTAGCCATTCGTACAACCCGTCCTTACTCTTGAAAGCCGTCTTCCACTCATTGCCAGGTCGTAAGCGGATCTGATGATACCCACTACGTAGATCAATTTTTGAAAACAACTTCAACCCCTCTAATTGATCCAGCATGTCATCCAAGCATGGGATTGGAAAATGGTATTTAATAGTTATTTTGTTGATAGCTCGATTATCCACACACATACGCCAACTTCCATCTTTCTTTGGCGTTAATAATGCAGGGATGGCACACGGGCTCATACTCTCTCGTATGAATCCCTTTTGTAACAATTCTTTAATATTTTCTCGCAAGACTTCATTCTCCTTTGGACTCATTCGATAATGCACCAAGCATGGGAGGCTTTCTCCTAGTAATAAGTCTATACAATGTTGCACATCTCTCAAAGGAGGCAATCTGTCAGGTAAATCTTCTAAAGCAATATCTTTGAATTGTTCCAAAAGTAGGCGTACCTTTTCAGGAAGTTCAATTGCCGGCGTTTCCGGGTCAGCTTCAATTGGAGTTTTGACCACCAAGGCAACAAACTCTTGGGCTTCCTTAACGCTCTCCATGAAATCAGCATCAGCTCTAGTTAACGTCAAGAATGACTGCTTCTTCAAGTCGGAGGATTTGTGGGGTCCTATATGTTCCTTTAAAGGAACCATGGCAATCTTGTGTGTCCCCCATGTGAACACATAGGTATTATCGCGGCCTTTACAGGTGATGTCAACATCATACCGCCATGGTCACCCCAATAACACATGGCTGGCATCCATATCAACCACATCACATGTTACTTCATCCTGATATACCTTCCCAATTGAGATGGGAACACGACGGACTTCTGTTACTTTAACTGTAGGCCCCTTTTTGATCCAGCCAATGGAGTAAGGATGCGTATGCTTCTCTGTCGGTAATTTTAGATGTTCGATTAACCTTTTTGCAATAAAATTCTCACAACTCCCGCTATCCACAATGAAATCACAGACCTTCTGGCTTATAGTGCAACAAGAACAGAAAATGTTATTGCGCTGGTTTGGCTCTCCTTGTCTAGGGGAATACATCACACGTTGCACTACACAACTAACCCGCTCACCCTTTTCTTCAGCTACTTCAGCCCCATCATACAAGTCGCCTTCTTCTGCTTCTTCAACAGTGTCTGGTTCTTCGCTCTCTTCCTGCACCTAGGTGACTGGCCTTGAGCGTTCTGGACAAGCATTAGAGAGGTGCCCCGGCTTCCTACACCTGTAACACATTCCGGGGACAGGCTTCGTGTATGGATTAGATTGCGAAGCCCTGGTGGCATTCTTGTTGTTGGGTATTGCGGCCGTTTCCTTGGAGCTTTTATTACCTCCTTCTTTTGGCTGAGTTAAAGATTTGGTTAACGAGTTCTCTACCTCCTTGCTAGCATATGATGAGTCAATGCTGCTCCTTCGATAGCCTGTTGTTCCCTTCCTTTGCTCCAACATTTCAGCCTTTAAAGCTAGATTTTATGCTTCGTCCACACTCCAAATTACTTGTAGCCTAATCTTGTCCTGAAGCGATGCTTTTAGTCCGTTCAGCTACCTAGCTACACATTGCCCTTTGGTCTCATTAAGATTGTTCCCCCCAATCAACCGTGAAAATTCCGCAGTATAATAAAACACCAATTTGGACCCTTGGGAACAATCTTGCAACGTTTGGAATAAATACTACTCATAATCTGGCGGCAGGAACCTCCCCATCATAAGTTGCTTCATTCTATGCCATGTCCTAATTGTTGCCTTCCCCTGCCGTTGTCGATTTTTTTTACAATTGATCCCACCATACCGCAACCCCTCCTTTCAATCTAAAAGCCACGAACCTCACCATCTTTTCTCTATCATCTCGAAGAATCATTCCACCTTAGTAATCCAATCAAGAAAATCCTCTATTCGCAAGTTCCCATTGACGTTGGGTAGCTCTGCTTTCAATCGGTAGTCGTCTTGTTCCTTTCGTCGTTGCATGGGCTGTGCAAACCGAAGTCCTTCATTTTCTCCTTCTTCGAGTCATCATCGCTATCGAGTTGATGGCGAGGAGGTTGATTACGTCTTCCTTATATAGGTCGGCTCCAGGCAACTCCCTCGGCACGAACTCTATCAGCTGGTGGATGGCTATTAGCGTTGAGGTGCATCTCAATGAGTAGGTCATGAATCTGTGCAACCTGCTGCCACCGCTGCCCACAAAGTTGCTACCCGGCGATCATCATCAGCAGGATTTCCACCTTTCGCTCCGCGAGTTGCCATCGAGATCAGCAAATCCGTGCTTTGATACCAATTGACGCAGGGAAGAGTAAAGAGGGACTCGACCGAGGTCGTTGTCCAGGATAAAGCTGGAATCCACCAAGAGTTTTAATGAAATAAAGTCTGAAATAAAGTTGTGTTATTTTTATGCCCAAGGCCACTCTTTTAATACGTGAACCTTGGTTACAAGTCAACCCAAATTAATAGCTAACTGCACCCGTGAATTATTGCCATCCCGACGCCCAACTTATTCAAATTAAATAAAAACAAACTAATCCGAATGAAAACAAACCCCCAACAGATGATATACTGGGTCAACTCCTTTTTAAAAATTTGGGGTGCTCCCGTGTCACATGGAAAATATCCGCCAGCTGTTCTAAATCAATACCTGATCCTTTTGGCCAACAATAAGCAACTTTGAACTTTGAAAAGTAGCTTCGATTATTGTGATTCTCCACTAAGAAACAATCCCTAATCTCCACCTATGGCCAAACTCCAATGAACCCAAATCATTAACTCTCACTGCTAAAAATTAACCATACTAGGGGGAAAATACATTGTGAAGCTGAAAAATTACCATCCAAAGGTTTCATGAAGCTGAAAAAAAATTACACACACACACACACACACACACACACACATATATATATGTCTAATACTTATATATATATGTCTAAGCTTGTTTCAACTAACAGTCCACATTTATATCATATTGCAACGGGTAAGATAAATCTTGAATATAATACAACTAAATATAACAACAGAATACGACATAATATAATCTCATGACATCTTCTTAATCACGTCCTCTCATCCTTTAGGCATATTCAATACACATTTCTGATTCAAATTTCAAAGAGATATCAACTTTGCATGGAGGACAAAACTTGAGGGGTTAGAGGATGATGTGCTACATGATGGAACTTCCGGACTATTTATCCTTGTAATGTTTGTAGAAAACTTTTTTCTTCCTCTTCTCTACTCTTGCATGATTTGTGGCTAGCATTGGAAAAAAAAATTCAACTTACGTTTTTGCTTCATCCCACATGGCATAAACTCCAGGATTACGCCCATTGAAGATGACATATGTTTTACCCTATTTGAGAAATGTTCAAATCACATTTCACTAGTATAAAAAATAAATAAATTAATAAAAAGTTGAATCCGTAACCAACCATGTAACAAATACCCAAGATCAGGACCGCAACTCCAACCGTAACTACCCAAATCGTACAAGACCTCTTGATCTCTATTGATAAACAAGCAAGCAAACATACACAAATGACACAACCAAAACTGGAGAGGATGGTTGACAAAGTGGGGTTGTAATAATGAAAGTAAAGTTTTTCAAAAACGTGTCCAAACAAACCCAGAACTAGAAATGTATCTAGCTCATCTCCCTTAAATTGCACGTGATTTCATCATACATTACTAAATGGGTATCTAGGGAGGGGCTGATGCATGGGCATCACAGACTGTCGCTACGACATTGGGAGCGAGGAGAGTTGGGGTGCCTTCCAGCGGCGATCACTCTGTTTGACCAGATCGTGTTGATCTCAAGCCTTCAAATTGCCTGGAAAAATTATAGCAAACCAATTGTGGACCCAGAGATGTACATTTTTAATTTTTAAAGACTTTCTTAGAAAAATAAATTCTAAAAGCAATTCTGTTTTTTAACAAGAAAAAACAAAAACTCATTTATAAATACTTTCTTTTATAATTACTAAAAAAAATTTAGTCCTACTTATCTACTTATCTTATAACTGGTGGCATAGAATAATAATTCAGTCAATATTATTATTTAGATTTATTGTGATCTATTTATTTTGGACTTTTCATGGGACTTGTCATAGTATGGTAATCGTCATGCTAATTTATTTTGACAAGTAATCCATGAAATGAAGGCTGTCAATTCTTCTTTCCTTTTCTATAACCCCCCCCACACTATTATTGTAACATATTTATTTTTGATCCATGATGGATGGAACAAATATACAAAGAAAATACAGTTTGTTTTATTGACTAGTATGTGGGTTCACCAAGCCCTGCTCTCTTGAGGAAATTACACCATCCGATATTGAGAGAAAGGTTTGGAAACTAGCTATTATCATTAAGCAATCAACAAGAAGGAAGGGCGTTCGTGTCCATTGAATCATTCAAAGCCACGGGGAAAAGAACGCTAGTCATTTGCAGAAATTCGAGTTAGTTAATTCAAATTTCAAATGACTAAAAGTTCCAGAATGCGATTACGGAAATTGTGAAGGTGGTCAACCGAAATTTCGGACGAACAATTCAAATGACCGAGTACAATCTCTAATCAAATACTAACGACAATGGCTGGAGGTATTTATATCGTTTCGTCTTATTGCTTCCGCTTTCATATATATGTTCATATGGTTAAAGAACATAATTGAGATGTATATTTATATTCCATATGTATATTCTTTTTTACATTGGAGATTATTCATTTTCTCCACATTTGGTATCGAGTGACGTTATTATCTCTCGCCTTGCTTGGAAATTGGTTATCATTCAGTTTTATTAATTGATAATATTTCAATTTAATTTTATTCTATTGATTATTGGTGGATTCACGTCTTATTGTTTTTATCCAAGGGGATGAGCTAGTTTTTCATTCGGTTATGCCATTATATATTAATGTATGGCTTATATCATTATCGTAATTTGGAATGAGTTTGTAAATTCTATATACATAAAGATCAATATATAATAAAGTAAAATGTCAAGTGATTAAATTTTTATTAGTGGGGGAATAGTCACAACATTTCTAACTTGTAGAAATTTCATATTGAAATCATATGTGGATACTAGACATTAGTTGTAATTAATCATATGTAATATAATGAGATATGCCCACAAGAAATTTTATTATATTTGTATGGTTAATTAGAGTGTGGTATTAGATTGTGTTTCTTAATTTACCCATAGGAATTGAGAAATAATGATTTGAGGCTTCACTATAAAGTAATATTATGAATCTAATTTGAGTACACTTTAGCTCACAGGCAAGTTTTATGTCACTAGATTCATATCAGCATAATTTACATTGGTAAATTATGAATAAAGTTAAAAGTTTAAACTTTGTTAATAAGCATGTTTATTTTGTTTGCAGTAATTTTACCTAGAAACATTTCCGATGTTAAATGTAAAATTCCTAAATTAAGATATGATAACTACAAGGTGTGGAAGGAGAGAGTGTTACTGCATTTAGGGTGGATGGATATTGATTATGCTATTTGGAAAGATGAACCGCCTATCATAATGGAGACTAGTACTCCAGATGCGATTGATCTTTATGAAAAGTGGGAGCGATCTAATTGTCTCTCAGTTATGTTCATAAAGACTCAAATTAGTGCTAGCATTCGAGGTTTCGTCATTCAGCACAGTAAAGTCAAGGATCTTCTTCAAGCTATGCAGTTTGCATCCCTTGATAAAGCTCTGGCGAGCACCTTGATTATGAAGTTCTCATCCATGAGGCACACTGAGGTTAAAGGAGTGCGTGATTATATCATGCGCATGAGGGATATAGCAGCTCAACTTCAAACTTTAGAAGTTACCATGTCAGAATCCTTCCTAGTCCATTTCATTTTGTGCACTCTACCTTAACAATATGCCCCTTTTAAGATCTCTTATAACACACATAAGGACAAATGGTCAATTAATGAACTTACGACCATGTGTGCTCAAGAGGAGTGTAGATTGTTAATGGAAGAAGGCGAAAAGGTGAACCTTGCTACAACTTATTTTTCAAAGAAGAAAAAGGATCACATTAAGGAAAAGGAAAAGAGAAAGATTCATTTGAACCAAGCCATAAAGAAAGAGTCAAAGTGTTACTTTTGTAAAAAGAAGGGACACATGAAAAAGGACTACATTAAGTTCAAGCTTGGCTTGAGAAGAAAGGTAATTTTTTAGCATTTGTTTGTTATAAATCTAATATGGTTAGTGTTAATCATGATGCATGGTGGATTGATACTGGGACTACAATCCATGTTACGAAAACCTTACAGGGTATGACAAACCTAAGAAAGCCAGGGACGGTGAAAGATTTATCTATTCAAGCAACAATAACTTCACATGTGGAAGCCATTGGAACATGCAATTTGGTTTTAAGTAGTGGTTTCACTTTGCGTTTGGATAGAACATTTTATGTTCCTAACTTTGTAAGGAATTTTATTTTTGTATTTGGACTTTTACCTTTTGGATTTTCCTTTAATTTTGCAGACTTTGGTTTCAGTATTATCAGAAATTCTGAAATTATTGGTTATGGTACATTATCTGATAATTTATTTCAGCTTGGCTTGCAAAGTGATTCCACTTACTATAATTCTATGCATATTAATATTGGGTTTAAAAGATGTATTATGAATGAGGATTCCTCCATGTTGTGGCTCGGATATTGGGACACATCTCCATTGAGAGAATTAAGAGATTAGTAAAGGAAGGTGTCCTTGATACTCTAAACTTTAATGACTTTGATAGTTGTGTTAGTTGCATTAAAGGAAAACAAACTAATAAACAAAAAATTAGTGCCAAAAGGAGTTCTGACTTGTTAGAAATCGTATATACAGACATTTGTTGTTCGGACATGAATGCTAGTGATCCGAAATACTTTATCACCTTTATAGATGATTATTCATTATATATGTATCTGTACTTACTTCATTCAAAGGATGAAGCTTTAGATGTCTTTAAATTGTTTAAGGTCAAGTAGAGAATCAAAGTGGTAAGCACATTAATATCATGAGATCAGATCGAGGTGGAGAGTACTATGGTGAGTACACTGAGAACGAACAAGCGCTTGGTCCATTTGCTAAATTTCTTCAAGAGCATGGATTGTTGCCCAATATACTATGCTTGGTTCCCCAGACCAAAATGGTGTAGCAGAAAGAAGAAATCGGACATTAATTGACATGGTGTGTAGCATTAGAAGTAATGTTAAACTTCCATCATTTTTGTGGATTGATGCTCTTAAGACGGCAGCGTATATATTAAACAGAGTTCCTTCCAAGGTTGTTTCTAAAACACCTTTTGAGTTATTCAAAGGTTGGAAACCGAGTTTGCGACATATACGCATTTGGGGATGTCCGTCAGAAGTAAGAGTTTACAACCCACAAGAGAAGAAGCTTGACCCAAGAACTATTAGTGGGTATTTCATTGGATATGCCAAAAAGTGTAAAGGTTATAGATTTTATTGTCCGTCGCATAGCACTAGGATTGTGGAATCAAGAAATGCTAAATTTCTAGAGAATAATTTGATCGGTTGGAGTGATCAATTTCAGGATATTGTTCCAGAAAATGACTACTATGCGGTTCCACCCTCTGAATCAAGTAATAGGTTGATTGTCGTTCACACTCCTCAAGTTCAACTGAGTGTTAGACAATCAAATACAGAAATTCCACAACCTATTGATCAAAATCCGATAGATCATGTTGTAAACGAGGAACTAGTTCATTATGAAAGTGAACAAGTTCCATTAAAGAGATCTACTCATGAAAGGAGATCATCTATTTCTGATGACTACATAGTGTACTTGCAAGAATCGGATTGTAATGTTGAAGTTGATAATGACCCTCTATCGTTTTCACAAGCCATAAGTTCTACTGATTCAAACTTATGGATGAATGCTATGAAACATGAGATGGATTCTATGGCGTCCAATTGAGTTTGAGATTTCGTCGAGTTGCCTAATGGTATAAAAACCATTGGATGCAAGTGGGTTTTCAAGACAAAAAGAGACTCACTTGGTAACAACGAGAGATATAAGGCAAGACTCGTTGCTAAAGGGTTCACTCAATGAGAAGGAATCGACTATACAGAGACCTTTTCTCCTGTCTCAAAGAAAGATTCTCTTCGTGTGATTATGGCATTGGTAGCTCATTTTGATTTCGAGCTGCATCAAATGGATGTGAAAACCGCATTCCTCAATGATGATTTAAAGGAAGAGGTTTATATGAAACAACCTTGAAGGTTTTTCCTCTAAGGATGATGAACATTTGGTTTGTAAGTTAAATAAATCCGTGATCTGATTAAAATAAGCCTCCTGCCAATGGTATAAGAAGTTTCATGAAATAATTACTTCATTTGATTTCGAAGAAAATATCATGAATGAATGCATATATCTTAAGGTTAGTGGGAGAAGAGTTTGTTTTCTTGTGTTGTATGTGGATGATATTTTACTAACAACCAATGATAAAGAGTTCTTGCATGAAGTAAAACAAATCATTTCAAGTAACTTTGATATGAAAGATATGGGAGAGGCATCTTATATCATTGGCATTAAGATCCATAGAGATAAATCTCGAGGCATTTTAGGATTGTCTCAAGAGGCCTATATCAACAAAGTGCTTGAAAGATTCAGAATGGAATATTGTTCACCGAATGTAGCACTAATTGTGAAGGGTGACCGATTGATTAGAATCGGTGCCCCAGGAATGACATTGAACGGGAACAGGATGAAAAATGTTCCATATGCTTGTTTGTTGGTAGCATTATGTATGCTCAGGTCTATACCAGACCTGATATTGCATATGCGGTTTGAGTATTGGGACGATATCGAGTAATCCAGGGATCGATCACTAGAATGCTGCAAAGAAAGTGATGAGGTACCTTAAGGGAACTAAGGATTACATGCTTATGTATAGACGGACCGACAATCTTGAAGTGGTAGGCTATTCGGACTCCGATTACGGTGGCTGCAATGATTCACTTAAATCCACATCAAATATGTGTTCATGCTAGGCGATAGTGTCATATCTTGGCGAGTGCAAAGCAAACCTTGACAACCGGTTTTACTATGGTTGCGAGTTTATTTCTTGTTTTGAGGCTATCTCACATGGTGTTTGGTTGAAAGGTTTCATATCTGGGCTTAGAGTTGTTGACTCTATTAATCGGCTGATAAGAATGTACTGTGACAATTCAGCTGCTATTTTCATGACTAAGAATAATAGAAGTGGAAGGTAAAATAAGAATATCGCTCATTAAGTAAAACATGAGGTATGCTCATTAAGTTAAGTGTGTGTGGTGTATTAAGTTTTCGATATATTGTGATACATGGAAGATTAATTCCATATATTATTTCTCAATCATAAATGGATCAAATGGGAGACTTTTGGCATAGAATAATAATTCAGTCAATATTATTATTCAGATTTATTGTGATCCATTTATTTTGGACGTTTAACGGGACTGTCATAGTATGTTAACTATCATGCTAATTCATTTTGACAATTAATCTATGAAATGAAGGCTGTCAATTCTTCTCCCCTTTTCCGTAACCCCATACACTATTATTGTAACACATTTATTTTTGATCCATAATGGTTGGAACAAATATACAAAGAAAATACAGTTAATACGTGGATTCACCAAGTCTGCTCTCTTGAAGAAATTACATCATCTAATATTGAGAGAAAGGTTTGGAAACTAGCTATTATCATTAAGCAATCAACAAGAAGGAAGGGAGTTCGTGTCCATTGAATCATTCACAACCACCGGAAAAGAACGCTAGTCATTTGCGAAATTTAGAGTTAGTCAATTCAAATTTCGGATGACCAATTCAATTGACCAAAAGTTCCAGAATGCAGATTGCTGAAATTGTGAAGGTGATCAACTAAAATTTCAAACGACCAGAATACAATCTCTAATTAAATACTAACAACAATAACTAGAGGTATTTATATCATTTCTATCTTATTGCTTCACTTTCATATATATATTCATATGATTAAAGAACATAATTGAGATGTATATTTATATTCCATATGTATATTCCTTTTACATTGGAGATATTCATTTTTTCCACAATAACCAGAACCATTCTGAAGCAATACTAGCAAATTACTAGCCCAAAACAACGAAGTGTTAATTTTGCTTAGCTGGAGGAAACAATTGGGACTCGATAAAATATAATAATATGCTAACAAACTAACATAATATAATTAATAAATTATTTTATATAATTGTAGCAGCTTATTATTATTCTGATAACTTCTTTATTCTAATAATTTCAATTTAATATAAAACCAAATAATAAAAGCTAAATTTTACCGCAACTTAACTTTAAATAATTGCTACACACGCATGATATTCACATCTCCAAGACAAGGGAACCATTATCGATCTTATATTAGCAAGTTCTTACGTCTTAAAAACCATTAATTAATAAATAAAAATATTTTATTCATCAACAAACTCATGGCATAAAACTTAATAATAAATTATTTCTGTACTTTATAAAATATCAGTAATAATATTAAAAGGTCATTAAAAATAAACTTTTATCATCCAAATCTTACACCGAACTTTTACTGCAAAGTTAAAAAATAATAAGAAAAAATAAGTACCCAGGTATCAAGAAAAATAAAGGGTTAGAATTTAGAAGGCAGGCACGACCCACTCCGACCTGGATAGTTTTTTTCGACTTGCCCCAAAGACACAATGAAACGGCATGGGTGCTGAGCGCCATAACCACCTCAACACGCCAGATCCTTTCTGATCCGCCACTCATTAATCTTAGCATGTTTTGCCATACCGCGAATGCATCCGGAACGAATTCAGGTGACCTACCATACCATCCAGTGGGAGAGGCTCAATCTCAAAAATAAAAAAACAATTATAATGCCGCCGGTCAATCCCACCCAATTCAAAATCACAATATTTTGCACGGGGGGGGATTTTTTTTAACTCCAAATAGTGTCCGAGAGTGTAGGTCTTGAGAAGAACTCTCGTGCTAGTGATTGCATCAATTTTACTTCCTTCAAATTCGGCAACCAACCTAAAGACCAACCCAATATGAGCGACCATTACTGTTGTGTATAGGAGATGGACTTGGAGCAGACACACACCATTCGTACCAAACCTGCAATCAAATATATATTACACTAAGAACACCGGCATTGAACACACCTACACGCGCAGCGCAGCACACACACACACACACACACACACACACACACACACATATATATATATATATATATATATATAGAGAGAGAGAGAGAGAGAGAGAGAGAGAACTTGTCAAACCTTTGTAGAACCACAGCATCGCCAAAAATGGGCTTCTAATGGAGAACCTGGCCTCACGCAAATGGGCGTTCTCAATGGGAAGAACATTGCAAACCTGATGGAAGGAAAAGGGTTGATAAATATTTAATAAAGTTGTGGCCAAAGTCCCTAGCCAGGGAAAAATATTGTTCTATACAATGCCATTTTTACCAAATACTTCAGCCATAGAGTAAATCCAACAATACAGCCAACCAATACCAGCCAGTGGGGACGAGTTTGGGAGGAGGGAATCTTTCTAAACTCAAAATAAGTAATTACGTATTCATGATCCGCTGGGGGGTATGACGTGTTAAGAAATAGAGAACTGAGATTTTAAATATACTGTCAACAAAATTAATAATAAAAAATTTCACCAAAAGGATAGGAATAGGGGAAGAAATCAAAGATACATAGTTTCACAAGACCTCGCTGTGGAACAAAATTTAAGGATTCATAATATGTTTTAGGCCAACCTCATTTGATTTAAGAATATTAGAACTTTGCAGCTGGGGACCAAATACTGACACGAGGATCCAATGGTGGTTAAATTAAACTACTTTGCAGCTTTAAACTAAAAGCATAATTTAAGCAAGATTAAATGTTACATTTAGAACTGTTAGAGTTATTTATATGTTATTATTTCACTACTTAATTTTTATTAGTCCCATGCTCAACTTGTAACCTAAATATATTGTAACACCCCTAAACCACGTATGAAATGTGTGGAATTCAATGGACTTATTAAAAAACCAATAAAACCTTAAGCATTTCCTTATTTATTTTGGGCAAAATTTTCGCTTTTGATAAAGAGTTACGCTTAAAATGGAAAACACACACTAATGACATGTTTGATACATAGGAATGAAATTAAATAAATTCAAATCCATTCTCATTCCTATGTTTGGTATGTGAAAGTGAGGGGAATAACTCATTGCAGGAACCACAATGTAAAATCTATTTATCCTACCTCACCCCTCGTGGTAATGAACCATAATCATGGAACTCTAAATCTTCTAAATTTACACACACCCACACATGCGTCTCCTCTATTCCTCTCTTTAGATTCGACACACAAAGATAATCCTGATATGACAGCAGCGGTGAATGACAGCGGCAGCGCATGAGTAGCATGAGTGCTTCGACCATTCATGACAGGTGGTGTTGTGATAATGGGCAAATACATGCCTCAGGGAGGTGAGGGAGGGAGGGGGGGAGGGAGGGGGGAGAGAGAGAGGGAGAGGGAGAGATGGGGAAGAGGCTAAGTTTAGTATTTTAAATTAATTATTAATTTTTTTAAAATATTTAATTAAGTAATTTGGTCAATTGATTATCTTGTGTACCAAACACAATACAAGTTGCAAACCATTCCATTTAAATTCTCATGTCATTTCATTTTCCTAATTTATTTCTCACATAACAAATGAGCACTAAAAATTATATGTTTAAGTAATACATGTGTTTGGTTCAGATGTGTATAAGTCAACCAGAACATCAAGAATATAAGAAAGGGAGATTGTAACACTCATATCCAATATCAAAAGATGTGAGAAATTCAATGGAATTTATATGAAAAAATCAATAAGGTTTCAACTTATGATGAAACATGGCTCAAGCATAAAACCAGTGATGTTAAAATGCATTTATTTGTTCTCATATTTTTGGGCCTTTCAAGTAAGTTCTCACTACTAACTTTTCTTGCTTGTGATAAAGCAATTAATTCAATGCCAATCCGTGAGAAATATTGAATTTTTTGTCACTTATCCTTTTCTCATTTGTATAACAAATGAATATATAAACTAGGTCCTTTGGTCTTACAAAGAACAAATGCCTAGAAACTATACATAATAATTACAAGGGATAAATATACCTTAAGAAAAACCAAAGATCACCCTACTATTTCCATTCCAGAAAATTATAGTCAATTTGACCCTTCGATTGCTCAATTAATTTCATCAGTTACAAACCCTTCAATTGCTCCATTAATTTCGTCTGTTACAATTCATTTGATTGCTCTATTAATGTTGTCTGTTACAGTTTCTTTGATTACTCCATTAATGTCGTCAATTACAGTCTAGAAAACTAGACTTAGATTTAAACCAACTTTCAACACTCCCCCTCGAGCTAGTAAATAGGCATTTTTCATTTGTAGCTTTGATAAAATGTTCAAAAATATTGGACTACTTAACCCGTTAGTGAGAATATCAGCCAACTAACCATGGATAGACACATAAGGTGTACATGAAGCCATTATCCAACTTTTCATAAATGAAATGTATCACTTTCAATGTGCTTTGTTCGATTGTGTTGTGCTGCATTGTGAACTATGCTGATAACAAATTTATTATCACAGTACAACCTTATTAGGATAATTTTAATTCGAAGTAATTCACACACAACAAGAGCCATTGCCTGAAATTCTATTTCTATACTAGACCAAGCTATTACATTTTGCTTTTTTACTTCTCAAAATTACTAAATCTCTACCAAGAAAGGTGCAATACTCATATGTCGACCTTCTATCAACACTTGATGTTGCATAATCAATGAACAAGTTTTGTTACTCTAGCATCTCCAGGTGATATCTCTGAATGTTTAAGATCTCCATTAATTTAGAATAGATTAGAATGTCATCGAAAAACAACAAACATTTTCGCAAAAACAATTTGAAATTAGCATTCATGGCAACTTGAAAAGTGAAATGGGCATTGCCTAAGCCAAAAGGCATCACTAAATATTCACAAAGCCCAACTGTCCGAAATGTAATTTTGTTTACACCCTCCTTCATGCAAATTGGTGAAATCCATCCCGCAAGTCTAGCTTAGTGCACTACAAGCACCATGCAAATCATCCAACATCTTATCAATTGTTGAAATAGAAAATCAAGTCTTCATGATTGCTTCTTTCAGAGCCCTATAATCAATGCAAAATCTCCATGTAACCTTTTTTTCCTTACAAGGCTAGAGAAAAAAAAACTTTGATTTGGCTGTATTAACCCGTTCTCTTGAACATGTCTTTTGATTTCGTCCTTTTGAAAATCAGCATAATTGTAGGGTAAAACATTAATAGGCTTAGATCCATCCTTTAAGATGATGCAATAAACACACTGTCGAGAAGGTGATAGACTACTTGGAATCTCCAAAAGATGCTAGTGCTGAGGCAAAATCTCTTATACCATCTCGTGCATCTTTTACGGGTCTACTTGAAGTTTTAAAGACCTTTCTCTTCCCCAACTTCCTACCTATCGATCATAACCACATAACATTGGGCTTCTCCTCTACAAAGGTTTATACTCACCAAGATTCGCATTGCTTGATCTCGTTGGATGGCAAAGTTGTCCACTTACTTTTAGGAGCCACCCCAATTTGAACTCCATAGTCATGGCCTCAAAGTCGATGACCACCTTTCTTATGGTCTTGAGCCAAACATTGCCCAAAACCCCATCCACTCCTATTAGTGTTAACACATGGAGGTCAGCAACAATTCTAACTCTTTGCGCATTCATCTTCACATTTGGTACAACTTCTTTACTATGTAACTTTCCATTCACCACCTCAACTTTTACTACATCACTGGCGGCTCCACACAACCCAATCATTCTCACAATACAAGTAAAGCCACGCAACTTCATACTTTCTATCCATGCCATGAGCCTTCAGCTTCACTTGATGATTCTTCCACCTCGATCGCTCTGAGTTCTCCTTCCTTAGATGGGTTTTCTTCTTTATCTGCGTTGCTTTAATCTTCAATTATGAATAGCTTTCCAACACCGCAATAGCACTCTTTGCTCCACTGGATTTGAAACAAAGGCCCTTTTTGTTTCGTTCTTGTACTTCTTTTTTCGAAAGCTTTTTCACCTCTTTGCCTTCCCTTTTGGGTCCCTCTTCCACAACTCTCTTTCCATAATCATCTTTGAGAAGTCATCTCATTCGAAAAGAGCTATCCTCCTGGATTAGCCATCCTCATAGTCTTAGATAGCTGTCAGGGTTGCTTTAAATTTACCTCTCTTGTTAACCATGACTTCAGCCCTTTAATAAATGTCCCTAGTGGTGCCTCTTAAGACCAACCTTGAATAATAAATTGGGGTCAGCAAAACTCCTACACATAGACGGCTACAATCCCTTTCTGCTGAAGCTTGGCCAGTTGTCTATTATGGTGGTTGGCAACTGAAGAGAGACTCCATTGAGCCAGGAAGTCTTGCTCAAATGTTGTCTAACTCATTCATCGTTTGTCTTGTTAATACTAGGCCTCGTTCTTATCACCACTAACTATTGGACTAAGCCTTACGATATCTATATGCAACTGCAACACGATTGACTCTAGTCACCTCATAAACCCAAAAATAATGTGCCACCTTGCTCAACCACTCATAACAATCTCCTTCCTTGAAATGCAGGAAACCGATCTTCGATAGAATCTTGATTCGGTCCTTATAGCCAATGAGTGCCTCGTAATGTCACGCCCCAAACATCGTGGTATTAGCGGGCATCTCCCAAGCGGTGCAGGTGCGAGTTACTTGTTGAGGGCCAAGGCAAAAAGCGTAATTGGTGCGAACGGGGTAGGCTCTACGATAGTTTGTGCGGGAGATCAATGAAGCCCCTACGAAATTCAAACGTATTAACCCGATTTAATGCAAGGAGTACGCCGCTAGTCTTGAACCTGACAATGAAAAGAGAATTTAGCCATCCCTACATCAACTGATCGGGAACTGGAGCCGTTCTCCTAATGAGCCCAATGGAGGGCGAAATCAATCTATGTGTGCCCCGATCGATATGGCTTAATCGGAGCATCCACGAGGGTGACCGAGAGCTGCAAGGGTTAAAACCCTAATCCTATAACAAAGTGGTATTAGAATAATCGTCGAAGCACTCTCGCGAGAGATATGTGTGGTCCCTAATCTCAAGTTGGGAGGGAGCCCCAAATAGATGAGGGTCAACCAGGTGAAGGTCTTGCACGCATCGCGTGATGTCACACCCCGAACAAAGATGGTGCTAACGGGCATCTCCCAAGTGGCGCGGTGCGAGCTACGTGTGCCCCAATCGGTATGACTTACTCGAGCATCCACCAGGAGTGACCGAGTGTCACATGGGTAAAGGGCTTGCATGCATCACATCCATCAAGTTATGGACGCCAAGCCATGGTGCAGTACTCGAGGATGGGCCAGGGTGATGCCGCAGGAGTCAAAAGAAGCGTGCCAAATGATTTTGATTCCTCCAAACTCGCTGGACGCAACGAGAATGTTGCAAAATCAAGTGAGGATGTCATGCTCCAAACAGCGTGGTGCTACCGGGCGTCTCTCAAGTGACGCAGGTGCACGCTACTTGCGAAGGAGCAAGGTGAAAAGTATAGCTAGTGCGAACAGAATAGGCTTCACGACAATTCGTGCAGGAGATCGATGAAGCCCCTTCAGATTTCAGACATACCAATCCGGTTCAATAATCAAAAACTAGTCATCCATACACAAAGTGATCGGAAACTAGAGTCGTTCTCTTGATGAAGGCAGAGCAAAACCAGTCTACATGTGCCCCAATCAGTATGACTTATTTTTTGCATCCACCAATATTAATTGGTGAAAATCCTTACCCCGTAATAATAAGCTGGATTTGAACAAAATTTATGATCATATTAATTGGGATTTTCTCCTTTATTACTAAAGAGGTGTGGGTTCTTAGGAAAGTGGATCTCTTTTTGCACGTGTTGGTTAATGGCAGTCCTTTAGTACTAGAAGGATTTGTCATTGTTATGAAGACGTTTAGTTACTTGGTTGACTAGGCTCTCTTTGTTGGCTTGCTTTCTGGATGTTTTGTGAGTCGTGTGAACAAAGCTTTGATAGTTATCTTTGATTTATTATTTATCGATGATAATCTCACTTTTTGGTGAAGCAAATCCGACAGCTATTTTCAACTTGCATTCTATTGTTATTTGGTTTCACATCACTTCTAGGTTGTGAATCAATTCGGGAAAGTCAGAGTTGATTTTAGTAGGTAAGGTGCCTTGCTTAGCGAAACTTGCTAATCTCTTAGGGTGCAAAACTACGAAGTTAATATTTGGGCTTACCTTTGGGAGCAACATTTAAACCTAAATCTATTTGGAATCTGATTATTGAAAATGTGAAGCGCCAATTGGTGAGATGGAAGCGTTTTTACCTTTCTAAGGGAGGTTGAGTCACCCTTATTAAGAGAACTCTCTTCAACCTTCCAGCTTACTTTTTATCTCTTTTTCCTATCCTTCTTGATGTAGCCGCTTGAATTGAGCAAATTCGAATGAATTTCTTTCGGGTGATGACTGCAAAGTTTGCCAAGTTTCACTTGGTCAAGTGGGATTTGGTGTGTCGTTCCTTTTCTCATGGTGGCATGGCTATTAAGAATCTTTGGTGTTTCAATGGCGCCCTTCTAGGTAAGTAGGTGTGGCAGTTTGGTGTGAAAAGAGATGCTTTTTGGAGCGAGGTCATCATGGTGAAATATGGTACTCAACCTAATCAGTGGGTCTCCAAAGTTCACAGTGAGCCTTACAGTGTCGACATATAGAAGTCAATCTTTTCTAGATGGACCATGTTCCCCATATTGAGAAGTTGAAGTTAGTCTATTTTGAGTTGTACCTTGCTTGCATTAATGATGCTCTTGTTTGAACATTGACAAACAGAGACGTCGACAGCAGATTTGGGAAAAGATGTTGTCGTCTCTGGTTAGCAGAGACGAAGTGGGCAAAGAGCTTCTTTGAACAAATGATGGCTTAATTTGATAATGTTGTGTAGAAAAAAAACTATTGTGAAAATAAACAAATAAATGTTTAGGAAAATATGATTTTAAAAATAATATAAATTTTAAAGACATGCAATAAGTATTTAATAAATTAAAAATAAAATACTATAAATATTTAAAAGGCAAAAATATCCTTTGATTGTATTATCCTTTTTTTTACAAAATTACTGTAAAATTGTTTTAGTTCCCCCTGCCGCCCCCATCCCCTTGTCACCTTTTTCATAAAGCAGTTTTTGCCATCTATAATAATATAGATATTAAGATATCAAATCTAATTATATTGTATCCCATGATATCCTATTAATTATACCATATCATTCTAAATACAGTAACATTTCTCAACATAGTTTGGCAGCATATTCAACCACCAGAACTTTAGAGCACATGAAATTGAGTACAAGAAGGGATTAGGCTTTATATATGAAATAAATAGAATTAAACTGACATACCAGCTGAACATGTTTGGTGTTGCTGTTGACGGTTCAATACCCAAATGTACATCTTTGTAGAGTGTAGCGTCAAAATAACCAGCAAATCCTATTAATCACAAGCAGCGAAAAATATGGAAAATACCTCCAGTGAAAAAGAAGAAAAAATAACAGCAAAAATAATAATAAGACTGGCCTGGTTGAAATGCCTATAGAAATCACTCTACTGAGACATAATGTAGAAATTTGATCATCCAGAGTGCATAGGGCTTATAAACAAGGGAGGGTTTCAGATGGCAGGACACATGCAATGAACTTTCTGGAATAGAAAACATTTAATAGAGTGTATTCCAGGATAATAAATGTATTCCTATGAAAAAATATGCTCCAAACTTTCCATGCACTAACACGAAAGTTTTCAAATTCCCAAAGCAGCTTTGTATAAACAATGTAACGCTTTTATGACAACTGAACAACAGAACAAAGCTTAGGTTTTGGCAGAACCAACCGTGAACCATTGCTGATCCAGTGTCATTGGGTATCTCAAAGTGCAACTTCTTGTACCGCTGATTGTCTTTTTTAGATGAGTACTCTGGATGGGTAAATGTGAAAACCTGAAAGTGAAACAAAACCAAAAAAATGAAAATATAATACATTTAATTAGTCCTATAAACAGTTCAGAACAGGTTGAGAGAATAATGTCCAACAAACAGTACTCACTGGCTGAGTAGGAGCAAGCCTTGCTATACTGTGCAGCTTGACTACATAAGCAGTTTCAAAGTGCAAAAGATCTTTGTGCGACTTAACCTGCATCATCATAATGATAAATTAAACTGCATGCTTAGAAAATAATACCTTCAGGCTTGTTTCCAGGTATAGAATGGGCCATGCATTAACAGGAGCAACAGAGATGTACATCATTATATAACTTTGATGCTGTCACAGGTTGGATAAAACTTGTGTACCTGTGAGAAGTATGTGAACAAATTCATAGAAGATAAAGAACGTAAATTAGACATTAAAAAAAACCAAGATTCATTCTGACTACAAATTTTTATGTCAGTAAGATAGGAAGGTAGGCAAAAAGTAATATTAAACTACTGTTTGTAATAAAAACAAATGCACATACGTTGATGGAATTGAAATCCCATCCTGCTTCAAGAATCTTTGAGCTCCATCAAGGCACTCAGGGGAAAGCTCATTGTCACCAAAAGACCCCAGTAATTCACTAACCTGATGTTACCAAGTTGAAGAGAGAACATAAAAATTCAGAAAACCATTTAAAAGATTGTTTGACAATGATGGTAGCCACTCACCAAAATATCAGCTTTTTCTGGAGCTTCCCAACATCGCATGTCACTGGAAACTATGGTAACAGTACTCTCCCATCCCTCCAGTTTAAGTAAGCTCTGCCACAACAAAAAAGAAGCATTATCTCTATAATGCATTCCAAACGAAACCATGAGTTGTCAAAGAAATCCAGGATAAATTTAATGTGACATAAATATAATCCTCAATACCATCAAGCATTGCTTTGAATCACAGTATAGACCAGTATAAAATAATGGTGGTGGGTGACAGAAAGCAGCAATACCTATCCTGAAGCAGGAGTAAAAACAAAAACTAGATGATTATAATGTGTGCGCTACACAGTACTTGTGTCCAATTATAATTACCCTATAAATCTCAAGTTTTTTTTTTTGGCGATTCTAAATTGTTTAAATTATTTATTGTACATACTGTTATTGAACCTGTAGATGATTTCTCAATAGCAAACTTCTCACTTAACATTATTTTACAAATAAAGCAGACAAATAATTGACGTCCTAAATAACTGAACCAAAGAAAACATGCCATCAACATCAAGATAATGAAATCTACACTAGCACTGAAATTCCAGGGCATGCGTGCAGCCGTGCAGGCCATAAAGCAGGGTTGCAAAAAATAACAAATGTAAGTACCAATGCACATCAATATACCACTTTATATACAGTTAAACTCAATGTAATTCCCTGTTTTAAAAAATAACCGGGATGTACATCTA
This sequence comes from Taxillus chinensis, assembly GCA_023512835.1. Taxonomy (NCBI): domain Eukaryota; kingdom Viridiplantae; phylum Streptophyta; class Magnoliopsida; order Santalales; family Loranthaceae; genus Taxillus; species Taxillus chinensis. The sequence goes on along the minus strand of CM042090.1, from coordinate 2,221,710 downwards.
GCCACTTTTTCTCAGTGCAATATAAAAAAGATATTTAACATATCACTCATAAACTTTATTACTTGATTTGGCCTTTGGCTTTTACTTTGTTGACAATATGGTTATATTTTATATTGTTTGTATGTAAATTTGTAGTGTTTGAATCATATATGTTTTACATTTATTGAATTGCATGACATTATCACATAATTTTACGTATATTTATTTTAAAAAAAATCTCAAAATATTAAAACAGTATTTTTAACATGGTTACAATCTTTTATTGTGTAAACCGTCTGGATAATAGACAGCGCCCTGACCATCTACAATCTTTTAGAATCTTAATGTAATTCTTAAAATCTTGCATCTGGGATGTTTTTATTCCATTTGGGATGTTTTACTATATTTTTCTTCCATTTGAGATGTTGTGGATGGCTGATTGGGTTGTTATTTTTGTTTTTGTATTCTTGCATCTCATGCACTTTTTGTATGCGTTTTGATTCTCGTAAATAAATAAATTCTCTTACTTATAAAAAAAAATAGTGTCCTTTTCGCCATCCAAATGTCGCTAGTAGGTGGAAACTTATAATTTTATCATTTTACAACAAAAAAATGATCATTTCTTAATAACCACATGTAGCCTCTATTCTAAACTGCATCAAAAGACCTAGCCCAATTAAAAAGTAGTTTGTAAAGCAGGGTGGCACAGCTGCATCTGCGATAATAACAATCAATTTTTAATGAAAAAGATAGCTGTAAATGAACTAGATGTTCAAAAAAAAAAATTATATTAGCTCACTAAAAATTTGTTCATGTTTGCTTATATTTTAAAATTATAACTAGATTTATGGTTGATGCTTTAATGTATGAAATTAAAATGTTAGAAAATTAGAACTTAAATAGTAAGATATTTGTTTGTTTTATCATATCATAAATAAGTCCGATTAAATAAGTAATCAAATAAATGAAAAAAATAATGTGATTAAAAGCATTTACAAACCATACTTACAAAAATATTTGTGAACAACTCACAAACGTTAATGAATGAATATAAACATACTCATTTGAAACTTGAGTTCAACTCAGTTCATCAAAAAAGCTAAATAAGTAAGTATGAATACCTTACTATTCGGATCATTTCAATGCATTTATAGCCTTACATAAAAGAGTAAATAAATGCACATTAAAAGGTCAGAAGGCCAACCAATTGACAGATTTCTATGCCAAAATACAACCGTTCTACACCGCTGTGTTAATTGTGAGATCATCAACAAGGGTGCATTGATTAATAATCACAATCCTAGTATTTCATGCAGAGTTTTAAACAGTAGAATTCGGTAAAATAATCAGTTTTCTGCCAAATTACAGCCGTTCTACACCACTATGTTAATTGTGAGATCATCAACAAGGGTGCATTGATTAATAATCACAATCCTAGTATTTCATGCAGAGTTTTAAATAGTAGAATTCGGTAAAATAACCTTAATGGTTGTGGTATAACGGAAAACGTAACAGTTGTTATATAGCATAGAACTGATGTAAAGATTGTGATTTTTTTAATGTCATAAAACTTGACTTTTTTATCAATTGATATTAGTATATACGAAATAACATTTAGAATATTTTCAATTATTTAATCACTTTTATAAGAAATATTAAACAATATAATCATATTATCTTTGTTAGTGTGCAAGAAATTAAAAAAAATATAGATAACTCACATAATACCCTCCTTGAAAATAAAATAATGAATAATTTGATAAATCTCTATTAATTTAGACATTTAAGTATATATATGCATTAAATAAATAATAATTTATATTTATTTCTTAAAAACTTTATTTTCTTAGAAATTCCATATATCTTTAATAAAATTAATCAAAAATGATATACACATCCACTTTCTATTTTTCAAAATGTCAACCTTCTTGTCTCTCCTTACGCTTATCCTTCCCTAGCTAGAAACATTGTATGCAATTTCGGATCTCTGTTTTGTGATCTAGTTTTCTGGATTTCCAACTGCTATAGTGGAAAATTAGAAGCCACCACGGCAAGAATTTGATTCACAATACAATAATACTCTGCAACGGAAACAGGGTGGTAAAATCCTGTTAGAGCATTAATAGTGGCCTCACTAAAATTAAATTATAATTTAGCTAAATATTATCTTTTATAAATTATAACTATCTTAATTTTATAACATAAAATAATAGGCACTTCAAACTTTCACTATTTTAATTAAAATATTAATTTATTTAAAACTTTATTGAGAGATGGGAGAAAAATATTATTGCATGTTCCAAATATTATTGAAAGAGGGAAGAGAGAAATATTATTTTATTTAAAAAAAAAGTAAACGAACACATAATAGCTCGCGATTTGGCGAGTGAAATAAGATTCTTCAAATTTATAACTATTTTGTTGAGGCTGATGTGGAAGGTTTTTATTCTTTTTTTAGGCAATATTTAGCTAAATTTAAGATTTATTGAGCCGGATGAGAATGCTCTTACAAGACAATCAGACAGCCGTTGTTTAAAAAACTGGTTTCATGTTATTACTTACCTAGGGTGACTCCACCTCGCTGCTCAAATTACCCTAACATTGTCAAACATTCGTTCTCATTTTACATATTGCTAGCTTATCTGGGAGCAAGGATTTTTTAAACTTTTAACCTTCACTTATCAGTATATTCCAGTTTTCTAATTTTTAGATGCATGCAGAAGTTATTGTAGCTGTTACTTTGCTGAATGTTAAGTCTTAAAGCCATTTATATGGCATGCCAAAATTATTAGAGTAACTGTACTGTGGCAGCATGCTGCTGGTGCTCCAGTACACACCTATAAAACATAATCTCAAAATTATGAAAACGACATTAAGAATTTGGGTTTCAAGGGACTGATTCATAACAGTACAAATTTAAAGATGCAACACTGTTGTTTCAACCAAGAGCAAAAATGAAAGAATGAATTGATGCTGTAAACTAAATGAACACATACATGCCTGCGACATAGTAACAAGATATGCACAGCAAAGATTTCTTACATGAAGTGTCACTACTGCATTTGGATTCTTCTCTATAGCATAAACTTTCAACTTGCGCCCTGTTTCTTCAGCTGCCTACATGGTAAGAACAGAATAAAGGAACATGTAGTCTGGTCATCCTAAAACAGAATATAGACATAGGACCATTTCAAGGCCATTTAAAAAAAAACTTATATTTTAAATTAAAATATATTTTTGAAAATAGCATTAATCCATAATCTAATAAGCCTTCTATAGCATTAGGATGAAAATGCAAGTGATCAGCAATTCGGCAAAATAAATAATTCTTACTTAAACTGTTAGGCAATAAAGCAATTAAAACAAAAAGGTGAAAAGGGCAACTACAAACTAGTTAAAATAGGAAAGTGAATAGGGAGGATAGGGGTGAGAGTTACTTAGGGCTCATTTGGTTTGGGTGTATTATTTTTGAAAACATGATTGTTTTTTCAAAAGGTAGGCCCGATAAATTTTTTAGTATTTATGAGTGGTGTAAATTCATTTGGACTCACAATTTTTAAAAACAATCGTGTTTTGAAAAATAAAACAGGTTAGGCAAACGGGGCCTTAGTTTCTTAAGGGGTGATAGAAAAATGATTATTAGGAAAAGCTCTTCAAAGAAGCTTTCTTATTCATAATGAAATTGTTTTTATTAACAAAAAAGGAAAAAAAAAACTAATTATAATTTATATCATCACTTACCAAAGACATGGTCACCATAAACACTTTGCGAAAGAAAAAAAAAAAAGAACTCCTCCAAACACAAAGAAAATAACAAGTACAACTGATACATTTATTAGATCAAAACGCAAAACTGTAACAACCCTGGTTAACCACTAGCCTAGCAACGAGAAACAGATCCAACACAAAAGTCTCAATGCAACCATCAGTTAAGCAACAATGAAATCACTTTTCAGATGCTGCGAGGGCCATTAAACCATCACAAGAAGTCCCAATCTAAGTTGCAAGCAGGCTGAATATGTAAAACAACAAAGCCAAAATTTCACATGGAATACAACAAATGAGTGATTGAGTAACATTTTCAGGCAACATATTAATACTGCATACCTTAACTGGAGATGGAATCTTACGTGCTTCCAGTGAGAACTACAAAGGGCTCCTTAAATAAACTTTTTTTCACTCATATCATCACTAATCTTAACTTTACTTGGTGTAGTCAAAAGCACTTGTTCCAGCACTTTAGCACACGAAACACATCACTAGGGACGTCTGTCAGCTGAGAGGGGGCAAGGCGCAGTGCCTTCAGTGAAGCGCGTGCCTTACCGCGCTTTGTGCGCCTTTCTGCGTTTCGTGCACCTTTTGTCAATGCGAGAAGCATGAGCCTCACTCACGTCTGTAATATTAAAAATAAATAAATACAATCGCACGACACCATAAGATCATGTGGCGCCAGATGAGACGATCTATGCCTCCATCGACGCAATCTTTGCTTGACCTCGACCTCAACAGCAAAGAAAGACCTATGCGACGATGATGAGAACCTCGACAACAATGATGGAAGACCTCTGTGGTGACGACCACCTCAATATCAATGATCTCTTCCTCCATCAACGCAACCTCTGCTCTCGTTTCTTACCGTTTCCTCGCTGCCGCTGCCAAATGCTCACACTCAAGGAATATTAAACTTGGTCTGTAAGATATATTTATATTAACTAATAAATTATTTCAGGAAGTTTTTCCTCTCAAGCTCTCAACTACCCAGTATACATGGACAATATTAAATAATATATATTGTTTTTCCTCTCAAGAGCCGGTTTCGTTCGGATCATTTTTCCATCTCTTTATCTTGTGGCTCCTTGGTTGGTCGTCCGCGGCCCTTTCGCTTTGAGCTTATGTGGTTTCAGGCTGCAGGTTTTCTGGATCTTTTGCAGTCGTGGTGGGCTTCTTATCAGGTTGTGGGTAGCCCTAGTTCGGTCTTGGCTGCCAAGTTGAAGTTGTTGAAGCTTGATTTGAAGCGGTGGAATGTTGAGGTTTTTGGGCATCTCGCTGCTCGTCGGCTTTCTTGTTTGGTGGGGCTGCGGGACCTGGAGGTGGTTGTTGAATCCCGCCCTTTGTCTGTCGAGGAGGTGGGCACCCGGGCCACCCTTTCTGCCTCTCTTGAGCAGCTTCTCCTCATAGCGGAGGTGTCTTGGCGGCAGAAGTCGCGTGCCTTGTGGCTTAAAGAGGGTGATCGGAACTCTAAATTTTTTCATCACTTGGCTTCTTCTCACCGGCGGACTAACACCATTTCTCGGTTGATTGTTGATGGGGCTGCTGTGACTTGCCCGACGGCGATTCAGGATCATGTGGTGAAGTTCTTAATCTCTTTTGTGAGGATGGTTTTTCCCGTCCTTTCTTAGATGGGCTCCCATTTTCATCTCTCTCGGTTGAGGATAGCTTGTCGTTGGATCGGCCTTTCTCGTTGGAGGAGGTGGAGTCTGTGGTTCATGGTTTCACGGGGGATAAGGCTCCTGGTCCTGATGGGTTTCCTATGGCTTTCTTTCTGCGGGGCTGGGCTTTTTTGCGTGATGATGTCATGGCCGTTTGCTGGCAATTCTTCACTTCTGGTCGTTTTGCTCGGAGCCTTAACGCTACTTTTATTGCCCTCATCCCCAAGAAGCCCGGGGCGGAGGTGGTGTGGGATTTTCGTCCTATTAGCCTGGTTGGTAGTATGTATAAAATTATTGCGAAGGTCTTGGCTGTCCGGTTGAAAGGTGTGTTAGGGAAAATTATTTCTCCTTCGCAAAGTGCTTTTGTTCATGGGCGGCAGATTTTGGACTCGGTCCTTATAGCCAATGAATACATTGATTCCCGGCTTTTCGCTTCCACCCCCGGGGTGTTGTGTAAGCTCGACATCGAAAAGGCTTATGACCATGTTAATTGGGGCTTTCTGTTGTATCTTCTTGAGCGGTGTGGGTTTTCCTCTACATGGAGCCAGTGGATTGCTTTTTGTGTGTCGTCGGCTCGGTTCTCGGTGTTGGTGAACGGCTGCCCAGGTGGTTTCTTTTCTAGTTCTCGCGGGCTCCGGCAAGGGGACCCTCTTTCTCCCTTATTGTTTGTTATTGTGATGGAGGCTCTTAGTCGCTTACTTGATCGGGCACTGGCTTGTGGTCTGCTCTCGGGTTTCTCGGTTGGCACTGTTGAGCATGGTGCCATGGTTATCTCTCACTTGCTCTTTGCGGACGACACTCTTATTTTCTGTGAGGCCGATCCTTTGCATTTGTTCCACTTGCGGGCTGTTTTGGTGTGGTTTGAGGCTGCGTCTGGGTTGAGGATTAATTTGGGTAAATCGGCCTTGGTTCCGGTGGGCGAGGTCCCTTGTGCGGCGGAGTTGGTGGGGATCCTTGGTTGCCGGCTCTCCACTTTGCCTTTGACTTATTTGGGTCTTCCGTTGGGAGCTCGGTTCAAATCCTCTGCTATTTGGGCCCCGGTGATTGCTTCTCTGGAGCGGCGTTTGGCTGGGTGGAAGCGGTTATATCTTTCTGCTGGCGGCAGGCTGACTTTGCTTAAAAGTAATCTTTCCAGCTTGCCCACGTACTTCTTGTCTCTCTTTCCTGTCCCTGTTGCCATTGCTGCTCGCATTGAGCGGCTTCAGCGGCAGTTCCTTTGGGGGTCCTCGGCGGTGACGCATAAGTATCCTTTGGTATGGGCTCCGCGTCCTCTCTCTTGTGGTGGATTAGCTTTCGTCGATTCGGCCCTTTACGAGGCCCTACTTGGGAAATGGTTATGGCGGTTTGGCGTGGAGCGTGACTCTCTTTGGCGGCAAGTCATTGTGGCCAAATATGGGGCCTTGGGAGGTGGTTGGACCTCTAATCCCCCTCGTGGTCCGCATGGCGTGGGTCTTTGGCGGTTTATTCGGTCTGGTTGGCGGTCCTTTGCTTCTTTCGTGGCTTTTGAGGTGGGTGATGGCTCTTCCATCCGCTTCTGGGAGGATGCCTGGTGCTTGGATGTGCCCTTGAAAGTGGCTTATCCTGAGTTGTTCCGCCTTGCTGTTGCTCGTGAGGGCTTTGTGGCTGATTTCTACTCGGATTATGGCTCCAGGGTGCAGTGGGAGGTTACCTTTTCTCGGCTTGCTCATGATTGGGAGTTAGAGGCTTTTGCTTCTTTCTTTGAGGTGTTATATTCTGCCCCCTTGCGCCGCGGTTGTCCGGACCGTTTATGTTGGCGTCCTGCTCGGGCTCAGGGATTTCGTGTGCGGTCTTTTTATGCTGCCCGGTTGCCTGTTTTTTCGGGGTGCTTCCCTTGGCGAAGTGTTTGACAGGCTCCAATCCCTCCGCGGCTGGCTTTCTTTGCTTGGACGGCGGTTTTGGGGAGGATTTTGACTGCGGACAACCTGCGTTGGCGGGGGATGGTACTTCCTAGTTGGTGTTACATGTGTAAGGCCGCCGAGGAGTCCGTGGATCACCTTCTTCTTCATTGTCCCGTTGCTCGATTTCTTTAGGATTTCGTCTTGGGGTTGTTTGGTCTGTCTTGGGTGATGCCTCCCCGTGTTCTTGGGCTTTTCTCCTCCTGGCAGGGGCGGGTGGGCCGCAAATCTGCGGTCTGGCACGCCATTCCTCATTGCATTCTTTGGTGTCTCTGGCAGAAGAGGAATGCTCGTCTCTTTCAGGGTTGCGAACCGCTTGGATGAGCTTAAACTTTGTTTTCTCCGGTGCCTTGGGGACTGTTTGGTTGGATTTGGGCATTTGCGTCTTTCTTCTCTTCTTGATGTTATTTCTGTTTGTTCCTTTTAACCTCGGTTGACTTGGGCTTTTTCCCGTCTTCTGTTTGTATTCTCTTTCTTGTGCACTTCTTGTGTACTTGGTTTTTAATCAATTTCACTACTTATCAAAAAAAATAATATATATATTTCTTCTGCGCTTTGCTTTACTGAAGCAAGCATTTTTTTGTGCTCTTTGCGTTTAAAACGACAATATATCATGTGTGCCATAAGTGTGCCTAGCACTTTTGACAACCTTGACTTCACTAGAGGCAGTCATTTTCAACTAGTGCAAACCCATACATCATCAGTCCAAACAATGACCATACTACTCTCTCAGGTGCTACCCTTGTATGTGACAATCACCACAGTCCGCAAATAGAAGCAGATAATGTCTTCTTGTAGCAGTTGAAATGAAAAATGAAGGGATGGAATAAAACAGCTTTGTGAGAGTGACTTAGAGAATTGCAGGAAAGGAAGATAAGTGAACTAGCCACGAATAAAGAACTACTTGTACAACATGAAAAAAAGGAGAAGGGAAATAGTAAAAAAAATTGTTTTTGCAAGGAAGAAAACCATGTTAGGAGGGTATCTCAGTCCTACACCCTATTACGTAGAAATTGAAGGTAAAGCCCCCTAGCAGGAACAGCTGCAAATAACTGAAAATGTCATTGGCTTTCCTGTAAACAAATAGTGGAGTTTCAAGGTTGAAAATAGTCACTATATGTGAAAAATGTAAGTAGACATGTTCACACTCACTATAGACGTTAACTGTTAGACACACCAGCCAGATCAGATTCTAAGAATAATGGACACAATCACCATGGAGACTATGACTAAATGGCCAGGACTCAGCCTGGATCAAAGAATAAACCTCTGTTCCCTAAGGACATAGAAACCAAAAAATGAAAGTTGCACTAAAAATTATTTACACGTTAATCATACCACACCCTTTCTTAACAGTCCTGAAATAGAATTAGAGCTAACCTGCAATGATGCTCTAACAAGAGGGCCGCGTCCAGCTCCCACAACCATTAAAACCTTCAAACAATTGAATAAAAATACCATTAGCTTTTTGACAGTTATGAAGCATCACATGTCATGAGAAAACATTTGATCCAAATGCAAGTGTTGACCATTACAAGCAGACTTGAGGTGACACACTCCGTGATGAGATAAAATAAATAGCTTACCGTCTTCAATGTTGATGCATTATCATCTGGTACCCTGTCCATCAAAGCTTTAGAGATGGCCTTTTGGTACTATTAAGATATGAGGGGTACGTTAATACATTATAATAGTAACATTAGTGAAGATTGAAATGCAAACACAGGGGAAACAGAGTACTACAGCCCTAACCAACAAAAAAACAAGAAAATATGACCAAAAAACAGAAGCCAAAAAAAAAAACAATAAAAATTAAAATAAATAAATAACCACTCACAATGTCATGTGTCACATGTGAATTACAGGTAAACAAACTGGACAACAACTTGGCACATAAATGGGCACCTATGATTATTTTAATGGGTCATAGAAATTCTCATAATTAATATATCGGGATGAGTTGTATACCCTCATATATTGTAGTGAAAATTATGATTTCCCGCACAGGAAACTTGTAATGGCTCACGCTAAAACTGTATATATAAAAATGGTTCCCTTTAGAAAATTGTATAGAATACAATTTACACATTCACTACTTTCTATTCTCGTTCTCTTTTAGAAAACAATCCTTAGCTTTCAAGTCATTTGTAAGGCTTAAACCATAACACAATTAACGCATTCTCTACTTCTCTTTCTTTACTTGCATTTTCCATTCTCATATCTAAAAAATAATTATTAGCCTTCAAGCTATCTGTTGAGCTTAACTCAAGTGAACTAGTAACTTGAGTCGCATGAGTTTGAGAAATTAACCCTGTCACACATGGATTGAAGTGTTAACTAGGGTAGGCATGACTAATGTTGTTAAAATTATATGATTCATAATAATTATTGAAATTGGATCAAAGCTATTGGAAATAAAGCAACAACAAAGTGAACAAATTGTAATATAATTAAAAAATAAAAAAAAATCCCACAAAAATACATAATAAATAGTATACAACTACATATTCTAATTTAACAAAGCAGCCATGTACCAATCAAAATATACTATATATGAAATTTTAGAGTAACACCAAACAACTAATACCAAGTAACAAAAAAATACATCATAATAGAATAGTCATAATCCTTGAGGAATAAAATCTATGCAACGGTGATTCTAGTAGTAAGATTGCTTAACAAAACAGAAAGATTTAAATTATAATGTTATCACATTTAGACCCCTTTATAAATAGACTAAAATTAGGACCCTTGTGGATGAACACAGAGTTGAATTTGGACTCATGTAGAACATTGACGCCACATATATCCTCACTTCATACCACTCTCCAGTCTCCATCTTATTCTCTCTCTAGACCTCCATCTCCTTGACCTTCTCTTGATCTCCCTCTCCAAAAAAAAAGACCTCACCATCTTCCTCACTCCACATCTCTAGCCACACCATCTCTCTTACCTCCCTAACACTCATCTCACCCACCCCAACATTGTCTCCAACCAAAACCATCATCAATCAAGGTTTGGACTTAAAGAGAGCAGATCAAAAGTCAAAGGGCATCATCGTACAAGGGTTTTCCAAATAGCGAAACCAAGGCTAGATCATCATTGGTCATTGCTTCCCTTTAGTAACACTCATCAATCCCTATTAATATCCATCAGAACATTATCCTTAAACTAGGGTTAGGGAGGTCTGGTTACTAGAGGCTGGTAGGAAGGGGGGTTCGATCATGAGGGGCTGGTGTAGTCACAAGTGCAGCAAGAGAGATGCATGAGGTATTTAAATTAAAAGGAGAAAAAAATGCACAATCAAAACAACACAGCTCTGTGTTAAATTTTTTCAAAAAATTAGGAAAAGGGTGCAACTTGCCTAAGAAGCATCTGATGCTTTGACCACATTTTCAAAGCATTAATATGCTTTGGAAATTCCTGAGCGCTTAGCCGCATCAATGACATTTTAAGAAATTTGTTTCCAATTATAAATGTACGATTTAATATGATTTGTACGCAAAATGATTCAAACCAATTTATATAACCGTTTTGGAGTTGAAGTTATGATTTATAGTATAATTTGATTAGACAATTGTTTATATTTAAAGAAAATCAAAACTTGAATAAGTTGGACTTCTAGGAAAGTTATATTGGACCCTTTCAAATTTATTCACTTATTAAAGCCTATATGGTTATTAATTCATTATATATATATATATATATGAAATGCTTAAAATATCAAGAAACCAAAGATCTAGATCTCCCATGTTCTCTCCTCTCCACTGGTCTAGTCCCATGCAACTTGACACTAAAAATCAATTCAATTCACCCCCCCCCCCCCCCCCCCCCCCCCCCCCCCCCCCCCCCCGCGCCGCGGCGCCCCCCCCCCCCCCCCCCCCCCCCCCCCCCCCCCCCCCCCCCCCCCCCTTTTTTTTTTTTTTTTTTTTTTTTTTTTCCCTTCCCCCCCCCCCCCCCCCCCCCCCCCCCCTCTTGCCGGGGGGGGGGGGGGGGGGCCTTTTTTTTTTTTTTGGTTGGCCCGCCCTTTTTTTTTGGCGGGCCCCCCCCCCGGCCCGGGGGGGGCCCCCCCGGGGGGGCCTTTTGCCCCCCCCCCCCCTTTTTCCCCCCCCCCCCCCCCCCCCCCCCCCCCCCCCCCCCCCCCCCCCCCCCCCCCCCCCCCCCCCCCCCCCCCCCCCCCCCCCCCCCCCCCCCCCCCCCCCCCCCCCCCCCCCCCCCCCCCCCCCCTCCCCCCCCCCCCCCCCCCCCCCCCTCTCCCCCCCCCCCCCCCCCCCCCCCCCCCCCCCCGCCCCGCGCCGCCCCCCCCCCCCGCCCCCCCCCCCCCCCAAACCACGCCCACCCCCGCCCCCCCCCCCCACAAGCCCCCCCCCCCCCCCCCCCCCCCCTGCACCCGGCCCCCCCGGCCCCCGCGGCCCGGGGCCGGCGGGGGCGGGGCCGCGGGGGGGGGGGGGGGCGGGGGGGGCGGGGGGGGCGGGGGGGGGGGGGGGGGCGGGCGCGGGGGGGGCGGGGGCGCGCGGGGGGGGGGGCGCGCGGGGGGGGGGGGCGGCGGCGCGGCGCGCGGGGGGGGGGGGGGGGAAACGGGTAAAAAAAAAAAGAAGGGGGGGGGGGGGGGGAGGTTGTTTTCCTCTCCTCGGGGGGGGGGGGGGCCAGGGAATGATGACAATAAAAAAAAATTAAAACCCCCAACACAAAAAAAAAAACAACTCTTCTTCTTCATCTATTTTGCAATTCTCAATGTCTCATACCTTCTTTTACTCTTTCTTAATCATTGTCCACCACTTGTTCAATGTTCTCTTTCTTTTCATGATTTCCCTTTCGATGTCTACAATTCTAATTTATTTCTTTACATGAAATTAGTTAATTATAGAATGAATAGCAAAAAAATTCAACAATATTACTTAAAAAACACAGCCAAGTGCCAGCATGTTGATGAAACTAAGGGCAAGGAAAAAACCAATAGAATGAGATTGCAGCATCAATATTGCTCAAAAAAATAGTGGGATGTTCTTATTGAATGGAAAATCAAGGTTCGAAAAAACGGGCTGAGTCGCCACCTCGACACTAAACTACCTAGAGGTGCCATCTCGGAAGCCGTATATGTCACTGTTCGCCTCAGTCGGGTGAGGAGGCGCCCGTGGCAAACCTTAGTAGCTAACCTTTTCCTTTTCAGATCTCACCTCACATTGAATACTCGAAATCGCCTCGCCTCTTTCTCCGTCATCGTCATCGACCATCAAAGAAGACTCAGCAATGACTTGATCATCATAGCAACGTCATTGTCGTTGTCAAAGTAGCAATGTCGTCCCAACATAATCTCAGTGTCGATCGTTGCCTACTGTCGTCTTCAAACTCGTCATCCCAAGGTGAGTAATCAGTAACGTGAGTTAACTTAAACATTAATTTGCGATTTATTTCAAATTTCAAAAAAATCTATAATTAATTTTATTTCAAATGTTAACGTGAGTAAGGAGACTAACATCTATAATTAATTTTATTTCAAACTTCAATTGTGTTTATTCTTGTATATACGATTTATTGTTATGTAATGATAAATAATCAAATAAGGACAATTGAATGACTTATCCAATGATGATGATGAATCATGTCGGAAACCTAACTTTCATCCATTAAAGACAAACAACAGCTTAATGAATGAAGATTAGATTGCATATTTAAGTTATTAGATTTTTGGGTTTGATGTGTGACTAGAGACTTAAATTAAGATTTTAGGGAGTGTGAGACTTCACTTGATAATTGTTAGTATAGTTTTATTACTTTAAATTTCACTTCATTTTATTACTTTTTTCTATGACTTAATTATCAATGAAAAGCCAAATTCATACACCTATAAAATGCAAAGAAAATAAAAATTACAAATCCAAATATTCAAAAGGTCTACAACACATGAGAATTCAACTTATTCAAAAGCATTCAAGAAGTGGAAAACAATAATTAAGAAATTATATTAACATTTCTATACATTGTTGTCATCATTAAATGTGTCAATGTCAATAGATTGTGTATTCCTTGCATGAAGCTCTTCAAACTCTTCTTGTTCTTTATCTATACGACTAAGATGTCTTAAATTGAATTTTGATGCGGGATAAAAGCTAATGATCCTTTAGACTTTGAATTGTATCTAGGCTCATTAATGCCAAATGCTTTCTCAACAATATGTCAAATCCTCCTCTTAAAACACGACTTCTTCATTTACTTTCTCCCCATCAACTATTCCAATTAACCATTCATTGCTTTCTTCAATGTCCTACAAGCATATAGGATCAATGGTGTAAAGTGCATCATATCTACACTTTAACCCTCTATTTTAGTTTACAAACACCAAATCATTAAGTCAACATTGATCTAGCCTATTTCTTGTCTTACTATGAACAAAATTATATGCAACATTTACCACCGAAAAAAACACAACTCAATAATTAAAATCAGAATATTTATACTTAGCAAATTACATGCTCAAAAACGCTTCAATTTCATTCACATCCAGAGGCACTGCAAATAAGGATTAACACTTTAATTGCAAATTTCTTTAAATTTGGAATTGCACTTCCAAAAGAGTGTCACCAACCAGTCAAGGATCTTATACATCTTTGTCTAATACAAGTTGGCTTTCCAAATATACCTTCAACTTTCGTACAAATGGAATACTTTTTAGTTATTTGATCTACTAAGCCTGTATTAGGGATCAACCTTTCAATGCAATCATATAGCCCATGATATATCACCTCAAAATTAAGGATACTTCAGTCATTATAAAATAATCCATGATTCAAAAATACCCTGCTGCATGCAGTGGATGACAAAGCTAAACTTCCCACCTTCAATCAATGATTTTATAAATCTCAACATACTTGAATTCATTGTGGTTGAAAGCTTTAGCGATACATTCCTTTTCTTTATCCATAGCCTTGTCTCATCTCGCGCCCCAGAAGCATGCATCACGTGCCTTTGACATCTATTATTCAAACTAAACAAAGTATAAAATATAAATTAAACTCCAAATCTGACCCACCAAAGTCCAATGAAAGAGGTGATTAATTTGCTCCTCTGCATTCTTGCAGAATGGACATCCAGGATACATCTCCTATGGAGTTGATTGAAGGTAAGATTCAAGCTCTAAGCAGCCTCACAAGGAAGAAAGTTAGCTTTAAGGGAACCGTGCCTAACAAATGCCCCACCCCCAGTGCACATTCGTCTATGGCCCTTGGCCCCATAAACAGATCGCTTGGAAGCAGCTAATAATAGAGAGCCTGGCCACTCTTAGAACAGTTCCAAGCCATTGCTGCCCCTTCACCACACTACGCAATACAACTCTCAGCAGAACACCATGAACTCAACTCCCTTCACCAATTATCCACCCAAAATTGGTCAATGGTTACCTACTTATCAAGTGCCCCACCAAACACTTGAAAAACATTGCCCATGACTGCTTCTCCCCACCCACACATCACGCCAAAAGAGGATAGAGGATCCTCTCCCAACTTACAACACACAAGGCCAAAAACAATTATCCCAATCCGATTCCAAGACTTTCAAGGGCCCAACTCAAGAGGGAGACAGGCATTGACATTCAACCAAAGTGATAAACCATAAAGATGAACACAATGACCCTCCAACATAAGCTCTGATGCTCCACCATTAACCACCACTTTCCACTTAGCAAGGAAACCTTCATTGAAAACTCACATAGGCTTATTCCTCAAACACCCTACAATGATAGAATTGGTTGACAAGTAGCATGCAACAGTCTAGATGAAAAAAAGTTTTTATTCGTCCAGATAGCACGCCTTCAAAGTCAGCAGAATTGAAAGCCAGAGAAATCAGAGGATTTTAACATCTATCAGATGACCTAGAAGCCTATCAGAACACTTTGAAAGAAGACAAAGTACTTTGAGAAAAAGAGCCAACTTTAAAAGACCGGAGAGCTTTAAAGGACCCAAGGCCTTTCAACTTAAGAACTTTAGAAGCCAACGGATTTGATGACTTTAAAAATTAGAAGACTTCAAATCAGAAGAATTGTATCAGTGTAGTGCAATCAAAATGCTTTAAATATTAGAATGATGCCATCCTACTTAAAGATATCAAAAGGGTATTACCAAAAGACTTTCGCTTTCATATCAGAAAACTTTAAAGTAAGCCTATCAAGTTTAATTTCAAGAGAATTTAAAATGTTATATGATTTTTGATATTAAAAGACTTTAAAGTATCATACGGGTTTAATATCAGAATATTTTAAAATAAATCATACAGGTATGAATAATCAGACATGTCAATAGCAGTAAAACTAAAGGCAGCCCTGTTTTCTAGACCTTGGCAAGATAAGTTCCTATGATATCAAAAAAAAAAAATCAACACCATTAATGAAGGATACAAAAATCCCTTATCTAAGAATAGGATTACCAAGAGTAGTAGTATAAATAGAAAGAGATGTCATAATTGAAGGAAGCAAACAAAGTGGATTGGAAAAAATAGAAAGAAGCCCAAGCAGAAACCAAATTTCCTCAAGAGAGAATTAGCATTCATGGTGATCAAAGTAAGACTAAAGTGAAGCAGATGCAACAAACAAGGAGAGGTTGAAACAGATACGAGAAATAGACACCATAGGAGACAATCTTCATTAGCTTTGTAATTATTGAAAAGTGTGGAAAGAGAGGAAGAGAGATCAATCATTGTGAGAAACTGTAGCTTCACGTATTTTAATAGATTGCCTCAGCAGATATTACAATCTTGTCATCCATGGAGAGGTTACATTGATCAAACTACATATATCTTATGTGTTTTCATTTTTGCATTTACTCTTTGTTCATTTGGTGTTCAAGGTTGTGTGTCCCTGTGTGTACTCCCACACATACAATAATACAAGCAACACTGCACCGGCACAAGTAACATGGTCACCTCCTGCCCCCGCCACCAATAGTTTGTGTGTGTGTGTTAACTACTATCAGACCTCTCTTCTTCTATTGAACTTCATCAAAACTCCTCTATTTTAATCTGTTTATTTTGGTATAGGGTTGTTCATTGTTTGAAAATCTCAGTTAACGGTGGGTTTCTTATGCTTATCTGGGTGCGGTTAATATTTAAACAAAAAAAAACTTTTAAAAGACACGTCACTTAGTGCTAGGTACAAATTTAGGGAGTAGTGGGAGTGTTCATCTTTTCCCACTTGTAACCATACTCCCAGATCCAATTCTCTGGAATGCAGACCCTCCCTTTTTTATATAAGTTAAAAAAATTTATTAGAAAAAAATCACATGAGTGTGAAGAACAAAAATACAACTAGCTCAAAAGGAGCAATCCTTTTATATTTGGAGATAAACAAAAAAAAAAAGCTGCTTAGCCATCTGAAGTTGATGGTTGGCTCCCTGACCATCAGAACGGCAAGTTGCTGCAAAAACAGATCTTGTCTATACTGTTCAAACACAACAATGACAAAGTTTTATGAGAATGTCTGCAACCTGGCTTTTGGTATTGATATACTCTAACTGCAAATTGCCCTTTTCTACTTGATCCTTGATGAAGTGATATCAGATGTCAAGGATCAATAACCTCTTTGATCAGTTTTAAGGTGATCTCCTGTGCACTAGCCGATTATATTTAAGGGTGTATTTAAGACAAAGTGTAAAGAGCGTGCTAACTCAACCAATTTTATTAGAACATTTAGGATTTCCTATGAGTATTAGCCATAAAGAAATTTTCATTGCATTCAGACCAAAAAATGAGCGCCTCAATATTTTACTAGATTTAGGGGGAAAATAGAGTCTCTAAGTCCCTAAATATCCAGATGGTGTTTACGTACCCGTACTACCTTATCCTATGCTTATAAGTTCTAAACTTCAATAATATGACTATTCTCACCAAGATAAGCATTATACAATGCAAGGTTCACAAAAGACAAATTCGCTATTAAAATATCGGAAATGTAATTATATAATATGCTAATGCTACCCAGCCCTAAATTACTAACTCAAGCATTATTCATTAGAGTTTTAATACATTGATTATTACAAAATGGATACTTAACTCACCATAAACAAGGAAAATCATGAATTTCTCATACAATATTAGCCCACACATTCAATAGGCAATTTATACCTGTGTGTATTTCACAATATCTTTCTCAAATGTCTCATATGTTTGTGCTTCTAAGTTATCCATGAGAGGCTGGAAAATTAAAGGCCAAAGAATTTTAGTTAGTAATAATATGAGGGTAGATATTATATATATAATCAACCTGAAATAAAAAATTGAGAATTGATTAGATACAAAAATTAAAATCATAGGACAATGTGGCATACGAATTAGAACTTACTTGTAAGGGAAACTGTAAAAAATCGCGATAGCCAAGCTGGTAAAAGAGACTGAGAGGGTCAAAAGAAAGATAAAACCAAAAAATATCTACTATTGAGAGAGAGATGTTACCTCATAACATTCTTGTTTGGGAAGGTGGGCCATCTTTTGATAGAGAAAACTAACATAGGCCAAATATGACTCTAATGGATGAATTTGAGTATCTGCATGATAGGTTGTTTCAAAATTTGAAGAACGCCAGAAAAAGGGATTGTCACAATCTAGAATAGTAACTAGACAAATTAAATTGGAAGTAGTAAATAACCTTCATTCTACAAACCATAAGAACTTACCCTCAGCATGTTGATCAGTGTGATTCGAAGCTAGATGTGAAATTCCTGTAGGACGACTATGGACAGGTTTTCCAGAGACCACTACCTGTGTAAATATTTCCAAAGAACAAAACTAGAAAACTTTATGAAAACTGCGTGTACCAATCATAGGCCATCCACATTTGCTTCCCATCTTTTCTACTTTTTTTTTTCTTCTGGGAAAAAAAAGTTTTATTGAACTAAAAAGGCAGTGACAAAATTACAGAACATTAAAATACACTACAATATCTAAAAATAAAGACCACAAACGACCCTTCACTCCTTAAGCATAACTCTCGGTATTTTCATAATTTTGATGATTTTTGTCCTTCCAAAGCACCCAAAAAACCACCATGGAAATGCTAACCAAAACCATTTCCCCTAGTTAGACCCTCAAAATCCATGCCACATCTCAAGCTCATTGCCCACATTGCCCGAGTGGACCCACACAATGTCAATCAGCACATAGACCATACCTTATATCTTACTATCCCAACAGTAATGCAGGAGGTGATCAACTTGTATCCTTAGCATTCTAAAACAACAGAAATCTGCTCACCACTGAGATAATTCTTTACTTAAACAAGTCCAAAGTAAGATTCTTGCCACAAGCAACTTCACAAGCCTAATGGGGACTTTAGCCCTCCAAATACCATTCCATCACCTCTCCTTGGTCCTTATACTTGATCCCACCTAAGAACACTAGGAAATAGCCTTTGACAAAGAATGTGATGAAGACACTTCGCCAACTCCAAGACGAAGTAGCTGAATTCAAGCAACATGGAACTCAAGAGGAGCCATGCATGAGATGGTGGTGAGTCACAGCATCAAGCAAGTTGTGTGTGTAGCATCGTGCACGTGGTGCAATGCACGGGCGGTGTAAGTGGTACCTCCATGCGCACTTTTCTATCGCAAGGATTCTATTTTGGGTTTACTTTCTTTATCTCATTTGAAATTTAAAATAAGTAGGAATAAATTAAACTTTTATCTTAGTTTTCAAATTGTAATAGGTTTATAATTCTTAACTCTTAGGTGTAGCTATAAATAGGTGAGGTGAAGCCACCTCACCTCACCTCAACACCTAGCTCGCCTTTGAGAACTATTCCCTCCACTATCTCACCTGTACATTTAATTCACACATTTTGCCACCATTTAAAAAATTGCAAATTTTAAACCCAATACATAATGTGCAAGATTGAAGTTAGCAGACATTCAAAGCAATTATGCAGGAAGGTCGAGATTAGTGCTAACATGATTAAGGACAACCTCCATTTTTGTTCTCACCATAGTTATTATGTCATACCACAATTATATATATATATATATATATATATATATATTATAAAAATAAAAATAATCATATCAAAATTATAATGGAAAAACCAGGATGACTTAACCTAAAACAAAACAAAACAAAACAAAAAATTTGCATGGGATCCTTTGGCCTTCCATATCGATTCCAAAATGACCAGAACTAAAGTAACTAGGAGTAGGCTTTCTTGACATGAAGTGCACACAGTATAAATGAATTTAAATCAAAATAAATTCAACAAAATCAACCAAAATTACATAGTCGAACATCTTGAGTATATGTAATTGTTAGTAATACAAGAAATAGAAAGGAAAGAAAAATGGGAGGTAGAGGAAACAGACATAAAGGTAAGGAAAGATAATGTGTTATATAAAGACTCATGTTTTTTATAGTATTTTGAGTTAGCCATTATTTGAGGATGAGAATATTTGAATGTTAATATAGCCGTTGATATAAGCATTTTGATTATCATTGGGCTCAATTTAGAGCTCAGGGCCCCAAAGGATGATTTTTCGAATTTTGATATTTTAATTTAAAGGATATTATTATTGGTTTAATTAAATAAAAAGAAATATAAGGATAAAAAAGAAAAGGTTTAGACGATACGTACCTCTTTTTGGTGTCTTTGTGTTTGGTGAGAAAGAGGACCATGGGAGGAAGAGCAGGTTGAAGATTCAATGATTTGAGACACTCCAACCTTCGAGACTTAATCCAAGTAGATGGTTATACCTCTTGAATAGTTTGATTTACTTGTGTTCACATAAATTAGATAAAAGATGAATGTATGGACAAACCCTATAACTTAGGGGTTTTAGAAATTGGAGTTGTATAACAAATTGTTGACACCATGTTGTTAAGAATGATGAATCTAGCTTATATGTTTTAATTTTGCGAAGAATAGCCGCCTAATTCGAAAGATATTTGATAAATTGGGATTTGGATGGGTTTTGGGGTATGAACCCTAATTTTGGATAGAAATGAATGTAAGATGTGTTATATATAGTGCTTAATTTTGCTGGGCATCGCTAGTTCATGGGCTACTATAAAATTGCATATCTTGATGTTTTGACTGTTTGGATCATTGGGACCCCGATATTAATGTTTTTGTCATGTTTGATAATTTTATGATGCTATATAATTTGACTTGAGGATTAGTTTATGAGTTATACCGTTTTTTGGGCTTGTGAGCCAAGGTGGTGCCAGTTGGTGCTGAGGGAGCCTAATTAAGCTACATGGATTATGGGATTCCTTGTGGGAAACCCAGTGTTATGGTACAATGGCGTTTTGGATTGTTTTCTTGTGTTTTGTGAGCTTATGCCAAGTTTAGCTTGTACCATTGTGTATTGTTTTTGTTATACTAGTTGAGAGGTATGTAATATGGTTGTGGACAGGTGGTTATAGCCCCAGAGCTGATAACATGGATACAGTTATTGACAGACTAAGGTCTGAGATTTGACAGGCCAAGGCCTGAATTAGAGAATTGTTTAGTTATTGATTGTATTGGTTGGTTGATAGGCTAAGGTTTGATGGTTTGTAATGTGTAAATGGTTTGCCTGCTATCATTGACTTGAGCAGAGTAATGCCCTAAAAACACTATACTAACACCGGTATACTGAGCATGTAGAGTGTAAGAGTGATTTCATAGTAGAGTGATGTAGAGTTATAGGTCACCTACTAAGCTTATTATTCACCCTACTATGTTGCTTATCTTTCAAATACTGTCAAAGGCTAGTAGAGCCTATCCCAGATATGGGTTCATGAAAGGTTGTATTAAGTTGAATACATAGTTTGCAATATCGGCTGAGATGTCCGTATCTCGGCTGTTTCAACCAAGTACCGGCACCTAGCGATACGGGATTTAAGGATGATACAACAAATCAGTTCATCTCGTCCGAGTTATTGGTCGAGACGTCACGTGACACCGATATTTGACGTGTCTCAGCCGATATCGCAGCATCAAATCACGAGCTTCCAACGGGGAGGCAGAAACTTACCGGCACATCAACACAACACCAGCGGACGACAGACGAGCCACGCTAGGCGATCGATTACGCCACGACGCCAGACGGTCAATGACGCCATGACGCTAGATGAGCTACGCGACTACACCAAACGCCTCTTTTGCCAACGACAGACAGCGACGCATCTCTTCCTCCTTTTGTCTAGTGTGCACGACTCGGCACAAACGAAGTACTACTGTATATGTAAATTAAGTATAATTTTATATATTAATTATTACTATAATAACTAATAATTAATTAGTATATTATTTAGTTAATTAAAATTAACTTTAAATTAGAATTTTGAATGAATTTAGTTAATTTAATCAAATTAATATTATTAAATTAATATTAAGAATTACTTTTATTTATAATTATGCATTTCAATTAATAATTACTACATGTTATTCTTAGTATAACTTGGTATTTTTATTTTAAATTTGTTAAATGAATTAGTATAGCTTATTTATAAAGCCAACATTAATTTGTATATTAATTCATAATTAATAATTATATATATATTAATTGATAACTAAAAATTAAAGTTTAAATTATAATTAAAATAGTTTAATATATTTTATGTCTATTAATTTATATTTTATATCTTGTTTTTATATAAAAATATTATTAATATAAATTAATTAGTATAAAAATAATATTAATCATTAAATTATTATATTTGTATAAATTATTTTGATCTATAATTATAATATTTTTTTATTTCAAGATGTCAAATAAAATAAATGCATTATAAATTTAACTTCAAATTATAATTTTTAATGCATTTAGTTAATTTAAGTAAATAAATATTATTAAATTAATATTAAGTGTTATTTTTATTTATAATTATATATCTTAATTAATAATTACTTATTCTATTATTAAATAAATATTATAAAAGTTAAATGTCAATCAAAATTTCATGTGTTATACTATAAATCATGAAAATATAATAATATATTTATTTTAATACTTCAATAATGCATTAGCGCTTTTTTTACTATAATAACTCATTATATTATTTAAATCATATATTTACATTGTTTAATGATTCAAATGTGATTGACAGATTTTTTTTAATTTTTCTATGATTTTAAAAAAAAATAATTAAACATTATTTCATATCTAAAGTTGCATCTTACCTGAGATGTAACGCGACGTCCGCGACCGCAACCGAAACCACGGTTGAATATGAGTTGTGATGTATGATCATACGGGGTTGTTTGAGATAACACTAACAGTGTGATTTCCTTTAGCACTTATATCCTTCGAGTGCAGGTACGAGAATGTAACTTTTTCAGTTTCGAGTCATGAAATTTGGGGGCATGACATTTTGTACCCACAAAATGAGCCAAAACCAATCACTTTAAAGAACAACTCCTAATGCTCTATTAATGGTGTTTCATTAAAGGTGACCCTAAATAGGTGACTATCCTAATCAATGCATTATAGCTCTCACATAATCAAAGCCCTTGGGGTGCTTAATTGGCCTTTGTAATAATCTTGCATCTAAAATAACTAAAAAGAGATGAAGTTCAAAGTAGCCCACTAGCGTGCCCTTAAGGAGCCTCAAGCCTAGATCCTAACCACTTTATGCACAAGCCTTTTGGAATGGGATGAGCCAACCTATGCTCAGGAGAATTTGGTGGGTCTCGCTTTGGTTGAAGCCTAGGAAAACCTTTCAAAACTAAATCCACCATGAACCCATACTAATTTTATGCAGATTGGATGTGTCCACTACAACTTTCCCATCCTTCAACTATCAATGATAACAAGAATAAGACATCAATAAGATTCAAAAAGAATATTTAAAAAAATAAAAAAGAAACAAATACTTTAATTAAAAACGATTATATATTATAAAGAACAAAACTCACCTGTACTGAATGGTTGAAAAAAGATGTTATTAGCCTTTGATGGCGCTTTGACAGACATGGATATCCTCTCGGATTTGTTAGGAAGGACTAGCAAATCAAGAAGGATTTTAAATTTGGCAATCACAACAGGCAACCAATATTAAAACTAATAATCTAATCATATTAAACCAAACTGTGTAATTACATGGGTATGAATGATAGCTGCTCTAACAGGCTCTCCAAACCAGCGGTGCAGTGAGTTTGGTGAAGGTAGTGAACCACTAAAAACAAAAAGTTATACATAAATGATCTGTGTACTCATTAAACAATCAAAATGCAATATTAGAAATTGTGAATTAAATAAACTGCCAAGGAAAAAATTAAGGTAGGGAAAAGTCTTCATGCAGGCGCAGTGTGCATCAATCGCATACCAATTGAGCATGTGACAGTGACACCGCACTACAAGTGGAGTGATCCTTGTTTTTTTTTTAAATACCACTCCATCTATAGCGCAGTGCCTGCATGAAGATTTTCCCTTAAGGTAATTGAGCATATATTCAACTCACAAAATATCAAGGGCAACTGATAGCTGACTTTGATGTTCACAAAGGATACGAAATGAATTCCATTGCTCCCAAGAATCAGCATGTTCACCCTGAGGAGAAAATACAAATTTTGTGACACAGAAAGAGGAAAATGTGAGTAATGTATATAATAATACCAGGGTCCGAGTGCAAATGGGTCTGATTCAATCCAACACCAGGGTCATTCAGATTGTTTGATTGAATGTCCAAGTGAGGGGGGCTCTAGGGGAGGGTGAAGGATGGGTAAAAAAAATCTAAGTGAGGTTGAATGGCGCTGACCACAGCTGACCAACTTAGTAAAAATTTTGTGGCTGATTGACTCAAAACTCAGAGACAACATTTCACCACAATTCTTCCCCTGTCAAACCTTGCTATTACTCGTTTCATTTTTTTTCTCTTTTCGAAGGGATATATATATATGTGGTAAAGATTAATTGATTTTTGTTAATTACTTTAAGTAAGCATAGATACACACATGTATATTAGTGTATATTTTTTGTTACTTTTTATAACTTCTCATTATAAGCATAGGTACATGCAAATTCTTGGATCCTTTTTTAAAACGGTAGGCTTACTGTGAATCTATCCTAATTTAATAATAATATATATTTGAAAATACTTTCTAATTATTTTCTATTGTCAAAGCTAAACTCGATACTATGGGGAGACCCAAAATTTTTTTTCTCATTTTTATTAATTGGGCCTACTAAATATTATTAAAAAAATAAGACTCAATTTTAAAAAATACACTCTTTTTAAAACGCATTCTCTCACCCACCAAACAAAAATTATTTCAAAATACAATTTAATATAAACTCCAACAGAAAACATAAAATATAATATAAAAACTAAGACTTGTACCAAACATGCCCATGATTTATTAGAAAATTTTAAGAATTTTTTAGATTCGTCGTATTATAAAAAGCTCAAAACTATATTTTGGATTATTATTTATAACTAATTTGTATATTTAATTATAAAGCCATGTATTATATTTTCTCAAAAAACATCTGAAATTTCCCTAAAATGATGAAAATGAAAAGTGCAATAAATTAATAAATTAATTTATTAATTTAGAATTTAATAAATTATTAAATTAATTCAATAGATTCAACCATAAGTATAAACATAGACACATACATATAAATTAATTAATAATATACAACATAATTTCAACATTTAATTAATAATTTATACATAGACATTTAATTAATAATTTATAAAACATAATTTCAACATTTAGCATTTAATAAATTAATTCAATAGATTCAACCATTAGTATAAACATAGTCATATAAAAAGTCAATCACTCTCAATATAGCTGTTGGGGAATTATCACTCACCATATGATTTGATTCCCCATCCATGGCATCATCATCAGACTTCTCCAATGGAATCCTAAGCCACAACTTCAATAAGAAGGTAAACAAAGAGAATTATACTTAGAAAGAGGTCTTTAATATTAATTCAAGCAGATATAATTATTCTGGAGGAAACAACCACCTGCATATGGTTTAGGCTCTGTAGAATCTGATTCACGCACCTCGCATAATTTCCACAGGATGACTTCCTGGGAGTGGGAAGAAGGCATGCCTGTAGCAATTACAAAAATGTAAAATCACCAAGCATCTTATGCAATTTCAAAAAACTTTGCCATAGTACTACATGCTAAAACAGTAAAACATGGAAAATGCTACAAGGTCAATAACAAGAGCATGAGAGGAAAAAGGGAAAGAAAAACTGCAATTTTTCTATGAAGTTTTGTTTAATGAAGGAAAATTAAATCATGAAAGAAACCAGAGAATTGAAAATGATATCCAATCCATAGGCAGAAACATCGAAGTAGAATAAATCTATTTCGTTCAACCTTTCAAGTTCATTTTCAGTGCAGAAGTAAGCTAACAGCGAACTTAAGTGGGCAAGCCTTCACTCATAATTCTATTCATCCCATCCAAATGGAGTGCATGTGAAATTCTTTGCATGCATGGGAATTTAATTCTTGACATGTTTGTTTGTGTCACCAGCTTGGCGTCTTTCCTAATAAAATTCTCTTTTGACTATATAAAATTTTAAAAAACAACTGACACACCAGAGGCAAAGTTACGCACATAAGGTCATGCAAGTGATCACGAACATGAACTTATAAGGTCTTAAAAAAAATTCCTTGCTACCCATCATGGGATGCTGAGGTTACAAATACATCAAGTAATTTGACACGGGTATAGTGAAGACATAAGGCTTGAAAGTTACAAGCAAGTATTGATCAAAGCCAAAAAGAAATGATAGACACCTGTAGGGAAAGATGAGAAGCCCATGCTAATTCTTGTTTCAGCGTAATTTCTGAATCCTTTCGAAGAATGTCATCTTCAGAGTCCAGGTCAATCCATGAACTAATTTTTCCTAAAAGAAGTAAAAAGTTCTTCAAAATCACTAATTTATATGCCTACATATTTCATAACATCACATGGATTGAACTTGCAAATATCAAAACCGACTAAATCTTTATTCTAATCTGTAAAAATAAAATTAGTGGCAATCAAATAAAATTACAAATACTTTACAGCCAACAGGCGGTTAAGCAATCATTATATTTCAACAACTTCAGGCAGTCAGCATAAAACAACAAGCTGACACTACTTTCAAAATCATTGTGTGGTGTGGTATTATTAAAATAAAACAGGGATCCTCAGTTAAGCTTCCCCCTTTGATTAATCCAGAATATATATATATATATATAAATGACTAGTGCAGAATCCATAAACAACTAGCAAAAATTTCAAGCCAACTTCAGTTTTTCAGAAGAAGGGGAAATCCTACAGCTTTAGAGGGAGAGAGGGAGAGAGAGAGAGAGAGAGAGAGAGAGAGAGAGAGGAATTAAAGGCAACAGAATTACAAAAATATAAACATGAAACATGTTAAAGCTCCCCAATCTTACATAAAAATAAAATGCAACACTTTTAACAGCAACATAATCAAAAGTCCATGTACCAGAAGAAAGTAAATCTGAAATTAAATATGCGTCTAAAAGCATGAAAGCATGAAACAAAACAAAAACTGCAGAGATAATGGTCATACCCACAACATGAGACCTCCACTGGAAAGGGCTGAGAATTAAATCAGAACCAGATAATGGTAGAACAGCAGATCCGCTATCATCATCATTTACTAAACTAGGTCTGTAAGTAGGATCCATCTGCATTATTGAGGTTAACAGGAGAAAGTGAAGCCATGAAGTCAAAGAAATAATAATATGTGCCTGTTAACCAAATCAGAATCAAACTTATGCAAAAAGAATTCAATGAAGCATACATATGTGCGTGTGGTGATAAAGGTAAAATAAGTTAACAAAGGGACTTGACACCAAAGATAAGGGGCACACACCTAAGGATGGTGCGACATGTAAATAATTTATATAGTAAATTTTCAACCATTAAATGCTGTCACGCAGACTGCTTTTAAGTATTAACCACTCAGTACCCAGATTCCACTGGAAATACATGGAACTTTTAATATATTAAATAATAGCTTGTATCAAGTTTAAATTCAAAATGAAAAATAAAAAGAAAGAAAAGTTGAGAGCTTTCTCAAATTTGGTGGTTACTAATGGCTGTCAACAAAACATTTGTTGATTACTCCACGCCTCCAATGTCCATGGAAAGAAAACTGGGCTTTGCAACACTCCACGGAGCATAAATCTGGAGGCTGGAGCACAGTCCATATATTTGTAAAAAGAAAATAAAAAAAAGCCATCAAAATAATGAACTACAACAGTAAAGGAGTGACATCAATTTTATACTGCATTAACAAATAAATGTGAACTTACAAACCAATTACACAAAATTACAGCCGCTAAGGACTCATTTGGTAACATTCCCGTTTTCCATGGCATGTTTTTATTCCCATTTCCTTGAAATTTTTGTAGGAATATAATGTCCAACAAAAGTATTTTCTTTGTACTATGTAAATGAAAACCCAAATAAAAAAATAGAAGCTCTATAGGGTGCTTTGAGATTTTGTTTTCCAATATTTATAAATAGAACACATGTTTGCAAACAAAAAATAGTCTTCCCGGACACTTTGAATGTCAGTAAATAAGTTGTCCGTGAACTTGTTATCATTTTTTATTTATTTTTGTTTTGGAAGGACAACAGCATCAAAAAACGGGGAACAGAATTAGAAAACAGCCAAGTGAGTCCGAAAGTGAAAAGAATGGCTGATTACCCACAAAGAATCATATACCATCAGCACTAGCGTCTGAACCAAGTGAACTAAACTTTAAACATATAAAAGAGTGCAGGAACAATTAAATAGGGGTGCAAGTACAACGTTGTTGCTGTGTTAAAACAGGACTATGATTCTATGAACATGACAACTACTATGGTTCTAGTCCATTCAAGTAAGGAGTGGCTATGGAGCTATACGTATGGACACAAACCAGGGGAGAAACAGCGAAATCGAAGGCGCCGGGAACCCGATTGAGGGTGAGAAGGCGAGGCATGTCGTCATGGAAATCGGTTTCGACGCCGCAATACCTGGAATTATCGTTGTTGTCCTCATCCCGTGTTCCTAGAGGCATGTTCCTAAGAGGAATGGAGGACTACAGAGACTCGCGGCAGAGCGTTCGGCGGCGGCGGCGGCGTTGACCAGTCTCTTAATTTGATATGTGCGGGGGTGAAGTGAGAGCTCAGACCGGGGCCAAAGGGTTGGCTGACAGGAGCCCTCTTTTATTTTCACTTTGCATATTTTTCCCTTTTTTCCCTCCACGTATAAACGACGCCGTTTGACATTTGTGTGACCAACTACCCACGTAAGGCATCACAACATTCCGTTAAATGTCCTCTTGAATTAAAAAAAAATAGTCTGGAATCATATGCAATTCACATGCTTGTGTGTGTGACTGAAAAGTAGACTGAAATTTGCTTTGGATAAGGATAAATACACATTATAAACATACCCAATGATTAAAATATTCTTTTTAAAATAATAATAATAAGTTAGAATAATAATATTCAAACATAAATATTATACTATATTATTTGAACATAAATTAAATGTTTGGGATAGAATAGTTAATTTATAATTAAAATAAATTAATTAACAAACTAACATGTAATTATCTATTAACTACAATGCAATCCATTCAACCATTATATTAATTAATTATTATTATGTTTTGAAATAAAGAGTAATAATTGATAGTAGTCATTTAGGCTACTATTTTAAGGAAATTTCAGGTGTGTATTTACATGTATTTTATATTTTTTTCCACTCAGATGGTTATATTTTTTCTTTAACACCCTAACAACCAAATGGAGTTTTGGCCCATATTTTGTGTTATTTTTGATAAACTAAGGGATTTCTCCATGGAGCAATAGATTGAGACCACTAAAAGTCAACATACAAAAGACAGTTGAGATTTGACAGACATACAAGGTCATCCAACCATGCTTTTGATAGTGAATTTGGATCATTCACACCTTAGGTAAGCACTTTGCCTTATGGTTGGGTAAATAAAGAGTTTAGTCAGTTGAAGGAGTGTTTACCCAACCAAGTAAGATTAAAATAGTTTTGGTCGATTCAGGCACTAAAAAATCATTGTCTTTTGGTCGGGTGACGATAGAGTTAGTCAGATGAAGCTCACCAACCACCGTGCAATATTTAATTTGGACTTATATATGCCATAAATCATCTAATTCTTTTCTAGTCAAGTGAAGTTTGGAGATGGTCAGGTGAAGCTCTCTTCATCCAACAAAATCATTTTTGTCAGGACAACACAGATTCTGAGCCAACAAGCCCAATTTCCAAGTCTATTACACAGTATTACACACTCAACATTTTTAATGGGACAGTTTCATCATGGCTTGCACTTGTTGGGTTATGATTAAATTTAGATAAGGACAATTAATTTCATTTTTATCATTGCCTTAGCTGTTGGAGGCTATTTAAAGTTACACTTGGGAAAAGAAAATACTATAAATTTGTAATACCCTTTGGAAAGGAAGATTCTGAGTGTTTTTGGTGGATTTTTGCATAAATAGCATCCTATAGCATTACCGGTTGGGAGTAGGATATCAGAGGAGTTAATTCCACATTCAGACAGTCACAGTTACCTTTTTATTACCTTTAATCACCATGTATTTCCCTTTTTTATTATGTAAAACTAGTATGCTAGCATAAACCCCACTGGGCTTATGATTGAATTTAATTTAATATATTAACTGTAATATTCTATAATGAATTTATGGTCTCTATTTATCTGTTTATTGAGAGTCATGAACATTTGCATGAAATGATATAAGGTCATGGTATTCTATATATTAGATAATGATATAATAGGTTGAAAAATGAATTATAACAGTAGCACTATTATCCATAATATTGTATGAATGCTCACCCCTGGTGTCTGCCATGAGAAAGTATTCAATCGAACTGACACTTTGATCCCAATATGATACCACAGGTAACCTTAATTTTAGAATCACTAATATTAAGAGCCTGCTTAGAATCTTTCCAAAGGAAAACGAAAGTGTTCAAATGCAATCTGATTTCATTAATAAAAGCACGGTTTTAAATAGCCGAATACACCCAAAACAACTGAACACACCTAGCGCCACTTGAGAAAGGGGGCAGTTAATTACACAACCAAAACAACACGTAAAGAAACCACGGCCCTTGTTCTACCACTTTGTTCCTAAAACAGGAAAAAATGGGTAGTTAATAACAAGCAACTAAAAAGGAAACCAAATTAATAAAAGTAACTGCATCACTCTCTTCCTGAAAACTCAACATTGCAAATGATACTGCTTAATTTAGCCTCCCAACCCTGGCCTGGACTTTCACCGCGAAAAAGCCCAGCAAGTAATTTGGCAGTTAGCGGAAGGCCTTTGCACTTGTCCAAAATTTTGTCACGGAAACGCCCTGCTTCTGATTCGAAAACGGAATTTCTTTCATCAACTACATGTTGCAAAAACACTGACCAACAATCATCGTCGCATAAGGTTTCCAGGTGATGAATTCTCATGGGGTCATCAGTTTGCATCATGGAAGCCACTTTCTCGTCTCGAGTTGTGACTAATATTTTGCTCCCCGGTGCCCCGACTCGAAAAGGTGATCGAAGAGGGGCCCAATGATCAAAGTAGTTCCTGCTCCACACATCGTCCAATACAAGTAGGAACCTTTTTCCTCCTACTACTCCCATGAGGTCATACTGAAGTTGATTCCGTCCCCTCGAATCGGAGGCTCGGGAAGTGAATGACTCAAGAATATCCCTGGTGATTCTGTTGACATCATACTCGTCTGATGATCATCCTGCTGCTGCACGGATTCGTAGACGTGACGAGCCAAGGTTGTCTTGTCAATGCCTGGCATGCCAACAATGGGAATCACCTCCACATTTGCGTCCCTGCGGCTTTTTAACTGTTCAATTATCCTTTCCGTTTCTTGCTCCCTTCCGAACACCCGTACATGGAACTCATTCGCGGTGGCTTCCAATGGTCTTTGCAATTTTGCCGGTGGTGTGGGTGTATTGTCGGTGGCAATCATCTTCATGAGGTTATGCATCTTACGCATCCGTTCAGAAATAGAGTCCAAACGTCTGTTGAGCTCATCCACGTTCTTTAAATAGTTGCCAGAATTGGATCCGGAACCAAGATCACTAAACCAACTAGAGACAAACATAGAGCTGCTGGTGTTGTTGCGCCTGGCCTCCTCTTCTTGCATAGCTCTTGTGTTGACTTCCTCCAAGAAGTCATTGGCATCGGAAGCCCAGTCCCTGAGTTCCCCCCAACCACTCATTAACCACCGTTTCTCGAACCACCATATTCTCAACACGGATAATCACTGGGTTAATGATATGGAGATTCTCTTTCAACTTGTCGAGGCCGGAACTGAATCCTTCTCGCGTCGCGAATTTAAGCAGCTCGGGAGAAGCCAATCTGTCGAACAGCACTTGCAAGAACGCCCCCAGAACTACCTCCAAGACTGGCATTTTGGGATTTTTTTTTTTTCCTGCTTTGGGTTTTACTAATTTGGTGCGAGACAGTGCTGTGGGTTCTGAAAAGCAGAGGAGAGAAGTGGAGAAACAAAGGAAAATTCTATTTGGCTTGTGAATTGTAAAGTAATGGTTGTGGTCTCGTGGAAGAATGAATAATTGAAGGAAAAGAATTGACCAGTCTTTGGGCTGGATGGAGCAAGCCGCGTTGGATTCCACTTCCCTGCTGTTCCGTTGACGTGATAAAATACAAATAAAATACAAAATATTCTAATATTTCTCCCATTATAATGATTTTTCTTTTTCTTGTTAAAAAAGAAGAAGATAATAGTGGACACCATTTATGGCGTCTATTAATTAAATTTGAAATTTGAAACGGTGGTCGTGGAATCATGCAATTTACCCTGTTTCCTTCATTAAACATAATTATTGAGCAATATCAACTTAGAAGAAACTGCCATATACATTATACACACGGACACGGTGGTCGTGGGTTTAGGGTAAAATATAAACGAGATGACCCCAGAACTGCATTGATAGTCACACCATATAAACGATTGAGTGGCCGACACAGTTTCTTTCTTTCTTTTCTTTTTCGCATTTGACAATTCACAAACGCACGAATGATGGAAAGAACGATGCAACTTGCCCGCATCTTTCGACCAGTAATGGAGCCAGCTCCTTGGTTTTATTTCCATGTTCACACGTAACATTTCGTTTTGCAGCAAGGGATTAACTATTACCGTGCTTAATTGAGACTAGAAATTTAAATAAATTAGTGATTCTCGTTATCTTTTATAAATAGAAACTTAAATTTAAAAAATTCACTCCATCCAACTATATATCCCACCCTCAATATCTAAAATTTATTATAGTTACTTTTAATTTCAGAAGAGTAATTATTCATTATTTATTTATTATTATATTTTTTTTTCACTTCACATTTTTCATTACTTTTTCGTAAAAAAAATATTATTTTAATATAAATAAAGTGAAAATAAAGAGTTTTATTGAAATTAAATATATAAAAATTACTTTTTACGAATAATTTTTTTTATATATAATTTTTAAAGTTTGAAGAGTTTTATTGTTTTTGTTAGAACTATTAGTTGTAAAAACTGTTAATGTCGTAGTATTAATATATTTTCATCAATATTTTTTTTCTCATCCTATAGCCAAATAGTGTCAGCTGTGGTTCATTCAATGCAAGAGTATATTTATCATGGTTTGAATGACAGCTAATTACACTAATGGCTTGAATGACAACCCCAATGATGAGAAAGCTTCAATTTAGTTAGTCCCTCAAGGCTTTGATTTAAAATAAATTCAGTTCGACCAACTCAAGTTCAGCCAACTTGATATCCTCATATCCCTTTAGCGTCTTTAATTCTTCGTTTTCTATTATAGAATAAAATAGAAATGCACGAAATTTTAAGTAGACAATTTATACATACAGGGTGGAAATCACATTCACGGAACATCTTTGTTTGTAGTGCTTAAATTCAACCCTAGCAAAGGTTGAAGATAGCTTGGAAATCACAAAAAATAAAATGTTCCATGAATAGAGCATTGGCACAAGCACACACGTCTTAGACACTGTTGTCAATAGGTAAGTTATGCATTTACCATTACAATAGAAATAAAGTAAAATATTGTAGTATTAGATGATTTATTTCAAACCTTAATTCAGTAACAACTTCTATTCTTAATTTGCAGCAGTAAAAAATACCCGAAAATCATTTGCATAAACTCTTAAGAAGCACAAACAAGGATAGAGATTGTGTGTACTTTTACATGCTGTTTTATAGGCTTTATAGTTTATTTTTGTTGGGTTTTCCCTGTGTATTGTTTTCCCTGTTTTCTTTTTTTCTTTTCCGTCTAAATTGCCTCAAGCTACTGTTTGTCTAATTATAGGCCTTTTGAAATTGAATGGGGCAAGGAGTACCAATATTGACGGTCTAACAATTTACAGATTGCATGGTGTTAGTTTTAATTGCTTTGATTTTATAACTCGAAATTAAGTGTAAAACATCTAATAAAGAAGTAATTGATTCAAAAAATTATACTAATGAGGCTAGAAGTTGCAATAGTTTTCGAAACAAGATAAAATCTAGATAAACAACTATAAGGGTTTAATGAACTAATTTTAGGATTCAAGACCATAGGAATCTTGAGTAGGCTTGAGACTAGGTTTAGGATACATCTAATAATTATGAAGGATATAACTAATGCAATAGGGAATTCTTGAAATAAAAAGAGGAAAAGCTTTGAAATGAAAGCCACACGAAATCCAAAGCTCTAACCTGGTAATACTTTCGTTTTTTTTATTTTATTTCATAACTCAACACTTCAAACTTTGACTACTTGATTGATCTCGAAACCACTAGCTATAGTCCGACAGTGAAACCCCAACTTATCCAATGTATGCGGTAATTAAGAAATTACATTTATAATGTTGCACATGCTCGTCATTTATTATATGGGATATTGAGAGGTTCAACAAGTAGGAAAATCACGCTTTTAGGCTCTGCACTGCATCACGGAGCAATATTTTACATGTGAGGAGTGGAGAGTGCAAACAGGGAAACTTAACGGATTACTTATTATTTATTTCAAAAACAACATAAATCATTTGACTAAAAAAACAAGTGAACTTTAGGGTTTTTTCTTTAATATATATTTAATAGCTTAAAGTTTGTACAGAATTAGTGCATTTCAACTCTAATCTCTAATGTTGACAGCAAGATAGTTCAAAGTATGTAATTTCAACTTTAAACTCTGTCTTAATCAAACAATGTCACTTAGGAGAAAGTAATTTTAAATCAAATATTTAAATATTTTTACGCGAGTGTACTGGGAAACCAAAATTACAAAAGGAAGCAAAGAAAAGTTAAACCCACAGACAATGCAAGTTCGAAAATAAGATGCAGCTCCAGAGAGGGAAAAGCGTGAGAAAAAAAAAAAAAAAAGCATTGTTCTGAATATAAAATGTTTTTATCTTAGCAAGTGCTTTCAGGAAGTGAAATTGACTTCCTCCTCCTGAATCAAGTTAGGGAGGGAGAGTAAGCAGCACATCATTATCATGTGCAGTTGTGCCACCATTGATATGAAGATATTTTTAGTTGGTGAGTAAAGTGTTTGCCTGGTTGAATTAACATGTAATTATCTATTAACTACAATGCAATCCATTCAACCATTATATTAATTAATTATTATTATGTTTTGAAATAAAGAGTAATAATTGATAGTAGTCATT
Organism: Taxillus chinensis; assembly: GCA_023512835.1. Classification (NCBI taxonomy): domain Eukaryota; kingdom Viridiplantae; phylum Streptophyta; class Magnoliopsida; order Santalales; family Loranthaceae; genus Taxillus; species Taxillus chinensis. The sequence continues at coordinate 2,186,712 of CM042090.1, read as the reverse complement.
TAGGCTACTATTTTAAGGAAATTTCAGTTATGTATTTATATGTATTTTATATTTTTTTTCTACTCAGATGGTTATATTTTTTCTTTAACACCCTAACAACCAAATGAAGTTTTGGCCTATATTTTGTGTTATTTTTGATAAACTAAGGGATTTCTCCATGGAGCAATAGATTGAGACCACTAAAAGTCAACATACAAAAGACAGTTGAGATTTGACAGACATACAAGGTCATCCAACCATGCTTTTGATAGTGAATTTGGATCATTCACACATTATGTAAGCACTTTGCCTTATGGTTGGGTAAATAAAGAGTTTAGTCAGTTGAAGGAGTATTTATCCAACCAAGTAAGATTAAAATAGTTTCAGTCAATTCAGGCACTAAAAAATCATTGTCTTTTGGTCGGGTGACGATAGAGTTAGTCAGATGAAGCTCACCAACCACCGTGCAATATTTAATTTGGACTTATATATGCCATAAATCATCTAATTCTTTTCTAGTCAAGTGAAGTTTGGAGATGGTCAGGTGAAGCTCTCTTCATCCAACAAAATCATTTTTGTCATGACAACACAGATTCTGAGCCAACAAGCCCAATTTCCAAGTTTATTACACAGTATTACACACTCAACATTTTTAATGGGACAGTTTCACCATTTGCAGTGGCTTGCACTTGTTGGGTTATGATTAAATTTAGATAAGGACAATTAATTTCATTTTTATCATTTGCCTTAGCTGTTGGAGGCTATTTAAAGTTACACTTGGGAAAAGAAAATACTATAAATTTGTAATACCCTTTGGAAAGGAAGATTCTGAGTGTTTTTGGTGGATTTTTGCATAAATAGCATCCTATAACATTACCGGTTGGGAGTAGGATATCAGAGGAGTTAATTCCACATTCAGACAGTCACAGTTACCTTTTTATTACCTTTAATCACCATGTATTTTCCTTTTGTATTATGTAAAACTAGTATGCTAGCATAAACCCCACTGGGGTTATGATTGAATTTAATTTAATATATTAACTGTAATATTCTATAATGAATTTATGGTCTCTATTTATCTGTTTATTGAGAGTCATGAACATTTGCATGAAATGATATAAGGTCATGTTATTCTATATATTAGATAATTATATAATAGGTTGAAAAATGAATTATAACAGTAGCACTATTATCCATAATATTGTATGAATGCTCACCCCTGGTGTCTGCCATGAGAAAGTATTCAATCGAACTGACACTTTGATCCCAATATGATACCATAGGTAACCTTAATTTTAGAATCACTAATATTAAGAGCCTGCTTAGAATCTTTCCAAAGGAAAACGAAAGTGTTCAAATGCAATCTGATTTCATTAATAAAAGCACGGTTTTAAATAGCCGAATACACCCAAAACAACTGAACACACCTAGCGCCACTTGAGAAAGGGGGCAGTTAATTACACAACCAAAACAACACGTAAAGAAACCACGGCCCTTGTTCTACCACTTTGTTCCTAAAACAGGAAAAAATGGGTAGTTAATAACAAGCAACTAAAAAGGAAACCAAATTAATAAAAGTAACTGCATCACTCTCTTCCTGAAAACTCAACATTGCAAATGATACTGCTTAATTTAGCCTCCCAACCCTGGCCTGGACTTTCACCGCGAAAAAGCCCAGCAAGTAATTTGGCAGTTAGCGGAAGGCCTTTGCACTTGTCCAAAATTTTGTCACGGAAACGCCCTGCTTCTGATTCGAAAACGGAATTTCTTTCATCAACTACATGTTGCAAAAACACTGACCAACAATCATCGTCGCATAAGGTTTCCAGGTGATGAATTCTCATGGGGTCATCAGTTTGCATCATGGAAGCCACTTTCTCGTCTCGAGTTGTGACTAATATTTTGCTCCCCGGTGCTCCGACTCGAAAAGGTGATCGAAGAGGGGCCCAATGATCAAAGTAGTTCCTGCTCCACACATCGTCCAATACAAGTAGGAACCTTTTTCCTCCTACTACTCCCATGAGGTCATACTGAAGTTGATTCCGTCCCCTCGAATCGGAGGCTCGGGAAGTGAATGACTCAAGAATATCCCTGGTGATTCTGTTGACATCATACTCGTCTGATACGCAAACCCAGCCTTTGATATCAAAAGGCAGCGGCTCCTGCTGCTGCACGGATTCGTAGACGTGACGAGCCAAGGTTGTCTTGCCAATGCCTGGCATGCCAACAATGGGAATCACCTCCACATTTGCGTCCCTGCGGCTTTTTAACTGTTCAATTATCCTTTCCGTTTCTTGCTCCCTTCCGAACACCCGTACATGGAACTCATTCGCGGTGGCTTCCAATGGTCTTTGCAATTTTGCCGGTGGTGTGGGTGTATTGTCGGTGGCAATCATCTTCATGAGGTTATGCATCTTACGCATCCGTTCAGAAATAGAGTCCAAACGTCTGTTGAGCTCATCCACGTTCTTTAAATAGTTGCCAGAATTGGATCCGGAACCAAGATCACTAAACCAACTAGAGACAAACATAGAGCTGCTGGTGTTGTTGCGCCTGGCCTCCTCTTCTTGCATAGCTCTTGTGTTGACTTCCTCCAAGAAGTCATTGGCATCGGAAGCCCAGTCCCTGAGTTCCCCCAACCACTCATTAACCACCGTTTCTCGAACCACCATATTCTCAACACGGATAATCACTGGGTTAATGATATGGAGATTCTCTTTCAACTTGTCGAGGCCGGAACTGAATCCTTCTCGCGTCGCGAATTTAAGCAGCTCGGGAGAAGCCAATCTGTCGAACAGCACTTGCAAGAACGCCCCCAGAACTACCTCCAAGACTGGCATTTTGGGATTTTTTTTTTTCCTGCTTTGGGTTTTACTAATTTGGTGCGAGACAGTGCTGTGGGTTCTGAAAAGCAGAGGAGAGAAGTGGAGAAACAAAGGAAAATTCTATTTGGCTTGTGAATTGTAAAGTAATGGTTGTGGTCTCGTGGAAGAATGAATAATTGAAGGAAAAGAATTGACCAGTCTTTGGGCTGGATGGAGCAAGCCGCGTTGGATTCCACTTCCCTGCTGTTCCGTTGACGTGATAAAATACAAATAAAATACAAAATATTCTAATATTTCTCCCATTATAATGATTTTTCTTTTTCTTGTTAAAAAAGAAGAAGATAATAGTGGACACCATTTATGGCGTCTATTAATTAAATTTGAAATTTGAAACGGTGGTCGTGGAATCATGCAATTTACCCTGTTTCCTTCATTAAACATAATTATTGAGCAATATCAACTTAGAAGAAACTGCCATATACATTATACACACGGACACGGTGGTCGTGGGTTTAGGGTAAAATATAAACGAGATGACCCCAGAACTGCATTGATAGTCACACCATATAAACGATTGAGTGGCCGACACAGTTTCTTTCTTTCTTTTCTTTTTCGCATTTGACAATTCACAAACGCACGAATGATGGAAAGAACGATGCAACTTGCCCGCATCTTTCGACCAGTAATGGAGCCAGCTCCTTGGTTTTATTTCCATGTTCACACGTAACATTTCGTTTTGCAGCAAGGGATTAACTATTACCGTGCTTAATTGAGACTAGAAATTTAAATAAATTAGTGATTCTCGTTATCTTTTATAAATAGAAACTTAAATTTAAAAAATTCACTCCATCCAACTATATATCCCACCCTCAATATCTAAAATTTATTATAGTTACTTTTAATTTCAGAAGAGTAATTATTCATTATTTATTTATTATTATATTTTTTTTCACTTCACATTTTTCATTACTTTTTCGTAAAAAAAATATTATTTTAATATAAATAAAGTGAAAATAAAGAGTTTTATTGAAATTAAATATATAAAAATTACTTTTTACGAATAATTTTTTTATATATAATTTTTAAAGTTTGAAGAGTTTTATTGTTTTTGTTAGAACTATTAGTTGTAAAAACTGTTAATGTCGTAGTATTAATATATTTTCATCAATATTTTTTTTTCTCATCCTATAGCCAAATAGTGTCAGCTGTGGTTCATTCAATGCAAGAGTATATTTATCATGGTTTGAATGACAGCTAATTACACTAATGGCTTGAATGACAACCCCAATGATGAGAAAGCTTCAATTTAGTTAGTCCCTCAAGGCTTTGATTTAAAATAAATTCAGTTCGACCAACTCAAGTTCAGCCAACTTGATATCCTCATATCCCTTTAGCGTCTTTAATTCTTCGTTTTCTATTATAGAATAAAATAGAAATGCACGAAATTTTAAGTAGACAATTTATACATACAGGGTGGAAATCACATTCACGGAACATCTTTGTTTGTAGTGCTTAAATTCAACCCTAGCAAAGGTTGAAGATAGCTTGGAAATCACAAAAAATAAAATGTTCCATGAATAGAGCATTGGCACAAGCACACACGTCTTAGACACTGTTGTCAATAGGTAAGTTATGCATTTACCATTACAATAGAAATAAAGTAAAATATTGTAGTATTAGATGATTTATTTCAAACCTTAATTCAGTAACAACTTCTATTCTTAATTTGCAGCAGTAAAAAATACCCGAAAATCATTTGCATAAACTCTTAAGAAGCACAAACAAGGATAGAGATTGTGTGTACTTTTACATGCTGTTTTATAGGCTTTATAGTTTATTTTTGTTGGGTTTTCCCTGTGTATTGTTTTCCCTGTTTTCTTTTTTTTTTTTCCGTCTAAATTGCCTCAAGCTACTGTTTGTCTAATTATAGGCCTTTTGAAATTGAATGGGGCAAGGAGTACCAATATTGACGGTCTAACAATTTACAGATTGCATGGTGTTAGTTTTAATTGCTTTGATTTTATAACTCGAAATTAAGTGTAAAACATCTAATAAAGAAGTAATTGATTCAAAAAATTATACTAATGAGGCTAGAAGTTGCAATAGTTTTCGAAACAAGATAAAATCTAGATAAACAACTATAAGGGTTTAATGAACTAATTTTAGGATTCAAGACCATAGGAATCTTGAGTAGGCTTGAGACTAGGTTTAGGATACATCTAATAATTATGAAGGATATAACTAATGCAATAGGGAATTCTTGAAATAAAAAGAGGAAAAGCTTTGAAATGAAAGCCACACGAAATCCAAAGCTCTAACCTGGTAATACTTTCGTTTTTTTTATTTTATTTCATAACTCAACACTTCAAACTTTGACTACTTGATTGATCTCGAAACCACTAGCTATAGTCCGACAGTGAAACCCCAACTTATCCAATGTATGCGGTAATTAAGAAATTACATTTATAATGTTGCACATGCTCGTCATTTATTATATGGGATATTGAGAGGTTCAACAAGTAGGAAAATCACGCTTTTAGGCTCTGCACTGCATCACGGAGCAATATTTTACATGTGAGGAGTGGAGAGTGCAAACAGGGAAACTTAACGGATTACTTATTATTTATTTCAAAAACAACATAAATCATTTGACTAAAAAAACAAGTGAACTTTAGGGTTTTTTCTTTAATATATATTTAATAGCTTAAAGTTTGTACAGAATTAGTGCATTTCAACTCTAATCTCTAATGTTGACAGCAAGATAGTTCAAAGTATGTAATTTCAACTTTAAACTCTGTCTTAATCAAACAATGTCACTTAGGAGAAAGTAATTTTAAATCAAATATTTAAATATTTTTACGCGAGTGTACTGGGAAACCAAAATTACAAAAGGAAGCAAAGAAAAGTTAAACCCACAGACAATGCAAGTTCGAAAATAAGATGCAGCTCCAGAGAGGGAAAAGCGTGAGAAAAAAAAAACAAAAAGCATTGTTCTGAATATAAAATGTTTTTATCTTAGCAAGTGCTTTCAGGAAGTGAAATTGACTTCCTCCTCCTGAATCAAGTTAGGGAGGGAGAGTAAGCAGCACATCATTATCATGTGCAGTTGTGCCACCATTGATATGAAGATATTTTTAGTTGGTGAGTAAAGTGTTTGCCTGGTTGAATGGAGATAGGCCTGCAGGTCAACCTTTTGTTATCAAATCCTCGAGAGTGGAGAGGTGGGGATGAATTTAGCCAGTTGCCCCATATTCTCACACTTTCGTTTGCAGAGATTGTTGAGAGAACTGAGATGCGTACACCATCGGGCAAGGATTTGGGTTCTGGACAACTGTGTATGCATAAAGATTCAAGGGACAGGTTCACCGTAGGAAAAGCAGGGCTATTGACTCCAAGTTCTCACAATCAGATATACAAAGTCCCTTGAGAAAGGGTGGAAAAGGCACTCACCACATGGACGGGGATGATGATGATTATTGACGCATGAGCATGGTAGGCACACCAGAGATAGACATCTGCCATCCCCAATATCCACCGCCCAAAGAGAGTAGGGGCAAGCATGTCCGGGAGCATCTCTAGCTTAGGACAGGTTTCTATGAACAAACGCTCAACACCCCTGGTGCTCGTTCACTTTCCTTTTGCTGTGTCTTCTTTGGAGTCTCGTTGTATCAAGGAAACATTTGAGAACATTCATGGACTTTCAAGACAGAGGGTGTTGAGGAAGTGACTATATTTAATCCCACAATCCCCATCAACTGATTATTCCTGCGAAGTTCCACACACATCCCTCATCAGCAGTACTTTCTTTCAACACCAAAAATATCAAGGAACAAGGTGTAACTCGAGAAGAATTATACACTAATACATTATATCAATAAGATTTTTGTAGTTGGGGACTGATCAATATGGGCCCGAACTAGCGGAGGAGACGGTTCTTATGTAAAGAAAATTAAATTCCTTTCCCTATTTTCTCACTTGTCCTTTCCTTGTAGTTGGTAAAACTAACTAAAAATGTATAAGGTAAGTATGCCAATTCTGGCCTGATTCGTCCCGACTCGAGCTTTTTTTTTTCTCGCCCCAATGAGATAATGGGGCAATCACGGGTATTAGCCGCCTCGCCTCAATCTAACATTTTAAAAAATTTCTGAACAGTTTTATCCTAAAATACCCGTCCCAACCCGACACACTCATTAGTTTTGCCCCACCCCTATCCGAACTAATCTGGATCACCCACTACCTGGTCTCGACCCGCACCGTTGCCATCTCTAGTATAATGTTTCAGCTAGCCACCTATATTGTACAACATGGATATCAAATTCACAGATATTGCCCATCAATCTTCATTTTGCATGACTCACAACAAGAAGGATTGAGAATAACTTGGGAAAACCCAATGTATGAAGCTGTAGCGAGTGGCAAGAAGGGGTGAGAATACCTTCTACATTACAAAAAGTCAAATTTTCCATATGCACTCTTGACTTAGAAACATATGTTGTGCACCACTATTAACATCTGAGCTAATGCATTGGTGTTAGATTTAATTTTGTGAACATACCAACAAAAAAATGCAGCATTCAAGGATTCATATGAATAAGAAACTGAGCTTTTTCCCAATTTGCAGTAGTGATTAAAAAACACTATAATGTTTCTGGATGCTACCAACTCACCAGCTACATTCCTATCAACACAAATTCCCATGGGAAATACCCATAACAAGGCATTTATAAATTGAGTTCCATTGTCAAATTTGAGTTTCACTGCGCGAAAGTAAGATATTAATGGTCAGAGTCCAAGCTACAACCTTTCTTAACTCTCCAACAAATCAAGGTTCATTTAGAAAACAGTTTGGGTATAATTATATGGCTTTGACAACAAAATACTCTAAAAATAGTTTCCATGTTGGAAGTGTAAAAATACATTTAAAACCAAATCAAACATAATCAAATCCAACCAACAAGTATTAATATCAATAAATGAAATTAGTTAGATGAACCAAGACATGCAAATAGAACACTGAAATATATTTTAATTAACTAAAAATATAGGAAGTCCTACCTCACTATGTTCGGTCATCATTAATATAAACAACAAAATTCTATGCAAAAGAAATTGTATGGCCAAAATTTTAGAAATTGAAGTTCAAGACCTTACATGAATATTTAAGTGGGTTAAGTATGTGTGAGGATGAATAATTCAAAGTTTGTGTAAAAATGCAGTGATGATTTTAGACATCACGGTTAGTTATAGAGGAGAAAAATTGTTAATTATATAAAATTTTACATGATGAGTGTGCAACTATAAACCAAAATTACTAAAGGAGATAAAGAAAAAGTAAACCCATAAACAATGCAAAATTGAAAATAAGAAGTGGCTAGAAAGTGGAAAAAAGAAAGCTAAATACATTATTTTGAAAAATCAGAGGAACTTTCAGGTTTTTTCATTAACAAGTAATTATTTTGTGAATGGATCTTGAATATGGACCAAAAATGAAAACATGATCATCCTGAACTAAATTTTAGCTTGCGATCCTCACTTCTTTTTTGTTAAAGGAAAGGTAAAACAAAAATTATAAAACGAGAAAAGTTAACAATGAAAAAATAAAAAAAGAAGAAGAATAACAAGAAGAAGAATATAAAATTAACAGACCCATATGTTCTTGCCTCTTCTTCTTTTTCATGGTCAATGATGGACAATCACCAACCTAGACATAATAAATGATTATGAACTTCACGTTGGGAAAATATGGTCCTCTTTCTCCTTTGCAAATTTGGGAATTAATAGTGGGCGTTCTCATAAAGATAAAAGAAGTGATGAAGGCAACAACTAGCCTGGGATGGATGTCAACTTCCAGATATTGATGATATGTAGGAATTGGTGAGAGGTGAGGCTTTGAAAGGCCTTGGGCATTCAATTTTTGAACCACCACCAATTGCAAGTGCGTTAGTTGCCAGGGAGGAAGTCTAGGCCAACTTTTTGAATGCAAAGGTCTGTTGGCTAGCCCACTGTCTTTAACTCTTTAAGAGCGATAAGGTGCTTGATGGAGTTGGGCATTGCCTCCATAATCTTACAGTACCTTATTGATAGAGATTTGAGAAGGTGAGAGTGTAAACCCTATAGTGGGGAAATTTCCAGCCTCCGAAGAGAGGTGAGTTTGTGCAAGTCAATTTCTCAAGCCCACAAGGGAACCACAAACAGTGCTACTTCTTTTGCTGCTCTTCTGTTGTGCCAGTGTGTTGCTTCTTTTGCTGCTCTTCTGTTGTGCCAGTGTCTCTATCTGCTTCCTTACCGCGTCATGTTACTAAGAAAACAGGTCGGCAACATCTCTCCACATCCAAAACTTGGCTGGAGTTAGGAAGTGAGATTGCAAAATTAATTCCCTAATTTGTATCTCCTCCTTCATCCATCCTCCACAATAAATTCTTCAAACACAGAAATCCACAAAAATTTCAAGTTTTGTCAGCCATGGTAGAACTAAATCAAACCAATAAGCTTTAATTCTAATAAAATGGATTCAGCTATATAACCAAGACAAATAGAAAGCTTATATTTGATTTAAAATAAGGATCATTCTTTTTGCACCTATTATTATTTTTTCTTTTAAATCTGGTAATTTCAAATCTCTTGATACTACTTCCATCAAAGTTATTTTTGGTCTTTCCCTCGATTTTTATCCCATGTAAAACTACTCCTAGAAAATATGTGACCCTTTGATTGCTTGTTATCCCCAAGGTCTGTAAAGAAGCTGAACATTATCATTTGGTGATGAGCTTTCACAAAAATACTACTGGTATTCATTCTTATCAATGCATGATGATCCAATGGCCTCCACCACATCCACGTTCTCACTTCTCAAGCTAGTTACTAGCAACAACATTTAAATTTGCATTTCTATTTTCATTTCAAAAATCCAATAATTTTTTCCATCCATATTACTAACCACTTAAGCAATTTCTATGCTGATTCTTCAGTGCACATCAAATTCAAAGATGAACAACAATTCACAAATTTGGAGATGCAGATATGAAAACTAATTTGTACAATAAATCAATTCTAATTCATATAACTGGATAGGATAAGGCTAGGGCAACCAAGGGATCAAAGCGCATGCCTATTTAAGGAAGAGATAGGGTTCTATTGAAGAGGGACTCATAATGAATGCAAATTCGCATGCAATATTCAAGTATTATAGTTCAATCACACAAGATTAATGATTGAAGGTGTACTCTAAAATTCAACTCAAATGTTAAGTGCACCATTTTTGTAAAGTAATATAGGACTACAAGTCCACCAAATTAAAAGTGAAACCAGTTCAGTTTGATTTGGATTAATTTAAACTATTTTTTAAACCAAACTAATATTTTTCAGTTTGAACAAAATTAATATATTTTTAAACCAACCTAGATTGAATTGATTCAATTTAGATTGGTTCAATTTAAACCGATAATTTAAAATATTGTCAATTTGAGTCGATTTGAATTATAAATTTTGAAAGTGAAAATGATGTAAATTTTTTTAAAATAATGTGCGCACATCAATATTAATATATATCAAATTTATAATTTCAACTCTTAAATTTGAATAACAAAGTTCATAACATAACACATCAAATCTCACTTAGCAAATAATTTTACATAAATAATTCCAAAAAAAAAAAATGACAATCTCCATCAAACATGTTACACTTGGATCTCCATCCAAGCATTTTGCATCATGTATATAAGAAAATAAAAATAAGTAATAACATAAAAGAAAATAATATAAAAACTTTAAAACATAAATCATAAAATATATATTACTATTATCTATGAATATCTCAATCTAATATTATTTCAGTTCAACTTGGTTTAAATCGTGATTTTAAAATCTCAAACCAAACCGATAATATTATTTGTGTTTCAATCCACAACACATTCTTATCGATAGCCATTCCTACCTGATTTAGAAAAACAACTATTTTGGAAGATTATGTAGTATGCTTTTTGTGAATGGGCCTCATTGATTGATGGGAATCGATGCAAATATCAAAGTTTCATTGACAAAAAAGAAAATGGTTTGAGCATAAATAAATTGCATGGATTTGCCAATGACTTGAACTTTCAAGCAATTAAGAAATGTAGGAAATATTACCGTTGATGTGCAGTGCCACTACTAACATTAACATCATAGTTTCACAATTCAATCCCGTCAGCAACAACTTCTTCCTACCCTGTAAATATCAATAACAATAATTAACTTCGAAAATATCGAAGTTGGTCATAGAATTACGTAGTGAAATAATGGAGTATTTGAAGGAAAAAAAATGCTAAACCCTGGCAATGGTGACAAAAGGAAAAGCGTAGAAAATATGAGTTTTATTTTATTATTTTTTTCCGTCTGAGAGTGGAGAGAAAGAAGAAGAAGGTGTGGGGAAAACAAAACTGAAAGTGTTAATAAAGGCATGTTTGGTTGGGGTGTTTTCTGTTTTCGTTTTCAAAATATGATAGCTGTTTTTGAATAAAAAAATTGAAAATTGAAAACAACAAAAACTTGTTTTCATTTTATTTTCAGTTTTATGTTTTTTATGCTCGAAAACAGAAAATGAAAATAAAAAACAGGTGAAATAAACATATACCCTTAGTACCCTCGGAACGGCTTTCATTCTACTTACTAAGCGTCAAATATGGAACGAAGATTGACAATGACTTCAGGAATGATTTTGACTTTGGGCCAATATCGTCCTTTCTCCTTTGCGAAATCGTGATCCAACAACAGCGGACAGCCACAGATGTGTAAAGAGAGAAGCGATGGAGGCAGCGACTGCTCTGGGATGGATGTCAAACCTCGGCAATCCTAGATATTTATCTGGCGAAGCGATGGAGGCAACAACTGATCTAGGATGGATGTCAAACCAGGGCAACCACCGCTCGTTAAAAAGAGAAGCGATGATGGAGGCAGCAACTGGTCGGGGATGGATGTCAACTCTGGGCAATCCAAGATATTTAGGGATTCGAGAGAGGTGAGGTTTTGAAAGGCCTCCGGGGATAACTTTTTGAATTTACTTATCCCTAGAGTAGTTAAGGAGGAAGGCAACGAAACACTAAAGAGCTGCTGGTCATTGGGAATCACTAAAGGGCCGGCACCTCCTTCAATGGAAAGACTACGCAAGTTGGGGGGGAGTGAGTTTGAGTTTGAGTTTGAGTTTGGGTTTGGGTTTGGGCCACCCTGTTGAATGGAAAGGAGGCCTGCAGGCCAACCCCAAATCCGCAAAGTTTCAAGAGCGGGGAGGTGGTGGCAGCCTGAACCTTGAGACGACGGTGTGTGCCCTCCGCCTCCGGCAGGAATTTCAGTTTTGGACAATCAACTATTTGTAATGATTCAAGGGAGGGAAAGGAGCTTGCGGTGCCTACTAATGACTCCAGATTCTTACAATTACGTATATCCATGTCTTTAAACGAGTGCAAGGATGATAACAGTGATGGTGATAGAGGTGAGGTTGTGCAACTCACTCGGCAGCTTCCGCAGCTCGTCACAACCTGAGATTACCAGCTCCAAAATAGAGAACTCACTCACCGGTTTCTCCCGCTGGGAAAATCGCAACAATTGTTTTCTGGTTTCTCTCGCTTTGAGCGTGTAAATCGGCAGCTTCTCCGGTTTGGGACAGAGCGAGATTTTCAGCCCCGGAAGGGAGTTGAGGTTGTGCAAGTCACTCTGCAGCTTCTCCAGCCTGTTACAACCCGAGAGTGCCAGCTGCGAAAGAGAGGTGAGGTTGTGCAAGTCACTCGGCGGCTTCTCCAGCCTGTTACAACCCGAGAGTGCCAGCTGCGAAAGAGAGGTGAGGTTGTGCAAGTCACTCGGCACCTTCTCCAGCTTGTCACATTTCTCTAACCTCAATGTCTGAAGCCCGCAAGGCAAACCCAGACATTGTTGCTTCCCCCCGCTTCTCTTCTTCTTTTCCATCTGATATGTCCGTCTCTGTCTCTGACCGCGTGGTCTTCTTCACCACGTTGTGGTACTACTAAGCAAACAAGTTGGCAGCATTCTTCCACCTCCAAAACACGGAGGGAGTTGAGAAAGTGTTTCCCTAAAATTAATCCCCCAATTTCATCCATCTTCCACAATGATGTCAGTTCTTCACACCAACAAATCTTCAGTGTTTCAAGTTTCGGCAGCCCTGTAGAACTACTCCCGGAAGATGCGTGAGCTTTGGAATGCTTGCGATCCCCAAGGCTGTGATGGAGCCAAGCATCATCATTTGGTGAAGAGCCTCCACAACATTATTATCACTCGTAATATTCATTCTCGTACTGGTAGATTCAACAGCTTCTACCACATCCACCTCCTGGATTATTAAGCTGCTAGCTACTGACGGCAACAATTGACTAATATTTTACATCGTCCAATACAAGTAGGAACCTTTTTCCTTTTACTTCTTCCTTGAGTTTAGACTGAAGTTGATTCCATCCCCTCGAATCCCTGGTGATTCTGTTGACATCATAATCGTATGATACGGATACCCAGCCGTTGATATCAAAAAGCCGCGGCTCCTGCTGCTGCACGGATTCGTAGACATGACGAGCCAACCAATGCCTGGCATGCCAACAATGGGAATCACCTCCACATTTGCGCCCCTGCTGCTTTTTAACTGTTCAATTATCCTTTCCTTTTCTTGCGCCTTCCGAACGCCGGAGCATCGAACGCATGAACGGTGACTTCCAATGGTCTTTGAAAATTTTCCGGTGGTGTGGACTGTGGATGTATTGTCAGTGGCAGTCATATTCATGAGGGTTTGCGTCATACGCATCCGAACAGAAATAGCGCCCCAACGACGGTTGAGCTCATCCACGTTCTCTGAATAGTTGCCAGAATTGAATCTAGAAGCAAGATCACTTACCAAACTAGAGACAGAAATAGAGGTGCTGGTGTTGTTGAGCCTGGCCTCCGCTTCTTGCATAGCTCTGGTGTGGAATTCATCCAAGAAGTCATCGGCATCGTAAGCCCAGTCCTTGAGTTCCCCCAACCACTCATTAACAACTGTTTCTCGAACCAGCATATTCTCAGCACGGGTAATCACTGGGTTAATGATACGGAGATTCTCTTTCCGCTTGTCAAGGCCGGAACTTCTTTTTTTTTTTTTTTTCCGTCGCGAATTTATGCAGCTCGGGAGAAGCCAGTCTGTCGAACAGCATTTGCAAGAACGCCCCCAGAAATACCTCCGCGATTGGCATTAACCCAGAGGTATTTTCTTCTGCTTTGGGATTTGCTAATTTGGTGCGAGTGCTAGGGGTTCTGAAAAACAGAGGAGCGAACTGGAGAAACAAAGGAAATTTCTATTTGGCTTGTGAATTGGAAAGCAATGGTTGCGGTCTCGCGGAAGAACGAATAATTGAATGAATAATTCTATTTGGCTTGGGATGGAGCAAAGCCGCGCCCGCGTTGGACTCCACTTCCCCGCTGTTCCATTGATGTCATACCACTAGTCACTCGGCGGGTGTATAAAATACAAAATATAAAAAACAAAATAGTGGACACCATAACGTCTATTATTAAAATTTGAAATGGCAGTGGGGGATCATTCAATTTATCTTTTTAAATTTTCTCTTTTACCCTGTTTCCTTCATTAAACAATATCGACTTTGCCGGTACACATGGATGGGTTGTGGGGTTCAACCCTTTGCACCCTTTGCTTGTTAACGTCCAGAAAAGAAAAATAGGTGCAAGAATTTAAGGTGGAACAATAGTAGAAAAAAAAATAAGTGTAGAGGAAAAGAATGAAAAAAATAATTATTTGGTTGGGATAGAAAATAAATATAAATAGAAGTATTTTTAAATTTTATTGGGAGATGAAAAAAAATTAAAAAATTATAATATTATGGAAATTACCAATTTTATTTTATTAAATACGCGTTGAAAGTTATTGGTGGACAAAATTAGAAAACACAATTACTATAATCGACCTTTTTCATGTATATACAAAAAATATTATACTAACATTGTGATGAGAACGCTCAGACGTGCGTCACGTGCACGTGTCGTGTTACGCAAGACATCTACTATTGCTAGGACTCTTATTATATTTACTTTCCTTATCGTATTAGAAGTCTTTCTTTTTTATTACTTTCCTTTATTTAATTCGTATTAGGGTATTGTTGGGTCAAGCCCAATTTGGATAATGCCAATAAAATCCTATGTAATTTGATTTGAGATCTTTTATGTTTCTTTAGTCATTGCGGAAGATATGTTATTAATCCGAGAATACACTCGTGAGAGCAAAGCTAAGGATAGGATACATAATCCTGATCCTGGACAAAAGTGAGTGTCGTCAAACACTTGGTAAATAACCAAGTTTTCAATACATGCGAATAAAGAACATTCGTGCGGACTAAGTCAAAGTGATGCGGAGTAAGAATCCTGGTCCATAAGGTCGCACGAAGTAAAAGAAGATACGGAGTAAGACATCCGAGTCTTCCATACATGCGGAGTAAGTAATACTAATGCGGAATAAGGACTCAAGTCTTTATTTACACGGACTAAGGAAACTAGATGCGGAGCAAGGAATCCGGACAACTTACTTATACGGAGTAAGGAAGCGCTAGTACGGAGTAAGCACTCCGATCCCTTAGACTCGCCCTGAGTAAGGAGAACCACCACCAATTGCAAGTGCGTTAGTTGCCAGGGAGGAAGTCTAGGCCAACTTTTTGAATGCAAAGGTCTGTTGGCTAGCCCACTGTCTTTAACTCTTTAAGAGCGATAAGGTGCTTGATGGAGTTGGGCATTGCCTCCATAATCTTACAGTACCTTATTGATAGAGATTTGAGAAGGTGAGAGTGTAAACCCTATAGTGGGGAAATTTCCAGCCTCCGAAGAGAGGTGAGTTTGTGCAAGTCAATTTCTCAAGCCCACAAGGGAACCACAAACAGTGCTACTTCTTTTGCTGCTCTTCTGTTGTGCCAGTGTGTTGCTTCTTTTGCTGCTCTTCTGTTGTGCCAGTGTCTCTATCTGCTTCCTTACCGCGTCATGTTACTAAGAAAACAGGTCGGCAACATCTCTCCACATCCAAAACTTGGCTGGAGTTAGGAAGTGAGATTGCAAAATTAATTCCCTAATTTGTATCTCCTCCTTCATCCATCCTCCACAATAAATTCTTCAAACACAGAAATCCACAAAAATTTCAAGTTTTGTCAGCCATGGTAGAACTAAATCAAACCAATAAGCTTTAATTCTAATAAAATGGATTCAGCTATATAACCAAGACAAATAGAAAGCTTATATTTGATTTAAAATAAGGATCATTCTTTTTGCACCTATTATTATTTTTTCTTTTAAATCTGGTAATTTCAAATCTCTTGATACTACTTCCATCAAAGTTATTTTTGGTCTTTCCCTCGATTTTTATCCCATGTAAAACTACTCCTAGAAAATATGTGACCCTTTGATTGCTTGTTATCCCCAAGGTCTGTAAAGAAGCTGAACATTATCATTTGGTGATGAGCTTTCACAAAAATACTACTGGTATTCATTCTTATCAATGCATGATGATCCAATGGCCTCCACCACATCCACGTTCTCACTTCTCAAGCTAGTTACTAGCAACAACATTTAAATTTGCATTTCTATTTTCATTTCAAAAATCCAATAATTTTTTCCATCCATATTACTAACCACTTAAGCAATTTCTATGCTGATTCTTCAGTGCACATCAAATTCAAAGATGAACAACAATTCACAAATTTGGAGATGCAGATATGAAAACTAATTTGTACAATAAATCAATTCTAATTCATATAACTGGATAGGATAAGGCTAGGGCAACCAAGGGATCAAAGCGCATGCCTATTTAAGGAAGAGATAGGGTTCTATTGAAGAGGGACTCATAATGAATGCAAATTCGCATGCAATATTCAAGTATTATAGTTCAATCACACAAGATTAATGATTGAAGGTGTACTCTAAAATTCAACTCAAATGTTAAGTGCACCATTTTTGTAAAGTAATATAGGACTACAAGTCCACCAAATTAAAAGTGAAACCAGTTCAGTTTGATTTGGATTAATTTAAACTATTTTTTAAACCAAACTAATATTTTTCAGTTTGAACAAAATTAATATATTTTTAAACCAACCTAGATTGAATTGATTCAATTTAGATTGGTTCAATTTAAACCGATAATTTAAAATATTGTCAATTTGAGTCGATTTGAATTATAAATTTTGAAAGTGAAAATGATGTAAATTTTTTTAAAATAATGTGCGCACATCAATATTAATATATATCAAATTTATAATTTCAACTCTTAAATTTGAATAACAAAGTTCATAACATAACACATCAAATCTCACTTAGCAAATAATTTTACATAAATAATTCCAAAAAAAAAAATGACAATCTCCATCAAACATGTTACACTTGGATCTCCATCCAAGCATTTTGCATCATGTATATAAGAAAATAAAAATAAGTAATAACATAAAAGAAAATAATATAAAAACTTTAAAACATAAATCATAAAATATATATTACTATTATCTATGAATATCTCAATCTAATATTATTTCAGTTCAACTTGGTTTAAATCGTGATTTTAAAATCTCAAACCAAACCGATAATATTATTTGTGTTTCAATCCACAACACATTCTTATCGATAGCCATTCCTACCTGATTTAGAAAAACAACTATTTTGGAAGATTATGTAGTATGATTTTTGTGAAGGGCCTCATTGATTGATGGGAATCGATGCAAATATCAAAGTTTCATTGACAAAAAAGAAAATGGTTTGAGCATAAATAAATTGCATGGATTTGCCAATGACTTGAACTTTCAAGCAATTAAGAAATGTAGGAAATATTACCGTTGATGTGCAGTGCCACTACTAACATTAACATCATAGTTTCACAATTCAATCCCGTCAGCAACAACTTCTTCCTACCCTGTAAATATCAATAACAATAATTAACTTCGGAAATATCGAAGTTGGTCATAGAATTACGTAGTGAAATAATGGAGTATTTGAAGGAAAAAAAATGCTAAACCCTGGCAATGGTGACAAAAGGAAAAGCGTAGAAAATATGAGTTTTATTTTATTATTTTTTTTCCAGTCTGAGAGTGGAGAGAAAGAAGAAGAAGGTGTGGGGAAAACAAAACCGAAAGTGTTAATAAAGGCATGTTTGGTTGGGGTGTTTTCGTTTCGTTTTCAAAATATGATAAATGTTTTTGAATAAAAAAATTGAAAATTAAAAACAACAAAAACTTGTTTTCATTTTATTTTCGCTTTTATGTTTTTTATGCTCGAAAACAAAAATGAAAATAAAAAACAAGTGAAATAAACATATACCCTTAGTACCCTCGGAACGGCTTTCATTCTACTTACTAAGCGTCAAATATGGAACGAAGATTGACAATGACTTCAGGAATGATTTTGACTTTGGGCCAATATCGTCCTTTCTCCTTTGCGAAATCGTGATCCAACAACAGCGGACAGCCACAGATGTGTAAAGAGAGAAGCGATGGAGGCAGCGACTGCTCTGGGATGGATGTCAAACCTCGGCAATCCTAGATATTTATCTGGCGAAGCGATGGAGGCAACAACTGATCTAGGATGGATGTCAAACCAGGGCAACCACCGCTCGTTAAAAAGAGAAGCGATGATGGAGGCAAGAATCGGTCGGGGATGGATGTCAACTCTGGGCAATCCAAGATATTTAGGGATTCGAGAGAGGTGAGGTTTTGAAAGGCCTCCGGGGATAACTTTTTGAATTTACTTATCCCTAGAGTAGTTAAGGAGGAAGGCAACGAAACACTAAAGAGCTGCTGGTCATTGGGAATCACTAAAGGGCCGGCACCTCCTTCAATGGAAAGACTACGCAAGTTGGGGGGGAGTGAGTTTGAGTTTGAGTTTGAGTTTGGGTTTGGGTTTGGGCCACCCTGTTGAATGGAAAGGAGGCCTGCAGGCCAACCCCAAATCCGCAAAGTTTCAAGAGCGGGGAGGTGGTGGCAGCCTGAACCTTGAGACGACGGTGTGTGCCCTCCGCCTCCGGCAGGAATTTCAGTTTTGGACAATCAACTATTTGTAATGATTCAAGGGAGGGAAAGGAGCTTGCGGTGCCTACTAATGACTCCAGATTCTTACAATTACGTATATCCATGTCTTTAAACGAGTGCAAGGATGATAACAGTGATGGTGATAGAGGTGAGGTTGTGCAACTCACTCGGCAGCTTCCGCAGCTCGTCACAACCTGAGATTACCAGCTCCAAAATAGAGAACTCACTCACCGGTTTCTCCCGCTGGGAAAATCGCAACAATTGTTTTCTGGTTTCTCTCGCTTTGAGCGTGTAAATCGGCAGCTTCTCCGGTTTGGGACAGAGCGAGATTTTCAGCCCCGGAAGGGAGTTGAGGTTGTGCAAGTCACTCTGCAGCTTCTCCAGCCTGTTACAACCCGAGAGTGCCAGCTGCGAAAGAGAGGTGAGGTTGTGCAAGTCACTCGGCGGCTTCTCCAGCCTGTTACAACCCGAGAGTGCCAGCTGCGAAAGAGAGGTGAGGTTGTGCAAGTCACTCGGCACCTTCTCCAGCTTGTCACATTTCTCTAACCTCAATGTCTGAAGCCCGCAAGGCAAACCCAGACATTGTTGCTTCCCCCGCTTCTCTTCTTCTTTTCCATCTGATATGTCCGTCTCTGTCTCTGACCGCGTGGTCTTCTTCACCACGTTGTGGTACTACTAAGCAAACAAGTTGGCAGCATTCTTCCACCTCCAAAACACGGAGGGAGTTGAGAAAGTGTTTCCCTAAAATTAATCCCCCCAATTTCATCCATCTTCCACAATGATGTCAGTTCTTCACACCAACAAATCTTCAGTGTTTCAAGTTTCGGCAGCCCTGTAGAACTACTCCCGGAAGATGCGTGAGCTTTGGAATGCTTGCGATCCCCAAGGCTGTGATGGAGCCAAGCATCATCATTTGGTGAAGAGCCTCCACAACATTATTATCACTCGTAATATTCATTCTCGTACTGGTAGATTCAACAGCTTCTACCACATCCACCTCCTGGATTATTAAGCTGCTAGCTACTGACGGCAACAATTGACTAATATTTTACATCGTCCAATACAAGTAGGAACCTTTTTCCTTTTACTTCTTCCTTGAGTTTAGACTGAAGTTGATTCCATCCCCTCGAATCCCTGGTGATTCTGTTGACATCATAATCGTATGATACGGATACCCAGCCGTTGATATCAAAAAGCCGCGGCTCCTGCTGCTGCACGGATTCGTAGACATGACGAGCCAACCAATGCCTGGCATGCCAACAATGGGAATCACCTCCACATTTGCGCCCCTGCTGCTTTTTAACTGTTCAATTATCCTTTCCTTTTCTTGCGCCTTCCGAACGCCGGAGCATCGAACGCATGAACGGTGACTTCCAATGGTCTTTGAAAATTTTCCGGTGGTGTGGACTGTGGATGTATTGTCAGTGGCAGTCATATTCATGAGGGTTTGCGTCATACGCATCCGAACAGAAATAGGGCCCCAACGACGGTTGAGCTCATCCACGTTCTCTGAATAGTTGCCAGAATTGAATCTAGAAGCAAGATCACTTACCAAACTAGAGACAGAAATAGAGGTGCTGGTGTTGTTGAGCCTGGCCTCCGCTTCTTGCATAGCTCTGGTGTGGAATTCATCCAAGAAGTCATCGGCATCGTAAGCCCAGTCCTTGAGTTCCCCCAACCACTCATTAACAACTGTTTCTCGAACCAGCATATTCTCAGCACGGGTAATCACTGGGTTAATGATACGGAGATTCTCTTTCCGCTTGTCAAGGCCGGAACTTCTTTTTTTTTTTTTCCGTCGCGAATTTATGCAGCTCGGGAGAAGCCAGTCTGTCGAACAGCATTTGCAAGAACGCCCCCAGAAATACCTCCGCGATTGGCATTAACCCAGAGGTATTTTCTTCTGCTTTGGGATTTGCTAATTTGGTGCGAGTGCTGGGGGTTCTGAAAAACAGAGGAGCGAACTGGAGAAACAAAGGAAATTTCTATTTGGCTTGTGAATTGGAAAGCAATGGTTGCGGTCTCGCGGAAGAACGAATAATTGAATGAATAATTCTATTTGGCTTGGGATGGAGCAAAGCCGCGCCCGCGTTGGACTCCACTTCCCCGCTGTTCCATTGATGTCATACCACTAGTCACTCGGCGGGTGTATAAAATACAAAATATAAAAAACAAAATAGTGGACACCATAACGTCTATTATTAAAATTTGAAATGGCAGTGGGGGATCATTCAATTTATCTTTTTAAATTTTCTCTTTTACCCTGTTTCCTTCATTAAACAATATCGACTTTGCCGGTACACATGGATGGGTTGTGGGGTTCAACCCTTTGCACCCTTTGCTTGTTAACGTCCAGAAAAGAAAAATAGGTGCAAGAATTTAAGGTGGAACAATAGTAGAAAAAAAATAAGTGTAGAGGAAAAGAATGAAAAAAATAATTATTTGGTTGGGATAGAAAATAAATATAAATAGAAGTATTTTTAAATTTTATTGGGAGATGAAAAAAAATTAAAAAATTATAATATTATGGAAATTACCAATTTTATTTTATTAAATACGCGTTGAAAGTTATTGGTGGACAAAATTAGAAAACACAATTACTATACTGACCTTTTTCATGTATATACAAAAAATATTATACTAACATTGTGATGAGAACTGCCTGTGACGTGCGTCACGTGCACGTGTCGTGTTGCGCAAGACATCTACTATTGCTAGGACTCTTATTATATTTACTTTCCTTATCGTATTAGAAGTCTTTCCTTTTTATTACTTTCCTTTATTTAATTCGTATTAGGGTATTGTTGGATCAAGCCCAGAATTTGGATAATGCCAATAAAATCCTATGTAATTTGATTTGAGATCTTTTATGTTTCTTTAGTCATTGCAGAAGATATGTTATTAATCCGGAGATACACTTGTGAGAGCAAAGCTAAGGATAGGATACATAATCCTGATCTGGACAAAAGTGAGTGTCGTCAAACACTTGGTAAATAACCAAGTTTTCAATACATGCGAGAATAAAGAACATTCGTGCGGACTAAGTCAAAGTGATGCGGAGTAAGAATCCTGGTCCATAAGGTCGCACGAAGTAAAAGAAGATACGGAGTAAGACATCCGAGTCTTCCATACATGCGGAGTAAGTAATACTAATGCGGAATAAGGACTCAAGTCTTTATTTACACGGACTAAGGAAACTAGATGCGGAGCAAGGAATCCGGACAACTTACTTATACGGAGTAAGGAAGCGCTAGTACGGAGTAAGCACTCCGATCCCTTAGACTCGCCCGGAGTAAGGAACTTACATACGGAGTAAGGAACTTACATGCGGAGTAAGGAAGCGCTGATACGGAATAAGCCATCCGACTTTTTAAGACTCGCTCGGAGTAAGGAACTTACATACGGAGTAAGGAACTTACATGCGGAGTAAGGAAGCGCTGACACGGACTAAGGATTCCAGTACCAAATAGATACGGAGTAAGCAACCACTGACATGGAGTAAGGTTCCGAGCTTCATTAGCAACGGAGTAAGGAAAATTACATCGGACCAAGAAGATGCTACTTCAACTTACCGCATTTAAAGCTATCAGCTCGTGGCGTCCCGATGTAAGACAAACTCATTGAGAACCTGAAGAATCTTACACGTGGATCACCCGGATATGTGGACACAACCTTAATTATATTTGGGAACTCACAAAGGCACTTATACTCTTCAAACCCAAGATCTTGAGCTCCACAAACCGCAGCAGTCAAGACAGAGAGATTACCGAGGAATAGTTAGTGCTGAACGCATTCCGAAACTACAAGTTCCAAGGTTGTCTCTTAGGAATGTTTGTATAAATATTCATACTTGTACATTTGTGTGGAAGGGTGAACGAGCCTGAATTAACCCTGTGTATGCACAAGAGCTCAAAGATATAATCTAGGCTAGTGTGTGAATCCCTTTGTAAACAGAGTGTAAGAGAGTCTTGCTTCTATTTTGTTGTAATTATCTCTTGATAATAAAACAAAATACTTCCACTATCTGGTTATCTTCCGCAGTGATTCTATCACTTAACTAGATTAGTGTGGTGTCTTAAGAGATTAAAAAGAGTTTCGATAAGAGCCTATTCACCCCCCTCTAGGCTCCAAGGGACCATCAAGTGGTATCAGAGCAGTCTATTTGTTCAAAAGTAGAGATCCCACTCTTTTACTCTAAGCAATGGCCGAAGAAAGCAATATGCTATTCAACACTCGCCTTAACTCCGGAGGTACACAAGAGCCCATCCCAAATTGAAGCAGCAGTGAAAACGTTGACCCACCTCAACCTGCTGCTGCCGCCGCTCCTCAACCACGGAGTTCTGGTTTTACTCTGACGAAACCGCCCAAATTCACACCTGAGCTTTTCTCCTAGTGGAAAGCTCGCATGAAGATGTTTATGGTATGCCATGATCATCTCATGTGGCCATGTCTTCATCAAGAGATTCCAATTCCGATGACTATCGGAGAACATGGAGTTAGGAGGCCAAAGACGGATGCCGAACTTACCAACGATGAAAGAGCCTGGCAGTGCGCTAGTGAAAAGGCTCTAGCTTATGTTACATCGTCTTTGGATTCCGAGGCTTTCACGGACGTCCAGGGCTGCACGTCAGCAAAAGCTGTCTGGGATAAACTGACAATCCTCTATGAGGGGAGTCAGTCCCAAATGCAAAATGTGATATGTGCTCTCAGACAGAATTTTGAGAGTTTCAATCACAAACCTGGCGAATCCCTTGAAAGCATCTATCGGAGATTCGGCAAGCTCATTCTAGAGCTAAAAATTGTCAATGAGCACTACACTCAGTCTCAAATCAATGACAAGTTCTTTCGATTCTTGCCGGATCGCTACTACTCCAAGCAGCTCCAGATGCAAGCTGACAAAAACTGGCCATTTACTGCCCTTGAGGAAATATATGGAGAGCTTCGGACTCATGAGGTCAGATTCAGATACACTGACCGTGATGAGAAAATAGCTCGGAAAGAAAAAGGGGTAGCTCTCAAAGCTACGGAATGCTCCAGTATTCATCAAGAGGATGATACGGATGAGTCAGAGAATTCTGACTCAGACGCAGAAGAGGAAATAGCTCTTCTTGTCAAATCCTTTGAACGATTCCTTCGGAAAAGTAGAAGAGGATTTAGAAGAGGCTCCTTATCATCCAGAAGGAAGGAACGATCGGAGTCGAGCTCCCAAGAATGCTTTAACTGTGGGAAACCCGATCACTGGGCCAAGGAATGCAGATCCAAATCTAAGACAGCAGAGAAAAGTGACAAGGTTACTCCTCGATGTACCACCTCAGACAACAGCAAGAACAAGAGGAAGGCGTTCGTGACAAAGTACATCAGTGGCTCGGAAGAAGAGGAGGAATCCTCAGATGATGAGCCAACTCCTAAGCCGAACGTCTGCCTCATGGCAAATACTGAGGTACCTTCTATCTCTGAGCTCATGAGTAAATTAGAATCTCTTACTACTGTATGTGATCATGAAAAGAATGAGAGACTAATAATTACTCAAATGTACAAAGATATGGAAAGTCAGAATAAACGTCTTGAATTTACTATTACTAGACTCGAAAAGGACATCGGCCGACTTCGAGGAAAAGAAGCTTGGTATCACGATCTAAGAGCTGAAAATCATCTGTTAAATACCAATCTTTCAGGCCTAAAAGTTATAGTGAAAAGACTCGAAAATGAACTTGAACAGGAAAGGGAAATAAATCGTAAGTGGCTTAAATCCAGGGAAATAGCCTCTACATTTAGGACTGATCCGGATAATACTCGAGTCAAACCTGGCCTAGGCTCCGAATCATCAAACTCCAATGCTCAAGCTATTCAGTGTCCTCCGGATTTCACTCCAAAACTAACCAACTTATATCCTATTAGTACATCTAAACCATTGGATGGTTTCATTTCAGGTGGCACCATAGTTTATGACTGTGGAGTTGAGGTTGTTACTGCACTTCCCGAAGCGAAGCTTTGTAACTAATGATGAAGGGAAGGCTGCTGTAGTTAAAGCCAAAACTGTAGAACCCAAAAAGAAAGGAAAGGCTAAGGCTGACGCATCTAGGGCCAAGAGCGCGTCACCCAAACGCAATGGATTAGGCCACAGGGAACAGAGTAGAAAGTCTGTAAAATCTAAGAGACCTGTATCCCCTGTTTGTACTTCACATTATAGTGTCTATTCCATCTGTAAGGAAATGGGTCATTATCACTATGAATGTTGGAGTTTATCTGATAACTGGCTTTGTAATCAAATTCGAACCAATAAAGATCAGTTTAATAAAAAGGTTTCTTTGAGCAAAACAAAATCTAAACCACAAAGGAGTGTCTCTCCCAAGAAAACCCAAATAAAAGAGGCAGTTGAAACTGACAAGTTAAAGTCAACTTGGAGAGCTAAAAGTCCTAGTAAAATCAAATCCGGAACTGTTGACATTACTGCTGCTCTTTCTAACTGCCCAAAACAAGTTTGGGCACCAAAAGTGTAAACTGTTGTCTTTTAGGAGCATATCTGGAATGCATTGCCGGATCACTTGAAGTTAAAGATCAATCAAAGCAAGTGGATCCTCGATAGTGGATGCTCCGGACATATGACGGGTGATCAGACTCTGCTTATAGAAGTTAATGAAAAACGAGGTCCATTTGTCTCATATGGTGACAACAGCAAAGGTAAGACTGTCGGGTATGGCACTTTAACTAACGGCTATGTATCAATCACTAGAGTTGTACTAGTCGAAGGTTTGAAGCATAATTTGCTAAGTGTCAGTAATTTATGTGACAAAGGATTTACTGTTTGCTTTATGTCCAACTCCTGTACAGTAAGAGAAAACTTATCCGAAGATATTAAGTTATCCGGATCAAGAGATGGGGACATATACTCAGTGGTCTTAAGAAATAATTCTTCTGACCCTGTATGCTTCCTCACTAAAGCTACAGATGAAGATAATTGGTTATGGCACAAGCGATGCACACATTTAAACTTTAAGACTTTGTCTAAATTAGCGTCACTTGATCTTGTCACTGGTCTACCTAAACTCAAATTCTCCAGAGACACTCTCTGTTGAGAATGTCAACTGGGCAAACAGACCAAACATAGCTTTAAGAGCAAATCAGTTAATTCAATAACTGCTCCTCTCCAACTTCTTCATATGGACCTCTGTGGTCCTATTTCTGTTCCGTCACTGGCTGGTGCGAGATATACCCTTGTGGTTATCGATGATTTTACCAGATACACATGGGTGATGTTCCTGAAATCAAAGGATCTAACTTTTGAGCATCTAGTAGATCTTTTCAACTGGATAAGCAACTCACAAGGACTGAGCATAAAGTGCATCAGGAGTGATCATGGTACAGAATTTGATTTTTCAGAAATGAGATCATATTGTTCGAACAGGGCATACAAGATGACTTCTCTGCTCCCGAACTCCACAACAAAATGGGGTAGCCGAGCGCAAGAATCGTACTTTAGTTGAGGCTGGTAGATCCATGTTAGCAGGGGCAACGCTTTCTCTCGCCTATGGGCTGAAGCCGTGTCCACTACCTGCTATGTTCGAAACGGAACTCTAATAAATAAATCTACCATGAAAACACCCTATGAGATGTGGAGAGGACGAAAACCTTCAATTTTACATTTCAGAGCTTTTGGGTGTACTTGCTATATATTGATAAATGGCAAAGAGACCCGGAATAAATTTGAACCAAAATCTGATGATGGGATTTTTGTCGGGTACTCACTACATAGCGAGGCTTATCGGGTCTTCAATAGAAAACTTTTTAAAGTTGAAGAATCTATCCATGTGACTTTTGATGAAGCTAATCTTGATTGGTCAAAAGTTGCTTCTTCAAGTTCTAATGTGCAGGTCATGGACAGCAACATCGATTATTCGAAGTTTATGAATGTTCCTGTTACACATTCTGACCAACCACGTGGCATCAGCGAGGCACAAAGAAATTATATGGATGATGCAACGAATGACTCGGACTCCGGACTACCATTAAGCTCCGGACATACTCCTACGGATACCCAAAATTCCGGAGCACCTTCAAGTCCGTCCGGACCAGTTAACTCTGAAAGAAACAGTGTTGAAGAACCACCTAGTTCTACTGTACCTTCTAATACGGAAACATCTAGTCCGGACGAAGCTCAACCAGTAGATACACCTGAACCACCTAATCTGGCAGAGCTTCAAATTGTTCAAGATCATCCATCACATGCATAGAATTACAGATGGACCCGAAACCATCCCTCAGATCAAGTGATTGGTGATCCTACTGTTGGTGTAAGAACAAGAGTAGCCACCTCCAACATGAGTCTTTACTCGTGTTTTCTATCTCAAATAGAACCAAAGGTGGTAGATGAAGCTCTTCAGGATTCGAATTGGATAGAAGCCATGCAAGAAGAGTCAATCAATTTAAGAGAAATAATGTGTGGACCTTACTACCAAGGCCTAAGTCTCGGCAAGTCATTGGAGTTAAATGGGTGTTCGGAACAAGCTTGATACGGATGGAATAGTAATCCAGGAACAAAGCCAGGACTGGTAGCCAAAGGATATCGTCAAGAAGAAGGAATAGACTATGATGAGACCTTTGCTCCAGTAGCAAGACTTGAGGCAATCCGGATGTTCCTGGCGTATGCTTCATATGAAAACTTCATAGTTTATCAAATGGACATCAAGAGCGCATTCCTGAATGGAGATCTTCAAGAGGAGGTTTACGTAGAACAACCTCCCGGTTTCATTGAACCTAAAGCAGGACATCTAGTCTACAAACTTCGGAAAGCTTTATATGGTTTGAAGCAAGCTCCAAGAGCCTGGTACGACACACTGTCAGAATTCCTACTTGCTCACAACTTCCAAAAAGGGAAGATTGACACCACCTTATTTCTACGAAAAGAGAAAGGACACACTCTAATCGTACAGATATACGTGGATGATATCATTTTCGGATCAACGAATCCGAAGCTTTGTGAAGAGTTTGCTAAGTTGATGACAGGCAAGTTTGAGATGAGCATGATGGGAGAACTGTCCTACTTCCTCGGAATAGAAGTTAAACAATTGAAGGAAGGAATCTTCATTAATCAAGCTAAGTACACTCGCGATCTTATTAAGAAGTTTGGTATGGAAGGTTCATCTCTCGTCAAAACTCCCATGCCTGTCAGTGCCAAGTTAGATCCTGATGTGGATGGCATATCAGTAAATGTGACTGACTACAGAGGGATGATAGGATCCTTGCTATATCTCACAGCAAGTCGCCCAGACATTATGTTTGCAACTTGCATTTGTGCACGATATCAGGCGAATCCCAAGGAGTCACATATGCTTCATGTTAAACGGATATTAAGGTATCTCAAGGGAACGATGAATTTGGGACTCGGTACCCAAAGGAGTCCAACTTCACCTTATCCAGGATACTCGATGCCGACTTCACTGGATGTCGCATCGACAGGAAAGAGCACAAGTAGTACGTGTCGGTTTCATGGAAATAGATTAATTTCATGGTTCAGAAGAAGCGAATTCCGTATCAACCTCTACTCGCGAGGCGGAATACATAGGCTGCTGGGAGTTCTTGCGCACGCACTACCTGGATGCAAAGTCAACTTACCGACTACGGTTTCAACATGTCATCTATTCCACTCTACTGCGACAACACTAGTGCAATTGCTATCAGCAACAATCCTGTCATGCACCCTAAGACGAAGCATATTGAGGTCAGGTATCACTTCATACGCGACCATTTTCTCAAAAATCACATTTCCCTGGAACACGTTGCTACTGAAGATCAACTGGCAGACATACTTACAAAGCCCCTACCTGATGCAAGATTCTCTGAACTACTCATCCGATTAGGTATGCTTGACTTCTCTGCATAGCTTCACATTTAAATTACCCAATAGTATACTTACTATCAGAACATGCATTGTGCTTTTATTGAAAGTAGAAGATACATACTGACTTTAATGCTGATCATACTTACTGATTAACGGCTTCATGCTTCTGATATTAATATCAACTTCATAATGGGAGGATGCTTGCGTTTCCCGACTGAAGTCGTTTAAGCAAACATGATTAAAGTTTATATGATTCACCTCTTTCTGGTTTCATGATCTTAATTTCCACTGATCACCACATGACAAAAGCATGTTCATTTAGATTACTCTATTAACATGTATAGTTGAAGAAATGAAATGGGTTAGCTTGGAATGCCTGGTGGATGAATACTCAATCGCAGTCTGATCAGCTTCTGAAGTATAGTTTTCTAATAAGATAGACAGTGCTGTATTTCTACAAACTGGAAAGGTCAACCGAGAGGATTGCACAATCTACGGGGGAGAAAATGCTTTATATATTATTCGAGTAATACCCCCCGTATATGTCTCATGACCTCTTTCCTGGCTGTCTATTTGAGGGGGAGCCTTTCATTGAGAGGATCAAATGATCTACGAGGGAGCTTAAATTTCATCTATTACCTCAGTAATGACCCTCTAATATGTCTTGGATACTCCCTCCTCTAAACCTTTACTTCTGGATCTGACTGGACATGCTGTTTTGAATCAGAATAGTGGCATGCTTGGATGTATTTTCCTTCTTCAACCATGCATTTTAATCGGCTAATCACCTGCTTACTTTTGACATGTGTCCGCTTCCTCATCTTTCACTCATGAATCCTAATTTGGCCAAATCATATAATTTTTAATTAATCTTAGCTACGTCGTTCAGCAGGACGGTTTCGCTATGTTGACCTATATGAACTTGTGTATTTATTATCTGACATATGTCCTGATTCAGTAATATTGATCATTCTCTCGTATGTCTATTACATTCTTTGTAATGCATAAGTTCTGTTTCTTATTAGTTCAGATTATGTCATTTTTCACTGACTATTTTCTCTTATCCGTACTAATCCTTGCCTGTTAAACTTTTGTACTTTCAGTTCATTTTTTTTAAGCTACAGGTTCAGATTTTCTTTGCAACCGTATCGATAAATCTAGTCCATAGTCTTGGATTTGAAGTGTTGTGGTACTTCTCTTCTCTTCGACTTATTGACAGCAAAGGAATCTACTTTTCTCTCTCACCGCACTCTGTTACTACGGACACAGTCAATTTTTCATCCGGATACTCCTCACTCGACTATCATTGATTCCGGATGATTGTCGGTTCATTCCTCCTGGACTCCTGACACTATCAAATTGCGATAATCCATGTGTTCTTATATATCGCGTGCTTTTGAGGAAGAATCATGATAATTCATTAAATGCAAATCTCGGGATGCACAAACTTCTCCGGATGGCAAACAGCTGTTACCCTTATTTGGTCATGCCGCCTCCACGTCATTTTTTAATTCGGAGGCACATCGATATCCTAACTAATGACATCAGCTTGTCAAGCGGTTCCCTGTTTCACTCGCCAAATTCCTAGACCCGCTGACATTTACGGACTCGGTCTTATATATTCTGCCCCTTTCCTGTGAAGCACGAGTGTTACCCTTTCAAAATCCCTAAACCTCTCGTTGCTCCTTCAATCGCCAAGACCTCACCTTTCCTCTCGTCCTTCAACCTTCATCTACAATGGCACCCAGAATTTCTCTATCCGGCGTTAATCCTGGCCATCTGGTCGATTGGAGTGCCGTCTCTAACCCTCCGGACTAGTTTTTCCAACTTTGCCCTTTACTCGAAGCCTCGCATATACTCAACTTGATCTCCAATCCTGTTGATCTTCTTATCGACGACATTATTGAGTATTACCAAAGGATTCGCTGTACCACCGACTCCATCATCTCCTATGTTCGGGGTGAATCCATCATCATCACTCCCGCCGTTCTCCGTGCTGCTCTCCACCTACCCCCGGTGAACCACAGTGCCCAAATGCTGATCCAATGGCGGCTTCTATGGGTTGCACCCAAAAAGGCAAGGAATACAAGGTGAAATCCTTCCAAGGTCGCTATCGCTGTATAACGACCATATTGAGTCGCTGTTTACTGGCTCGTACTTCAGCTCTGGACTCGGTTCCTTACAATCTTCTCCTAGCCATGTACGGCGTTTTTGAAGGTCTTCCGATGGACTGGGGGACGTTCTTGTTTCGACTGCTGCAGAATGGTCCCAAGAACCATTCCTTCGGGCGCATACTCAGTATTGTCTTCCGGCATCTTCATCCGGACCATTTCGCCCACAATGACGCTGTTCCATTTCCCTTGGCTTATTTCTTCCATTATTTTACGCCGGATGGGAACATGATAGCCCGCCGTCCCTCTGCAGCTCTTCGCATTCTCCGTGCCTTAGAACAACAAGGCAGTTCTGTTGGTGACCCCTCCGACAGCCAAGCCCCTGATGTTAGTTCTGCACCCCGATCCTCCCGGATTCGGTCCGTTGCAGCACCTTCTCTTTCTCGGGCCTCCCAGCACAGCGTTCGTGCCGACTCATCCGAGGTTGCGGGGCCATCTCAGCGCAGTGCCCCTAAAGCTGTTTCCTCAGCCCCCTCTGCTGCGGATGTCCCCACTCCCTCCACCTCCGCTATTGCTGCCGCGGTTGATACCGCTGTTGCTGCCGCCACTACTGATGTCCCGGTCTTTACTCCGGAAGCTCCCTTGCCTCCCCTCCCTTAACCCCGAGATTATCTTGACCATCTCTCCGCCGACACCTTAACGAACCTATGGCTCCGTTTTAGCCTTGCCCACACCGCCTCCATTCCTGACAACGATCTTCGGGTGTTTTACACGCGCCATACCCAATCCCCGGAGACCATGATCATCTGGACAACTTACTTATACGGAGTAAGGAAGTGCTAGTACGGAGTAAGCACTCCGATCCCTTAGACTCGCCCGGAGTAAGGAACTTACATGCGGAGTAAGGAAGCGCTGATACGGAATAAGCCATCCGACTTTTAAGACTCGCTCGGAGTAAGGAACTTACATGCGGAGTAAGAAAGCGCTGACACGGACTAAGGATTCCAGTACCAAATAGATACGGAGTAAGCAACCACTGACACGGAGTAAGGTTTCGAGCTTCATTAGCAACAGAGTAAGGAAAATTACACCGGACCAAGAAGATGCTACTTTAACTCACCGTATTTAAAGCTATCAGCTCGTGGCATCCCGATGTAAAACAAACTCATTGAGAACGTGAAGAATCTTACACGTGGATCACCCGGATATGTGGACACAACCTTAATTATATTTGGGAACTCACAAAGGCACTTATACTCTTCAAACCCAAGATCTTGAGCCCCACAAACCGCAGCAGTCAAGACAGAGAGATTACCGAGGAATAGTTATTGCTGAATGCATTCCGGAACTACAAGTTCCAAGGTTGTCTCTTAGGAATGTTTGTATAAATATTCATACTTGTACATTTGTGTGGAAGGGTGAACGAGCCTGAATTAACCCTGTGTATGCACAAGAGCTCAAAGATATAATCTAGGCTAGTGTGTGAATCCCTTTGTAAACAGAGTATAAGAGAGTCTTGCTTCTATTTTGTTGTAATTATCTCTTGATAATAAAACAAAATACTTCTACTATCTGGTTATCTTCCGCAGTGATTCTATCATTTAACTAGATTAAAAAGAGTTTCGATAAGAGCCTATTCACCCCCCTCCAGGCTCCAAAGGACCATCAGGTATTTCAGTATTTTACTTTAGTTTTCTTATTATAATAGGTTTCCAATTCCTAATTACTAGCTTACCTATAAATAGGCCTTGTCTATGACAATTTATGTATTTAGATTATTGGCTATTGGCAATTATAAACTCTCATATTAGAGGTTTATACTTATTTTTGGCTTTTTCAGTTAATTACTTGAATTGCTTGGGCTAGAGTTTGGGTATTCGGTTATCCTTCTCTAGATTGTCGTTGAATCCTAATCAAGGTCCTCAACAATTTGGTGCTTTCATTGAGAGGTCCTCACTAAGATTTCTCGATTTTATCTCACGTTCTTCATCAGCAATAACGGAGGAGGTGACAAAGACGAACAAACAACGGTTCGAAGCCCTGAAGCATTTTGTTACAGAACTTTCGACGACAATGGCGGAGATGGCTCATTCTCAAGATATAACCAACCAGAATATTAACTGTCTTCTCATTGCTAGCAAGGGCAAGGAACTAGTCGGAGGACGGATAACTCATGAAGACGATCGTCGATCATAACGATCTACAAAGGAGGCTGATGATTCATCAGATGCTGCATACAATCCTTACCATGGCCATCTTAGGCATGGTGGGCATGTGGAGCGAGGTCCGATGGTTGTTGAGCGGTGGTTGCGATATGATCCAGTCAATGGAGAGAACATAGATGACTATGAATTTGATGAGATATCCAACAGGACAAACCATGGACAGAGACCAATCTATGAACATCGAAGGGGACATAGGCATGACACTGATAATTTTGATGGCGATAGACGCCGTGATTGGGGTCCAAGGAAACCAAAGATCGAGTTCCCGCACTTTAAGGGAGGCGATCCATATGAGTGGCTGGATAAAGCAGCTCACTACTTCCGAGTTTTCGAGGTATCCAGAGACAACCGAGTTGCAGTGGCCTGCATGTATTTGGATGTGAAGGCCAACACTGGTGGCGTTGGATCAAGGCCCAGTATGAACAAGATGGGTGGCGGTTGGGATGGTCAGCATTCGAGCGAGAGTTCCTAATCCAATAGGGACCCTCTCTAGTTGTCAATCATCATGGGCAACTAGCCAAATTGAAGCAATACAGCAAAGTTGCTGACTATGTAGAGGAGTTTCGATGACTCCAAATTCTTGTTCGTGGTTGGTCCGAAGAGTCTTTGTTGGGTACCTTTATCGAAGGGCTAAAGCCATGGATAGCACGAGAACTGAAGCTGAAGCAACCTCAACAACTAACTGAGGCCATGAGAATGGCAGAAGTCTTGGAGGGGAGTTACCATAGCGACAAGAAGTTTGCTAAGGAGGATTTCGGAGACACTAGTGTCAAAGCAGAACTTGTGGAAGACTCTCAAGCAGCAAAAGTGCCCAATGAAGGTGGATTCAAGAGGGACAACAAGAAAAGTCGAATACTTTCATATGAAGAGGTTAATGAAAGAGCTAAGAAAGGTCTCTGCTTCAAATGCGGCGAGAAGTGGGACAAGGGCCATCGGTGTCACACTGGGAAGGTGTTCTTGATCGATGATTCCAGCTCAGTCGATGAAGACAACATCAGTGATGGTGGTGAATTGAGGTTAGCTAAAGTCGAAGAACATACTTATAACGCTGAGTTATCTCTTGATGCTATGACAAGGGGATTAAAGCCAGTTACTATAAGGTTCATGGCGTGGATCGGAACTCATGAAGTTTCGTTGCTTATAGACTCTGGTTCTACTCACAATTTCATCAGCACTGATATCATAGAGAAGGTTGGAATAGAAGGTTCTACCCTAGAACCTTTTGTGGTGAGAGAGGCTAGTGGAGAAAAATTACAATGCGAGAAAATAATTCAAAATGCAAAGATAAATGCTCAAGGAGTCAGGATCACTACTAATTTGCATGTGTTATCTATGGTGGGAGTTGATGTGGTTCTGGGCACTGCGTGGTTAAAAAGTATCGGAAAGGTTGTTACTGATTATCGAGCTATGACAATGGATTTCAAGTTGGATGGAAGAAAAAGAACTTGAGCAGCTTTACCGCTTAAGGAGGAACACCAGTGCGATGCTAAAAAAGGCAAGCAGCCTTGTGGCGCTCAGTGTTTCGCGATGGTAGTTGATGGAGATTGGCGTGAAGCTTCTTGGAGTAACTTGTTCAAGTTAGGGGACCATGATCCAAAACTTTCCCTTGAGGACAAGGGAGTCTTTGAAGGGGGGGGGGGGGGGGAATGATGAGAACTGCCTGTTATGTGCGTCACATGCACGTGTCGTGTTGCGCAAGACATCTACTATTGCTAGGACTCTTATTATATTTACTTTCCTTATCGTATTAGAAGTCTATCCTTTTTATTACTTTCCTTTATTTAATTCATATTAGGGTATTTCAGTATTTTGCTTTAGTTTCCTTATTAGAATAGGTTTCCAATTCTTAATTACTAACTTACCTATAAATAGGCCTTGTCTATGACAATTTATGTATTCAGATTATTGGCTATTGACAATTATAAACTCTCATATTAGAGGTTTATACTTATTTTTAACTTTTTCAGTTAATTACTTGAATTGCTTGGCCTAGAGTTTGGGTATTCGGTAATCCTTCTCTAGATTATTGTTGGATACTAATCAAGGTCCTGAACACATTGAGAGCAATTGTACATACCCATTACCTTTTTGTCTCTACTAAGTACTGAAGAAGTAAAATGTTATAAGCCCGTTTGGTATGTATTTTGAAAAAATTATTTTCAAATATACACTTGAATTTGGATTTAAAAATTGATTTCAATTCTATTTTGAAACCAACGATCATGAGCAAAATGTGTTTGGTATGTTCTTTTCAAATATGAACTAAAAAGAGTTTTAAATTTTAATCCTCGTTTGGCACGTTAAATTCACATTAGTTTCACCGTGTAGTTCATCGGAATCTCGTTAATGATTTTTCCCTCTTTCCTTTATCACATTCGTACATCTTCTCCCCTACCGAGATCCTCACCTCAGCGTCCATATCCCGCGGCGCTGGCCCTCTTCACCAACAACATCTTCCATGGATCTCTCGCATCCCTGATGAAATTTCCTCCACGTTTGCCCTTTTGAATGATATCTTTTCCATATCAGTCAAAGCTTTTAGCACCTGTGAAATAGGAGGTAAACGCTATGTATAATTTCTATTTACACGTAAGTGTAAAAAATAAACGAGATGAGCCCACCACTAAGCCAAGCTGCTCTTCACATCAGAGAAATGATTGAGTGGCAGACACAACTTTTCGTTTCTTCATTCTTTGTTTTCTTTTCTACATTTGACACAATTCACGAACACACGAATGATGGAAAGAGTGATGCAACTTGCCCAAATCTTTCCATAACTAATGGATCCAACTTCTTGGTTTTATCTCCATGTTCACACGTAACATTTCGTTTTGCAACAAAAGGAATTAACTATGACTGTGATTATTAGCAAACACCTTGTTAGGTTATGTTTTGATTTAGTAGGAGTATTTTAAAAAATATAATTATTTTAAATTTTTTAAAGTTTAAATTAATTTATATTATTTATAAAAAATTGAATTATTTAAATTTACTATTTTTAAAAATAATCATTTTAGTTATTCTCATTAGCTTGTTTTAATCTAACATAACTATATTTTTTTGGTACAATACAGTATCTTAATTAATATGATAGTGTTGGATAAAACTCAGAATTTGGATGATACGGAAAAAACCCTATGTAATTTAATTTAAGACCTTGTATGTTTATTCTTAGTTGTTGCAGAAGATATAACCTTAATCCGGACCTTCACTCGTGAGAGCAAAGCTAAGGACAGGATACATAATCCTGATCCAGACCAACGTGAGTGACGTTAAACACTTGGTAAATAACCAAGTCTTCATATAAATAAGGATCACTCGTGTGGACCAAATGCTTAAAGTTACGGACTAAGAAAACCGCGTCTTATACTTAGATGGACTAAGTTAAATAGATGCAGAATAAGAATCCTAGTCTACATCTTGCACGGAGTAAGAGAAAATTGCCGCGGAGTAAAAAGCTAAGTCTTCCACTCAAACGGACTAAGGACATGAAGACACGGAGTAAGGAATCCGAGTCTTTCATTCATGCGGAGTAAGGAACGACTTATGCGGAATAAGAACCCAAGTCCTTTGTTCGCATGGAGTAAGGAAAAGAGATGCGGAGTAAGGAATCCAGACCTTTTACTCAAGTAGATTAAGGATGCGCTAACACGGAGTAAGCTCTCCGAAATTCTCATTCATATGGAGTAAGGAAGTGCTGACACGGAATAAGGATTCCAGTATAAAATTGATACAGAGTAAGGATCCGAGCTTCATTAACACGGAGTAAGGAATCTTACGACGGATTAAGAAGACATTGCTTTACTTTATCGGCTTCATATTTAAAGTTATCAACTCGTTGTGTTTCCGATGTAAGACAAACATGTTGAAAATCTAAATCATCTTACACATGGAACACATGGAGATGTAGATAGAGCTTTAATTGCACTTAGGATCATGCAACGTAATTCAATTTTAAAGACCCAAGATCTTGAGCTCCACATCCGCAACAATTAAAGAAGAAATATTTCCAAGAAGAATACAATGCTATATGGTGCTCGGAAGATCATGTTCCAAGAATGTCTTCCAACGGATGGCTATATATACAAAGATTTGTATATTTTCATATGTATACGCGTAAATGTACAAGAGCTCTTAGAGATTATATTGGATAGTGTGTGAGCAATTGTAAACAGAGTGTAAGAGAGTTTTCAGTAGATCGAAAAGCTTTATTAGCTTTAATCTGATATATTTTGTTGTAATTATCTTTTGATAATAAAATAAAATACTTCCACTATCTTGTTATCTTCCGCACTGATTCTATCCTTTAACCAGATAAGTGTTGTGCCAAAGACGAAAAAGAATTTTCGATTAGAGCCTATTCACCTCCCTCTAGGCTCCAGGGACCAAGTGGTATCAGAGCAAGTCTACCTACTTAAAGTAGAGATGCCACTCTTTCTCTCTCTCAACAATGGCCGAAGAAAGCAGTATGTTGTTCAATGATCGCCTTAATTCTGGAGGTACACAAGAGCCCCCTAACCTTAGTAGCAGTGAAAGTATTGATCCGAGCACAAGTACTCAACCTGCTACTCCCACTGCTCCTCAACAATGGAGTTCTGGTTTCACTCTGACTAAACCGCCAAAGTTCACACCTGAGCTTTTCTCCCAGTGGAAAGCTCGCATGAGAATGTTCATGATATGTCATGATCATCTCATGTGGCCATGTCTTTATCAGGAGCTACCTATTCCAATGACTAGAGAAAATAGAGTTAGAAGGCCAAAGACTGATGTTGAACTCACCAACGAGGAAAGAGCCTGGCAGTATGCTAGCGAAAAGGGTCTAGCATACGTAACATCGTCTTTGGACTCCGAAGCTTTCACGGACGTCTAGGGCTGCATGACAGCAAAAGCTGTCTGGGATAAACTGACAATCCTCTATGTGTCACGCCCCGAATTTCCAACCCGAAGAAACCGGTTCGTGACTCCCCTTTACCCACGCGGTGGATAAGGGGTTAGGATACAATTCCACATAGGACATCATACACTTCCACATTAGATATTCAAGGACAGAATCATATATCTTTATTAAACTCAAATATCATTGACATCATTTCCCCATTGGGTTTACAATGGTTGCACAAAATAATATAAAACAAAACACAGCAGATAACCTAGTCTTCCACCTTGATGTTCCCTCCTAACGTCTATAGGTTCCTAAAAGGAAAACAAATCACCATAGGAGGGGTGAGCAACTACAGCTCAGTAGGGATCATGTCTCCCCAACCCATCCCATGCTCCTAGCATCTACATGAAAACGTGCACAAGTGCAGTGTCGTGGCAATAATATATAAATAGGTTATAATCAACATTTATAAATATGTCAACACACAAACAAACCACAAAGGCGCGTACAACCATTTTCATAGCCGCACAGGCTTCCACAACTATAGCCACACAGGCTACCATAGTCCCACATAGCGCATTAACAAGCATAACACAATAACATACATTCACATTACATCAAATAACACATGTATTCAACAACCATCACCCAAACCAAAATTATCACATCCACTTATTATGTTCTCAAACATGACTCCCCTGGAAACCCCAAGGTTTCCCCACGAGGCCTTACCGCGGAACCTACCCTCACGAACTCAACTGCTGAACGAATAGCGCAGATAACCCAATGGCCTCCAAGGTCCGCTACCACGCGAACGAACCCGAAAATCCCCACCCCGGACTCATCATCATACCCAAACATGACTTGCCATTGAAGGCCAACATTCATATAGGAGATCACACCTAAATGAATATATATATATATATAAACACAAATAATCTAAAATCATCTACCTCAAGACTTAACCCAAGAATAGGTTCAAGAAAGAACAAAATCCCTACCTTAGAAAGAACCTCCTTGCTCTTGCTCCCCCACTAGATGCCGTCCACCCACGCGGACACAACGACAACGATCAAGAGAGGGTTCTCTCTCTCTCTCTCTCTCTCTCTCTCTCTCTCTCTCTCTCTCTCTCTCTCTCTCTCTGCGACGGCTAACAAAAATGAAGAACCCTAAAAGAAAGAGATCTCCTTTTAAATATCACAACACTTATCAAAACGACATAGTTTTGATAAGTGAAACATAATCCTCTAATAAAACACAACGCTTATCAAAACAACGTAGTTTTGATAAGTGAAACATGTTCTAACCTTCCCGCTTCCACACAGGACAAAATACCCATAATTCAAATATGGTCCTTTGGAAAAAGATTATCAGCATAACAAAACGAAGGAGACAGTGCAGAAACATGGCTGCACGTGACAAAGACCATTGTCACGTGTAACCTCCAAATGGCCTAGGATTTTTTCACTAGCTTTAGAACTTTTACTAGAAGGCTCCCATGCAAAAATACCACTACACGTGACAAAGGCCATTGTCACGTGCAACCTCTAAGTGCTCCCTCTTGAGCTCATGTCTTGCCTCATGCTTCCTCATCAATATACAAAGTGTTCTAGCTGATGTGTATGAGAAGAAATCTCCCAAAAACTTGACAATTGCCACTCAAAAGGCATAACTATGACTAACTCCTCACATCCCTAAACACGGGTCATTACACTATGAGGGAAGTCAGTCCCAAATGTAGAACGTCATCTGTGCTCTCAGACAGAACTTTGAGAGCTTCACTCATAAACCTGGTGAATCCCTCGAGAGCATCTACTGGAGATTCGTCAAGCTCATTCTCGACCTGAAAACTATCAATGAGCATTACACTTAATTCAAAATCAATGACAAGTTTTTTCGCTCCTTGCCGGATAGCTACTACTCCAAGCAGCTCCAGATGTAAGCAAACAAGACCTGGCAATATGCTCCCCTTGATAAACTATACAGAGAGCTACGGACTTATGGGGTTAGGTTCAAATACACTGACCGACTGACCGAGATAAGAAAATAGCTTAGAAAGAAAAGGGGGTAGCTTTTAAAGCTACGGAATGTCTGAGCATACAACGCGATGATGATACGGAAGAGTCAGAGAACTCTGACTCGGACGTTGAAGAAGAAATAGCTCTTCTGGTCAAATCCTTCAAGCGGTTCGTGAGAAAAAATAGAAAAGGATTCAGAAGAGGCTCCTCATCATCATTAAGAAGAAAGGAGCGATTGGAGTCTACTTCCCAAGACTGCTACAACTGTGGGAAACCAGGTCACTAGGCCAAGGATTATAAATCAAAATCAAAGACGGCCGATAAAAGTGACAAGGTTAAACCCCGACACTCCACCTTAGAAAACAATAAGAACAAGAGGAAAGCATTCGTCATGAAGTACGTCAGTGGCTCGAAAGAAGAGGAGGAATCCTCTAATGATGAGCCAACCGAGAAACCGAACGTCTGCCTCATGGCAAATACTGAAGTACCTTTTATCTCTGAGCTTATGAGTAGATTA
The DNA here is from genome assembly GCA_023512835.1 of Taxillus chinensis. Classification (NCBI taxonomy): domain Eukaryota; kingdom Viridiplantae; phylum Streptophyta; class Magnoliopsida; order Santalales; family Loranthaceae; genus Taxillus; species Taxillus chinensis. The sequence continues at coordinate 2,146,301 of CM042090.1, read as the reverse complement.
GAATCTCTTACTGCTGAACGTGATCACAAAAAGAATGAGAGACTAATAATTACTCAAATGTACAAAGACATGAATGGTCAGGCTAAACGTCTTGAATACACTGTCTCTAAACTTGAAAAAGACATAGCTGACTTTAGGAGTAAAGAGGCTTGGTATCACGATCTAAGAGCTAAAAATCATTTGATAAATACCAACCTAAACGGCCTAACTGTTAATCTTAAAAGACTCAAGAATGAACTTGAAAAGGAAAAGAAAATAAATTGTAAGTGGCTAAAATCAGGGGAAATAGCCTCTACGTTTAGGACTGATCCGGATGATATTTGAGTTAAACCTGGCCTTGGCTCCAAAACATCAACCCTCACATAAGCTACTGAGTGTCTCTCGGACTTTATTTCGAAACTAACAAACCTTTATCTTGTTAGTACATTGTTGGATAGTTTTATTTTAGGTGGCACCATAGTTTATGATTGTGGAAGAGAGGCTGTTACTGTTAATCCCGAAGTAGTAGTACCCATACCTAAAAATGAAGGGAAGGCTGCTGCAGTTAAAGCCGAAATTGTAGCACCTAGAAAGAAAGGAAAGGCTAAGGCTGATGCATCTAGGGCCAAGAGCGCGTCACCCAATCGCAAAGGACTAGGCCATAGGGAACAGAGTAGAAAATTTGTTAAACCTAGGAAACCTTTATCCCCTATTTTGGCTTCACATCATAGTGTCTGTTCCATTTGTAGAGAAATAGGCCATTATCACTATGAGTGTTGGAGTCTATCGGATGACTGGCTTTGTAATCAAATTCCTATTAATAAAGATGAGCTTATCAAAAAGGGTTCTTCTAGCAAATCTAAATCTAAATATCAAAGAAGTAACTCTCCCAAGAAAATCCAAATAAAAGAAGCAACTGATACTTATAAAGTAAAGTCAACATGGAAAGCTAAAGTTTCTAACAAAGCAAAATTCGAAACTGTTGACATTGTTATTATTTTTCCTAACCGCCCGAGACAAGCTTGGGCACCAAAAGTATAATTTGTTGTCTTGCAGGAGCATCTCTGGAATTCATTGCCAGATCACTTGAAGTCAAAGATCAATCAAAGCAAGTGGATACTCGATAGCGGATGCTCCGTACATATGATGGGTGATCAGTCTCCGCTCATAGACATTACTGACAAACGAGTGTTGGATCAAGCCCATAATTTGGATAATGCGGATAAAACCCTATGTAATTTGATTTAAGACATCACATGTTTATTCTTAAGTTATTGCAGAAGATATGATCTTAATCCGGACCTTCACTCGTGAGAGAAAAGATAAGGACAGGATACATAATCCTGATCTGGATCGTTGTGAGTGTCGTTAAACACTTGGTAAATAACCAAGTCTTTATACGGAATAAGGATCACTCATGCGGACCAAATGCTTAGAGTTATGGAATAATGAATCCACGTCTTACAGTTTAAACAGACTAAGTCAAATAGATACGGAATAAGAATCCCAGTCTATATCTCGTATGGAGTAAGAGAAAGTTATTGTGGATTAAAAAGCTAAGTCTTCCACTCAAGTGGACTAAGGACAAGAAAACACGGAGTAAGGAATCTGAGTCTTTCATATATGCAGAGTAAGGAATGACTTGTGCGGAATAAGGACCCAAGTATTTTATTCGCACGGAGTAAGGAAAATAGATGCGGAGTAAGCAATCTGAACCTTTTACTCAAGCAGAGTAAGGATGCATTGATACGGAGTAAGCCATTTGGACCTTTTAACTCATGCAGAGTAAGGAACTTGTGCGGAGTAAGGAAGTGCTGATACGGAGTAAGCTCTCCGGACTTCTCGTTCATACGGAGTAAGGAAGCACTGACACGGAATAAAGATTCTAATATCAAACTGAGACGGAGTAAGCAACCACTGACATGGAGTAAGGATCCGAGCTTCATTAACATGGAGTAAGGAACTTTACGATGGATTAAAAAGACGCTACTCAAACTTATCAGCTTTGCCTTCAAAGTCGTTAGTGCCGAAGAACCTCAAAGTACTTCTAGAACTGTTCATCATACGGATATAACTGGCCCGGAAGAAGCTCAACCAGCCGATGTATATAATCCACCCGATCTGGCAAAGCTTCAAATCATTGACTACTCACCACCACTTGCGCAGAACTATAGGTGGACTAGAAACCACCCATCAGATCAAGTGATTGGTGATCCTACTGTTGGAGTAAGAACAAGGGCAGCCACCTCCAACTTGTGTCTCTACTCTTGTTTCTATCATAGATAGAGCCAAAGGTGGTGGATGAAGCCCTTCAAGATTCAAACTGGATAGATGCTATGCAAGGAGAGCTTAATCAGTTCAAGAGGAACGAAGTGTGGATGCTTGTACCAAGGCCTAGGTCGCAACAAGTCATTGGAGTTAAATGGGTGTTCCGGAACAAACTTGATAGTAATGGAATAGTAATCCGGAACAAAGGACGACTGGTAGCCAAAGGATATCATCAAGAAGAAAGCATTGATTATGACGAAACCATTCCCATATAAGGCTATTCAAACCAAGAAGCTAGCGGATGAGGCAATTCAGCAGGAGGTCTTGGATATATTTAAAAGGATGGAGATCAACATTCCATTATTGGAGGCCAACAAGCAAATCCCTAGATATGCTAAATTCCTGAAGAAACTATGTACTAATAGGAAAAGAAACCTAAAGGGAGTTGAAAGAGTCAACCTTGGGAGGACACTTTCAGCACTCATCACACCTTCTCCTCCCATGCCTTCAAAGTGTGAAGACCCTGGCACCTTCACTATTCCATGTACCATTGGGGCACTTCACTTTTTTGATGTTTTGTGTGACTTGGGCGCCTCTATCAATGTCATGCTATATTTTGTTTACTCTTCTCTTCACATTGGGGAGCTTAAGCCAACACAAGTGGTGGTTCAATTGGCTAATAGATCCACAGTTGGTCCAACAAGTATTCTTGAAGATGTTCTAGTTAGAGTAAGAGATGTCATCTTTGCCGCTGATTTCTATGTTCTCAACATGGAAGAGGACTTGGCGAACTCCCATGCTCCTATCATTCTTGATAGGCCATTCCTTAAAACTACCAAAACCATCATTGATGTTTACCAAGATACGCTTTCTATGAAGTTTGGTGATGAAATTATTAGATTCAATATTTTAGACTTCGTAAAGCGTCCCTCTAGTGAGCATAACGTCTTATTCCTTTCACATATTGAACCACCATATGATATTGATTCTAACATTGGTTTTAGTGATGTATATGATTTTGATGATGAGGTGGATTATGATGATGAGTTGAATGCTTTATTTTCTGATGATATTGCACTTGTTCACTCTATTTTTTCTTGTGCACAAATTTATACACCTAGCATGTTTCCTTCCATACAACATCCACATACACTTGAATTGAAACCTTTACCTAATAACTTGAAATATGTCTATTTGATGAATGAAGATAGATTACTTGTTATCATTTCTAGTAATTACCTAGCAGACCAAGATACCAAACTATTGGCTCTCTTGAGGGACAACATTAAGGCAATAGGTTAGACATTAGCTGATATTCTTGGACTTAGCCCATCCACTTGTATGCATAGGATTTTCTTAGAAGATGGTGCTAAGCCAGTGAGGCAGCCCCAAAGGAGGCTTGTTGGATCAAGCCCAGAATTTGGATGATGTAGATAAAACCCTATATAATTTGATCTGAGACTTTGGTTGTTTTATCTTAAGTTGTTGCAGAAGATATGATTTTAATTTGGACCTACACTCGTGAGAGCAAAGCTAAGGACATGATACATAATCCTAATCCGAACAAGAGTGAGTGTCGTCAAAATACTTGGTAAATAACCAAGTCTCTCCTTCATATGGAATAAGGATCATTCGTGCGGACTAAACACTTAGTGCTACGAACTAAGGAAACTGCGCCTAATACCTTAAATGGACCAAATCAAATAGATGCGGAGTAAGAATCCTAGTCTACAAGTCGCATGGAGTAAGACATAGTATCGCGGAGTAAAAGGCTAAGTCTTCCACTGAAGCGGACTAAGGAAAAGAAGACACGGAGTAAGAAATCCGAGTCTTCCATACATGCAAAGTAAGGAATGACTTGTGCAGAATAAGGACCTGAGTCTTTATTTGCACGGAGTAAGGAAACTAGATGCGGAGTAAGGAATCCAAACCTGTTACTCATGCGGAGTAAGGATGTGCTGATACGGAGTAAGTCATCTGATCCTTTAACTCACGCAGAGTAAGGAACTCCTGCGGAGTAAGCACTCTGACCTTCTCATTCTTACGGAGTAAGGAAGCGCTGACACGAAATAAGGATTCCTGTACTAAATTGATACGAAGTAAGCAATCACTGACACGGAGTAAGGATCCGAGCTTCATTAACACGGAGTAAAGAACCTTACACCGGATTAAGAAGATGTTGCTTTAACTTATCTGCTCACATTCCAAGTCACCAGCTCGCTGCTTCCCGATGTAAGACAAACTCGTTGAGAACCTAAAGCATTTTACACATGGATCACGCAGATATATGGACACAACTTTAACTGAACTTGAGAACTCACAAAGGCACTTATGCTTTGCAAACCCAAGACCTTGAGCTCCACATCCGCAGCATTCAAGGCAGAGAGAATTCTGAGGAACAGTCAATGCTGCACATAGTCCCGAAGAACAAGTTCCAAGATTGTCTCTCAAGGATGTTTTTATATATATATATATATATATATATTGTAACACTTGTACATTCTGGGGGGTTAAAGGTGTTGATCGTTCGTGAGTTTGAAATAAATGTGTATGTACTAGAGCTCATTGAGATCATAGAGGCTAGTGTGTGAGTCATTTTGTAAACAGAGTGTAAGAGAGTCTTGCAGTAGATCTAAAGGCTTTACAAGCTTTAATCTCCTTCTATTTTGTTGTACTTATCCTTTGATAATAAAACAAAATATTTCCACTATCTGGTTATCTTCTACATTGATTCTATCTCTTAACCAGATAAGTGTAGTGCCAAAGAGTGAGAAAAGAGTTTTCGATAAGAGCCTATTCACTCCCCTCTAGGCTCCCAGGGACCAACAAGGCTAAACCTTACTTTACTAAAAGTTATTAAGAAAGAGGTAGAAAGATTATTTGCAGTTGGCATTATTTATCCAATATTTGATTCTCAATGGGTTAGCCCTATCCAAGTGGTACCCAAGAAGACTGGGTTCACCGTGGTGAAAAATGAGAGGGGGGAATTAGTTCCTATATGAATCCAGAATAGCTGGCGAGTGTCATCATCGGTTTTTGTCCGGGCCATAACCGAATGATGAAATGTATAGAGTCACCACCAACTATTTTTGGGGTGCAGTTGGTCACCTAAAATGTGGGTGGTCTATGTTACCAGAGATGAGGGTTCGGGGGTTGGTTACGTGTAGGGAAGAATTAGCACCCCTATAACGCCCTTTCAGTACCTATAGGAGGAGGAGGTTTCTATTTGTTTTTCACTATTTTGACTGAGTGAAGACATTATTGTTTTCCTAAAGTCTATGTTTTTTATTTTGCTAAGTTATTTGTCAAAGTTATGGTTAAAATTAATGTATCCTAAATTTCTAAAGGGAATCCTAAAAGTTTTGTTTTGCTTTTTATTTAAAGTGGAAATGAAATCCTAAAAATTAAAATATGTTTTTTTTTTCACAATTTTTTTGGTTTGAAAACATTTTTGTTTTTTTTAAAAACATTTTGTTATTTTTTTTGTAGTTTTTTTTTGGGTTTTTGAAAACTCTCTTTTTTGTTATTTTTTGTTTTGAAAGAATTGAACCTTAATCACAAGTTAAAACTTAAAAATGCATATTTGTGTTTTTTTTGCTATAACTAAATGCACACACATATCAAAATAAATGTGGAGTGTGTGAGTGTGACATCCACAAATTAAATAACAATTCACTCTTTTTTTTTTTTTTTTTTTTCTCTATTTTCGCTTTTTTTTTTGCTTTGATTTTTACATATTACAATTATACACAACAAAATAAACAAAACAAACGATTACATTGCTAAAACAGAGGAAAAAACAAAATACAAATAATAGAAATGAAATTTAACAATGTAGCACAGGAGGTAACGAAACCGACTTTATCGATATTGGCAGCAGTACTACGTATGAGCTATCCTGTTGGCGTCAGTAGTGCTAAAAGAACCTCCGAATCTAGTCGACAAATGTGAGCTCGCCTTGTGCAACGCGCCAGAGTTTGGCTGGATTTGAAAACTGATGTTGGAGATGGACTGGCACTGAGGAAGGATTGGAGAAAAGCTCTTGGGAATTTTTTTGGTGGTTTTGGTTTTTCGTGGTTTTTTTTTGGTGCGCGCTCTAGACTGGGGTGTTTTCTGGTCGTAAGACTGGGCAAAGGAAAAGAGCTTGGGCATAATCCTCTCTGGGCGTGAAGACTCTCTTGGTCCTCTCTCCCTTGGATAGTAGATAGACGACTTGATTTAAAGGGGTTGGCGATCTTTGGTTGGACCATCATTATTATGCATTTATTGCTCTATTATGAATGCCAACATTTTTAATTGCAAGATTCTGGCTTTTGTTTGGTGGTTGGACGACCTGTGCGTAAAATGGGGTAGCTCGTGATTGCTTTTTCGTTCTTTTGTGAGCACATGCGTCTAACAGGTATTGAAAAGCATCTCTGACAATTGCCAGGTAATAAAAATGTGTCCCGTGAATAATATGGGAGAGCATCCACGGATATAAGGCCAAACAGCGAAAGTCAAAGGTTAATAGGGTCGAAGTGTTGGCAGGTCGGAGTGTCGGCAGGGTCGAAGGTCAGTGGTCGAAGGTCAAAGGTTAACGGGTCGAAGGTCGACGGTCGAAGGTCAACACTCGAAGGTCAAGGGTCAAAGGGGCGAAGGGTCAAAGTTAGGGTTAAAGGTCAAGGATCGAAGGGTTAAAGGTTAATCGAATGTCATGTAAAGACTCGTATTTGGGTAGTTTTGAGAGATAGCCATTCTATGGGAATGCAACTATTTGGACAGTAATGTAGTCGTCGATATGAGCATTTTGACTGTACCTGAGCCCGATTCCGAGTCGGGGCCCCGTTTGACCCGATTGTTGACTTTTTGGGGTTTATTGGTTGACTTTGCGTTTGGGCAGTCATGTGGGTGTGATATTATCTGTATAGTGTTGTGCTCATCATTTCGAGCGTTTTGATAGTAATTTGACTCAATTTGGAGTTCGTGACCTCGGGAGATCAATTATTGATTGGAGGCCAATTATTAGCAGCAGTATAAATAATTAAGAAACTACATTATCCCTTTAATTGCTTGGTAGGTGCATGTTTGAGCAAGAGAGAGAGAGAGAGAGAGAAGGTGAAGAGCTTCCCTTAGTGATTTGGGGCGATTTAAGTTCGTGAATCGCAAACAATCTTCCCAGGTAGGTGTCCTTGAACCTCTTATCTCGATTCTATCTTTGAATATGCATGAGTTTATCATGATTTATGAAATTGAGTATGAACCCTAGGTTTTGGGGAAAACCAATTTTGGGGTTAGATCTAATGATTTAGCATAAGATCTGTGGTTAAGAACTGATTTATATCAGTTTGGGTATGTAATTTTGTACTCTGTTTAGTAAAACACGTGTATGTGAGTGCCTGGGGGTTTCTGGGTTGATTCCAAACGAAAAATAGGCCAAAAACGATGATGAACAGTACCCTGGGCGAACTGTAAGGGTCGAAGTTCGTAGTCAGCAGCTATAGAGTCAACAACTGTGGAGTTAGCAGCTATGGAGTCGGCAGCTATGGAGTCAGCAGCTGTGGAGTCAACACCTATGGAGTCAGCATCTGTGGAGTCAACAGCTTCATTAGTCCGGATCAGTAGTCTGGATCAGCAGCAGTGATCCGTAGCATCCATTCCGCAGCATCAATCCGCAGCAGTGATTTGCAGCTTCAATCCGCAGCAGTGTTCCACAGCAGTGCAACTGCCTCAACGAAATACCCTCCATTTGGATTCAAAGAAAAATACTAGAAAAATTAATTCTCACTCCTTCAAAATGTGAAAATTAGGATTTAGTGTAAAATCTCGGAAAAATCCAGTTTTTCGTAGAGGTGAATTTTTGGAAAGTGGGGTTAGACATCTAAGAAAAGTCCGAAAAAAAACTGATTATCTTAGTTATGATATGGAGACCCAATGCCAGGACTTTTTATTGCAAGAAAATAGCTGCTATGGGTATCTCCTTCCTTAGTCAAGGAATGAGGATCGACTGGTGAAGACTGGTTACAGTTCTCAAGGGAGTGTTGTATACCTTAAAACCATATTGGTGTTGGTATGTTGGTTTGAGGTGAAGAGCCAACCTTTTATTTGAGGAGATTGAAGAGCCAACTGAAAAGGTGAGTTGTTTTTTTGTTAGTTGGATTTGCTGTCAACACATATTTTGAGAGAGTTCAGAGGGAGTTCAACACTTGGTTAGTATTGAAGAAGTTAGAGTTGGAAAAGAACCTACTGCACAGATTACTTTAGTTCACTTCGAAACATCATATCTACTTCAATATAGATTCTATTGAGCTCAAATTTTGCAGTATTATTCCAGACAGATGTGGTAGGATATCTGTAAATTTTCAGGACATTTGGAGCACAATAAAGCCTTCAAGTATGAAGATATATGTTGACCCGTTGAAGCAAGTGTGGTGCACCTACTAGTCATCGTTAACAAATTCATAACTAATTCTGTGCAACTCGGATTGATCTGAAATTTGGATGGTTTGTTTATCACTGATAGAGGAGGCTATAGTTAAAATTTCAGAGAATTTGAAGCACTGTAAGGGGTGCACGTGACAATGACCATATCACATGCACCTCCAAATGCTTTGAAATTTTTATGCAAAGTAGAGGGCATAATTTGGAGCAACTTTCCCTTCTGAATGTCATATTGATAAGGCCATCTTCATAGTCAAATAAATCAAAGCGTGTTTACTTAGCACTGATGAGATGGACGGCCAAGATCATTTCATTAAAGAGATGGATACCCAGCATTAATTGGATAGATTAACGGTCATAATTTAAAATGGAAGAGATCAAGAGTCCACAATCAGCTGTGGCATTAGGGCAACCCTAAAGATCTAAGGGTTGAGATTGCTTCAAAGGCTTAGATGGAGGGCTAAGTATGTGCGGCTCTTTAACATAAATATAAAAGGTGTAGAAGGTGAATAGTTTTGCAGCGAAGTCATGGAGAACAAATAAATTGAAGGCGCTTCTTTGATTCCATAGATAAAGAACATAAGATTCAAGGCCGGTGAAGCGATTTGAAGCATCTTTGCTGAAGAGAGGTGACATCTAAATGAGCATATTCCTCATACCTAAGTTCTTACACCATTTTTCATTATATCTGATGTATTGAGGCATTATTGTTGATCTACATGCCTGTAGGGGGATTAAAGGAAGAATAGATCCTTTCCCTACCACTCTTGTTGTTGGTGATTCAAACATTAGTGAAATCTGTGTGGTGTGGGTGATTCCCACCATACCAAGGACGTAACCTTCAAATTGAAGGTGAACCTTGTAAAAATCTTTGTGTCTTGGTGTTCTTGCTTGTGATTCATGCTTGATTTATATTGTGCTTGATGCGACTTGAAGTAATTTGTTTTAGAAGACATAAAAGATAAGAGACAAGTGGTAACGTGGATAAACCTTAACCGGTTGCGAAGGTTGAAGAAGAAATTTGTAAAAGACTATCATAACCACTGATTCACCCCCCCTCTCAGTGGTGATAGTGATTTTGTGGGATCTTCATGAGGGATTGGGGCTTAGGCTCTATGACTTGTTGGGTTCTCATCGTGGAGCACAGATGATGCTATGTGGTTGACGGGGCGGGCATATGCACTGATGGCAGGCCCGTGTGGCACTGTGGCCGGGCATATTGCGTTGTGGCCATGGCAGGCATATGCGCCGATAGCAGGCTTGTGTGGCACTGTGTCCGGGCATATAGCGCTGTGGTAGGGTTGAGTGCCCTGAGCTAGGATCCTGTTGAGGATCGTGGACAAGCTGTCCTATGTGGGCAGGCTAGGTCCTGATGTTTGTTGCAGGCTGAGACCTGATGATTGTGCACACTACTGATAGGCAATTTGCAAGTGTACAAATCATGATAAGTAATAAAGTGGATTTTTAAGTCCGGATTATTGTACCCAAGGGAAGGATGTAGAATTGGGAAATTTTAACTAGCTTATAAAGAGATTTTTGGTTGAAAATATATAAAAAAAACTAAATTTAAATACTTTGATTTTTGAAAATATGTGAGAGATGAAAATGTTGTTTTAGTAGAGATAAGTTCAATTGATAAAGGTGATTGGAGTTAAGATTTCATTTGATGTATTTTTCCCAAGATTATGCCTTAATTCAATCTAATTCTTTCCTGGTGACAATATCTAATATCCAACCTCTAATACATGAATTACCCTTTTTCAAGTGCCATAATTCGTGTGTACACCCTAGCACGGGGGACGGGTGACCCTTTAAGATTTGGGTTGTTTAGTCTAGAGCAGGCACCACACCTATTCTTAACTTGGTATCCTAGGTTTTACACTGGCTTTCGCAAATTATGCAACCCCTAGTTTGATTATCTTGCTTTTCCAGTAATTATGCTTCATTTTTCAATCCTTCACATAAGTACCTATAATGATAAAATGAAATAGCCAGAGTCCATTTTATATTTCAACCCAAGATATTCAATAAACACTCACAAAGTGAAGAAGATTAAACTAAAACATTGCAAGTTAATTTATTACATCAAACTCCATCCTAACCCCAATCAAGGGTTTTTAAGTTTCCATAGTATAATTGAAAACAAAAGAATTACAGAACATGGAATAAGAAAACTAAAAGGATAGCTTGTCTATTTAGACCAATAATTCCAAGGTTGATCTTCTTTTCCTAGCAGATTGTCTTCAAACTCCAAGAGATACCCCAAGCCTTCTTCTCTCTCCCTTTCTCTACTCTAGGTGAGGAATGGAAATGTAAAATGAAAGAGAACTGTATGAATATTGGATGATTTACAATGAAAGATCAGCTCCCCTTTTATAGCCTCTCAAGAGAAATTTGAATTTTTAATTTTGAATATCTCATTATTTCTCATAATTCCTCCAAATAATTAGCCCCTCTAATTCTTTTGTAACTCTCCTTATTTTTGAATTTGAAAATGAGATAAATCCCTCTCTTAAACCCCATAAAGACCTTAATCCAAATACAAAGCACCCATTTGATTTTGAATTTCTTCAATTAATTCTTCTTTGACCTGATTGTTTGGTGCCTGTCTTTTGCTCAAATGACTTCGGTCCAAAAGGGAAAAAGTGAGCTGCAAAAATAAGGAGTCTATCGCCGGAATTTGAGTTTGGTCGGGTGAAGAGATCTTAACCCGACCACCCTGTAGAGTCTTCAAAATTCACCCGACCAGAAGAGAGTTATGTTCCATGATGCTTGGAGAATCTTCCTATGCAAAAATAGCTTCACCCGACCACCTCCAAATGACCTCGGATTTCACCCGACCAGAAGGCAATAATATTCCTTTATGTTCCAGAAATCTATCCTTGAAAAATGGGCTTCACCCGACCTGGTCGGGTGAAGGTCCTCCACCCGACCTTCACCCGACCAACATGAAATTCAGTCATCATGATCTTTAGGTCCTTGGGATTCTTTCTTTCTTCTGTGAATTTGGTGAATTCTTCTTTGATTTTTTGGATTCCCGTCAAAATATAGCAAAAATACCACAAAAACTACAAGAAACCCTCTTTTCCGGGTTAGGCAATGAAAATATGATAATGTAGCACAATTGGGCAATAAATGAAGCAAAAGAGTATGAAAATGTACCCAAAATAGCCCTAAAAAGGGGGTATAAATCCCCTTGATCAACTACATAGTGCACGAGTACACAGAGCATGTAGTATAGACTTGTATGTTTGCATGATGTGGAGTGTTGGGGTCACGTACTGAGCTTGTCGCTCACCCCTACTTGTTGTTTACCCTTTTCAGGTGTGACCCGAGACTAGTGGTGGACTTTCTTCCAGGAGGACGCCCACTACTCTGATGTATGATACAGTATTATATTCTGTATTGTTTTGTGTGATATCCCGGACATGGGTCCGTGAATAGTTGTATTTGCATACTGTTTGTGATGTGATGTCTGTATGATTGTTTGACTCATGGTATGCATGATGATATATGATAAAGTACAGGATTACTCTTGATGTATGACTGTACATGGTTGCATATTTGAGACAGCACCCGCGGTATAGTCTCTATTGGTGCTAGTCACCAACCCCTTGACCTATCGGGTGCGGGCAAGGGGAAGTCATGTACCCGGTTCCGGATTCCCTGGAATTCGGGGGCGTGACAGGTCAACCCTCAAAGGTCAAGGGGCGAAGGGTCGAAGGTTAATAATCGTAGGGTCGAAGGTCAACACTCGAAGGTCAAGGGTCAAATGGGCGAAGGGTCAAAGTTAGGGTCGAAGGTCAAAGGTCAAAGGGTCAAAGGTTAATCGAAGGTCAACCCTCGAAGGTTAAGGGTCGAAGGGTCGAAGGTTATTCTTCGGGTCGAAAGTCAACCCTCGAAGGTCAAGGGGTGAAGGGTCGAAGGTTAATAATCTTAGGGTCGAAGGTCAAGGGTCGAAGGTCAAACCTCGAAGGTCAATGGTCAATGGTCAAGTTTTTTTTGCGCAAGCACATTTTCGGGCAGTTTAGCCAGGGGCATTGACCGTCTTTTGATAAGTTTGACTTTTTCCAACGAAATTTGTTTTGGCCATAACGTCTTCGTTTTTCATCGGAATTGAGCTCAATCAAGTGTGTTATTCTCCAAATTTCATCTTCTATCCCATGGTATTGGTCTTGGGGTACTTCAGGGACTTGTAGCAGAGTTTCTCAACTGTGGGCTTCCCAGGGCCTATTTAGTGTACACAAGACATGGTAATGGGAGATAAATATATAAAATGTGTTTAGTATGTCCAACCCGGACAAAATGGGGTCCAACAACAAGTATACATTGATTATAGGAGACTTAATGGTATTACTCGCAAGGACCACTTCTCACACCCCTTCACTAACCAAATGTTAGAGAGACTAACAGGTAGGACACATTATTGCTTCTTGGATGATTTTTCTGGCTATTTTCAGGTTCCCATTGCTCCAAAGGACCAAAAGAATACTACATTCACTTGCCTATTTGGTACTTTTGCATATAGAAGGATGCCATTGAGTCTTTGTAATGCTCTTGGTATTTTCCAAAGATGTATGAGTATATGTTGGTCCCTAGTAGCCTAGAGGGGGGGGGGTGGTGAATAGGCTTAAATCAAAAATCAAAACTCCTTTTATCTCACAGGTATAGCACAATCTGGTTAAAAGATATAAAATCAGTGCAGAAGATAACCAGATAGTGGAAGTATTTTGCTTTATTATCTGATGATAATTACAACAAAATAAGCAGCTAATACAGCTAATTACAATAGCACTCACTTTTCCAGTTTCGCACACTGGTGATCTTAATCTCTATGAACTCTTGTACTTCTCACGCGAGTATATGTTCTATTTTTTTTTGTATGTTCGCTCTTTATATCTACATTGCTTCAGGTATATATAGACATCCTAGGAATCTATCTTGGAATTGCATTTTCCGAGCTGAGTGAAGCATTGAAGTTCTCTCGGAAGTTGATACTGCTTTAACTGTTGTGGATGTGGAGCTCGAAGTATTAGAAATAAGTATATTGAATTCTTTGCTTGATTCCAATTGCATTGAGACTGCATCCACATCTTCGTGTATTCCACGTGTCAGACAATTTAGGTGTTCAATGAGTTTGTCTTACATCGGGACGTAGCGAGTTGCTAGCATTAAATGCGGCTTGGAGAGATGAAGCAGCGTCTTCTTGGTCCGTCGCAAGGTTTCTTACTCCGCATGAACGAAGCTCGAATCATTACTCCGTGTCAGTGATTGCTTACTCCGTACGAATGAAGTCCTGGAATCCTTATTCCGCATCAGCGCTTCCTTACTCCGCATGAGTAGTATTTCGGAGAGCTTACTCCTCATCAATGCTTCCTTACTCCGCATGAGTAGTATTTCGGAGAGCTTACTCCGCATCAGCGCTACACTCGGATTTCTTATTCCGTGTCTTCTTCTCCTTAGTCCGGTGGAGTGACAACTTAGATTCTTTCTCTGCAATAGGTCTCTTTTACTCCGTGCAAGTTGTAGACTCGGAATCTTACTCCGCCTTAATTAACACGGGTTCCTTGGTCGTTTTGTTACTCGTTTAGTCCACACGAAAGGTCCTTACTCCGGATGATAACTTGGTTATTTACCAAGTGAATGACGACACTCATGATAATCTGGATCAGGATTATGTATTCTGTCCTTAGCTTTGTCCTCACAAGAGTAGGTCCGAAATAGAGTTTTATCTTCTGCACAGACTGAGTAAACATGAAACAACTCCGGATCAAAATTACATAGGGTTTGATCCGCATCATCCAAATTCCGGGTTTGATCCAACAATCTCCCCCAATATGGATATGCCAAACCCTTTGTAATCTGATCCGGTAAGGCAGCAAGAAAAACACAGTAAAGGATAAACAAAAAAACATTTCCACTAATGTCAGCAAGAATACATTAAGCCTACAGATAGAACTATGGTACATATGGCTTACTATATTTAAAGATTAATCTTGCTGCTTGCTCCTGAAGTGCCATTGTCTGCTCCTTGGTAAACTCGTTGATATTGTTCCAGTTATCATCAAATGTAATAACAGATTTCAAGAAGTAGCAGACAAAAGCTCCGCAGCTGGTTCCATCGGGCTGCTGAGGCACATTCTTCTTGTTCCGGATCGCCCCTGTAAGTACTTCACCTTGACCAAGAGGAGGTAGATCCAAGTCTTCGTAAAGAGTACTCTGTCTGATTGCATCAGACAAAGTTTGAATGAGGCTCCTCATTTGTTTTCTTCTAATCTGGCGGTCATCAGGCGCATGAGAATCAATAAGTATGATTCTCTTCTCTTTGATTAGAAATACATTCAACATGAAATGTGGGGAGTTGACCCGGTAAGGAATGAAGATGGTGGACAGAGTACTCCAGGGTCTGCTGTTTTCAGCAGTACCGTTGATGTAGGTAAGAATGGTGTCCACAGCAGGAAACTGATCTTCAACCCAGCAAGGAAGAATATCAAAATTGTGGCCTTCCTCAAATAAAGAGGGGAACATCCTCAATTCCATCTTTATTGCCAGAGCGTAGTTGTCAATGTCGTCGTTGGAAAATTGTCCCTCCTCAGATAGCAAAGTACGGATGTCATTAGGATCGAAGGGGGACAGGACAGACACACATCTCCGCTCGGCAGTAGAGGAGGCGTAGGCCTTGGCAGCAGCAAGTATGCTCCCATCAACATCATCCGGATGCAGTTCCGTGTATGATGGGAGGAAGGTGATGGTGCCAGATGGAGCAGCAGAAGGAGCAGCAACGGGAGAGCTGGTCTGGCCAGTAGCAAAACGGCGGCTGCATTTAGGTACCGGGAGACCCGGAGGAAGAATAGGTGTAGACCGTTTACGTGGAGTGTCGCCAGTAGTGGAAGGAGGATCAGATACTCTCTCCCCCAGTTTGGTAGATCGTTGAGAGCAGGAAGGACGAGCCATGACTTGCGCTAAATCCGTAATAGAAGTAGACAAGCCTAGAATAGACATGGCTATCCTATCGAGCTTCTGGTCCGTGGAGAGAGAGGAGGAGGAGAAAGCAGAAAGAATCTCAACACCCATTTCCTTAACATGAGCGGCAATGGCCTCTGTTTGTAGACGATTGTCCTCCGCAAGTCGATCGAGTTGGGCAAAGAAAGCAGCTTCGGATAAAATCGTGCCAAAGGAGGCGCGCCCAAGGACAAAGGCAGGTGCTTTAGAGGACTCCCCTGCAGGAATAGGAGCAGGGGTGCGCAGGGCAGAGTTGCCAGCAGCAGGAGAGGACAGTGGTGGTGCAGCAGCAGCAGCAGGAGGGGTGGGAGATCCACTTTGACCGGAGAGGTCAATGGTAGGGATAGCCGCAGGATAGGAGGGACCAGCCTCAGCAGGGATAGGTGTCCGTGCATCATGGGCAAGTCCGGAGGAGGCAGCAGCAGGAGGTGCAGCCTGGAGCATGGACGGCGACAAAAAGCTGTGGTAAGAGTTCCAAGTAAGCATCTCCTCCGGGGTTTGAGTGTGTTGAGTGTAAAACACTCGGAGGGTAGATTCTAGGACGTCAGCGGTAAGAGCAAGGCTGAAGCGCAGCCAACAGTCTTGCAGGAGGTCGGCAGGGAGATGGTCGAGGTAGTCCTGAAGGTCTGGAGAGTGAGCGGGAGAGGCTTCCGCAGGAGAGGTGGGAAGGTCCGGAAAAACTGTAGCAACAGCGGCAGCGACCAGAGAGAGGGATGCAGGAGCATCAGCAGCAGCATAAGAGGCAGCAGCAGCAGTAGCGGGAAGAAGGGCAGGGGCATCAGCAGGAGAGGCGGAGGAGATAGCCTCATGGACGGGCGGCTGAGAGGGCCCTGCAGCAGTAGATGGATCAGCGCGAACGCTGTGCAGCGAACTGCGGGAATGTGCCAGAGCGGCAACAGACCGGATGCGAGAGTGGAAGGACCGGGGAGCAGAACTAACTTCGTGACCCGAGCTCGCGATGGGTTCACCAATAGAACTGTCTTGCTGTTCCGAGACAGCAGTAAGTGCACGGGAGACTGGAGGGCAGTGAACGGTGAGCGTCCCATCGGCGGTAAGATGTCGGAAGTAAAAGTTTGCGGGGAAGGGAATCACCAGTTCGTCCTGGAAGTGCGTGGGGAGAAGGTGTTGGAAAATTTGAGAAAGAATCCGTCCAAAAGACGAATTCCGTTTCCCATTCTGCAGCACTCGAAAAAGGAAAACGCCCTAGCTAAGTGGTAGTGACTCAAAAACCACGTATATCGCCAACAGCAGATCGTACGGAACTGAGTCAAGAGCTGTGGAGCGAGCCAGTAGGCACCGGCTTAGTATGGTGGCCATACAACGATGGGGGCCCTGAAAAGACTTCAACTTGTACTCCTTTACCTTGTTGGGACAGCCCATGGACATAGCCATGGCTAGAGCGCTCGGCCTGAAATCGTTGCCCTCAGGAAGATGGAAGGTGTCATGGATCACCTGAGGGGTGATCTTGATAGTTTTCCCTCGTACCATTGAGATGATAGACTCATCACTGGAGTTGACATGCTGATAGAAGGCAAGGATGTCAGAGACAAGAAGATCGATCGGGGTAGTGACTAGGACGAGGAGGTTGCTGGAACCAAGGAGCTGGCGAACCTCTTCGAGCCAGGCCGGAGGATCAGAGATTCCGGACCAGTCGACCAAGTGACCAGGAACAACGCCATAGAGAGCTTGCGCTGCCATTGAACTATGGAGGATTGGAGGAGAAGGAGATGAGGTCTTTGGAGTTGGAAAAAGCAACGAGGATTTAGGGTTTTTGTAAATGGGAAGTGATAGCCTCGTGCGTCGCTTGAAAGTGCATTATAAATAGGACCTTTGCCGTGGAAGCAAACGGGTCTCGGGTTTAAGCGAGATGAACAGTAATCCACCTGACTATCCTGTCATTAGACTTGATGTATTAGCGCCGTCAAATAGACTGATGACATGGCGGCCGTGCTAACTGTTGGACGCCATTTTGTCCGGGTTGGACATACTAACCCCATTTGATATATATGCCTTTTTGCCCATGCCATATACCTTGTTGGATGCATTGACACTAATAGGGAAGCCCAAAATTGATAACCTCTGTTGCCAACCCCTAAAATGGCCCAAGATCAATGCCAGGTGATAGAGGATGAAATTTGGAGACTAACGCACTTGACCGAGCTCAATTCTGATTTAAAATGAAGAAGTTATGGCCAAAACAACTTTCGTTTGAAAAAGTCAAACTTCCCAAAAGACGATCAATGCCCCTGGTCAAACTGCCCAAAAAGTGGCCATGCGAATTTCTTCAAAGCGTTAATTTAGGCGAATACGGATCTCCCCAAACAATCCCTGGAAAGTTATCCTTTTTTTGCATTTTAGGTGAAGGGTAAGAAGGTAATTAAAAAAAAACTTCGGGGTTGACCGTTGACCTGCCGACACTTCGACCCATTGACCTTCGACGCCTCGAAGCCCCGAAGCCTCGAAGCCTCGAAGCATCGAAGCCTCGAAGCCTCGAAGCCTCGAAGCCCCGCTGCCGACACTCCGACCTACGACTTGCCCCTTCAGACTTTCGAACCCTGTGAAGATGCGAAGCCTCGAGACTTACGACGCCAGGACTTGCGACCCCTTGACCTGCCGACACTCCGACCTTCGGCCCTTTAACCCTCTAACTCTCGAAGCCTCGAAGCCCCGCTGCCGACACTCCGACCTTCGACCCTTGACCCTCGAAGCCTATTGACCTATGACCCACGGACCCTCGAAGCCTGTCAACCTCTGACCTTCGACCCTTCGACCTGTTGACCGTTGACCTTCGACCTGCCGACACTTTGACCCGTTGACCATTGACTTTCGCCCCACCAAAATTTCACCCCATCGCAGCTTCGACCCTACCGACACTTCGACCCTGCCGACATTCCGACCCTTAACGTCCGACCTTCGCTATTTGGCCCCTCTCGCTGGCTGCTCACGGGATAAGTTTTATTTGCTGGCAAAGATGCTTTTCAACGACCTGTCAGTCACATGTGCTAAAATACAAATTAAAAAAGGCAATCACGAGCTGCAGGTCGCCAGACCAACCGACAACGCACAAGACCTGGACGAAAATAAGGGAATCAATAATACAACATTAAATGCTGCAATTAATGACAGTCCAGCCAAAGTTCTGCCAGCCCCTTTAAAATGTAGTCTTCTGTCCCTGCGCAGAGGAGAGGGATCGATACATCAAAAAACACCCAAGAAAAAAAAAAGAGACCGATCATTTGAAAAAACCTGCTACCACTACACCCCAGCCTCCTCCCTGCAAAAGAAACACAAAAAAAAAAAACATAGAGAGCCATCATCGTTGGAAAAAACCTGCTACCATTCCTCATCCCAGTGCAAACAGAGAGATTCAAAACCCAGAAAAAGAGAGAGATTCAAAACCCAGAAAAGAGAGGATTACGTCCAGCTGATAACGTGCATTTTATGCCGTTATTCTAGTGTTTATTTAGGATGTTTAAGAGCATGATTAGAGCCTTATTGCTTCATATATCATATATATTTGCTCTAACCCCTAGGAAGATGCTATTTGCAAATACAGGCGTTTTTAAGCTATTTTGGCAGATTTTGGAGCTCACTTTTGATATAGTAGATGGCCTCAAACAATTGGCGTGCAAGAACAAAAGTTTCTTAGAATGATGTCCTCTACCTACCACAGAAATTTCAGAGCATTTGGAGCTGCACGTGAATTCACCCATTTCACGTGCAAGCCTATTTATGCCTCTCAGGCCTCTACAGGATGCAAGGAAGCTTGGGGAGAAGTTTGAGCTGATTTGGAGTTGCACGTGAATTCACCATATCACGTGCAAATTGACGTGCAGAGATATTTTTGGACCGATCCTATCGTTTTTCCATGTTGATCATTTGTTTCTGAAGGCCCATGTCCAAATTGTGGATGGAAGATAGAGATTTTAAAGTTTCGGGTGTTACTTATCAAAACTACGCCGTTTTGATAAATGGGCTAGGGTACACACCTCAAAGCCCATCCAAACTCTATAAATACAGCCTCCACGCCCTCTGCTATGCATCCCTAGACCCCCTACACGTTTTTAGAGAGAGAGAGAGAGGCTCCATGACTTGGAGGTCGCTCCTTGACCTAGGAGAGCAGCCGTCGCAGCAGCCGTCGCGGATTTTGGAGCATGGATTTGAAGCTTTGCTGTGCGCGTGGTTAAGAAGAACATGTTGAGCTTTTTTGCTTTGTGTTTGCTTGTAATCATGCGTGAGTAGTCTTTTAATCTAGGGGAGCAATGTAGCCCCCTTGTTGCTTTGCTTTGTGTATTTATGAATATTGGGTTTGGATGATTGAGTTTTGCATGTTTTATGAATCTGTTCTTAATCTCTATCTTTGGATGTACACCTTGGTATTTTTAGCCCTAGTCTGGGGTGGATTGAGATTTATAACTTATTTGTAATTGGTGTGATCATTATCCTTTTGCAAGTATGATTTATTGGCTTTGCATGTTTGTGTGTTTAGATGACCATTCTGGCATACAACTCTTAAAAGGACCTCAATGACCATTTGTTGTCCTTGGCTTATGTTTAGCATGTTTTCAATTAGACAACCTTAATACCATGAACCAGTAGAGATAACATAGGGAGGTGAAATTGTGACCCTAGATGCCTTTAATCCTTGCATCTTAATCCTAAAATCAATTTGCTTTCTTTGTTTATTCAGAAAACCAAATAAAAATTAGATCTTTAGTTTAAAAAAGAAAACTTTTTGCCAAGACATTTTATAGAACAAGAGTAATTGGGTGTTTTGATTTGAGAACTAGAGAACAAGGCTAATCCTTGTGGGTTCGACTCCTTGCTTGCTGCTATTCTTTTAGTGCAAACTTAGGGAATTTATTATCTTGAAGAGAGATTTAACGACATTAGCTAGCTCTTTTAGAGAGGCTAAAAATCTGTCTGTCAAATTGGCGCCGTTGCCGGGGATTCAACGGTTAACTAGTTTTTAAAATCAACATTGAGTGAAATTGTTTGAATTCTGATCTTGGTGTTTATTTTGTCTTTTATTTTTTGTTATTTTGTGTTCTTTATTTGTTTATTTTGCATTGTTCGGAGCTGCTGGGTGTGTTCTTGTTGTTTTTCAGGAACATACACCAAGTGTTTGAAGAATTGCTAGTTGTGTATGCGACGAGGGGAACTTGTGTCCTTTAATCCAGAACCTGAACAACACTCCAATGGACAGAAAGTTTGGAGATGAGGAGGAGCTAACCATGGAACAATGTTTGGAAAGGATGATCCAAGGCAACAAATATTTGTGGGAAAACCAAGGGAGAGATGAGGAGAATTCAATGATGGCAAACCAACATGTTTATATTCGAGGCCATGCAGCAGATCCATTTTCTTATAGTGCTTGGGATTGCATTGTCTATGATCCTCCCACAAGCAGCTATTCATACCAGGAGCCTCCTAATTATGGTGGGAATATTAATGGAGATAGTAGCGAAGTCTAGCCAACTTACACCCAACCTGAGGGTGACTACTATCCACAGGAACCACCACCTGAGGAGTTTAATGGTTTCTTCAATGGATATTCTGAGAACATATGGGTTGGGCAATATCAAGATGAAGCTTACTCTGAAGCCCCACTCTATGGCAATTATTGTCCATATCAACAACAGGAGTGGCAGCCCCAAGTTGAAGATGAAGAAACCAGAAGAGAGGGAGAGGATTTGAATGAAAGGCTAGGAAGTTTGGAGACTACCATAAAAAATATAAAGCAATTATTGATGAGTATGGTTCAAAATGCAGATAACGGAGTCTCATCTAACTCCTTTGCTGGTGACACAGAGATAGAGACTGAAGAGAATTGCAAAGCCATCACTCCAACTTTCATGTATCAATCTTTTACATCTGCCTCACAAGAAGGGGAGTTTTCTGCTAATAATGATTCTGAAGATGAAGCTCACATTCTAGCTGGTCAAACCATTAATGATGCTATAGACCAAGAAGTTGATACAAGGGCAATGGTTCATTATGATGAGGTTGTCCCTCCACCACAATTTAATAGCCCATGTGATGTATCCACTTCAACTCTTCCCTTGGTTGGAGCTTATGAGGACAATTTTTCCATCCAAGAAGAAGAGGAAGACTTGAATTGTTCTGGGGTGTTAGAAGAACATGAGAAACCAATAAATGACAACCCAAGGATGCAGCAACAAATCTTGGATGATGATGCTATAATTCTCATATCTGAAGGCACATCAAACCAAGGTACTCTTTATGAAGACAAGCTACATGAGCCCACCACTACTATGTTTGCTTTGGAATCATCTTCCCTTATACAAGAGAAGGAAGTGCTTGACAAGGGAGGTAACCATGCGTGCATCATGACTACTCCAATTGTGGAGTATGTTGAATTTGTGTTACCACCTCGATGGAATGAGAGGAAGGAGAACCATAAGTTTGTGGAGGTGTCTCCCTATCAACAATTGAATCAGGAGTTAAAGTGGCTCCCACAGCGGTTCATTCATCCGATTGCTATGGTCTATGAGACTGCTGAGGTTTACAATGCCAGGATGAAAGCCTTTCATACATTGGTTGAGCTTAGTATGACAAAGTCTAGCTACAAACTTTAAATAAAGCGCTGGTTGGGAGGCAACCCAATGTTTATTGCTATG
Organism: Taxillus chinensis; assembly: GCA_023512835.1. Classification (NCBI taxonomy): domain Eukaryota; kingdom Viridiplantae; phylum Streptophyta; class Magnoliopsida; order Santalales; family Loranthaceae; genus Taxillus; species Taxillus chinensis. The sequence goes on along the minus strand of CM042090.1, from coordinate 2,123,994 downwards.
TTTTATTTTATGTTATTTTCTTTTATTTACTTTATTCAATAAATTGTTTGCAAGCTAACCATTGTGCAGGAGACTTTGCTTCTTTCTTTACTAACCATTTGCAGGATGAGCAAATTATTGGGTCCTGAACTTGTGGAATTGTTTTTAAAGTCAAAGTCAAGGAGCAAGGAGCAAGTGAAGCCCAAAAGTGCTTGAAGATGGGCTCAACCAACTCACGTGCAAGACTTAAAGATGGTCCATAATGCACAAGCAACAAAGTGGAGAAATTTGGGCTAGTTTGGGCCTAAACGTGAATTTGCACGTGAATTGCCCAATTCATGTGCACCTCCTTTTGAGCTGTAACTTTCTGGAATGGTAGATGAAGACCATGTGAATCACGTTTACTCTTGCACGCGAATTGCTAGCTGTCATATGGAGGCTCAAAACTGCAAAATACCGATTTTAGCCCTCTTAGAAGCTTCAAACAATTCACATTCAGAAGGGACTATTGCTGGCCAGCTCAAGGGGGACCCACCACCAAAGTTTGGGACGATTCCGACCTGCACGCCAATTCAACAAATTCACGTGCAAGGGCTATTTTGATTAGAACACTCTGAAAATTTAGGGGCATGTGTATCACGCCAATTGGAGGATCTGACCTTCTGCACGCTATATAAAGAGAGGCCATCTTCAAAGGCTTCCACACCAAAATCACTCCAGTGGGATCTTTGCTTGCTACTACATGATGGCTATTTTGCAAGGGAGAGAAACTTGGGAAGTGCGCGGCGAGACGTCGGTTGACTTTGTGGCTCAGGTGCGACGAATGGTGGCCAATGTCATCTACTATTACAGCTTGCCAACTGAGAGGTAAGTATTTTCCTACTCCCTATTTTATGCCATGAGGACATAGCATATTTTAAGTGTGGTGTATGGGGAGTGACTTGAGCCACTTGCTTGTCTTTTATGTTGTGATTGCATGTTTTATTTAAACAAAAAAAAAACCAAAATTTTTAGTTGCATGATTGTTTGAGTTGTTTGCTTGAATGATTTGCTTGTGGAGACGTGGATATTAAGTATGCAATTTTGGCCTACAAAATTTACTTTTTGTGCCACATTAGTATCATGTTGTGATAAGGGTGTTAAAGTAGCTAAAATGTGCTCTGATTTGGTTTGATCATGCCTTTATCTTTTGAATGATATCACCATGTTTTTGGAGCTGAGTTTTGAATATTAGTTGAGCATGAAATGCTATGATAGACCTAAGTAACCCTTAAAGTTGAGTGAAAAAGAAATGCAAAATGAGAACAGCTTCTTTTTAGCCCTTGAGTGACATTTATGGTTTTTGGGTAATAGTTTGATTTGCTACTCTTCTTGCATTCAACATTGGTTATTTAATGGTAGGAGTCAAGTAAGCATGTGATTACTTACTAGTGCTCAGTGTTTGGTGTTTAGTTAGGGTGCAAGACCTTTAAGTCACTAGTTAGTGCTCAGTGTTTGGAGCCTTGTGTATCCTAATTTTTGTTTGTTGTGTTGTAAATATAAAAGGCTGTGATGCACATTGTGGAAAAAGCCCATCACATTTTGAAATGGGTATGCATTAAAAAAAATCTGTCTTATTTATGTGTTATGTGAGTAAAAAAACAAAAAAACCAAAAAAAAAAGAGAAAGAAAGATTCAGAATAAAAGCCACAATGGCTTGATGTTTATGTGTGATTATTTATTTGTGAAGCCACATTGGCTGAATTGTGTTTTATTTTGAGAGTGTTGAGCTCAATTCTTTAGCTCATGGTTTTGTTTTATTAGTTATTAGAATAGAGTGTGAGTTTCTTGAGTTTAGACTAGCGTGTGAGTTCAAATAAAGTAGAATAGAGGGTGTGTTTTCTTTGATGAGCACAATAGGGAACTCTCATGATTGCTTGGCAAGTACTTAATCAATAGCTGATGGCGAGTGTAGAGATAGAGTTTTCCATCCATTGTTCATTGATAGGTATTGGGCTTGAGAATTATTATATTTGAGTGAGGCTGCTTATCCTTGGTAAGAACTAAAAGGGAAACTAGGTGTTATTTTATCATGGATTGCTTGCTCATATCTGAAATTTAAGTGGTGATATTGCATGGTTGTTGGACTAGGGATATGGACATGAATGCACTAAGTTACGACTCATTTTGATGCTTAAATTCCCATTTCATCATGATAGAGTTGCATGCTTAGGAAACCATGATTCTCTTTGATTGTTATTTTATTTTTCTTCCGTTTGACTGTGTGTTTATTTTATTTTTGCATGCTTGTATGTTTTTGCTTGAGGACAAGCAATGGTTCAAGTGTGGTGTATTTGATAACGTGCATTTTATGCCGTTATTCTAGTGTTTATTTAGGATGTTTAAGAGCATGATTAGAGCCTTATTGCTTCATATATCATATATATTTGCTCTAACCCCTAGGAAGATGCTATTTGCAAATACAGGTGTTTTTAAGCTGTTTTGGCAGATTTTGGAGCTCACTTTTGACATAGTAGATGGCCTCAAACAATTGGCGTGCAAGAACAAAAGTTTCTTAGAATGATGTCCTCTACCTACCACAGAAATTTCAGAGCATTTGGAGCTGCACGTGAATTCACCCATTTCACGTGCAAGCCTATTTTTGCCTCTCAGGCCTCTATAGGATGCAAGGAAGCTTGAGGAGAAGTTTGAGCTGATTTGGAGTTGCACGTGAATTCACTATATCACGTGCAAATTGACGTGCAGAGATATTTTTGGACCGATCCTATCGTTTTTCCATGTTGATCATTTGTTTCTGAAGGCCCATGTCCAAATTGTGGATGGAAGATAGAGATTTTAAAGTTTTGAGTGTTACTTATCAAAACTACGCCGTTTTGATAAATGGGCTAGAGTACACACCTCAAAGCCCATTCAAACTCTATAAATACAGCCTCCACGCCCTCTGTTATGCATCCCTAGACCCCCTACACGTTTTTAGAGAGAGAGAGGCTCCACGACTTGGAGGTTGCTCCTTGACCTAGGAGAGCAGCCGTCGCAGCAGCCGTCGCGGATTTTGGAGCCTGGATTTGAAGCTTTGCTGTGCGCGTAGTTAAGAACAAGATGTTGAGCTTTTCTGCTTTGTGTTTGCTTGTAATCATGCATGAGTAGTCTTTTAATCTAGGGGAGCAATGTAGCCCCCTTGTTGCTTTGCTGTATTTATGAATATTGGGTTTGGATGATTGAGTTTTGCATGTTTTATGAATCTGTTCTTAATCTCTATCTTTGGATGTACACCTTGGTATTTTTAGCCCTAGTCTGGGGTGGATTGAGATTCATAACTTATTTGTAATTGGTGTGATCATTATCCTTTTGCAAGTATGATTTATTGGCTTTGCATGTTTGTGTGTTTAGATGACCATTCTGGCATACAACTCTTAAAAGGACCTCAATGACCATTTGTTGTCCTTGGCTTATGTTTAGCATGTTTTCAATCAGACAACCTTAATACCATGAACCAGTAGAGATAATATAGGGAGGTGAAATTGTGACCCTAGATGCCTTTAATCCTTGCATCTTAATCCTAAAATCAATTTGCTTTCTTTGTTTATTCAGAAAACCAAATAAAAATTAGATCTTTAGTTTAAAAAAGAAAACTTTTTGCCAAGACATTTTATAGAACAAGAGTAATTGGGTGTTTTGATTTGAGAACTAGAGAACTAGGCTAATCCCTGTGGGTTCGACTCCTTGCTTGCTGCTATTTTTTTAGTGCAAACTTAGGGAATTTATTATCTTGAAGAGAGATTTAACGACATTAGTTAGCTCTTTTAGAGAGGCTAAAAATCTTCGACCCTGCCGACATTCCGACCCTTAACGTCTGACCTTCGCTGTTTGGTCCCTCTCGCTGGCTGCTCACGGGATAAGTTTTATTTGCTGGTAAAGATGCTTTTCAACGACCTGTCAGTCACATGTGCTAAAATACAGATTAAAAAAGGCAATCACGAGCTGCAGGTCGCCAAACCAACCGACAACGCACAAGACCTGGACGAAAATAAGGGAATCAATAATACAGCATTAAATGCTGCAATTAATGACAGTCCAGCCAAAGTTCTACCAGCCCCTTTAAAATGTAGTCTGCTGTCCCTGCGCAGAGGAGAGGGATCGATACATCAAAAAACACCCAAGAAAAAAAAAGACCGATCATTTGAAAAAACCTGCTACCACTACACCCCAGCCTCATCATAAAAAAACGCCCCAGCCTCCTCCCTGCAAAAAAAACACCAAAAAAAAAAACACAGAGAGCCATCATCGTTGGAAAAAACCTGCTACCATTCCTCATCCCAATGCAAACAGAGAGATTCAAAACCCAGAAAAAGAGAGAGATTCAAAACCCAGAAAAGAGAGGATTACGTCCAGCCTTTCTGACTATTCTGCTAGTCTGTATATCCAATCTTTCTGCCATTCTGCTAGTCTTTTTGAGATTCAAAACCCAAACCCAAGAAGATCGCCCAGTTTTTCTGCCATTCAGCAATCAAAATCGCCCCTTCATCCTCATCCCCTCTTTCCCGTTATAGTTATCTTTCTCCCAGTAAAAGAAAAACACAAAAACAGCTCCAACTTCAGCCCTCTCTTTCTGCGTTTTCATCAAAAAAAAAAAAAACACAAAAGACACTAATCCTTTTCCAAGTCCCCTATTTCTCACGCTCACCCTCCTTATTTCCAGTCACCAAAAAATCTCAAACCCAAAAAAATACATCACTCCAATCTTCAAATACCAAGAAATCCTCCTCACAAATCTCGCCGTCAGACTTGTTGGTTCTAAGCAAGTGATTATCAGCGCCGACAGGAGCTCAAATGGAAGATTGGTGTTGCAAGCCCCAAAGTCGATTCAACCCTTATTTCTTCATTACTTTTCAGCTTACTTACATTAATATTTGATGTAATTCTTAATATTTCCTTGTGTTTCTTTTTCTTTTACTTGTTGCATTGTGTTTTTCCTTGTATTTCCCTTTCCTTTGTATATGTGTATGTTGTAATATGTAAAATATAGTGGAAACAAAAAAAGAGAGCGCAAAGAGAGGCATAAAAAAAATAAAAAGATGAAGAAAAGAAAAAAAGGAAAAGAAAAAAAAGAGGGCTTTTATTTTTGTGGATGTCATAATCACACACTCCACATTTTTTTTATTTTAATGCATATGTTCATGACTTTGATTTAAGATTTTGGGTTTGCAAAAAGAAAGAAAGAAAGGTTTCCAAAAACAAAAAAAAAAAAAAAAAACAAAAAACAAAACAATAACAAAACAAAAAAAACAAAAAAAAAACGTTTTCATGTTTTCAAACAAAAAAAAAAGAAAATCAAATTGGTACTTCAATTTCCAAAAACAAAAAAAAAAGAAAAAAACCAAAAAAATGAAGCAAACCAAAACAAAACGTTTTTTTTACAAAACATAAAAAACAAAAAAATGTATGTTTTCTAACCCAAAAAAAAACCAAAAAAAGGGAAAATAAAAAAGGAAAAAAAATCATATTTGAGGACTTCAATTTCCAAAATAAAACCAAACCCCAAAATCAACCCCTAGGATCTCATTTTCCAGTTCAAACAAAAAATCAAAACTTTTAGGATTCCCTTTAGAAATTTAGGGCAAATCCATTTTAACCACAACTTTAATAAATAACTTAGCTAAATAAAAATTATAGACTTTTTAGGAAACTTAACCCCGTCATGGTAGTACAAACAAAATAGAAAACCTCCTCTTCCTATAGGTACCGAAAGGGCACTGTAGGGGTGCTAATCCTTCCCTACACGTAACCAACCCCCGAACCCTTATCTGGTAATGTAGACCACACACGTTTTTAGGTGACCAACTGCACCCCCAAAAACAGTTGGTGGCGACTCTAAATTTCTCATCATTGGTTTAGTTTGGGCTCACCCCAAATGGGCCCAGACGAAAACTGGTGATGACATTAACCATTCAAAAAACACAGCTGTATGCATACTTCCGGATTTTAGAAAAGACAATTTGCGGGCTCGAGACGTGCATTTAATGAACCATCATTATTCCTCCTCAAAAAGACGCGATGTAAGATAATCACTTGTGTTATCGCGAAGTGAGAGATTCAAGAGTCAGGAGGAAGTAGACTGACACTCATCCGAGCTAGTGATTGTTCGTTTAAACTTTATCCGGATGATAAACAACTAAGACTGTAGAAGCTGAGTGCTAAAGAAAAATGATTCCTTTGCTGTCTTGGTGTCAAGGAAATATGAAGTACCACAACACTTCAGATCCGAGTCATCAAAACAAGATAGAGCAATGAAATGCAAAGAGAATCTGAACCTGTAGCTCTGAAATGTAAACTAAAAGAACAGAAGACTAACAGGTAGAGTTAGTACGGATATGGATCAAATAGTCTTGGTGAGAACATCATAATCCGAACTAAAGAGAGACAGAACTTATGCATATGTAAGAATAGTAACAAGATATATACATGTGAATTATGATCAAATTACTGAAGAAAATGCATATAACAACTGATAACCACGTAAGTTCATATAAGTCAACATAGCGAAACCTTCATACTGATAGTGATGGCTAAGATAAATTAAAAATCATATGATTTTCTCAAGTTAGGATTCATGAGTGAAACTGGGAATTTGAACACATGTCAAAAGTAGGCAGATGATTGTCAGATTAAAATGCACAGTTGAGGAAAGAAAAACATCCAGCCATGCCACAATTCTGATTCATGATTGCATGTCCAGTCAGATCCGGAGGTGAAAGTTTAGAGGAAGGAGCATCCGAGACATAAAAGGGGTCATTACAGAGGTAATAACTGAAGCTTTTGCTCCCCCTTAGATCATGCAATCCTCTCAGTGAAAGACTCCCCCTCAAATAGACAGCCAGGAAAGAGATCATGAGTCATATACGAGGGGTATTACTAGATTTATTAATAAAGCATTTTCTCCCCCGCAGACCATGCGATCCTCTCGATTGACGTTTCCTGCTTGGAGAAAGTTAGCGCTGTCTACCCTTTTAGGAAACTACACTTCGAAATCGATCGATCATTCGCATATACATCCGCCAGACATTCCGAGCTAACCCATTTCATATCTTCAACTATACATGATAATAGAGCAATCTAAATGAACCGGCATTTATCATGTGGTGGAGAATGAGAAGCAAGATCATGAAATCCTAAAAAGATTATTTATATAAGTTTTAATCATGTTGGCTTAAACGACTTCAGTCGGGAAACGCAAGCATCCCCCCAATAACAAAACTTTGGTTTTTATCAGACGCATAGGACACTTTAAGCAGTAAGTATGATCAAAAATTAAATTCCGTATGAATCCATTACTTTCAATAAAAGCACAATGCATATTCTGAAGACATACTGTTGATTGATTTAAGTGAAGCTATGCAGAAAGATCAAGTATACCTAATCAGAAGAGTAGTTCAGAAAATCTTGCATCAGGTAGGGGCTTTGTAAGAATGTCTGCCAGTTGATCTTCAGTTGCAACATGTTCCAGAGATATATTCTTTTTGAGAACATGATCGCGAATGAAGTGATACCTGACCTCAATGTGCTTCGTCTTTGGGTGCATGACAGGATTATTGCTTATTGCAATTGCACTAGTGTTGTCACAGTAGAGTGGAATAGATGTCATATTGAAACCGTAGTTAGTAAGTTGACTTTGCATCCAGAGTAGGCGTGCACACGAACTCCCAAAGAAGTATATATTCCGCCTCGACGGTAGAGGTTGATACGACTCGCTTCTTACTGAACCATGAAATTAATCTATTTCCAAGAAATTGACACATACCACTTGTGCTCTTCCTGTCGATGCGACACCCAGCAAAATCAGCATCGGAGTATTCGGATAAGGTGAAGTTGGACTCCTTTGGGTACCAGAGTCCCAAATTCATCATTCCTTTGAGATACCTTAATATCCATTTAACATGAAGCATATGTGACTCCTTGGGATTCGCCTGATATCGTGCACAGATGTACGTTGCAAACACAATGTCTGGGCGATTTGCTGTAAGATACAGCAAGGATCCTATCATCCCTCTATATTCAATCACATTTACTGATTTGCCGTCCACATCAGGGTCTAACTTGGCACAGACTGGCATCGGAGTCTTGACGGGAGATGAACCTTCCATACCAAACTTCTTAATAAGATCATGTGTATACTTAGCTTGATCAATGAAGATTCCTTCCTTCAATTGTTTAACTTCTATTCTGAGGAAGTAGGACAGTTCTCCCATCATACTCATCTCAAACTTTCCAGTCATCAACTTTGCAAACTCTTCACAGAGCTTCGGATTTGTTGATCCAAAAATGATATCATCCACATATATCTGTACGATCAGAGTGTGTCCATTCTCTTTTCGTGGAAATAAAGTGGTGTCTATTTTCCCTTTTTGAAAGTTGTGAGCAAGTAGGAATTCTGACAGTGTGTCGTACCAGGCTCTTGGAGCTTGCTTCAACCCATACAAGGCTTTCCGTAGCTCGTAGACCAGATGTCCAGCCTTGGGTTCTATGAAACCGGGAGGTTGTTCAACATACACCTCCTCTTGAAGATCTCTATTCAGAAATGCGCTTTTGATGTCCATTTGATAAACTATGAAGTTTTCATATGAAGCATACGCCAGAAACATTCTGATTGCCTCAAGTCTTGCTACCGGAGCAAAGGTCTTGTCATAGTCTATTCCTTCTTCTTGATGATATCTTTTGGCTACCAGTCTGGCTTTATTCTGGATTACTATACCATCAGTATTAAGCTTGTTCCGGAACACCCATTTAACTCCAATGACTTGCTGAGACTTAGGCCTTGGTACTAGAGTCCACACATCATTTCTTTTAAATTGATTCAGCTCTTCTTGCATGGCTTCTATCCAGTTCGAATCCTGAAGAGCTTCATCTACCACCTTTGGTTCTATTTGAGATAGAAAATATGAGTAAAGACAAATGTTGGAGGTGGCTGCTCTTGTTCTTACACCAACAGTAGGATCACCAATCACTTGATCTGAGGGATGATTTTGAGTCCACCTGTAATTCTGTGCATATGATGGTTGACCTTGAATAACTTGAAGCTCTTCCAGATTAGGTGGTTCAGGTACATTCGCCTGTTGAGCTTCTTCCGGACTAGATGTTTCCGTATTAGTAGGTACAGTGGAATCAACACTATTGCTTTCAGTGTTAACTGGTCCGGACGGACTTGAAGGTACTCCAGAATTTTGAATATCCGTAGGAACGTGTCCGGAGTTTAACGGTAGTCCTGAGTCTGATTCATCCGTAGCATCGTCCATATCATTTCTTTGTGCTTCGCTGGTGCACCGTGGTTGGTCAGCATGTGTAACAGGAACAGTCATACTCTTTGAATAGTCAATGTTGTTGTCTTGAACCTGTACGTTAGAACTTGAAGAAGCAACTTTTGACCAATCAAGATTGGTTTCATCAAAGGTCACATGGATAGATTTTTCAACTTTAAAAAGTTTTCTATTGAAGACCCGATAAGCCTTGCTATGTAATGAGTACCCGACAAAAATCCCATCATCAGATTTTGGTTCAAATTTATTTTGGGGTTCTTTGCTGTTGTTCAATATATAGCAAGTACACCCAAAGGCTCTGAAATGTGAAATTGAAGGCTTTCGTCCTCTCCACATCTCATAGGGTGTTTTCATGGTAGATTTATTTATTAGAGTTCCGTTCTGAACATAGTAGGCAGTGGACACAGCTTTAGCCTATAGACTGAGAGGAAGCTTTGCCCCTGCTAGCATAGATCTGCCAGCCTCGACTAAGGTGTGATTCTTACGCTCAGCTACCCCATTTTATTGTGGAGTTCTAGGCGCAGAGAAGTCATGCTGAATGCCCTGTTCAGAACAATATGATCTCATATCTGAGAAATCAAATTCTGTACCATGATCACTCCTGATGCATTTAATGCTCAATCCTTGTGAATTGCGTATCCAGTTGAAAAGATCTACAAGATGCTCAAAGGTTTGATCCTTAGATTTCAGGAACATCACCCATGTGTACCTGGTGAAATCATCGATAACCACAAGGGTATATCTCGCACCAGCTAGTGAAGGAACAGAAATAGGACCACAGAGGTCCATATGAAGAAGTTGTAGAGGAGCAGTTATTGAATTAACTGATTTGCTCTTGAAGCTATGTTTGGTCTGTTTTCCAAGTTGGCATTCTCGACAGAGAGTGTCTCTGGAGTATTTGTGTTTAGGTAGACCAGTGACAAGATCGAGTGACGCTAACTTAGACAAGGTCTTAAAGTTTAAATGTGCGCATCGCTTGTGCCATAGCCAACTATCTTCATCTGATGCTATAGTGAGGAAGCATACAGGTTCAGAAGAATTATTTCTTAAAACCACTGAGTATATGTCCCCATCTCTTGATCCGGATAACTTAACATCTCCGGATAAGTTTTCCCTCACTGTGCAGGTGTTGGACATAAAGGAAACGGTAAATCCTTTGTCACATAAATTACTGACACTTAGCAAATTATGCTTCAAACCTTCGACTAGTGCAACTCTAGTGATTGATACACAGCCATTGATTAAAGTGCCATACCTGACAGTCTTACCTTGGCTATTATCACCATATGAAACGGATGGACCTCATTTGTCATTAACTTCAACGAGTAGAGTCTGATCACCCGTCATATGTCTGGAGCATCCACTATCGAGGATCCACTTGCTTTGATTGATCTTTAACTTCAAGTGATCCGGAAATGCATTCCAGAGATGCTCCTGAAAGACAACAGTTTACACTTTTGGTGCCCAAACTTGTGTCGGGTGGTAAAAAAGAACAGCATTAGTGTCAACAGATCCGGATTTAACTTTGCTCGGATTTTTAACTTTCCAGGTTGACCTTAATTTGTTAGTTTCAGTTGTGGGAAGTGCAGTAACAGCCTCAGCTCCACAATCATAAACTATGGTGCCACCTGAAATGAAACCATCCAACGGTTTAGACGTACTAACAGGATATAAGTTGGTTAGTTTCAGAGTGAAGTCCGGAGAACACTCAGTAGCTTGAACAATGGAAGTCGATGGTTCGGAACCTAGGCCAGGTTTGACTCGGATGTTGTCAGGATCAGTCCTAAAAGTAGAGGCTATTTCTCCGGATTTTAGCCACTTACGATTTATTTCCTTTTCCTGTTCCAGTTCATTTTCGAGTCGTTTCACAATAACTTTTAGGCCCATTAGGTTGGTATTTAACAGATAATTTTCAGCTCTTAGATCATGATACCAAGCCTCTTTACTCTAGAAGTCAATTATGTCTTTTTCTAATCTAGCAACAGTAATCTCAAGATGTTTATTCTGACTTTCCATATCTTTGTACATTTGAGTAATTATTAGTCTTTCATTCTTTTCATGATCACGTTCAGTAATAAGAGATTCTAATCTACTCATGAGCTCAGAGATCGAAGGTACCTCAGAATTTGCCATGAAGCAGACGTTCGGCTTGGGAGTTGGCTCATCATCTGAGGATTCCTCCTTTTCTTCCGAGCCACTGATGTATTTTGTAACGAACGCCTTCCTCTTGTTCTTGCTGTTGTCTGAGGTGGAGCGGCGAGGAGTTACCTTGTCACTTTTCTCGGCCACTTTAGATTTGGATCTATAGTCCTTGGCCCAGTGACCGGTTTTCCCACAGTTGTAGCATTCCTGGGAACTGGATTCCGGTCGCTCCTTTCTTTGGAAAGATGATGAGGAGCGTCTCCTGAATTCTGCTTTTCCGTAGGAATTGCTCAAAGGATTTGACAAGAAGAGTTATCTCCTCCTCCTCGTCAGAATCAGAATTCTCGGACGCGTCCGTATCATCATTCCTCAGTATGCTTAGACATTCCGTAGCTTTAAGAGCTACCCCCTTTTCTTTCCGAGCTATTTTCTCATCCCGGTTAGAGTATTTAAACCTGACTTCGTGAGTCTGCAGCTCTCCATATAGTTCTTCAAGGGGAACATACTGCCAGTTCTTGTCTGATTGCATCTGGAGTTGTTTGGAGTAGTAGCGATCCGGCAATGAGCGAAAGAACTTGTCATTGATCTGAGATTAAGAATAATGCTCATTGACAGTCTTTAGCTCAAGGATGAGCTTGCCGAATCTCCGATAGATGCTTTCGAGTGATTCGCCCAGTTTATGATTGAAACTCTCAAAGTTCTGCTTGAGAGTACAGATAACGTTCTGCATTTGGGACTGACTTCCCTCATAGAGGATTGTCAGTTTATCCCAGATAGCTTTTGCTGTCGTGCAGCCCTGGACGTCCGTGAAAGCCTCGGAATCCAAAGAAGATGTAACATATGCCAGAGCCTTTTCGTTGGCACACTGCCAGGCTCTTTCATCGTTGGTGAGTTCGGCATCAGTCTTTGGTCTTCTGACTCCATGTTCTCCGATAGTCATCGAAGTGGGAATCTCCTGATGAAGACATGGCCACATGAGGTGATCATGGCAGACCATGAACATTCTCACGCGAGCTTTCCACTAGGAGAAAAGCTCAGGTGTGAACTTGGGTGGCTTTGTCAGAGTGAAGCCAGAACTCCATGGTTGTGCAGCAGCGGTAGCAGCAGGTTGAGGTGGATCGACATTTTCACTGCTGCTTCGATTTGGAAGGGGCTCTTGTGCACCTCTGGAGTTAAGGCGAGTGTTGAACAGCATGCTGCTTTCTTCGGCCATTTTTGAGAGTGAAAGAGTGAGATCTCTATTAGAGCTAATAGAACGTGCTCTGATACCACTTGTTGGTCCCTAGTAGCCTAGAGGGGGGGGGGGGGGGTGAATAGGCTTAAATCAAAACTCCTTTTATCTCACAAGTATAGCACAATCTGGTTAAAAGATATAAAATCAGTGCGGAAGATAACTAGATAGTGAAAGTATTTTGCTTTATTATCTGATGATAATTACAACAAAATAAGCAGCTAATACAACTGATTACAATAGCACTCAGTTTTCCAGTTTCACACACTGGCGATCTTAATCTCTATGAACTCTTGTGCTTCTCACGCGAGTATATGTTCTATTTTTTTGTATGTTCGCTCTTTATATTTACATTGCCTCAGGTATATATAAACATCCTAGGAATCTATCTTGGAATTGCATTTTCCGAGCTGAGTGAAGCATTGAAGTTCTCTCGGAAGTTGATACTGCTTTAACTGCTGCGGATGTGGAGCTCGAAGTATTGGAAATATAAGTATATTGAATTCTTTGCTTGATTCCAATTGCATTGAGACTGCATCCACATCTTCGCGTATTCCACGTGTCAGACAATTTAGGTGTTCAATGAGTTTGTCTTACATCGGGACGTAGCGAGCTGCTAGCATTAAATGCGGCTTGGAGAGATGAAGCAGCGTCTTCTTGGTCCGTCGCAAGGTTCCTTACTCCGCATGAATGAAGCTCGGATCATTACTCTGTGTCAGTGATTGCTTACTCCGTATGAATAAAGTCCTGGAATCCTTATTCCGCATTAACGCTTCCTTACTCCGCATGAGTAGTATTTCGGAGAGCTTACTCCGCATCAGTGCTGTAGGACCCTATTTTGTCCGGGTTGGACATACTAACCCCATTTGATATACCTTTCTGCCCATGTCATATACCTTATTGAACAGGTCCACAATGATCCCATACTTCCAAGGCATACTTCCAAGGAATGGTCTACCCCAATCGGCACGAGATGGATACAATTGACACGGATGAGGGGGTTCAAAATTAATGACTTTTGCTAAAAGTCCTTGAAGCACCCCAAGACCAACACCAGGTGATGGAGGATGAAAATTGGAGACCAATGCACTTAATCGAGCTCAAATCGGAATTAAAATGAAGAAGTTATGGCCAAAACAACTTTCGTTGGAAAAAGTCAAATTTGCCAAAAGACGGTCAATGCCCCTGGTCAAACTGCCCGCAAAAGTGATCATGCGAAACTCTTTAAAATGCCTATGTAGGCGAATACGGATCTCCCCAAACAATTCCTGGAAGGTTATCCATTTTTGCATTTTTGGTGGGGGTAAAAAGGTAATTAAAAGTTTAAAAAAAAAACTAACTTCGGGGTTGACCGTTGACCGTTGACTTGCCGACACTGCGACCCGTTGACCTTCGAAGCCTCGAAGCCCCGAAGCCTCGAAGCCTCGAAGCCCCGAAGCCTCGAAGCCGCGAAGCCTCGAAGCCTCGAAGCCTCGGAGCCTCGAAGCCCCGGAGCCTCGAAGCCTCGGAGCCTCGAAGCCTCGAAGCCTCGAAGCCTCGAAGCCTCGAAGCCCTGAAGCCTCGAAGCCTCGAAGCCTCGAAGCCTCGCTGCCGACACTCCGACCTTCGACCCGCGGTACCCGTACGCCTTCCACCTTCGACCCTCGAAGCCTCGCTGCCGACGCTTCGACCCGCGACTTACGACGCCCGCGACTCATGACGCCGCAACTTACGACGCCGACTTACGACGCCTTCCACTTCCGACCCTTCGACCCTCGAAGCCTGACTGCCGACACTTCGACCCGCCGACGCTCCGACCTGCCGACGCTCCGACCTGCCGACACTTCGAACCTCCGACCCTGTTTTTTTTTGCCTTCGCTGATTTTTCTCGCTGACTTCCTCGCTGGCTTATTTTTCTCGCTGGCTTCACGAGACCCGTCTTCTGCGCTGGCCACCTAACAAGGAATAACTCACCAACCTGTCAACCACATGTGCTGCTAAAATACAACTTCAAAAAGGCAATCACGAGCTCCCCTGTTTCCCGCATAAGCTGTCCACCAGACAAAATACAGAATCTGCAATTAAAAAACGTTGCCTTCATAATAGAGCATTAAATGCAATAATTAATGAGCATCTAGCCAAAAATTTTCTGTAGCCCTTAAGATGCAGTCTTCAGCCCCTGCGCACAAAGAGTTCTTCGGAGGTGGATTGAAAGGAGAGAGCCTGTTTTCGTTGAAGAGAGCGATCAAAAAAAAGGGAGGAGGACCCAAAAAAGAAAAAGAAAAAGAAAAAAGAAGAGCCATCATCGTGAGAGAGATCAACCGAGACATCAAAAAAAGGATCCCGCCAGCTTCTTCCCTGCAAAAAAAAAAAAAAAAAAAGAGAGCAGAGTCCCAAATTCCTCCCCGCGTGAAAAGAGAGAAAACAAAGAGGAAAAACAGGAATCACACCCAACAAAAATTGCCCAATCTTTCTGCTATCCTGCAATCACACGTTGCCCCCTTTATCCCCTTTCTCTCTTATCTCGTTCTAGTTCTTTTTTTTTAGCAAAAGAAAAACACAAAAAACAACTCCAATTTCAGCCCTCTCTTTCGCGTTTTCAGCAAAAGAAACAGAAAACCAGTTCCCAATTCCTTTTCCTGCCCCTGCCTCTCACGCCCACTTTGATTATTGCCAGCTACCAGGAAATCTTAACTTCAAAAAAAATCACTCTAGCCTCTCCACAAGTCCCGCTGCCAGATCTGTTGGTTCCAATTCGAGCAAGTAACTATCAGTGCCGACAGAAGCTCAAACAGAAGGTTGGTGTTGCAAGTCCCAAAGTCGGTTCAGCTCTTATTACTTTTCAGCTTATTTACATTGATTTTGATGTAATTCTTAATACTTCTTTGCATTTCTTTTTCTTTTTTTCCTTTATTTTATTTGTTGCGTCATGTTTCCTTTGTATTTCACTTTCCTTTGTATATATGTATATTGTAATATGTAAAGTATAGTATAAAAAAAAAAAAAAAAAGAAAAAAGAAAAGAGAAAGAGCAAAGGGAGAAGATGAAAAAAAGGAAAAAAAAGAGTGATTTTCTTTTTCGTTTGTGGATACCATAACCACACACTCCACGCTTTTATTTTCATGCATATATTCCTACATTTGCTTTAAGATTTTGGGTTCACAAAATAAAAAAAAAAAGAGAGAAAGAGAGAAAAACAAAAACAAAAAAACAAAACAAAAAAAAAACAAAAAAATCAAAACAAAAACTAACAAAAAAAATGTTTTTCATGTTTTAAAGCCAAAAAATGTTTCATTGTTTTTGAACCAAAAAAAAAAACCAAAATTAGTACTTCAATTCCCAAAAAAACAAAAAAAAAAAAACAAAATCAAAAAACAAAACAAAACAAAAACAAAAGGTTTCTACACAATACAAAAACAAAAAAAATGTATGTTTTCTAACCCAAAAAACCAAAAAAGGGGAAAATAAAAAATTTTAGGACTTCAATTTCCAAAAGTAAAACCAAAAACCAAAACCAACCCATAGGATCTCATTCTCCATTTCAAACAAAAAACTTAAAACTTTTAGGATTCCCTTTAGGGATTTAGGGTAAATCGATTTTAACCATACCTTTGACAAATAACTTAGCTAAATAAAAATCATAGACTTTTTAGGAAACTTAACCTAGTCATGGCAGTATAAATAAAATAAAAACCTTCTCCTCCTAAATTAGATACCGAAAGGGCGCTGTAGGGGTGCTAATCCTTCCCTACACGTAAACAACTCCCGAACCCTTCTCAGATAACGCAGACCACACACTTTAAACTACTCAAAGTAGAGGGTATCCAACTGTACCCCAAAAAACAGTTGGTGGCGACTCTAAAATTTCTCACCATTGGTCTAGTTTGAGCTCACCCCAAAAGGGCCCGGACGAAAACCAGTGATGACAGCTGGCGACTCTGCTGGGGATAATGAACACTTTAGAGAGTTAGGTCTAGAACTAAGGATTAGGAGGTTATTTTAATTATACTGTTGTATATATTTAACTGTTGTGCTAAATTGTTTGATTGTTGCTCATATTTACTGTGATTTATTTATACGCTTTAACTACCATGATAGTGGTGATTTACTGCTTTCCATACTTGTTGCATACATGCATAACCCTATACCCGGGTTTAGCACAATTTAGGTTAGCGAGGTTCAGTACGGTCCCCAACGCGTTGATCATTATCCGCAATAGGGCCTCGGACTCCTCACTCAAATTTGAGGTTCTTTTAAGGCACGTCCTTTTAAGATCCCTCTCCAGTAAATCCCATGGTGTACGGAGCCCTCTATTGAGGAAGTTTGGGAACCAACGAATAAGATAGGGGTAGCAATAAAAGCCCATCAGGGGTATTGACCCACATTTTGTTTGCTCATTCCATGCCATGCTAACCTTTGTTTTGTAGGGTAGTCCTTAAGTCATCCCCTACACATTTAACTGTTTTTTTTCTTTTACAATTGGTTTATTCTTTATCCTGTCTACCTACCTTGATATATATTAACTTGTCATCCTAACCTGTCATCATGCATAACATGACATTCATCATTCATATAGGCATGGCAACTTTCAGTCGTCTCCTAAAAGGCCTTCAGGACAAGGAGACTGTCATAGTAGTGGCCCAAGCATCAGGAGACATTCAACTTCGCCTTGGAGATTTCCCGCCAGGAGAGGCCTACAAGGCAGAACATGTTGTCATAGAAGATCAGCTGGACTACACTAAGGAGGTACATGCAATATGGAAGCAGTGGTCAGACGAAAGGAAAAGCATATACATACAATAGTTTGGGGATTTGCTCCATGTAACTGAGCTACTGGCCAATACGGATATGCTGGGGGCGGCCATTTATTTCTGGGAACCTCGACGGCGGTGCTTCAACTTCAACAGCCTAGATCTTGTTCCCACAATAGAAGAATACAGAAGATTACTGGATATCCCCGTGGAAAACAAAATGAAAATCTATCTGCCAGAGCCCAGAAGGTCATGCCGAAGGGCCTTTGCTGAGATTATGGGAAAGCCAGTATGGGACTCACCGGCGGTCACAACTTATGGTGGGCGCGAATATCTCCTATGGGCAACAATCAAAGAGATAATACAAACTGCAACGGAAGCGGAGGCACACAAATTGCTTACACTAGCTATATATGGGCTAGTCATTTTCCCGAGGATACCGGCCCACATTGATGGGGCAATTGTAGATTTGGTCCAGCAGGTGCTCAAAGGATGTGACCCTACTCCTGCTATCTTGGCTGAAACCATCCGATCTCTTACTTACATAAGGAGTAAAGGCTCGGGACAGTTCATGGGGTGCTTACCTCTCCTATGTACTTGGTTGCAAGGTCATTTCCCCTGTAGTGTTCATCGTTTCCCTGCTGTTTATCAAGTACCAGCCACAACACTACTAGATATTCTGCTCAGTAAGTGGAGCCTACCAAAAGACTTTGAAAGCTGGAAAAAGAAGTTGGGGAACCTCACAAAAGCTGACATTACCTGGACTGCTCCTTGGATGCCGGTGGTCTCCATGACATATAGCTGCGGGGACTACAATTGGGTTCCACTTTTAGGTCCCTGGGGAGGAACTGCATATGCACCACTGCAGGCGGGAAGACAAGTGGGGCGTCATCGATTATTCCCGTGCTCTTTGGCATGGAAGAGTGTGACTTCACTTACAAGAGAACCATGCTCACAGAAGAAGGCAAGAAGATGTATCAAGCATGGTCCACACCACACAAGATTCAACCCAACAAGTTCAAAACCTGGTGTTTTCCCAAAGATACATATCTTGGAGGGCACAACACAAACCACGACCTAACTTCAGACATGAAAGCTATCCTCCAGGAGAATCAGACTTTAAGACAGCAGATCCAGAGGCTAGAAGCATCTCTAGAAGGAACTCTTCAAAGGCTGCAGCTGAGGGAAAAACAGATCGTGACCATAATGAAGCAGCGGGAGGATGCAGGTGAACGACCACCCCAGAGAAAGAGGCGCCGTGCTCCTTAGGAGATGACTGGAAGAATGCCTTAGGATCATGTAGTGATAGCTTTCATTTTACATGGCATTTCAGCATTGTACGTTTGCATTGAGTGTTTATATTGTGTGTTTTGTTTGCAATAAAGTTATTTGTTTCTTTAACCCTCTGCATAGACATTCATACACACATGCATACCAAATGAAAAATCAAATAAAAGTTCCCTTGTACCCAGGTGGGTAGCAGCCTCTCTCCAGGATTGCGCACTCTTACAATCTCAGATCCCGGCGCAATCAAATACCTCAACCGCAGCCAATGGCAGAAGAAACAGAGAACAGACTCATGGGGTTGGAACAGTCACAATAAACCCTACAGGGGCAAATGTCCGCAATTATGGAAATGCTCACAAAATTGACTGAGGAAAGAGGAAGAACCCCGACAGGGGGAACTATCAATCACCACCAAGAGCAGGGACAGGAGGCCGTTCAGTCACCCAACTTGGCTCCAAGCCAGGCACCCACATACCATCCTGCTATGGCACAACCTCCAACCCCAAATCAAACTCATTTCACTATGCCCACACCAGCAAATGTAATGGAAGTGGTGGGTTCCCCAGCTCCTCAGGAAAATATTGAGTCTCCTGCTCTACGCAGACTCGAGGAAAGATTGAAAGCCGTAGAAGGCATGGACAACTATGGCATGACCAGCCCGCAAGACTTATGCTTAGTCCCTAGAGTGGTGCTACCGCCAAAATTCAAAATGCCAGATTTTGAAAAATTCAACGGGACCCGATGTCCAAAGACACATTTGGCCATGTACTGTCAAAAGATGGCTGCTTATGCTGGTGAAGACAAGATCCTCATGCATTGTTTCCAGGAAAGCCTAACTGGGGCATCCCTTCGATGGTACTTTCAGCTAAATGGAAACCGCGTCAAGACATGGAAAGAATTAGCTACTTCCTTCTTGGCACAGTACAAACATGTCACCGAACTGGCACTGGATCGATTAACCCTGCAGTCCATGGAAAAGGGATCCGAGGAGAATTTCAAAGATTATGCACGAAGATGGAGAGAGGCCGCTGTGGAGGTCCAACCTCCTCTTACCGAAAGAGAACTCACCACTCTTTTTATCAACACACTAAAAGGCGTATACTACGAGAAGTTGATATGTAACGTCTCCAACAGCTTTGAAGACTTGGTTGCATCCGGTGAACGTGTGGAGAGTGGAATTAAAGGAGGAAAGCTAAAGGGTGATGCAACTGAGGCATCAAAACGGTTTCAACCACCAGCAAAAAAGAAGGAAAATGAAACCAACTTGGTATACCCATCACACCAGTCAATACAACCAACGTTCTACCAAGCGCCGGTGTCTTCGAGGGTCACCAGGTAGTCGCTTATGCTGCACCTGCTCCATCTCCCCAATTCATGCCATACCTGCCGCAAGGAGGCGTCCCATTTCCATACTCAATGGTACCTAACTCATTTCAACCGAGAGCGCCATACCCAGAGCAATCAAGGCCAGCAACTCAGGAAGGACCAGGAGTAGCATTCCAAGGACAGGGGGCAACCAAGGGCCCCGACCCAACGAGCAAGAGCGAATCGGGCTTCTCGTCGACCACGACAAGAGTTTGACCCGATCCCAATGACATATGCCGAACTATACCCCAAGCTTTTAGAGGCAAGGATGGTAACTCCTATACCCTTGGGAGAAATAAAGACTCCTCCCCCGGCCTGGTATAAGCCAGATGCTAGATGTGAGTATCATGCAGGTGGAGCTGGACATGATATCGAGAATTGTATAACATTCAAAAGGAAAGTTCAGGCATTAAAGGATGCAAAATGGCTGGATTTCTCCGCACTGTCTGGGACACCAAATGTGAACAGCAATCCTCTCCCAGAACACTCCAATAATGTTGCTAGTATCGAAAATGAAGCACGGCTGGAAAGGGTCTCCCAAGTACAAATGGAGAAAACACATTTGTTTACTCACTCGGAACATGGCTATATACTTGCTAAAGACACGCCAAGGGCAGGAAAAGGAATAGATGGGGAAAAACAATGCCCTTATCACAAGATGTCACGGGGACATGACATCGCAGAATGCACTGAGTTTTTCGAGGTGGTGCAAAAACTCATGGACCAAAGGATGATAGAATTCTCAAGAGGAGTAATGGACAACCAAAGCCACATGATCCAAGAAGATCATTCCCTCAAATCGCCATGGGTGCCTACACCCCTTGTCTTAAACGTTAAGGCTGCAGAGATCCCATTACTGCCACATGGAATCAAGCCTCTCACTATCCATGCCTCAAGTCTCGTGCCAGACAAGAGGGGGAGAACCGGAAGCCCACAACTACCGCAGGGAATTGCACCTCTCACCATAGGTGTTCCTGCTCCTTTCCCTTATAAGACTGATAAGGCAGTCCCATGGAACTACAATTGTGAAGTAGTACAGGGAGCCACCGCAGCCGAAAAGAAAACCAGGAGCGGTCGGGCATATGCCCCAGATATGGCTGATAAAGCAAGAAAGGAAAAAGCTGTAGAATAAGACACTGAGTCAACACCAGAGGCAACAAAGAGAGGAACACCAATCACTGAAGAAGAAACCACAGAATTTCTGAAACTCATGAAGCAGAGCGAGTATAATATTGTGGATCAATTAAGTCGGCAACCGGCTCGCATCTCCTTACTCTCATTAATGATGGATTCCCAACCTCACCGGGAAGCACTGCTGAAGGTTCTAAGCCAAGCCTACGTTCCTCCAACCATCTCAGTCGCGAATGTGGATGGACTCACCGAACCTCATCCTGAATAACGTAATTAGCTTTGGAGATGACGAGCTACCCCAAGAAGGAAAGGGGCACATAAAAGCTCTGCACATCACGGTCAAATGCAAGGAGCACACCATAGCCCGTGTACTTATTGACAACGGCTCGGCCTTGAACATTATGCCCTTGCATATATTGCAACAGCTTCCAATTGACACGTCCTATATGCGTCCCTGTACGATGAAGGTATGGGCATTCGATGGAGGAAAGCGTGACGTGGTGGGAACTCTGGATGTTCCACTCATGATTGGGCCAACTACTTTTACGGTGGAATTTCAGGTAATGGACATCACTCCATATTACAGCTGTTTGATGGGAGGACCCTGGATCCACATGGCAGGGGCGATCCGTCCAGTCTCCACCAAAAGATGAAGTTTGTAATGGGGGACCAGCTCATCTGCATCTCTGGAGAGACAAGTTTCCTCATCACCAAACCGGCATCAGTCCCTTATGTTGAAAACAACGAAGATGTGCCAGAATGCTCCTATCGGGCTTTTGAGATGGTGAACGTCGCTTCAGCCCCAGACCATCGTCTCTCGAAGGCAGCAAAAATGGTTGCAGCCACTATGATCAAACAGGGGTACAAACCGGGGCAAGGATTAGGCCTGACGGCTCGGGGGATTCGAAACCCCCGACCATCCGAGAAAATACCGAAAAGTTTGGGCTAGGCTACGTCCCTACAAAAGCCGACAGACGAGGGAAGCTATCAAGAAGAGAGAAGTCGAATGGCAAGATTGCGAAAAGGCCAGGACAAGAAGAAAGGAGAAGCTTTCCCCCTTTGAATGTTACATTCCGGAGTGGAGGGTTTATCCATAAGAGCCAACCTGAGCCCAAGACGGGGACCGTAGCCGTATTAGACACAAATGAGCATGCACCAAGCGAGATGGTTCAGTTAGTGCGAGAGGATCCCAACCAGCCACCGAACAATTGGACCAGCCTGGACCTCCCCATAATGTAATGCTTACGGGTCACTGGGATTTAATGTATTCTATTTTAATGTACTTTGAAGTCGTGAACATTTGTTTTTCCTTAAACCTTCCAATAAAATGTGTTTTTCAAATCTTTCATGGTGCATTCCATTCATCACATATGCATATCATATTTGGTTACCAACTTGTCATTCTCTTATAAACAGGTATCACAATGTCAATGAAAACATAGTATGCGAAAGCGAAACGAGATGCCAAAGGTTTGACCAAAGTCCAAACCGGGAGCAGCCCGTGTTTGAAGCCGATGAGAATGAGATAAAAGAGACACCTGAGCTACCAGGGGAGATTATACGCCTATTGGAAAGGGAAGACCGTTTATCCGTTCCAAGTGAAGACCCAGGAAAGAAAGTGAATTTGGGGACGACAGCCGAACCAAAAGAATTGAGGGTGGGGTCTTTGTGTACCGACATCGGAGGAAGTTAATCGAGCGTTAAGGGGCTCATCGACATTTGCATGGTCATACCAAGAGGCCGGGTTAAACACAGATATATGCATGTGTGTCGATAGCCGGTCAACAGAGATCTGAATTAGGCTAGTCCGAAAGACAACTTCCCGCTTCCTCATATTGACACCTTAGGGGTAATACGAGGCGGGAAAACATGCCCTATTCCCTTCTATGGTTTCTCTGGGCTATAATCAAATTCGTATGGCCCCCGAACACAAAGAGAGGACCACATTCACGACACTTTGGGGCACCTTTTGCTATAACGTGATGCCTTTTGTCCTGAGGAATGCAGGGGCAACCTATCAGCGAGCCATGGTGACCCTATTCCATGACATGATGCACAAAGAAGTCGAGGTATATGTGGACGACATGATAGCCAAATCTCGAAGCACTGAAGATCATATCGAAGTACTCCGCAAGCTCTTTAACAGGCTACGGAAATATCAACTGAAATTGAACCCCGAAAAGTGCACTTTCGGAGCCATGTCGGGAAAACTGTTGGGTTTCATTATGAGCCAAAAAGGAGTGGAAATCGATCCAGATAAAGTTCGAGCTATCCAAGAGATGCCGCCACCACAGACCATCAAGGAGGTTAGAGGATTCCTAGGGCGATTGAACTATATTGCCTGATTTATTTCCCAGCTGACAGTCACATGTGAACCCATTTTCAAGACTTTACGAAAGAACAACCCAAAAATTTGGAATGACAAATGTCAAGAAGCTTTTGACAAGATCAAACAATATCTGTCTAATCCACCCATTTTGATCCCACCAGTACCGGATAGACCTCTGATCTTATACTTGACCGTTCAGGCGTCAGCGATGGGTTGTGTCTTGGGGCAACAAGATTCTACAGGCAAGAAGAAGCAGGCCATTTATTACCTCAGCAAGAAGTTCACCATTAATGAAGAAAACTACACCCCCTTTAGAGAAGACGTGCTGTGCTCTTGTCTGGATAATGAGAAGATTGAGGCAATACACCCTTTATCATACTACTTGGCTAATTTCAAGGCATGATCCACTCAAATATCTCTTGGAAAAACCATCCATTTCTGGAAGAATCGCCAAATGGTAGTTGATCCTATCGGAGTATGATATCATCTACGTACCTCAAAAAGCCATAAAAGGAAGTGCAATAGCCGACTATCTAGGCAGATAGAGCGTTGGAAGACTTTGAGCCCATGACTATTGGCTTCCCAGATGAGCACATTAACATCATTTCGGCCGAAGTATCAGACATATGGATGATGTGGTTCGATGGAGCCTCTAGTCTCTTAGGTCACGGTGTTGGGGCCATCCTGATATCCCCAAAAGGCGAACATTTCCCCATGGCGGCAAAGCTAACCTTTCCTTGTACAAACAATGTGGCAGAGTATGAGGCTTGTGTGATGGGACTTCAAGAAGCCATTCATAAAGGAATCCAAAAATTGCGAGTGTTCGGCGATTCGGCACTCATCATTTTTCAAGTAAGGGGTGAATGGGAGACTCGAAACCACAAATTAATCCCATATCGGAAGCACGTTGCAGAGTTAGCCGAGCAATTCGAAGACATCACATTTGAGCATATGCCCAGGGAATACAATCAGCTCCCAGACGCGCTGGCAACTCTAGCCTCCCTCCTTCGACTAGACACAAAGTTGGAAGTTCAGTCTTTCGATATCCGTATACAAGATGCTCCTGCACATTGCATGGCCATTGAAGGCCATACTGAAGAAAAACCTTGGTTTGAGGACGTCAAACAATATTTGCTTAAGCAAGAATACCCAGCAGAGGCCACTGAATCTGATAAGAGAAATATCCGAAGGTCAGCGTCCAACTATTATATTGATGGCTCAATTCTGTATAAGAGAAACCACGACATGGTGCTATTGCGGTGTGTGGCAAAAGAAGAATCAACACAAATAATGAAAGAAGTGCACGAAGGGGAATGTGGTTCACATGCAAACGGACATGCATTAACAAGACAAATCATGCGAGTGGGCTACTATTGGGTCACCATGGAAAAAGATTGCATTGAATATGTGCGCAAATGCCTCAAGTGTCAAATTTATGGCGACAGGATTCAAGTACCGCCGTCCAAACTACACGTGATGGTCTCCCCGTGGCCGTTCTCACTTTGGGGCATTGACGTTATCGGACCAATATCTCCAAAAGCGTCTAATGGTCATCGTTTCATTTTGGTAGCCATTGATTACTTCACCAAGTGGGTAGAAGCAACATCATACGCTAATGTCACACAGGCTGTGGTACTTCGATTTATACGGAACAACATCATATGCCGATATGGTCTTCCCGAGCAGATCATAACGGACAATGCTGCCAATTTGAACACCCGGATGATAGGGAGGTTGTGCGAAACATACAAAATTCAGCACCGCAACTCGACCCCCTATCGCCCAAAGATGAATGGAGCAGTCGAGGCAGCCAACAAGAACATCAAGAACATTATCAGAAAGATGACCGAAACGTACAAAGATTGGCACGAGAAGCTACCTTACGCTTTGCATGCTTATCGTACCTCAATGCGTACATCGACTGGGGCAACTCCATTTTCTTTGGTCTATGGCATGGAAGCAGTCCTACCGGTCGAAGTGGAGATACCTTCCCTCCGAGTACTTAAGGATACTCAGCTTGAAGAAGCAGAATGGGCCCAAAGTCGTTATGAGCAGTTGAATTTAATTGAGGGCAAGCGCCTGGCAGCAGTCTGCAGAGGACAACTGTATCAACAGAGAATGATGAACAATTACAATAAAAAGGTGAAGCCCGAAGCTTTCAAGAGGGTGATCTTGTCCTCAAGAAGATCTTGCCAATCCAGGATGACCATCGAGGAAAGTGGACTCCCAATTATGAAGGCCCATATGTTGTGAAAAAAGCATTCTCGGGAGGCGCATTGATCCTTGCCAAAATGGACGGAGATGAGCTTCCTAATCCAGTGAATAGTGACGCCGTCAAAAAGTTTTATGCTTAACTCTCATGTCTCCCAACAAGATTCTCATTCTTGTAATGAGCGGACTTGGTGAAAACCCAAAAGGGCACCAAGGGTAAAATACAAAGCTCCAACACAAGACAAAAAAAAGGAAAATAAAGGCGGACTTGGTGAAAACCTGAAAGGGCACCAAGGGTAAAATACAAAGCCAACAATAAATCTTGAAGGGTGAAATCAGTTCAGTCAGAAACTGCAAGGATCAGGACCACAACAAATAAGGTCCGTTGCAAGCAGTAGAGACAACATCATCCAAAAAACAGTGATTGCAAACAAGGAAGACTTGGTCAAACCACGGCACACTCGAATCAAATTTGTACATTATGCTTTTAAAGACTTGCGATTCTATTTATTAGATTATGACAATAGGACACTTTTTATGATATAAATATGTTTTATGGAATTAAACCAGCAAAAATCTTTTTATCTCTTTAATCATGTTACATCGTCTTCATTTCACATTTGAGTAGAACATCTTAAATCCCCAATAAGCTCTTCTAGCATTGCCTTATGAGTAGGGCCAAGCTCAAAATCCCCAAACAACTTAAAGCCCCCAATTCGGAGTACTCATATCTCCACGGGATATCACTTGTCCCCCAGAGAAGCCGTCAAATGAATCTCCTCAATGTGGCGAAGCGAAATTTAACAGACCCTTCATGCACAACAGGGAGTTCCCCAAAGAAAGACAGGATGGACTTTCCATCCAAAGAGAATGTTGTTCCCCAACAAGTTGAATGTTAGCCAACCTCTCCAACAACGACCAAACCCTCAGTGATACATCACGTGGCATTCAATGCATACATCACATGGCATCACATTGCATCATATTTCACCACAAGTTGAGGTTTATGCATCCCCGCATACAGCACATTGCATTCCATGCATCATTAGCATACATTCAACATACTCTGTAATTGCAGGAATGTTGCTGCCTCTGGAGATCCTAGGAGCTCATATTCGGCAAACTTCTCTTCAAGCTATCCTAGCTTTCTTTAACTGTACAACTCTTTCCTTGCAATTTCCCCAAAGTCTAAACGCATCCTTTTGGCACTCGACAACCTTTTCCCATTTTGGGTCACCTCGTAGAGCGATCTCCTTGAGTGAACTCGTAGAGGGAGCTTAAATTGGGTTACTTCCCAAACTCACTAATTCCTTCAAGCATTTCCCCAAATACCATTTGATGTCTCCAACAAGTCTTCCCAATTCAAGCCTATCGTTGCTGTGGGCTATTTATTTTCAGTTCAAGCCTATCGTTGCTGTGGGCTACCATTTTTCAATTCAAGCCTATCGTTGCTGAGGGCTATTTATTTTCAGTTTAAGCCTATCGTTGCTGTGGGCTACCGTTTTTCAATTCAAGCCTATCGTTGCTGTGGGCTATCCGTTTTCAATTCAAGCCTATCGTTGCTGTGGGCTTTCCATTTTCAATTCAAGCTTATCGTTGCTGTGGGCTATCCATTTGCAATTCAAGCCTATCGTTGCAGTGGGCCTTTCATTTTTCCGTTTAAGCCTATCGTTGCTGTGGGCTTTTCCATTTTCAATTCAAGCCTGTCGTTGTTGTGGGCTATCCATTTTCAATTTAAGCCTATCGTTGCTGTGGGCTATCCGTTTTCAATTCAAACCCATCGTTGTTGTGGGCTATCCGTTTTCAATTCAAACCCATCGTTGTTGTGGGCCTTTTTCCATTTTTAATTCGAGCCTATCGTTGCTGTGGGCCTTTCAGTTTTCAATTCAAGTCCATCATTGTTGTGGGCCTTTTTTCCATTTTTCAATTCGAGCCTATCGTTGCTGTGGGCCTTTCAACTTTTAGTTCACGCCCATCATTGTTGTGGGCCTTTTCTCTTTTCCAGTTCAAGCCTGTCATTGTTGTAGGCTTTCAATCTCCGGTATCAAGCGGCCTTAGATGCCTCATCAAGGTATTATCCAAGCATACCGGCCTGTGAAGCCCCTTTTCCCTCTCGGGGACAAACCCAACCATCGCACTTCTTCCTCTAGGTAAGTCAGGTAAGTGCTCCAACCCGTCCAAAATGACTCCCTTTTATCTTTGTACGCTGTTTGTATACAAACAGTGCACAAAGAGGGGCAGCTGTAGGACCCTATTTTGTCCGGGTTGGACATACTAACCCCATTTGATATACCTTTCTGCCCATGCCATATACCTTATTGAACAGGTCCACAATGATCCCATACTTCCAAGGCATACTTCCAAGGAATGGTCTACCCCAATCGGCACGAGATGGATACAATTGACACGGATGAAGGGGTTCAAAATTAATGACTTTTGCTAAAAGTCCTTGAAGCGCCCCAAGACCAACACCAGGTGATGGAGGATGAAAATTGAATACCAACGAACTTAATCGAGCTCAAATCGGACTTAAAATGAAGAAGTTATGGCCAAAACAACTTTCGTTGGAAAAAGTCAAACTTGCCAAAAGACGGTCAATGCCCCTGGTCAAACTGCCCGCAAAAGTGATCATGCGAAACTCTTCAAAATGCCTATGTAGGCGAATACGGATCTCCCCAAAAAAAACTAACTTTGGGGTTGACCGTTGACCGTTGACCATTGACCTGCCGACACTGCGACCCGTTGACCTTCGAAGCCTCGAAGCCCCGAAGCCTCGAAGCCTCGAAGCCCCGAAGCCTCGGCCCCGAAGCCTCGAAGCCTCGAAGCCTCGGAGCCTCGGCCTCGGAGCCTCGACGCATCGAAGCCTCGGAGCCTCGAAGCCTCGGAGCCTCGAAGCCCCGAAGCCTCGAAGCCTCGAAGCCTCGAAGCCCCGAAGCCTCGAAGCCGCGAAGCCTCGAAGCCTCGAAGCCTCGCTGCCGACACTCCGACCTTCGACCCGCGGTACTCGTACGCCTTCCACCTTCGACCCTCGAAGCCTCGCTGCCGACGCTTCGACCTGCGACTCACGACGCCGCAACTTACGACGCCGACTTACGATGCCTTCCACTTCCGACCCTTCGACCCTCGAAGCCTCGCTGCCGACACTTCGACCCGCCGACACTCCGACCTGCTGACGCTCCGACCTGCCGACACTTCGAACCTCCGACCCTGTTTTTTTTTGCCTTCGCTGATTTTTCTCGCTTACTTCCTCGCTGGCTTATTTTTCTCGCTGGCTTCACGAGACCCGTCTTCTGCGCTGGCCACCTAACAAGGAATAACTCACCAACCTGTCAACCACATGTGCTGCTAAAATACAACTTCAAAAAGGCAATCACGAGCTCCCTTGTTTCCCGCACAAGCTGTCCACCAGACAAAATACAGAATTTGCAATTAAAAAACGCTGCCTTCATAATAGTGCATTAAATGCAGCAATTAATGAGAATCCAGCCAAAAATTTTCTGCAGCCCTTAAGATGCAGTCTTCAGCCCCTGCGCACAGAGAGTTCTTCGGAGGTGGATTGAAAGGAGAGAGCCTGTTTTCGTTGAAGAGAGCGATCAAAAAAAAGGGAGGAGGACCCAAAAAAGAAAAAGAAAAAGAAAAAAGAAGAGCCATCATCGTGAGAGAGATCAACCGAGACATCAAAAAAAGGATCCCACCAGCTTCTTCCCTGCAAAAAAAAAAAAAAAAGAGAGCAGAGTCCCAAATTCCTCCCCGCGTGAAAAGAGAGAAAACAAAGAGGAAAAACAGGAATCACACCCAACAAAAATTGCCTAATCTTTCTCCTATCCTGCAATCACACGTTGCCCCCTTTATCCCCTTTCTCTCTTATCTCGTTCTAGTTCTTTTTTTTTAGCAAAAGAAAAACACAAAAAAACAACTCCAATTTCAGCCCTCTCTTTCTGCGTTTTCAGCAAAAGAAACAGGAAAACCAATTCCCAATTCCTTTTCCTGCCCCTGCCTCTCACGCCCACTTTGATTATTGCCAGCTACCAGGAAATCTTAACTTCAAAAAAAATCACTCTAGCCTCTCCACAAGTCCCGCTGCCAGATCTGTTGGTTCCAATTCGAGCAAGTAACTATCAGTGCCGATAGAAGCTCAAACAGAAGGTTGGTGTTGCAAGCCCCAAAGTTGGTTCAGCTCTTATTACTTTTCAGCTTATTTACATTGATTTTGATGTAATTCTTAATACTTCTTTGCATTTCTTTTTCTTTTTTTTTCTTTTATTTTATTTGTTGCGTCATGTTTCCTTTGTATTTCACTTTCCTTTGTATATATGTATATTGTAATATGTAAAGTATAGTATAAAAAAAAAAAAAAAAAAGAGAAAGAAAAGAGAAAGAGCAAAGGGAGAAGATGAAAAAAAGGAAAAAAAAGTGTGATTTTCTTTTTCGTTTGTGGATGCCATAACCACACACTCCACGCTTTTATTTTCATGCATATATTCCTACATTTGCTTTAAGATTTTGGGTTCACAAAATAAAAAAAAAAGAGAAAGAGAGAAAAACAAAAACAAAAAAACAAAACAAAAAAACAAAAAAAACCAAAACAAAAACTAACAAAAAAAATGTTTTTCATGTTTTAAAGTCAAAAAACGTTTCATTGTTTTTGAACCAAAAAAAACCAAAATTAGTACTTCAATTCCCAAAAAAACAAAAAAAAAAAAAAAAATCAAAAAAACAAAACAAAACAAAAACAAAACGTTTCTACAAAATACAAAAACAAAAAAAAATGTATGTTTTCTAACCCAAAAAACCAAAAAAGGGGAAAATAAAAAATTTTAGGACTTCAATTTCCAAAAGTAAAACCAAAAACCAAAACCAACCCATAGGATCTCATTCTCCATTTCAAACAAAAAACTCAAAACTTTTAGGATTCCCTTTAGGGATTTAGGGTAAATCGATTTTAACCATACCTTTGACAAATAACTTAGCTAAATAAAAATCATAGACTTTTTAGGAAACTTAACCTAGTCATGGCAGTATAAATAAAATAAAAACCTTCTCCTCCTAAATTAGATACCAAAAGGGCACTGTAGGGGTGCTAATCCTTCCCTACACGTAGCCAACTCCCGAACCCTTCTCAGATAACGCAGACCACACACTTTAAACTACTCAAAGTAGAGGGTATCCAACTGTACCCCAAAAAACAGTTGGTGGCGACTCTAAAATTTCTCACCATTGGTCTAGTTTGAGCTCACCCCAAAAGGGCCCGGACGAAAACCAGTGATGACAAGTGCTTCCTTACTCCGCATGAGTAGTATTTCAGAGTGCTTACTCCACATCAGTGCTACACTCGAATTCCTTATTCCGTGTATTCTTCTCCTTAGTCCGGTGGAGTGACAACTTAGATTCTTTCTCTGCAACAGGTCTCTTTTACTCCGTGCAAGTTGTAGACTCGGAATCTTACTCCGCCTTAATTGACGCGGGTTCCCTGGTCGTTTTGTTACTCGTTTAGTCGACACGAAGGGTCCTTACTCTGGATGATAACTTGGTTATTTACCAAGTGAATGACGACACTCATGATAATCCGGATCAGGATTATGTATCTTGTCCTTAGCTTTGTCCTCACAAGAGTAGGTCCGAAATGGAGTTTTATCTTCTGCACAGACTGAGTAAACATGAAACAACTCCGGATCAAAATTACATAGGGTTTGATCTGCATCATCCAAATTTCGGGTTTGATCCAATAGTATATTTTCTAATTTTCTTGAGAATTGCATGAAGGTATTTATGGATAATTTTACTGTTTATGGCTCCTCATTTGATGAATGTCTCTCTAGCCTAGGTCATGTTTTACGTCATTGCATTGATAAAGACTTTTTTCTTAATTTTGAAAAATGTCATTTTATGGTTGAAAAAGGCATAGTTCTAGGACATGTAATTTCCAAGCATGGTATAGAGGTAGATAAATCTAAAATTGATCTTATTACATCTTTACCCTATCTTACTTGTGTTTGAGATGTTCGTTCTTTCCTAGGACATGCAGGTTTTTACAGGTACTTCATCGGGGACTTCAGCAAGATTGCGCACCCATTATCACAATTGTTGTAAAAATAAAAATCTTTTGTTTTTGATGATTTTTGTAGGGTGGCTTTTGATGAGTTGAAGAAGTAGCTGATGATCGGGAGGATTTATACCCCCTTTTTAGGGCCATTTTGGGTACATTTTTATACTCTTTTGATTCATTTATTGCCCATTTGTGCTACATTATCATATTTTCATGGCCTAACCCGGAAAAGAGGATTTCTTGTAGTTTTTGTGGTATTTTTGCTATATTTTGACAGGAATCCAAAAATCAAGGAAGAATTCACCAAATTCACAAAAGGAAGAAAGAATTCCAAGGACCAAAAGATCATGACGACTGAATTTCATGTTGGTCGGGTGAAGGTCGGGTGAAGCCCATTTTTCAGGGATAGCTTTCTGGAACCCAAAGGAATATTATTGCCTTCTGGTCGGGTGAAATCCGAGGTCATTTAGAGGTGGTCGGGTGAACCACTCTTCACCCGACCAGGTCGGGTGAAGCTTATTTTTCATATTCAGACTCTCCAAGCATCAAGGAACATAACTTCCTTCTGGTCGGGTGAAATTTGAAGACCCTACATGGTGGTCGGGTGAAGGTCGGGTGAAGCCTTCTTCACCTGACCAAAGCCCAAATTTCAGCGATAGTTTCCTTATTTTTGCAGCTCACTTTTTCCCTTCTGGACCGAAGTCAATTTAATCAAAGGACAAGCACCAAGCACTCAAGTCAAAGGGAAATTAATTGAAGAAATTCAAATTCAAATGGGTGCTCTACATTTGGATTGAGGTCTTTATGGGATTTAAGAGAGGGATTTATCTCATTTTCAAATTCAAAAATAAGGGAGTTAGAAGAGAATTAAGAGGGGCTATTATTTTAAAGATTTATGGAGGATTTATGGAAAATTTAAATTCAAAAATTCAAATATAGCCTTGGGAGGCTATAAAAGGGGAGTCGATCCTTCATTTGTAATCATCCAATATTCAACAATTCTCTTCCATTCCATTCCTCACCTAGAGTAGAGAGAGAGAGAGAAAGAAGAAGGTTTGGGGCATCTCTTGGAGCTTGAAGGCAACCTGCTGGGAAAAGAAGATCAACCTTGGAATTCTTAGTCTAAATAGGCAAGCTATCCTTTTGGTTTTTCTTATCCATTTTTGTAATTTTGTTGTTTTCAATTTGACTATGGAAGCTTAAAAACCCTTGATTGGGGTTAGGATGGAGTTTGATACAATGAATTAATTTACAATGTTTTAGTTTAATCTTTTTTACCTTGTGAATGTTTATTGACTATCTTGGGTTGAAATATAAAATGGACTTGATCACTTCATTTTATCATATTAGGTATTTATGTGAAGGATTGAAAAACGAAGCATAATTACTGGAAAAAGCAAGATAATCAAACTAGGGGTTACATAATTTGCGAAAGCTAGTGTAAAACTTAGGATACCGAGTTAAGAGTAGGTGTGGTGCCTGCTCTAGACTAAACAACCCAAATCTTAAAGGGTCACCCGTCCCCCATGCTAGGGTGTACACATGGATTATGACACTTGAAAAAGGCTAATTCATGCATTAGAGGTTGGGTATTAAATATTGTCACAAGGAAAGAATTAGATTGAACTAAGCCATATTCTTGGGAAAAATACATCAAATGAAATCTTAACTCCAATCACCTTTATCAATCGAACTTATCTCTACTCAAAAACTGCATTTCCATCTCTCACATATTTTCAAAAATCAATTGTTTTAAATTTAATTTTGTTTTTAGTTATTTTCACTCAAAAATCCCTTTATAAGCTAGTTAAAAATTCCCAATAATACATCCTTCCCTTGGGTACGATAATCCGTACTTAAAAATCCACTTTATTACTTATCATGATTTGTATACTTGCAAATTCACGATCAACTGACTAGCCCACTAATCATTTAACCACCAAAGTGGGACCATCCATTTGAGTTTATATGTGATGCTTCCAATTTTGCTATGCGGGATGTTCTTTCACAGAGAGTGGGTGTAGCTCCACATGTCATTGCCTATGCTTCGAGGACTCTAGATGCAGTTCAGTGCCACTACACCACTACCGAGAAGGAGTTCCTTGCAGTCATCTTCGCTTTAAACAAATTTTGTTCCTATCTCTTGGGATCAAACGTTATTGTCTTTTCTAATCATGTGGCCTTGAGGTACTTATTAAAGAAGTCAGATGCCAAACCATGACTTATTAGATGGTCGTTGCTTCTTCAAGAGTTCGACATAGAGATCAGAGATAAGAAAGGGTCTGAAAATCTAGTTGTTGATCACATGAAACTTCCCCTCCTATCAAAGGACATCACTTCCTTGGGGTTGAGAGACACTTTTCCAGATGAGCACCTATATGTAGTGTCTTCTACCTACCCATGGTATGCTGATTTAGTGAACCACTTGGTGGCTTTTAAAATTCTTGATCATTATAGGAAGCACCAAGTCGCAAAGTTGAAGAGTGAAGTAAGACATTATTTTTGGGATGATCCCTATCTTTGGCGGATTAGCAATGATCATATTATTCGATGATGTGTTCCCATCCATAAGATCCCATCCATTTTGCGATTCTACCACACACTTGCTTGTGGAGGACACTTTGGTTCACAGCGCACAACTAGGAAGGTATTGGACTCTGATATGTATTGGCCCACTTTGTTTTATGATGCTTATGAGTTTTGTAAAACATGTGATCGTTGCCAACATACTAGTAATATATCTAGGGGGCATGAGATGCCTCAACAACCTATGATATTTTGTGAAATTTTTGATGTTTGGGGTATTAATTTCATGGGTCCCTTTCCTAGTTCTTTTGGTTATGAGTATATATTGGTTGTTGTGGATTATGTGAGTAAGTGGGTGGAGGCAAAAGCCAAGAGGACTGGTGACTTAAAAGTTGTTGTGGATTTTGTGAAAACTAACATCTTTTGTAGGTTTGGCATTCCTAAAGTAATCATTAGCGATCAAGGGACTCACTTTTATAGTAGGCACTTTCGAGTACTACTTCAGAAGTATGAGGTGACACACAAGACTTCGACACCATATCATCCCCAAACCAATGGCCAAGCAGAGGGTTCCAATCGGGAGTTGAAGCAAATCTTGGAGAAAATCATTTAGCCAAATAGGAAGGATTGGATCCAATGCCTTGATAATGCACCTTGGGCTTATCAAACAGCATATAAGACTCCCATCGGCATGTCCCCATTTCAATTAGTTTATGGGAAGTCTTGTCATCTTCCCGTGGAGGTGAAGCATCGAGCATACTGGGTAGTCAAAGTTGCAACATGGACTTGGCCCAAGCAAGGGAGCAAAGGAAACTTCAACTTTAGGAGCTTGAGGAGCTTTGTTTGGATTCCTATGGTAACGCAAAGCTCTAAAAGGAGAAGTCAAAGGCTATCCATGACAAGATAATTCACAAATGGGAGTTTGAAGAAGGTGAGCATCTTCTTTTTTATACTTCGAGATTAAAGCTTATGCATGATAAGTTAAGGGCGAGATGGATTAGACCTTATATTGTAGTTCGTGTCTTTTCATACGGTGCAGTAGAGAGTAATCAGGAGGAATCAGGACATAGCTTCACGGTCAATGGACACCAACTCATGCACTTCTATGGGGGTTTACCTATACATGTTGTGGATTTTATCCAACTACATGACCCTATCATTCTTTGAGTCCATTAGTTTGTTTCTTTCCTTCTCATTTTTTGTTCATTGTTCATTTTTAGAATTGCATTCCATGTCCATAACTTTAATTTAGAGAGTATGCTATATCACTCGGGACTAATCCTGAAGGGCTTTAAAACCCGGTACCCTAAGATCTGCCATAATTTGGAAGTTGCGGATGGTTCCGCTATATGGATGGTATAGATAGTTATTATTAAGTAAGTTTGGATGCCTATTTAAAACAAAAGAGTGAAAAAAAGATCAAAAAATGATCGAGCAGTCCATTGCATATATCTTGCTTAGCTCTAGTGATCTTTCCCCATTTGTTTCACTTCAAGTATATGTATAAATGATGGCATGATATTTGGAGTATGTAATGACTATGGTTAACTCTTGAGTATGCTTAATCCTAGCCAATTGATTAATAATTGCATATTTGTGTGACTTAATTAAGTGTCGTGAGTGAGAGATGGTTTGAAAGAATAAAAATATTAGTGAATTTTTAGCTTCATACACTCATATCCATGCTAGAATTTAATCTGTTATATTCCAGTTGTTCTCTTAGTATATTTGAATTTGTATTTTTGAATAATCTTTGTTTGGTGTTTAATCTTAGTATTTGTTCGAGGATGACCAAAGTTCAAGTGTGGGGGAATTTGATCATTACAAAATTTATCATTAAATTTGTATTTAATTTATGAGCTTTAATTTAATATTTTGTTGAATTAATACATTTTTAAAATAGCTTCCTCCAATTTTAATTATTTACTGTTTTATTCACTTTTATAGATTTGATATTAATTTTGGTGGTTTTTAATATTATATTAATTATTTCAATTTTAATATTATTTCTTTGGGCTTAATTGGTAATTATACTAAGTGATTTTTGGGTTAATTGAATTATGATTTTTAATTAACTGTTAATATGTGAAAGTGACCCAATTAGGTGGAAGAATTAAAAGAGGAAAAAGAAGACATTTAATGGGGCATGGGGTCACATTGGCGTGAGTGAAAAGAAAAGAAGAAAGAAGGGAAAGAAGGGATTAATAACATCGGGCCCATTATTTTGATGATGGTATACGTGAGAATTGGAAAAAAGGAAAGAAGGACTTTAATGATAGGCTGGTGTGATCTTTAATTGGCATGAAGAAAAAGAAAAAGCAACTGGCTTGACCTGTTTTGGAAGCTATGCAACGAGAATATAAGAGACCCATGCAACGCCATCTTGAAGCAAGCTGTTCTAACCATTCCAGCGCCCATCCTTCTTACTCGACAACACACCCATATGCCAGCGCCGTCTCCATAC
The DNA here is from genome assembly GCA_023512835.1 of Taxillus chinensis. Lineage (NCBI taxonomy): Eukaryota > Viridiplantae > Streptophyta > Magnoliopsida > Santalales > Loranthaceae > Taxillus > Taxillus chinensis. The sequence goes on along the minus strand of CM042090.1, from coordinate 2,087,242 downwards.
TCTCCATACGCCCAGTCTCTATTACGCCTGGTTTTATTCACACAACACTGTTTTTGAGCAATAAAAGAGAGAAATTGCGCAACAATCATTGGAGATTTGGATCGAGTTTAAGACAAAATATTTAATTCTTTGCAGCTTATTTTCCTTAATTCTATTTTATTTCTGTTGTTCTAAATTTTTGAATAGATTTGTGATTTTTCAACCCATGGCAGAGTAAATATTTTGTAATCGGTTTAGCATAGCACTTTGAATGCTTGTTTTGAATCCATGTTTTAATATTTAATTTGGTATTTTATATGCTATGAATTAATTATATATCTCTTTGGTTTGTTGATTTAATATCTCGGTTGAGTATTAATTTAATAATTCATCGTGCGTTAATATTTTATTTGAGTGAAAAGATTTGTTTCATAGGAAACGGGATAGTTTTTTGAAAATTAATTCATAATTATTCTGATTAAAGTAAATTCATAATTTAATTGTATTCATGGTGTCTTGATGCATTTAAATTATGGGGCCATAATTTGTCTAATTTATCTATTGGGATAGTGATAAACAATATTCAAGTGTGAAGTTAAACCGATTATATCTTTAATTAATTGAATTTTGTAGTTAAAAATCTTTACTTTAATTAGTTTTAATTCAATCAAAAATCCTCTCAATTTTATATTTATTCTTTCCAATTAGTTTTTGTTAAACAAGTAATTAAATAGGTTAAATTGAATTTTATAAGTCCTCCGATAGAGAATAATCTAGGTTAAGCCACTAATATACTTAGTTTAAATTTTATTTGGAATGCATGTGCAACAAATGCTCTTTTCACTAACAAACCATCCACCAAAACAACACAATATATAAAATGCATAAATATCACAATTAACACTTAGAGAAAAAGCTTTGATATACTCTAGAATTTCAATCCTATTGGTGTGCCTTCCTTGGCAACAACGCCAAAAACTTGTTGATTTGTAAGTGTACAAAATCGCACAAGTAATGCAGTTATCGAACCATAGGGAAGGTGGTTGAATAGAAATCCTATTTTATCTTAGATGGTTCAGATTGATTACTATTAGTTTTTGTTTTCTTTTTAAAAGCAAATTATATAATTCAAATTATAAACACTGTTCTTAAAAATTAAAAGTAATTCAATAATTTAATTTGGAGTTTCTATTTTATGGAGAGTAGATTGGAGTTAGGTCTTCATTTGATGTGTTTTTGTAATAATAACATAATATGCTGAATTCATGTTCATATCTGTTTTCCAACTATTACTCAATTACTAATTCATGAGCTAGTATCTTTCAATCACAATAGCACTGTGTACACCCTAACATGGAGGTAAGTGACCCATTAAGTACTTGATTGTTTGACCTAGAGTTAGCATCACACCGACTCTTGATTTGGTAAATTAGGTTTTACACTAGTTTTCACATATTATGTAATTCCTAGTTTGTATTTCTTCAATTTTTGGTAATTATATTTTATCTTCCAATTCATCATATAATTACCTAAATTACAGAATAACATGGCCTATATCATTCCATATATATAATCAAAACCTTCAATAGATAGTTTAACAGAGAACATGAATTAGCAAAATATTCCAGTTAACCCATTGCATCAAATTCTATCCTAACCTTAATCAAGGGAAAAGAAGGGAACTGTGACTTCTTGAGTGTGGATTTGACCCCTCTAATGTCTTGCTCTAAGTTGGTGGTATTCTAGAATGCCGCTGATGCTCCAATCCTCTAAAAACTCATTGAAATTGGCTCTCCAATGGTAATTATGAATTTTGGGTATTTTCTCTAATTTTCTAACCCCTTTCTCTTCTAAAAACTCACCTTGAATAGCCTCCAGCAATTAGGGCAACAGTAAAAATGAAAATGCATCTCCTTAGCTGAATCTAATCACAGCCCACAAGTGTAAGCCACTACAACTTGTGCAATTGTCTCATTAAAAATGTTAGGTGTGAGATGTGCTGCAGACTTGGAAATGGGGCTTGTTGGCTCAAAATCGTGCAAATCTGATAGAAAACGGCCTAGTCAGGTGAACTAAAGTTTCACCCGACCATCTTTAAAACTCACCCAACTAGAAGGGAAGATGATTATTGATGACGTAACAAGTGTAAATTAATTTTATCAAAGTGGTCAAGTGAGCTTCACTCATTCACCCTATCAAAAGGGAAAGTAATCCAGTTATACTCTAATCACCATTTTATGTATTCATTTCATTTGGTCGGGTGAACATGCCTTCACTCGACTAGTCCTTTTCTTCACTCAACTAGAAAGAAAAATGATCCAGCGAGGCTTGAATCGATGGTGTTTATCTTCATCACACTTGGTCAGGTGAACATGCCTTCACCCGAACAGACTATTTCTTCACCCAACCATAAGGCAAAGTTCCTATTTCAGGTCTGAATTGTCCAAATATTCAATAATAAGCTTGTTCGGATGAACTTGTTGGTGGTGAGGAGGTAGCTATACAGACAACCCGTGTCGGTATCTATCGAACAACTCGATGGAGAGAGGTTTGGTGAAGATATCAGCAGTCTGTTCCTGAGTGGGAACATACACTAGTTTCACATTTTCCTCTTCTACTTGTTCTTTTATATAGTAGTATCAATAGTCAATATGCTTGGTCTTCAAGTGTTAAACTGGATTCCTACTTATGTTGATAGTACTCTTTTTGTCGCACCATATATTGATAGGTAACTCCATGCTAACTCCCAAGTATGATAGTTGAGTGTTCATTCATACCACCTGAGTACATGCAGCATGTGCAGCTTCGGCTGTGCTGCAGGCCACACTGTTATGCTTACGGCTCAACCATGCAACACATTTAGAGCCCAGATAAAACTGCAACCACTGGTAGAATGTCTATCATCAATGTTGTTAGCCCAGTCTGCATCAGTGTATGCCTGTAATTCAATGAAATCCTTAGAGGGATACCACAACCCCATTTCTAGTGTACCATGTAGGTATCTAAGAATTCGTTTGACTACTAGTAAGTGAGACTCCTTGGGGTTTACTTGATATCTGATTGCCTGACACACAGCTTGCATAAGATCAGGTTTGGAGGCTGTAATGTATAAGAGGCTTCCAATCACGTATTGATACTCTTTTTGATTTACATTGGTGTCTTCCTAATCCTTGTGTAGTTTGCAGCCTGTAGCCATTGGGGTTTCAACAAGCTTGTTATCCTCCATACCATACTTCTTTAGCAATTCATTAACATACTTGTGTTGTGATATAAAAATGCCACCAACAGTGTGCCTGATCTGCAATCCTAAGATGTAGGTTAATTCCCCCATGAGATACATTTCAAATTTATCACTCATTCTTTTAAAAAAAATCTTTACATAATCTTGAGTGACTTCCCTCGAAGATAATGTTATCTACTTAGACTATGGTAGCTAGTTGGCCTCTGTCTGAATTCAAAATATACATGTTATGATCCATTGTTCCTCTACTAAAATTCATTCTCTTTAAATATCCATCCAGTCGGCTATACCATGTTCTAGGAGCTTGCTTTAGGCCACACAAAGCTTTCTTCAATCTACATACATGTGTTTCATCATTAGCAATCTGTACTTCATCTAGTTGCTCAATATACACTTCTTCTTTTAGCAATCCATTTAGAAATGCAGAATTCATATCCATTTGATAGACTTTAAACTTCTTGTGTGATGCTAATGCAAGAAACATCTTGATTGCTTCTAACCCTGCCACTGGTGCAAATGTTTCATCAACATTAATGTCTTTAATCTGAGAATACCCTTTGCATACTAGTCTTGCCTTGTTCCTGATGACCTTGCCATCTTCATTCAGTTTATTCTTGAATACCCACTTTGTTCCGATGACATTTTTGTTCTTTGGTCTTGGAACCAGCTCCCATGTTTTGTTCGATCTGATCTAGCTCCTTATTCATTACAATGATCCATATTTTATCCTCTACTGATTCTCTAATAGATTTTGGTTATATTTGAGAGAGTAATGCAGTAGCTCTTGCAAATTTTCTCCTGGTGGTTACACCTACTTTGGGATCACCAAGGATTTGATTCTTGTCATGCACATTGGACCATGAAACTTCACCACATTATCAACAAATGCCTTAGCCACACTAATAGTAGTAAAAGGATACTTAAAAGGAATAAAATGAGCACCTTTACTTAATCTATCTACTACCACCAGAATGGATTTGTAGCCTCCACTACTTGGTAAACCTTCAATGAAATCCATATATAGCTCCTTCTATATGCTCTCCGAAATTGGAAGCGGTTGAAGTACACCCATAGGTCACCTCTAATCATACTTCACTTCCTGACAAACGTCACACTCGACCACCATTTTCTTCACTCTAGCCTTGAGCCCTTCCTAATAAAAGAAATGTTTAATTCGAATATATGTGTGCTACCATCCCAAATGACCTCCCTCTTTGCTATTATGGAAGTAAGATAGAGTCTTTTCTCGCAATCTATGAACATTAGGCATATAAACTATATTTTTATAATATAGTAACCCCTCTTAGAGATAGAATTTTTCAACTCCGTCTTCATGGCTCTCTAGTTTCTTCATAATTTCCACAAACTTTGCATCGAACTAAAGAGCATCACGAATGCGATCCAATATCCTCCATTTAGCTCCACTAAGAGCTAAACATCTAGCATCATCTTTTATATAAATAGTCCATAACATAGGACTGGCCTCATACCGAGATAGCGCATCAGCCACCTTGTTCTCCTTGCTCGGCTGATAATTATATCATATTCTAACCCAAAAAGCTTCATAAGAAACTTTTGCTGCTCCAGAGTTATAATCTTCTATTCTAGCAAGTGCCTTAAAGCTTGTTGGTCAGTGACAATGGTAAGTTTCTTCCCAAGAGGTATGGCCGCCATACTTTCACTGCATGCATAATCGCCAAGAATTCTTTAGCATATGCACTCCAGGACTTCTTTATTAGACCTAAGGCTTTAGATACATAAGTTAGTGGTCTCTTCTCTTGTAATAGAATGGCCCTAACACCATCCCCACTTGCATTAATATTAACTTCAAAAAGCTTCATGAAATTGGGCAAGGCTAGGACATGACTCTGCGTCATAGCCCTCTATAAGTCTTTAAATGCTTTATTAGCCTCCTCAGTCCACTCAAACTTGTCATTCTTCAACATCTCAGTTAAGCACTTCGCTATCAACCCATATTGTTTGATGAACCTCCTATAATAGCCGATTAGACCCAAAAATCACCTTAAGGTTGAGACATCCTTCAGGAAAAGCCAATCCACCATAGCCTCAATCTTCTTAGGATCAACCTTCACTCCAGGTCCTGAGATAAGATGGCCAAGATACTGAAGTTCCTTCTGTATAAAATCACATTTAAACATTTTAATATAGAAATTATGTTACTCCAATGTCTCTAGTGTAGTCTCCAAGTGCTCCAAATGCTCCTCCATTAATTTAGAATAAATCAAAATGTCGTTAAAGAATATTAACACAAACCTCCACAAATAAGGCTTGAAGGTTGCATTTATGGCAACTTGGAATGTGGAAAGGGCATTGCATAATCCAAAGGACATCACCGGATACTCATAAAGCCCTAGATGCGTTTAAAATGCAGTTTTATGAATAGTTTCCTCCTTCGTGCGGATTTGGTGGAATCTAACCAGCAGATCCGACTTGGTGAAGACACTAGCACCATGTATGTAATGACCCGTGTTTTGGGATGTGAGGAGTTAGTCACAGTTATGCCTTTTGGGTAGAAATTGTCAGGTCTTTAAGAGATTTCTTCTCATACACATTGGCTAGAACACTTTGTATATAGATGAGCAAGCTTGAGGCAAGAGATGAGCTCAAGAGGGAGCATTTTGAGGCTGCACGTGACAATGGCCTTTGTCATGTGCAGTGATGTTTTTGCATGGGAGCCTTCCAGACAAAGTTCTAAAGCTAGTGGCAAAATCCTAGCCCTTTTGGAGGTTGCACATGACAATGGCCTTTGTCATGTGCAACCATGTTTTTGCATCATCACCTTCGTTTTGTTATGATGATAATCTTTTCCCAAAGGGCCATGTTTGAATTATGGGTATTTTGTCTTGTGTGGAAGTGGGAAGGTTGAAACATGTTTTACTTATCAAAACTACGTCATTTTGATACACATGTTTCACTTATCAAAACTACGTCATTTTGATACACAGGTTTCACTTATCAAAACTATGTCATTTTGATAAGTGAGGTATCTATATAAGGAGGTTGAGCTCTCTTTGTTTTAGGTTTAGGGTTCATTCCGTTAGCCGCCGCAGGGAGAGAGAGAGAGAGAGAGAGAATCTTCTCCTGATCGCTGCTGTGGTGATTCGCGTGTGTGGACGGCATCTAGCGTGGGAGCAAGAGCAAGGAGGATCCTTTTGAGGTAGGGATTCCATTCTTCCTGAACCTATTCTATTCTCAGGTCTTGTGGTAGACGATTTGTGGATTATATATGTTATATATATGTAAATTCATACAGGGGTGATCTCTTATATGAATTTTGGCCTTCAATGGCAAAGTTGTGTTTGGATATGTCTTTGAGTCCGGGTTCTAGGGATTTCGGGTTCGTTCTCGTGGCAATGGACCTCGGGGGCCGTTGGGGTGTCTACGCTATTCGTTCAGTGGTCTTATTCGTTAGGGTTAGTCCCGCGGTAGGGCCTTGTGGGGAAACCTTGGGGTTTCCAAGGGGAATTATGTTTGAGAATATAACATGTGGATATGACAACTATGGTTTGTGTGATGTTCAATACTTGTGTTTTTGTTGGAAATGTAGGATTTGATGAAGCTGCCAAAACATAATCTAAGTCTGGAGACTCGAAGAACCGAAGGAAGAAGGGTCGAAGAGTCGAAGCTCGTAGAAGTGAAACTGTCATAGGACGTATTGGCAAGAGACTCATAAACTCGTAGAGTCTAGAGACTCGTAGACTCGTAGAGTCTAGAGACTCAAGGCGAAATAGTGACAGAACCTTGCGACTCGTAGATCCAGGGTCGAAGGTCGTAGAGTCATAGTACGGAAAAGTGAGTGTTACTGTAAGCGTCAATAAGTTTTGAGACTCATAGAGTTGAAGAATGTTTAAGAACATTAATCAAAGCTAAATGACTCGTAGACTAGCAGACCCGTAGACTCGAAGACTTGTAGAGTCATAGGGTCGAGACCTTCGAACACTGTTAAGAAAATAGGACTCGTAGACTCGTAGATCGAAAGTCGCAGAGTCGAAGCCTTCGAACAGTGTAAAGAAAACCGAATTCGTAGACTCGTAGATTGAAAGTCATAGAGTCGAAGCCGTCGAACACGGTTAAGAAAACTGGACTCGTAAACTCGTAGGTTGAAGGTCGAAGAGTCGATGCTATAAAGATTGGCAAACAAATGAAACTGTAACTCAAGGGTCGTAGAGTCGTAGACTCGTAGACTCAAGGGACACAGTCATTATAGAGAAATTGCCACACTTCCAGACTCGGAGATCGATGGCGGAGAGTTGTAGCTAAAGGGTCGTAACTGTACAGTAACTCAGTTTATGAGCCTCTGTGAAAAACTAAGGAAGAAAAGCGAAGTTGAAGACTCGTAGAGTCGAAGATTTTCAGACCACTTAGTCAAATATAGTAAACTGAGAGACCCGAAGGTCGTAGACCCGCAGAACTAGAGTCGTAGACTCGTAGCTACAATAACAGGTAGATTAGATGGACTCGAAGAAGTCACTCTAAGCGTTATTCGAAGCGTCACAGACTCGTAGAGTCGTAAACTCGCAGAGTCGTAGACTTTAGTTAACAAAGTGACACAAAAGGCTAATCCAACCTAACCTCTAGCCTCGAAGACTCGAAGACGTGAGTCGTAGACTCGCAGAAACACCATAAAGCCTAAATCAAAACTTCGCAACTTTCTACAGGTGTTAACTGAAATCTTCGAGTCATCGAACCTATGAGGCATCTACCTCCGAGGCAAACTTACAACCCTAAACATAGCCACTTAGCAATATTGTTAGCTAGGGTTTGTGCAGAAAGTCTGCGCCGTCCTGAGCAGTTAAGCGCAATTAATGACACATTAATTGCTGCCAACTACCATCCACGGATGAACGGCCAAGATCGACTGCATGCCAAATACGCCGTATGGGCATCTGATATGCAAATCAAAGCAGATCAACCCATCCCCTGACATTCCACATTTTCAGTGGCGGGAAGTCAGTCTGTCGGGATGGACATCATGGCGCACGAGCACTTTAATCTTAAAAATATATCTCTCACGCACTTAACGACAAAATCATGAGTTTAACCTCTCTCTCAAAAGAAAGAAACACACAGAACACAAGATATTAGTTTTGACGGACTTAGAGAAAAATGAAGACTAAGCAGAACTAAAAAAAAAAAGGGAAGTTCCAACACGAGAGAGAGAGACTCTGAGAGAAATTGAACAAGTGTTGTGCGCCGTGTGAGTTAAGAACAAGAGCAATCTATTTGAGTATTCACGAATCTCTTGTTCATCAAAGATCTATCACTTTCATTAAGTCTTGGTCTCAGAGTTGTTAGTTCTCCACACTTGGATCTATCATAAACCATCTCTTTCACAACTGAGATCTGTTAAGAAAATAGCATTTACTCTTATCTCAGTTTTGTCTGATAGTTCCTTATCACTCACCTTATCCTTATAATACTTCTGTCATCTTCTCCATAAATACTTCCATCATTGTCATCTGTAAGAGGAATCCAGAAAAACCAGCTAATAGTCTAGCTTCCGCACACGAAGAAAGTCTATTCACCCCCCCTCTAGACTCACTTTGGGACCTACAGTTTTATTTGTGTTGTGAATGCGTAATATTGTGTTGTGATTGTATGTGCTATATGTGACATGTGAAGCCTGTGTGGCTGTGGTTGTGGAGCCTGAGTGGTTGTGGAGCCTGTGTGCCTGTGGTTATGGTAGCCTGTGTGGCAGTGGAGCCTGTAACTGTGGATGAGAAAGCCCGTGTGGCTATGGCTGTAGATGTGCTTGCTTGGTTGTTGACTTAATATTAAATGTTGTTCATGACCTGGTTATGTATTATTGCCATGACACTACACTTGTGCATGTCCTCATCTAGATGCTAGGAGCATGAGATGGGTCGGGGAGACTTGATCCCTACTGAGTTGTGGTTGCTCACCCCTCCTATTATGATTTGTTTTCCTTTCAGAAACCTACAAGCGTTAGGTGGGACACCAAGGAGGAAAATAGTTATCTGTTTTGTTGCTATGTTTTAATTTAATTTATGGAACTATTATTACCCTAATGGGGAAATGATGTAAAAGGTTTTTAAATTAATATAGATGTGGTTTGCCTTTTAGATATTTATTGTGGTTTGAATTTAATAAAGATATGTGGTGTCCCGTGGTAATATTAATCCCAACCTCTTATCCATCGCGTGAGTAAAGGGGAGTCACGAACCGGTTTCCTCTGGTTGGAAATCCGGGGCGTGACAATGTAACTCATCTAATATCTCATCAATTGTTGGGATTGGGAAACGAGCCTTCACGGTCGCTTCATTCAGTGCCCGATAGTTGGTGTAAAACCTCCATGTTCTCTCTTTCTTTTTCGCTAACATGATTGAAAATAAAAAAAAGGACTTTCAATAGGTCATATCAACCCATTCTTCAACATCTCTTTAATTTTCTTTCAATTTCATCCTTATGAAAAGTGAGCATATCTGTAAGGAGGGACATTAACAGGCTTCAACTCATCCTTCAAGATAACACAATGATCACACAATCCAGAAGGAGGCAGGCTATTCGGCCTCAAAATAGGTGACTACTTCTCCAATGCTATTGAGCCAAGCATTACCCAATACCATATCAACACTTACTAATGTAAGCACATGTAGGTCAGCAACAATTCTAACACCTTGAACATTCTTTTTCACATTAGGAACAATCTTTGTACTCTGAAGTTTCTTCCTATTTGCCTCCTTAAGCTCAAATATATCAATGGTGGCTCCACACAATATAATCTTCCTCACAATATCAAAATTAATGAAAATATGAGTAGAACCTAAATCAACTAACAAAGCAACCTCATACTTACCGATCCATGTCGTTAACCTCATTGTCAAAGGCTTTGAAACTCCAATCATAACATTGAGTGAAACTTCAACTTCACTTGCTAGTTCTTCCACCTCAATCACATCAAACTCTTCTTCATCTGATGTGCTTTCCTCTTCTTCACCACTGTCATTTGAGTCTTCAATCATGAACAACTTCCCATTTCGAAGTGATGCTCTTTGCTCCACTTCTCTCCACACTTGAAGTAGAGACCCTTCTTTATCCTCTCCTGGACCTCTTCTTTTGAAAGCTTCTTAACATCTTTGCCTTGCTTATTAGGTCCATCATCCACGACTCCCTTCCCTTTGGTCTAATACTCTAGTTTTGGGGTTTTCTTTCCGTAATTATCTTTGAGAAGTTGCCTCTCTCTATAACAAATCTCCTCTAGGATCTCAGCTATCCTCATAGTCTCATATAACCTTTGAGGCTGCTTTAGTTTTAGCTCTTTGTTTAACCATGGCTTCAGCTCTTCAATAAACGTTCCTAGTAGTGACTCCTCAGACCAACCTTGAAGAAAGATTTGGAGTTGATAAAACTCCTTTACATAACTAGCTACCTTCCCATCCTGCTTCAGCTTGGCCAGTTGTCTATGGTGGTTGACAATTGGAGAGGCCCCCATTGTATTAGGAACTCTAGCTCGAATGTCATCCACCCCATCCATCGCCCACCTTGTTCATACTGGCATTGATCTAACGCCACTAGCTGTTGGCCCTCACATCTAAAAATATATAGGCCACTGTAACCCGATCATCTCTGGACACCTCAGAAACCAGGAAGTAGTGAGCTGCTTTGTCGAGCCACTCATACGGATCACCTCCCTTGAAGTATGAGAATTCGATCTTTGGTGTCCTAAGACCCCAATCACGGCATCTGTCATGCCCTCAACTCCAGGAGACCCGAAATCGGGCACATGACTACCCCATACCTGCACCCGAGGGCAAGGGATTGGTGAATATCACCAAAAAGGACCCATAGCAGGTGTTTCTTGAATGCACCTGTACAATCATACAACAAGGGTATTCCTATACTCCCAAAACCATACAACTGAATGAAACAATGGGGTTCAAAGCCCCTCACAACACATCTCATCCAGAGAGCACTAGTGTCCATGTTACCCCTAACCCCGACAAACAAGCACCAACAACAAGGACACCACAACACAAACAAATTTCACACACAACAACAACATCATCTTTACACACAAGAACTATTATTCCCAAGTCCAAGCGTGATTGCCTTGGTATACGTGTGTGTGTGTGTGTGTGTACAGAGAGGGGGGTGAATCTGTATACTTTAAAACTATTCCCTTAGTTTTACCAAGTAGGATATTTTAGAGAGATTTCTCTATCAGATGTAGTCTTCGTTTGGATGGTATTTTAGTGTCTCATGCAATATCAATTACAAGCAAGCATGTATGGGAAAGAAAAAAACAGAGACACATAATATACGTGGTTCGATCAATGTGATCTACTCCACGGTGGTGAGGGTGTACCTACACCAAGTCCAATCCACTATACTCTTTTAATACAGTAGGGTCTAGCCCTTGTTACAATAGGATCAACTCTCTCTTCTATTCAATGCAAATACAAAAATAGTATTGCTCCAGAATTTACTCACTGTAAGAATCTATCTAACAGAATCTGCTCCTGTGTAAATAACTGTTTGCTATGCTCGACCTTCAACCACTCCTATACAGGACTCACGATTTGTTCACTGAATATATGAGGAAGAAAGATAGATTAACTCATTGTTATCTCTTTCTTTCAATCTTCCTCTCTCTCTCTATTTGTGTATATGAGCTACTCTATGTCGCCTTTTGTATCTCTTCAGATACGTTTCTTGTCTTCTCAAAATATTATTGGCGCCCTACTTGAGTCAGGCATATTCCTTGCTTTTATAGGTCGGTACCAGTCAGAAACCTTTTGTCTAGGGTTTAACATGTTTCTCGCTTTGATCTTTACCGTTAAAACATGTTAAACCCTTCGTCCACGTGTTTTCCAGCACTTAGCATACTTAAAACAGTTGTCTAGGTAACAACTTACTGAAACGGTGAACTTCAACACATTTTGCTCCTTCGTAGCGCGCTCCGTTCATTTGTCTAGCTATAGCCTCGAAGATATTGCCTCGTAGCATTAGTCTATGAGTTTACATATTCAACTCTTCGAGTATGAGTCTTCGAGCTATGGGTATTGATCTTCCAACTCTTCTGCTTTCTGACTTCGAAGCTAGATCAGAGCTAGTGCTTCACTGACATCTCAATCTAAGACCCTAAAGCTCTACGAGTCTTTGAGCGAGTCAATAACAGCTGCATTCTGCCTTGATTGCCTTCATGGGTCTCGGCAGCAGGTCCTTCAATCTACGGCCCTGCGAGCTTTAACTCTACGACCCCGCATGCTGTGACTCTACGAGTCTTTGCTTGAAATCTGCGAGACACGGCTCTTTACCTGTCTGCTCCTTGGGTCTGAGAAATTACAACCATACGACCTTTGAGTCGCCTGGCTACGACCTTCGACCTTCGAGTCGCCTGGTCTATGACTTCGAGTTCCTGTAGTGGTGCTTGGAGCTGAGTGGTCTATTGATCGTCGACTCTCCATCCTCGAGTCTTCGACTCTTCGACCCTCTCTGAGTCTTCGACCCTGAGCTTCGAGCTTGTGTCAGTACATAGTGGATTCCCTCTATGAGATCACTCTAAGAGATCACTCTACAAAGTTATCTAACCCTGTACTGAGCTTTGACCCAACAACAACTCGCAATGATATGTTGACAACAATGACAACCAAAAGGTTCGCAGGAACAACAATCTCCCCCTTTGGAATTGTTGGCAACATCGAGGCTTCATTCCAGTCACCCCCTGACCTCCTCCACTGTGTGCTCCCCCTTGACAAAGTACTCTCTTCTTCTCTCCCCCTTTGCTAACCAATTACAAAGAAAGAGGGGGAAACTCCACTGATGCCTTACGCGTGAGGAGGTAGCTGTATAGACAGCCCGCTTCGGTGTCTATCAAACAGCTCAATGGAGAGAGGTTTGGTGAGAATAGCGGCAGTTTGTTCATGTGTGGGAATATACACCAATTGCACATTTCCCTCTTCCACTAGTTCCTTGATGTAGTGGTAACGATAGTCGATATGCTTGGTCTTCGAATGTTGGACAGGATTTCTGCTGATATTGACAGCACTCTGATTGTCACACCAAATGTTCACAGGTAACTCAACACTAACTCCCAAGTCTAACAATTGCATATGCATCCATACCACTTGAGTACATGCCGCATGTGCAGCCACATACTCTGCTTCTGCCGTGCTACAAGCAACACTATTTTGTTTGCGGCTCAACCATGCAACACATTTAGAGCCCAAATAAAAACTGCAGCTGCTGGTAGAGCGCCTGTCATCGATGTTTCCAGCCCATTCTGCGTCAGTGTAAGCCTATAACTCAATGAAATCCTTAAAGGGATACCACAACCCCATCGCCAATGTACCATTTAGGTATCTAAGGATCCTCTTGACTTCCAGCAAGTGAGAGACCTTTGGATCTACTTGATATCTACTTGCTTGACACACAGCTTGCATTAGATCAAGTCTAGAGGCTATGATGTATAAGAGGCTTCCAATCATACCTTGATACTCTTTTTGATTTACACTTGTGCCTTCCTGATCCTTATGAAGTTTGCAGCCTGTAGCTATTGGAGTTTTAACAGGCTTGCTATCTTCCATACCATACTTCTTTAGTAGTTTCTTGGCATACTTGTGCTGTGATATGAAAATTCCTTCAGCAATTTGCCTAATCTGCAGTCCCAAGAAGTATGTCAGTTCTCCTATGAGAGACATTTCAAATTTATCACTCATTCTCTTGGCAAATTCTTCACATAATCCTGAGTGACTTCCTCCGAATATAATGTCATCTACATAGACTATGGTAGCCAGCCGACCTTTATCTGAATTCAGATATATAAGTTATGATCCACTGTTCCTCTACTGAAGTTTATTTTTTGTAAATACCTATCCAGTCGGCTATACCATGCTCTAGGAGCTTGCTTTAGGCCATACAAGGCTTTCTTCAGTTTACAGACATGTGTCTCTTCATCAGCAATCTACACTCCATCTAGTTGCTCAATATACACTTCTTCTTTCAACAACCAATTCAGAAAGGCAGACTTCACATCCATTTGATAAACCTTGAATTTCTTATGTGCTTCTAAAGCAAGAAACATTCTGATAGTTTCTAGCCTTGGTACTAGTGCAAAAGTCTCATCAACGTCTATCCCCATAATCTAAGAATATCCCTTGCACACCAGTCATGCCTTGTTCCTGACAATCTTGCCATCTTTATTCAGCTTATTCATGAATACCCATTTAGTTCCGATGACACTCTTGTTCTTTGGTCTAGGAACGAGCTCCCATGTCTTATTCTTTTCAATTTGATCCAGCTCATCATTCATTGCCACGATCCAAGCTTCATCTTCTACTGCTTCTCCAACTATTTTAGGCTCTATTTGAGAGAGTAATGCAGTAGCTCTTGTAAATTTTCTCCTGGTTGTTACACCTGCTTAGGGATCACCAAGGATCTGATCCTTGTCATGCACACTGGACCATGTCTTCCTGGTCTTTTTAGTAGAATCTACTCCAGGATTGGACTTTTCCTTCTCTTCTTCATCAGACTTCTCTGAGTCTGTGTCCTCCTCTTTCTCTTCTTTTTCATGCTCAGACTTTTCTACCTCCTGAGGTTCTGCTTCTTCAAGTTCTAGATCTTCATATTCAGTCACATCCTTCTTCCAGTTCTCATTAACTTTAACTTCACTTGAAGTTATGACTTTTCCAAGTCTGGGAAGAAATACTCTATATCCCTTTGTCTGATATAAGTATCCAACAAATGTTTCTTCCTCAGATCTGGCATAAAACTTTCCTTTTCCTTGCTCCTTTATCTTCACGAAGCAAAGGCTTCTAAATATTCTGAAGTATTTGGCTGTTGACTTTTTCCCACACCATAGTTCATATAGTGTGCAGTGACCACAGTTATTCTCAACCATTCTTCTATACTTCTTGAAGCACTCTAAAGCTTTTGTCTTGTGTTTTAGATACATAATACAAGTTCTTCTGGTAAAGTCATCCACAAATAAAATGAAGTACCTTTCACCATTGAGTCCCTTGTTTCTCATTGATCCACACAAGTCTGTATGCACAATGTCTAGAGCTGCTTTAGAACTATACTCTTTTACTTTATAATGAAATATGGTCTATTTACAATGTAAGCATGCTGAGCAGACATGCTCTCTTTCTCATTTAATGTCTGGGATGTCTCTTATAGCCTTGCAATTTAGAAGTCTTCTCATATTCTTTTGATTCAGATATCCCAGTCTTTTGTGCCAGAGTTTATTCTTTTCTACGTTGGTTACATGACAAATATGGGTCCTACTTTCATCAATTACATACAAGTCTTCATCTGTCCTTCTTACAGCTGCTACTGTGTTGCCATTTTCTCTCTTTACTTGGCAGCCAGTTTTAGTAAAGGTCATTTCATGACCTGCATCACACAGCTGACTGACAGATGCTAAATTATATTTCAATCCTTCAACATGTAGAATATCCTTCAGCTTATTCTTTCCCCATTTGGCTGATCCTAGCCCCTTGGTCTTTAGTGAGTTATCATTGTCAAATCTTACTTTACCAGATTTGTCTTTGTTTACATCTGACAGTTTCTTCAGGTCACCAGTCATGTGACCTGAGTAGGCACTATCAAGGATCCACTGTCTGTCCTTGATGTCTACTTTCAATGCAATCTTAGCAATATGAGCCACTTCTTTTCTCTTAGCCATGTAGACTTGTTTTACTTTAGACTTAAAGCACTCCCACTAAAACTTGGGCTTTACAGTCTTTTGATATGCTTTCACTTCATTCTTCTTTGGAACTTTCACAGTTTTCTTTATCTTATTCTGCTCAGGAATAAATACATTTATTCCACTGTGTCGTTCACTGCCGCAATTATCACAAACATCCAAGTCTGCAAGTATAGCAAACTTGTTTCTTGTGATGACAGGCTTCGGTTTCCACCAGCATGAAGTTTCATCATGTCCTTGTTTCTAACAGTAAATACAAAAACTTCTCACCGGCTTCTTTCTCTCAGTCTGGTACAAGTTCCTTCTAGATGACTTCATCGCAGTTCTAGGAGCTTGCTGTAAAGACTCGTATTTGGGTAGTTTTGAGAGATAGCCATTCTATGGGAATGTAACTATCTGGACGGTAGTGTAGTCGTCGATGTGAGCATTTTGACTGTACTTGGGCCCGATTCCGAGTCGGGGTCCCGTTTGACCCGATTGTTAACTTTTCGGGGTTTTTGGTTGACCTTGTGTTTGGGCAATCATTTGGGTGTAATAATATCTATTTAGTGTTGTGCTCGTCATTTCGAGCGTTTTGACTGTAGTTTGACTCAATTTGGAGTTCGGGGCCATGGAGGTCAATTTTTGTGTTGGGGGGTCAATTATTGACTGGGTCAATGGTTGACTAGGTCAGTTGATTGGCAGAAATATAAATAGCAAAAAAAAAAAAAAGAAGCTTTCACTTTACGTTTCACGTTTGTGCGTTTGAGAGAGAGAGCTTGAGAGAGCTTGGAGGCCTTGGCGATTTGGGGCGATTTGGGTTCGTGGAGCTCAAAGATTCACTTCAAGTAGGTGTCCTTGAACTTCTTATCTCTCTCTTGTTTTGGATCTGCACAAATTTATTATGATTTATGAAATTGAGCATGAACCCTAGAATTTGGGGAAAACCAATTTTGGGTTAGATCTAATGGTTTAGCATAAGATTTGTGGTTAAGAACTATTTTATATCACTGTGGACATATGTTTCTGTGATTTTGGGGTTGATTTATTGTGTTTTTCATGAGGGTTGATAAGTTAACCATGGCAATCTTGGTTTAGATCTAGATTTCTAGGAAATCTGGAATTTTATACGTGTTTCTGTTGTTTCTGCGCGATTTAGAGGCATTCTGGACGCGTTTTGAGGTAGATATCGTAGTTTGTTGCGAAACAGGGGTGTTAGTGAGCGTCTGGGAGTTTTTGGGCGCGTTCCAGACGAAGAACAGGCAAAAACGACGATGAACAATACCCTGGGCGCGTTCCTGGGTCGAACTGACAAAGACCCGAAGTTCGTAGTCGAAGGGTCGAAGTTCGTAGCCTCGTAGTTCGTAGTTCGCAGTTCGTAGACCCGTAGTTCGTAGACCCGTAGTTCGTAGCCTCGTAGTTCGTAGTCGAAGGTCGTAGCCTCGCTTCGAGTCTTCGAGGCGCGCTCCGCAGCTACGAGTCGTCGTTCCGCAGCTACGAGTCGCAGGTTCTGAGCTACGAGTCGCAGCTCCTGCAGTGTAAATTGACACTGTACAGCACTGGACTGGACCTATTTACATTGCAACCTATACCCATATTTAAGTTATACTTAAGTTACAATGTAAATAACGAAATACCCCTCATTTGGATTCAAAGAAAAATACTAGAAAAATAAATTCTTACTCTTTCAAAATGTGAAAATTGGGATTTAGTGTAAAATCTCAGAAAAACCCAAAAGTTCGTAGTGGTGAATTTTTGGAAAGTGGTGTTAGACATCTCAGAAAAATCCCCAAAAATCAGATTATCTTATTTATGATATGGGAACCCAATGCCGGGACTTTTGATTTCAAGAAAATAGCTGTTATGGGTACTTCCTTCATAAATCAAGGATTGAGGATTTACTTGTGAAGACTGGCTACAGTTTTAAAGGAAATATTGAGAATGACATGCCATACTCATGTTCGTGTGTTAGTGTGAGGTATTGGGGCATGGACTCCGTGACTTGTTTGGGTTCTCACCGTGATGCACCGATGGTGCTATGTGGTTGACGGGGCAGGCATATGCACCGATGGCAGGCTTGTATGGCGACTGTGGCCGGGCATATTGCGTTGTGGACAGGCTAAGGCCTGAGTTGAGCCGTTGAGCTCGTGGAGCTAGGGGTGAGTGCCCTGAGCTAGGATCCCATGGAGGATCGTGGACAAGTTGTCATGTGTGAGCAGGCTGAGTCCTGATGTTTGTTGCAGGCTGAGTCCTGATGATTGTGCACACTACACGGTGCACGAGTACACTGAGCATATAGTATAGACTTATATGTGTTGCATGATGTGGAGTTTTGGGGTCACCTACTGAGCTTGTCGCTCACCCCTACTTGTTGTTTACCCTTTTCAGGTGTTACCCGAGACTAGTGGAGGACTTTCTTCCAGGAGGACGCCCATTACTCTGATGTATGATACATTTATATTCTGTAATGTTTTATGTGATATCCCGGACATGGGTCCTTGGATAGTTGTATTTGCATACTGTGTGGTGTGATGTCTGTATGACTGTTTGACTCATTGTATGTATGATGATATGTGGGAAAGTACAGGATTACCCTTTGATGTATGACTGTACAGGGTTGCATATTTGAGACAGCACCCGCGGTGTAGTCTCCATTGGTGCTAGTCACCAACCCCTTGACCTATCGGGTGCGGGCAAGGGGAAGTCATGTACCCGATTCCGGGTTCCCTGGAATTCGGGGGCATGACAAGTTGGTATCGAAGCATGGTCTAGTGGACCTAGGTTAGTGAGGGGTGGTTAATTGATTCCATGTGACTTGGAAAACTGTAGGGAGGGCCCCTGATCAACGCAGTCCTTACATGTATTCTAGGTTATTTTGGTGTCAGTTAGATCATCCTAGGAGCATACATGGGTATAGGGTGCATTGCTAGTGGTATGATTGTGTGCATATAGGGAACTAGATTGTCTTTGCGTGTGATGTGCTTGTATGTGGTGCCAGGATGGCACGTGGCCGTGAGAGCCAGGACTTGATTGTGGTGTACCCTGAGGGGTGACACGATGCTATAAGCATGGTTGTGGACCTACGGGTCGTGTGGTGTACCTTGATGGGGGACACGATGCTATATGCATTGTATGGACCTACGGGTCGTGTGGTGAGAACCTACAAGTCGGTTATGCCTTTGATGGCTGTTTGTGCTAGCGGTGCTAGTAATGATCATTTGATTGTTTGTTGTTGTGGCCAGTGTGATGGCACCACCGAGGAGAGCTGTCCGAGGCCAAGGCCCGGCAGAGGAGCCCACGATAGAGTCGGGGCACCAAGGGCAGCAGAGATCGTCAGCCCCCGTTGTGGGACCTGATTTGGCTCAGGTGTTGATTCAGTTGCAGGAGGCCATGCAGGGTATGCAGGGCTCGATGAGGATATGGCTAGAGAGGTGGATGAGCTGAAGAGGCAACAAGCGGCCTCGGCGGCCACCACAGCCTCAGCAGCAGGAGGCGAGGGTGGTGCAGGATGTGCACCAGTAGGAGGTCGTGATAGAGCCAGCACGACGAGGAGTGGACTGGGATGCACAGTTTTTGAAACATGCACCCAGGACTTTTGAGGATGGTTCGCGGCCAGAGGTAGCGGAGGACTGGATTAGGTGGACAGAGGATATCTTTGATATGATCGGGGTGCCAGATGAGGAGAGAGTGCGCGTGGCGACGCACTATCTGTTGGGTATCCCACGCAGGTGGTGGGAATCCACTAGAGCTGTCCATGGCAGTCAGATGAGTTGGAGAGAGTTTATTGAGCGCTTCTTTGGGGAGTATTTTCCCATCTCGGTACAGTATGCCCGACGGACAGAGTATTATGAGCTTCAGCAGGGTGGCCAGACGGTGGGTGAGTATGTGCAAGCCTTCACAAATTTAGGGCGGTTTGCTCTTGAGGCTTGGGAAAAGGAAGCTCGTAAGATGTAGGATTTTATTCAGGGCTTGAGGCCATCTCTGAAAAGATAGCTAGAACTGATGCAGTTGACCAGCTATCGGGAGGCGGTCAATAAGGTGCTCATTATTGAGCGAGGTCAAGATCAGGCGAGAGCCCAGAGGCCGGGCGGTTCGGCAGGTTCGGGCAAGAAGAGACAGAGTGGGGAGAGCAGTGCTCCTCATCCTGAGAGGAGGTAGGTGCAGAGGGTTTCCAGCCAGGCGGTGGGACCCCATAAGAGTTCATCCAGCAGGAGATCAGGGGCCTGTTGGAGCTGTGGTTTGACTGGGCATGTATCGAGAGATTGCCCGAGGAAAAAGATGACTTGCTTCCGATGCGGGAAGGTGGGACATGGAGCTAGGGAATGTATTACCCTTAGCTCGACCAGCAGTGTAGGCCCTCGTCCGAGAGATCAGGCACGAGGTGTGGGGCTCCGTCTCAGAGGTCAGTGCCACCGGCACATAGCACGCAGACGCGACCTGCGGTGCAGCAGCCTCAGCGGGAGGCACAGGGTCATGTTGATCAGCGGGGCAAGGCCCCAATGGGCCAGGCTAGTGGCAGTAGACCACGAGGGAGGACTTTTGCCCTCACCAGCAGAGAGGCAGAGGTTCCACTAGTGGACGAGGCAGGAGCAGAACCTTCAGTGGTGAGAGGTACCATCATCATTTCTCATACTATTTGTTCAGTTTTGATTCACACTGGTGCTACCCATTCTTTTATTTCATATGCTATGGTGGTTGGATTGGAGTTAGACCAAGAGACAGTTAGTCAGTCTCTGATGGTTGCTTCACCTTTGGGTGGAATTGTGATACTTGAGAGTATCTGTCGTGCTTGTCAGGTAACACTTGGGGGTGTTAACTTGATGTGTGATTTGTATGTCATGGAGTTTGATGTTTTTGATGTTATCCTGGGTATGGATTGGTTGGTCTCCGTGGAGGCCAAGATTGATTGTTTTCGATGGTGTGTGATGTTCCTCACACCAGAGAGCACGTGGGGTGTCTTTGTGGGTGAGTGGACCGAGGAGGCATGCAGGTTGGGACCTTTGAGGCATGGGTGGGGTGATGTGACCCACCAGTTAGCCAGTTTGACGTTGGTTGACAGGAGGAGAGAGGGGAAGGCTGTTTTGCCACCCATTGTAGATCAGTTCCCGGATGTGTTTCCCGAGGACTTGGTCAGTTTGCCACCAGTGAGGGAGGTAGAGTTTTCGATCGAGTTGTTGCCAGGGACAACACCGATCAGGTTAGCGGCCTACAGGATGGCACCGACGGAGCTTAGAGAGCTCAAGAGACAGATAGATGACCTATTGGTGCGAGGCTTTATCAGGTGGAGTAGCTCACCATGGGGCGCTCTAGTGTTGTTTTCCAAGAAGGCGGATGGTTCACTTCGGCTGTGTATAGACTACCGGAAGCTGAACCAGGTGACTGTGAAGAACAGGTATCCATTGCCAAGGATTGATGACCTGTTCGATCAGTTTCGAGGTGTGAGATGGTTTTCCAAGATAGACTTGAGATCTGGAAACCATCAGTTGAGGGTTAGGGAGGAAGATATCCCTAAGACCGCGTTCAGTTGTCGTTACGGGCATTATAAGTGGCTTGTGATGCCGTTTGGGCTCACGAATGCTCCAGCAGTGTTTATGGGATTGATGAACCAGGTGTTTGCTCCATATTTAGATATGTTCGTTGTGGTGTTCATCGACAATATTTTGGTCTATTCAGCGACCAAGAGGGAGCATGATGAGCATTTGCAGGTTGTGTTGCAGACCTTGCGAGAGCATCGGTTGTACGCGAAGTTCACGAAATGTGACTTCTGGTTACAACTGGTGCACTTCTTGGGGTATGTGGTATCTTCGGAGGGTATCACAGTGGATCCTGAGAAGATTGAGGCAGTCATGTCGTGGAAGAGGCCCACGAATGTGTTTGAGATTCGTAGCTTCCCTGGTTTGGCAGGCTACTATCGGAGGTTCGTGGAGGATTTTTCCAGGTTGGCAGCTCCTATGACAAACCTGACCAGGAAGGGAGTTCCTTTCGTTTGGTCTAATGCGTGTGAGAGTGCTTTCATGGAGCTGAAGGCACGATTGACCTTAGCACCTATCTTGATTCTTCCACAGGAGGGTGTGCCTTTCGAGGTGTATTGTGATGCTTCCAGGGTGGGACTTGGTTGTGTGTTGATGCAGACTCGGCAGGTGATTGCTTATGGATCTAGGCAGTTGAGACCACATGAGCAGAACTATCCCACGCATGATTTGGAGTTGGCTGCAATGATCTTTGCACTCAAGAGCTGGCAGCATTATCTCCTTAGGGAGAAGTTTGTGGTGTATACGGACCACAAGAGCTTGCAGTATATCTTCTCTCAGCGAGACCTGAACCTTAGGCAGAGACGGTGGGTGGAGTACCTGCAGCAATTTCAGTTTGATATGATGTACACCCCTGGGAAGGGTAATGTGGTGGCAGATGCTCTGAGTAGGAAGAGCAGGGCCGTGGTGGCCCATTGTGCCATTAAGGAATGGGAGATGATGGGTCAATTGGTAGTGATGAGGTTGCAGATGGTGACCAGCGATGGGCGAGGGACCCTCAGTGTTGTTGTAGCAATCCCAGAGATGCAGCACAGGATCATAGAGGATCAGTTGGGGCACGTTGATTGTGAGGTCATCTATGACAGGATTCAGACTGGGCAGGCACATTCTGATTGGACTGAGCATTCAGAGCATGTACTGCAGTATAGGGGTAGATTGATAGTTCCCACTTCTCTTCAGGAGGAGGTTCTTCAGGAATTTCACCAGTCGAGGTTAGCTGTACATCCTAGTGGGACCAAGATGTACCTTGCCGTGAGGAGGCAGTTTTGGTGGCCAGGCCTGAAGAAGGCCGTTGCTGATTTTGTGAGGAGGTGTTTGACCTGTCAGCAGGTCAAGGCAGAGCACCTGAGATCAGCTGGTGAGTTGCAGTCATTGCCAGTTCCAGAGTGGAAATGGGACCACGTGACCATGGATTTTGTCACTGGACTTCCTCGTTCCAGGGGACACGACACTATATGGGTTATTGTGGATCGGTTGACCAAATCGGCGCATTTTATTTCGATTCGAGAGACAGACCCAGTGAGGACTTTGGGACAGAGGTATATTGATGTTATTGTGCGGTTGCATGGAGTCCCATTGTTTATTGTATTTGATCGGGATGCGAGGTTCACCTCTCAGTTTTGGAGACAGCTGCAGCGAGCTTTGGGTACTAGGGTGAACCTCAGTACAACCTTTCATCCTGTAAGGACCCGTACCTTGAGTTAGTCACAGTTTTGCCTTCTGAGTAGGGTTTTTTTCTAGATTTTGACCTAGTGAATGGGCTCAAATGAATTCACATGCAAAAGGAAAGATGCTTAGAATGATGTCCTCTATCTACCACAGAAGTTTCAGGCCAAACGGACGTGTATGTGAGGTGCACGTGAAATGGGTCCATTTCACGTGCAAGTGTGGTTGTCTTCTACATGATGCAAGGAGGCTAGGGGTGAAGTTTGAGCGCATTTGGAGTGCATATGGAGTTGCACGTGAATTGGGGAATTCACGTTCAAATTGGTGTGCAGCCATATTTTTGCATGGTTCCCTTGGTTTTGACATTCTAATGATCTTTCTCCAAAGGACCATGTTGAAATTCTGAGTATTTTGGCCTATATGGGTGCGGAAAGGTGCTAACTTGTGTGATCAAAACTACGTCATTTTGATCCTGGGATTTACTTAATCAAAACTACGTCGTTTTGATGCGGGTAGTGTCTATATAATGAGGGCTTGAGTTTGAGTTTAGGGTTCTTGTGTTCTTCTTTGCTGCAGCTGCTGCCAGAGAGAGAGAGAGAGAGAGAGAGGATCTCCGGGCAGTTGCCGTGGTGGTTCGCGTCGTTGGAAGGTGTCTAACGTAGAGGTTAGGACAAAAGTCTGAGGTAGGGATTCATGTTCTTCCTAACTCTCCTCTGTTCTAGGATATTCGCCTATATATATATATATATAAATCCATATAGGTGTGATCTCCTATATGGATGTTGGCCTTCAGTGGTGTCACGCCCCGGATTTCCAACCCGAGGAAACCGGTACGTGACTCCCCATTCACCCACACGGAGGGCAACGGGGTTGGATTACCGGATGCCACACAAGCAAGTCTAACAATTACAATAAATCAAATAAGCTACATCTTTATTTAATTCCAAAACATCAAAGGTTCACAAAACAACCAAGTCCCTGATTACAGTTCAATCCCTTAGTACAATCCCCTCCCTGGGGTTACATAAATCATAAAAGTACATTACTGAAATAAACAATAAAGTGGAGAGGGTCTTCCACCTTGGGGTCCCACCTAACGCCTGTAGGTTCCTGTAAAGAAAACAACATGGTAGGAGGGGTGAGCAACCACAGCTCAGTAGGGATCATGTCTCCCCAACCCATCCCATGCACCTATTATCTACATGACTTGTGTACAAGTGCTGTGTCGTGATACAATTATTTCACCAGATATAGTTACAGGCTATAACAAAGAAACACGATCATACATGGGCTGGTACATAAACACTCCCGGGTTTCCACGGCCACCGGGTTTCAAGAACAGTCCCAGGGCTTCCACAACCACCGGGTTCCACAAAATGATCCCGGGCTTCCACAGCCACCGGGTTCCACAAACAGTCCCGGGCTTCCACACCACCGGGTGTACAAGCAAACACGCAACGACACATGGCCATACAGGCATAACGTCAAACACTTAGCATGCTTAGTCACACAGGAATAACATCGAACACTTAGCATGCATATATCCACAAGCTCATAAACCCACCACACGGACATAATCTAACACACTCGACGTGCGTGGCCTCACGGGCATTTCCGCAAACACAACATGCACGGCCTCACAAGCTTTACCTCAAACACATAACATGCACAACCTCACAGGCATAATGTCAAACACTTGGCAGGCATATACACACAAAAATACTCACACAGGCATTTCATCAAACATATAGCATGTATTCCATAGAATCACACCAAAACGCCACTGAAGGCCAACATTCATATAGGAGGTCACACCTATATGAATTTACATATAAATAATATAACGAGATATAACTCATATTCTGCCCTAGGACCCTAGGACAGGAGGAGGACTTAGGAAGAACAAAATCCCTACCTTAAAACAGATCTTCCTTGCTCCCGCGCCAAACGCCATCCTCCCCCACGCAAGATGCTCCGTGACAGAACCAACGAACTCCCCTTCCCTCTCTCTCTCTAGCTCTCTCTCTCTCTGAGCGGCAGTGCAAGAAAGGAACACAAGAACCCTAAACTCAAACTCAAGCCCTCCTTATATAGACACCATCCACATCAAAACGACGTAGTTTTGATTAAGTAAACCCAGGGATCAAAACGACGTAGTTTTGATCACACAAGTTGCCACCTTTCCGCACCCATATAGGCCAAAATACTCAGAATTTCAACATGGTCCTTTGGAGAAAGTTCCTTAGAATGACAAAACCAAGGGAACCATGCAAAAATATGGCTGCACGCCAATTTGCACGTGAATTCCCAATTCACGTGCAACTCCATATGAACTCCAAATGCTCTCAAACTTCACCCCTAGCCTCCTTGCATCATTTGGAAGACAATTACACTTGCACGTGAATTGGACCCATATCACGTGCACCTCACATACATGTCCATTTGGTCCTGAAACTTCGTGGTAGATAGAGGACATCATTCTAAGAATCTTTCCTTTTGCACGTGAATTCATTGGAGTCCATTTACTAGGTCAAAATCTAGAAAAACTCTACTCAAGAGGCAAACCTGACTAACTCAAGGTACGGGTCCTTACATCCTCTCCCCCTTAAGACTTTTCGTCCTCGAAAAGAAATGACATAAGAGGAAAACAAACACAAACTACCCATTTGCCACCCGGCAAGCCACAACACCCAAATGGGTCATACACCACATACAGCACAACAGCACATAACAAGTACCACCATAATCCATAATCACAATAATGCATATAACACATGTCCGCATGTCACGAATACACATCTCAAAACACATCACAAATAAGAACACATGTCTTTAAAAGACAGTACAAATACACCAAATCGTACACAACTAATACAAGAAAACAAAATACATCACACCCTTGGCCATCAGCCACTTCCCGCGCTTAAGATTGTTCGTCCTCGAACAAGTCGGGTCTTGCTCATGCATCACGGACTCACGTTCCCATGTCTCCTCCTCAATGCCACGGTGCTTGCCACAACGACGCGAACCAAAGGAATAGCACGACCACGCAAAAGCTTCTCTTGCCGATCTAGGATACGGATAGGGGCCTCAATGACGGACATGTCATCCTCAATGTCCAACATCCCCC
Organism: Taxillus chinensis; assembly: GCA_023512835.1. Lineage (NCBI taxonomy): Eukaryota > Viridiplantae > Streptophyta > Magnoliopsida > Santalales > Loranthaceae > Taxillus > Taxillus chinensis. The sequence goes on along the minus strand of CM042090.1, from coordinate 2,061,029 downwards.
AATCAATCACGTGAGTGGGGTCAGGGTGATACTTCCGCAACTGGGACACGTGAAACACGTTGTGCACTCGACTCAGCCGCGGTGGTGACGCTAACCGGTAGGCCACAGGCCCTACACGATCCAGGATCTCAAAAGGACCAATAAACCGCGGAGATAGCTTGGAACCTCGCCCAAACCGTCGATGTCCGCGACGTGGAGAGACACGAAGGAACACATGATCACCAACAGAAAACTCCAAAGGTCGCCGTCGCTGATCCGCATAAGATTTCGCCGACTCGAGCCGCCAACAAACGCTGACGAATCAACTTGACCTTCTCAGTAGCCTCTTGAACCAATTGCGGTCCCAAGAGAGCTGTCTCCCCCACCTCGGTCCAACACAAAGGGGATCGACACGGCCGTCCATACAACGCCTCAAAAGGAGCAATCCCAATGGATGCCTGATAACTGTTGTTGTAGGCAAACTCCACCAAAGGAAGGTGAGTTGCCCACGAACCCCCAAAATCTAGCACACAAGCCCTCAACATGTCCTCCATGGTCCGATTCGTCCGCTCGGTCGACCGTCTGTCTCGGGGTGAAAGGCTGTACTCGGATGAAGCTTGGTCCCCATAGCCTCCTGCAAACCTGCCCAAAAACGGGAAGTGAACCTCGAATCCCGGTCCGAGACAACCGATGAGGGTACGCCATGCGATCTCACAATCTCGTTCATGTACAGGCGACTCAAGGTCCCAATAGAGTCCCGCTCGCGAACAGCCAGGAAATGGGCCGACTTTGTGAGTCGATCCACAATTACCCAAATCATATCCTTCCTCCCGGTGGTGGGTGGAAGACCGGTCACAAAATCCATCGCTATATGGTCCCACTTCCACTCCGCTATGGGCAAGGGCCGTAACATGCCCGCCGGCCGGGATGCTCGGCCTTCACCTGGCCGACACGTGAGGCACCGCGAAACAAAGGCGACCACATCGCGTTTCATCCCAGGCCACCAAAAATGTGCCCGAAGCGCATGGTACATCTTCGTACCCCCTGGATGCACAAGAACTCTAGACTGGTGAAACTCCCTCATCACCTCATCCCCGAGGGAAGAAGCTACTACCAACCGCCCCCTGAAATGACAACTCATGCTCAGGACCCTCTGTCCGGTCCCCGGATAGCTCCCCGGCCTCAATACGGGCACGGAGAACCTCACACTCAATGTCACCCAGTTGTTCCTCCCGGACGCGCCGGTACAACTCAAGCACTACCACCAAAGGACTCAGGGACTGTCCCACCATCACGAACAACAAGCCCAGTGCAACGTCGCCAACTGCTCCATCGGCTTCCACTCTCTCACGGCCACCTCGGCTTTCCCTTTTCTCGCTCAATGCATCGCCACAACATTACCCTTGCCCGGGGTATAGGCAAGAGTAAAATCAAAGGTCTGCAAATACTCCACCCATCTCCTTTGCCTCAAATTCAAGTCCTTCGAGTAAAGATGTACGAAGGCTCTTGTGATCCGAGAACACCACAAACTTTTCCCCCAAGAGGTAGTGCTTGCCAACTCTTCAGGGCGAAGATGACGACGCCTAACTCAAGGTCATGAGTAGGATAATTCGCTCATGAGGCTTCAAATGCCTCGACCCATAAGCTACCACACTGTGCTCCTGCATAAGCACACACCCCAAACCAACCCTGGACGCATCACAGGACACCTCATATGGAATATCCTCCCTAGGCAGCCTCAACACAGGTGCAGTGGTCAAACGGGTTTTGAGAGTCTCAAACGCCGCGGGCACTTGTCCGTCCACTCAAATTTCACTCCTTTCCTAGTCAACGCCGTCATAGGAGCCGCCAAACGGGAGAACCCCTCTACAAAACGACGATAGTACCCCGCCAAACCAAGAAAACTACGGATCTCAAAAACGTTGGTTGGCCTTGCCCACGATGCCACGGCCTCAATCTTCGCTGGGTCCACCCTAACTCCCTCACTGACACCACATGGCCAAGAAAATGAACCTCCTATGACCAAAATTCACACTTGCTAAACTTGGCAACCCAGTGCTGGTCCCTCAAGGTTTGCAACACTGTTGCTAAGTGCTCCACGTGCTCCCTCTCGGTCTTGGAATACACCAAGATGTCGTCGATAAACACCACCACGAACGAGTCTAAGTACGGGGCAAAGACTTGGTTCATCAAATGCATGAACACTGCCTGGCGCATTAGTGAGTCCGAAAGGCATCACTACCCACTCATAATGCCCATACCGCACCGAAAAGCCGTCTTAGGGATGTCCTCCTCCCTAACCCCGAGCTGGTGATACCCCGACCGTAAATCTATCTTGGAAAACCACTGGGCCCCACTCAATTGGTCAAACAGGTCATCTATCCGAGGCAACGGGTACTTGTTCTTCACACATCACTGAATTCGGCTTCCGTAGTCGATGCAGAGACGAAGCGTGCCATCGGCCTTCTTAGCAAAGAGCACCAGGAGCACCCCAAGGTGAGGTACTCGGTCTAATATACCCCCTGGCCCACCAACTCCTCGATTTGCCTCTGAAGCTCCCTCGGCTCGGCTGGCCCCATACGATACGCTACTTGAGAAATCGGACTGTCCCCAGGCACTAACTCGATGGTGAACTCCACACTCCTCTTAGGTGGCAAACTCCTCAACTCTCCGGAAAAACATCCTGAAATTGGTCCACAACAGCGGGCCACACCCTCTTTTCCACCTTACCCTCCTCAGCAAAGGTCAGGGCTGCCAACCTGGGGGTAATGGCACCCCACTGGTCCAACACTGGCCCAGCCCGACTCGCCTCACAATCCCACTCCCCCTGCAGGGTGCAAGAGGTCCCTGCAGGTGTCACAAAGGACACACGCCGCCGATAACAATCTATCTTGGCCTGGAAAGCCATAAGCCAATCCATACCCAAGATCAGGTCAAACGCCCTCAAAGGCATCACATGCAAGTCAAAACGCAGCTCCACCTCTCCTATGGTTAACACACAGTCACGACACACTCGTCGTACCTCAATCATGCCTCCCACCAGGAGACTCCACAACTAGGGGCCTCGCGGCCTCCACACAAGGCTAACCCCAAGCCGTCTATTACAAGCTCGGCAACAAACGAACATGATGCACCCGTATCGAAAAGAACGAGAAGCTAATGTACGGGAGATCAAGAGGGTACCTCTAACCACCGATGGTCCTGCTCCACCCTCGGGTGGTGGGGGTGGTAGCTCGGCCTCTCCTCCTGGTATGTCGCCTCCAGCGCAAACACCCTTCCTTGGCCCGTGCCACTAGTCGGCTCACTCACCGGACGCTTCCCGCTAAGGTTGCCTCCGGCCTCGGTCTGCTTGCCGCTCCGGCCTCCCCCGAGGTCGGGTCCGACTGGATCTCTGCCTGGCCGGGCCTGCCACCGACGAGCCGGTCTCTCACTGGTGCACGAAACCGGCATCACTCCTTGTCTGGATGTCATGCCTCCAACTCCCCTGTTGCCACTCCGGCAAACCCGGCTCGAGATGGCCCTCTCGTCCACATCTATGGCATTTCCGGTCCCTCTTTGGACACTCCTTCCTCAAGTGGCCTTGCTCCCCACAAGCGAAGAATAACCACTGGGGAGACCCCCGGCTGGACCGCCCGCTTCGCCACCGCCAAAGCTAGGCCTCCCTGGGTTCGCCAATGTCGTCCCCTGCCGCGGAAGGAACTGCTATCCCTCTCCTCCGTCTTGAGCCTCTTGGACCCTGCATCTCGATCGGGCCCACTCGCAATTGGCGACCCTTGATGGGCCTGCCTCCCATCATCCAGGTTCTCTCTCGGCTATACGGGCCGTCTCCACGGCCTCGGCATAGGTCCTCAAGCGTAGAATCGCCACCCTCTCCCTAAGGGCTGGCCTGAGACCCAAGGTGAACTTGTGGGCCTTCAGGTCCTCCCTTACCACACGTCTCAGGAGCAAACCTACTCAATCTCCGGAACTCCCGCTCATACTCAGGTACCGTCTTGGATCCCTGCTTCAAGCTGCCAAATTCTTCCCTCTTCTCGCCATCTCACCGATTCCGGGAAGAACTCATCTTGGAAGAGTTGCAAGAACTCCTCCCAAAACATGAGTTGCACTGCACGGCTCCCCGCAACACTCGTCCACCACTCCAAAGCATCCCCCTCCACTGCCGAATTGCCGTCACACCTTATCCTCCTCCCGGGGCAGGAGAAAGGAGAACACATGCTCAATCTGCCTCAACCACCGCTCGGCTACCACAGGGTCTTCTCCCCCCTTAAATCGCGGAGGTTGTTCCTTTCGGAACCGTGTCACCACGTCATCCTCTCGCACGGGTCGATACACCACCCGGCGAACTCTCACGCTCACGAGGCAGCTCTCGTCCTGGTGGTGGTGGTGGTGGCACCACCTGCTGTGTCTGCCATCTCACGGCGCACCTCCTCCCGAACGTCCTGCCGGAGTCCCTCCCGTAGCTCTCGTACCTCCACCGGATGCCTTCTTGTAGCCGTGCCGGTAACAACGCATGCCCTCCAACGGATGGTCCCGCACCCGGACCCTCATGGGCAGATGACTCATCGCCCACCGCCCCGGACGCACGTGTCACTCTCCTCGGTGGCATTCTTACTACACGAAGTAAGATGCACAAACGTCGAACACGTTTGACTACTAACAAGTTGACTACCTCTACCTCATTATCAAGTCAAGCCGTACATGGCATTACACACATTTTAACCATTGCATCAATCAATATTGCACACAAACGATCCACATTGTAGTCATACCCAAGGCATTCCAAGAATATTCGAGTTGCACGTTCACACATAATCATGTTATGCACATCCTTCACACATGACAACAAATGCAACTAGTGCCCTAATGCCAATGCATGCAAATCCTACCACAAGACTGGACTACCCTAAGTACACCTTGGAGGCTCAAAGAGGACCATGTTGATCAGGCATGTCCCTCCAGGCTCCTCCAAAGGACTCAAGATAACCAAGTCCGCCCACTACCCTAGGCCAACTAGACCATGCTCTGATACCATATTGTCACGCCCGGATTTCCAACCCGAGGAAACCGGTACGTGACTCCCCATTCACCCACACGGAGGGCAACGGGGTTGGATTACCGGATGCCACACAAGCAAGTCTAACAATTACAATAAATCAAATAAGCCACATCTTTATTTAATTCCAAAACATCAAAGGTTCACAAAACAACCAAGTCCCTGATTACAGTTCAATCCCTTAGTACAATCCCCTCCCTGGGGTTACATAAATAATAAAAGTACATTACTGAAATAAACAATAAAGTGGAGAGGGTCTTCCACCTTGGGGTCCCACCTAACGCCTGTAGGTTCCTGTAAAGAAAACAACATGGTAGGAGGGGTGAGCAACCACAGCTCAGTAGGGATCATGTCTCCCCAACCCATCCCATGCACCTATTATCTACATGACTTGTGTACAAGTGCTGTGTCGTGATACAATTATTTCACCAGATATAGTTACAGGCTATAACAGCAAACACGATCATACATGGGCTGGTATATAAACACTCCCGGGTTTCCACAGCCACCGGGTTTCAAGAACAGTCCCGGGCTTCCACAGCCACCGGGTTCCACAAAACAGTCCCGGGCTTCCACAGCCACCGGGTTCCACAAAACAATCCCGGGCTTCCACAGCCACCGGGTGTACAAGCAAACACGCAGCACACATGGCCATACAGGCATAACGTCAAACACTTAGCATGCTTAGTCACACAGGAATAACATCGAACACTTAGCATGCATATATCCACAAGCTCATAAACCCAGCCACACGGACATAATCTAACACACTCGACGTGCATGGCCTCACAGCATTTCCTGGAAACACAACATGCACACCTCACAAGCTTTACCTCAAACACATAACATGCACGACCTCACAGGCATAATGTCAAACACTTGGCAGGCATATACACACAAGAATACTCACACAGGCATTTCATCAAACATATAGCATGTATTCCATAGAATCACACCAAAACGCCATCGAAGGCCAACATTCATATAGGAGGTCACACCTATATGAATTTACATATAAATAATATAACAGATATAACTCATATTCTGCCCTAGGACCCTAGGACAGAGGAGGACTTAGGAAGAACAAAATCCCTACCTTAAAACAGATCTTCCTTGCTCCCGCGCCAAACGCCATCCTCCCCACGCAAGATGCTCCAGGCGAGAACCAAGAACTCCCCTTCCCTCTCTCTCTCTCTAGCTCTCTCTCTCTCTCTCGGTGAAGCAGCAAAGGAACACAAGAACCCTAAACTCAAACTCAAGCCCTCCTTATATAGACACCATCCACATCAAAACGACGTAGTTTTGATTAAGTAAACCCAGGATCAAAACGACGTAGTTTTGATCACACAAGTTGCCACCTTTCCGCACCCATATAGGCCAAAATACTCAGAATTTCAACATGGTCCTTTGGAGAAAGTTCCTTAGAATGACAAAACCAAGGGAACCATGCAAAAATATGGCTGCACGCCAATTTGCACGTGAATTCCCAATTCACGTGCAACTCCATATGAACTCCAAATGCTCTCAAACTTCACCCCTAGCCTCCTTGCATCATTTGGAAGACACTTACACTTGCACGTGAATTGGACCCATATCACGTGCACCTCACATACATGTCCATTTGGTCTGAAACTTCTGTGGTAGATAGAGGACATCATTCTAAGAATCTTTCCTTTTGCACGTGAATTCATTGGAGTCCATTTACTAGGTCAAAATCTAGAAAAACTCTACTCAAGAGGCAAAACTGACTAACTCAAGGTACGGGTCCTTACACAGCACTTCATAAGTCTCTTCCGGTTCCGTCTCTGCAAAATCCACCTACTGCAATTCGTGATCCAAGCTTTCATTGATCAAGCTTTCTTCGAAGTAGCTATCCACGAATTCAGCAATCTAATCAATCCAATAATAGCTGGAATGATCATTCGCCTTGCGCATCGAACGCTCCATGTTGAACACCACTGCGTCTTCATCCACATGCAGCGTCAACTCCCCTGAGTTTACATCGATCAAGGCCCTTCCGGTACTCAAGAATGGCCTTCCAAGAATCAGTTGGACTCCTTTATCTTCCTCCATTTCCAAAACAACAAAGTCCACTAGGAAGATAAAGCGATCCACCTTGATTAAAACATCTTCAATGATGCCCGCCGGCTTTCCTATCGAGTGATCAGCAAACTGTAAAGATATGAAAGTAGGCTTTATTCCAGTCAAGCCCAGTCGCCGATAGATGGACATTGGCATCAGATTTATACTTGCCCCTAAATCACATAGGGCTTGCTCCAATTGCGAGGTGCCAATGGTGCAGGTCAGAGTGAAACTACCTGGATCTTTAAGCTTGGGTGGTAGCTTGTGCTGCACCACTGCACTGATGTCATTTGTGAGAGCCACTATCTCGCAATCAGTGTAACTTCGCCTCTTGGACAGTAGATCCTTTAAAAATTTGACATATCCAGGCATCTGCTCCAAGGCTTCTATGAATGGGATGTTCACCTCCAGCTTCTTGAATACATCTAAGAATTTCTGGAACTTAGCATCTAATTTCTTTTTCCTCAGCCTCTGAGGATACGGCATAGGAGGTTGATACGGAACGGGAGAGCTAACTTCAGGCTGACGGGATGTCGGTTGACTACTCCCAACCTTTTCCTTCAGCATCTCCTTCCTTAGCTTCCTCCTGGGCATACTGTTCCGACTCCTCCTTGGTTGGCTCGATGTTCTTCTTTCCAGCTGGTAGTTCTTTCCCACTTCGAAGCATTATAGCTTTGCATTGCTCCCTTGGGTTGACCTCCGTATTGCTGGGAAAAGTGTTTGATGAAGATGGCCTAACTGCATTTGCGAGCTAGCCAATCTGCTGCTCTATATTCTTCATGGCAGCCCCAAGATCCTGGACAGAAGTGGTAAGGGACTCAATCCTCGTCTCCCCCTTACTCATTCGGTTAGTTGCTTGCTTAGCAAATTGATAAAAGAAATTCCGCATCTCTTCATCCTTTGCCTTCTCTTTGTCTTCCTCCTTCTGTTGAGGCATCTTCTGGAACCCTGGAGGAAGTTGTGGCTGAGAATGTTCTCCATACGGTGCTGCTCCAGTCGCAGGGACCTTAGTCTGCCTTTGCCATAAGTAAGGTTGTTGTTGAAATTGGTGAGGTCCTCCCTGATTCTGGAAGTTGCTGGGCTGCGGAGGATTCTGGTACTGGTTTGGGTTCTGAAATTGTCTCTGGAATCCTCCACCTCGATTCCCAACATATTGGGCTTCTTCGTATAGGCAGGGTGCAGCAGCGTCTTTCTTAGAATCGCATTTGGTTGTTCGGTTCGCCCTCCATACGAACAGCCATTACCGACATTTGCTCATCGGTAACTCCATCTTCCTTGTCAACTCATCGAACTGAGTTGAATTTGATGAATTTGATACCGCAGCCACCGGCTCAGCTCTAGGGCATCTGTCATTAGACCATTGGCAGTTGGACAACGCCATTCTCTCTATAAGCTCTACTACTGCAGAAGGTTTCATCATCATGAACGCTCCTCCAGCGGCTGCATCTATCATGCTCCTTGTATTTGCGTGCAGACCTGCATAAAAAGATTCGACTTGTAACCATTCTGGCCTGCCATGATTAGGACACCTCCTAACCAAGTCTTTGAATCGCTCCCAGGCCTCATATAGCGACTCATCACCGTGCTGGGTGAATTGATTTATTTGGCTCCTTAAATGAATAACTCTTGTTGGTGGAAAGTACTTGGAGAGAAACTTCTCCACCATTTGGTCCCATGTGTGTATGCTGCCAGCAGGTAGGGACTAGAACCAACCAAGAGCTCGGTCCTTCAGGGAAAACGGGAAGAGTCGCAGCTTAATGGCGTCATCCGAGACTCCATTGATTTTGATGGTGTCGCGAATTTGCAAGAATCGCGCTAGATGGTTGTGTGGATCATCTAATGCCGAGCCTCGGAATGCATCTTGCCCAACCATTTGCAGTAGTGCAGGCTTCAGCTCGAAGTTATTTGCTTGGACCGGCACCCTTCTAATGCCTGGATACTCATCCGATAGTACAGGTCTAGCATAATCCATGAAGGTCCTCGGCTGATACCCGCCTTGGCCGTTGTGTCCCTGATCTTCTCTTGCTCTGTTTTCAGCCATGATTTCTTCACACAAGGTATGTAAGCCTTCCAACTGTTGTTCAGCTGCAACTAATACCCTCTGAGCCCTTCGCTGCTCTCGCAACGTCCGTTTGATTTCGGGATCGTATGGTAATAGCTCACCCCTGGTGTGACGCATACACAAAGGAATTTTCTCAAACACCTATGGTGCACCCCTGCAAAGTAGCAAAACCAACGAGATACCAGGTAACACCGTACTAGCAGAATTACAAGAAAGTAAACATCTAGATCACAAATAAACGTAAGCACCTAATATCACTTAGTCCTAACAATGTTTGGCTTGCCTCCCCGGCAACGGCGCCAAAAACTTGACCTGAATAAATTGTGTCTATAAGTTTTGCAGCAAGTGCACTTGGTCAAGTAATAAAATGGAGTATTAAGACTCCGGTAGTCGAACCCATAGGGAGGTAGCTAATGCTGTTAAGCAGCAAGCACTAAGCTAATAAGTTGATTTTATGTCTGGACAATTGATTTTTGTTGTACAAATAGTTTGAACGAAAAATGATTAAATCAGAATGTTGGCAAGCTATTGGTATTGAAATTTCAGTGATTAAGGATCTAGGGTCACAATGTTTACCACCCAATCGATTGTAATAGTCTAGTTATGGCTTTTGTTCTTGATTTATATTCTAGTTCATGTTCATGTTGATTATCTCCTACCTATCTTACATTTGGTCCATGCTAAGATAGATTTAAGGCTTTTATCCCATTTGGTCCATGTGAATAAAAGTGATCAAGGTAGATAAACAATCTAATAGTTGCAGACTTGGTCCATCATGCAATATTAAATCTAATTCACTAGTGTTCCACCCTAGACAAGGGCTAAGATTACCTAATTATGCATAAACTAGGCATTTCCATACAAGCAAGTGAATTAAACAAGAACTGAATTCTATTTTATTGAACAACCATAACTGAACTGAATACAATTTATTAGGGGCTACATTGCTCCCCTAGACTAATACAACTACTCCATAATCATGACGAAAGCAATAACAATTACAAGAAAGAACATGATTACAGTACCAGGACAATAAAGGAAGACCCCAAGATGAACCAGGACTCCAGCCTCCAAAGACTCCGGCGTCTGCTGCCTAAAATCACTCCTTGCCAAGGACAATCCGATCTTTTAGCAACGGCTACAGCTCTTTTCAGAACTCAGATCAGAGTCTCCCACTCAAGATGCTTTACAATGCCTCCCAAGCCCCTTATTTATAGGTTTTACTGGGCCAAATTAGGGTTACAAAAAGTGTGCCCTAAATATAAATGTGGTCGCAGCCAAAACGACGTCGTTTTGGTTAGTGACACTAGTTGACGTTCTAGGCGAAATAAAACTCAAACTACACCAAATTTGACCCCAGTTCTTTAGAGGAAAATGATTAAAACAACAAAACACATCATTTGGAGCTCAAAAATGCTTGCACGTGAGAATGAACGTGAGAAGACCCTTTTCACGTGCAGCTCCAATTTGACTCAAATTTGCTCCAAAGCTTCCTCTTGAGTTGTAGAAGGCATCCATGCAATAAAATCCTTGCACGTGAGAATGCACGTGAGAAAGCTTTTCACGTGCACCTTGATTTTGCCTTCATTTTGCTTCCATCTTCTTCCTATAGCTTCCTCGTGAGTTGATGGAGTGATCTAGCCAAAGTGTGTGGGAAAAGGTTGCTCCAAAACCTGCCAAAAGCACTCGAAAAGTACCACTATACACCAAATAGGGTCTTCCTAGGGGTTAGAGCAAATATGTGAAAAATATCATGCAAATAGGGACAAAACATACGCTAAAACACCTTTTCATGGCATAAATGCACGTTATCATTTACTCATGGCCCCCTACCGTCATACTAGACATTCTAAGAAGTTCGTGGTTCTTGCCCAGTAATCTCAATCAATGGAGAAGGCTGCTGAATCGCCTGAGTGAGGCAAATGTTGTCTGGATGGCACCCTGGATGCCAAGAGAACATATGACCTATAGCTGCAGAAGGTATAACTGGGTCCCACTCCTTGGACCATGGGGCGGGACTGCCTATGCCCCTCTTCAAGTGGCAAGACAGCTGGGAAATAACCAAATTGTCCCAGTTCTCTACGGAATGGAAAAATGTGATATTAATCATGGCACAGGAAGGGCTGAGTCAGTCGCCGATCGGATGTTCAACGCCACGTTACAACCTAGGAAGATCGGTTTCCTTTCTTATTACCCCGACATTGTTCCATCCTATGTGTTTTGGCAGGAGAAACTAGAGGTGGAGCACCTCCTGCAACAACAAGAACTAGTCGGTACACTTCTGACCAAGAAAACGAGGACGATGTACGGGCCCGAGAAAGGAGAGTCTAGTAAAGCATCAAGCTCATCAAGTAAATGAGGACATTGAGCAGGGTCACCCCTTTGAAGGAACCCAAAGCTTGTCTTGCATCACATAGTTGCATTTATATTTGAATAATTCGTTCATGTACGGTTTTGTCCTATTTACATCAATAAAATCTGTTCTTGTCTGTTTCCCATCTCATATGCATAAGCCTTAACATTCATTATAGGAAGCATGGCAAGCTTTGATCATTTCCTAGCTAACTCCAAAGACAAGGAAGATATGACAAAGGTCGCATATGTAGCTTCAGCAATTCAACAACACTTTGGAGACTTTTCAGGAGAAAGTGCCGAGCAAACCATACTGGCCCCTGAAGTCCAGATGCGTGTCCAAACGGCCCACCGGGAGGAACTTGACGATATATGGACACGATGGCCTTTCCACATACAAGCTGCCTACATTAAACAATACGGGGACTTGTTACACCTAACACGAGTACCTGTCGATGAGCCTATGTTAAAGGCAGCAGCACATTTCTGGGATCCAAAGCGGAGGTGCTTCACTTTCAACGAACAGGATTTGACTCCTACTGTGGAGGAGTATCAAGCCCTTTTGGGACGACCAATCAACGGAGGCTCAGAAGTCTTTCTACCAACCATACAAGTTTCTTGCCTACAGACGCTATCACAGTTCTTGGGAATGACAGAAGATGAGGTTGCCCAGATCGTGCACCGCAGGGGTGGACTCGAGGTCATCCCATGGCCTGTGATCCGAGACAAAATATCTCAAGCATCGGGCATGGAACTCTACTCTTTATTCACACTAGCCATGTATGGATTAATTGTATTTCCTAAATTCTTGGGTTACATTGATGGAGTTGTATGCGAACTTGTGATACAAACATTAGGAGGAGACGATCCCGTTCCTGCAATCCTTGCTGAGATAGTTAGATCACTATCACACGTACGGATCTCGGGACGAGGTCGTTTCAAAGGATGTCTTCCACTCCTCTGCGCGTGGTTGAAAAGTCACTTCCCATGCAAGGACGCCCAACTCGAAGAGGTGGCGGTATTCCCACATAGCGCATTACCTGAATTCATTCTAAAAGAATGGGAATTACCTGAAACAGAAGAGGATTGGATCAATGAGCTGCAAACCTTAACTGATGATCAAGTTATATGGAATGCTTCATGGATGCCCAAAGTCGACATAGTTTACAGTTGCGGACCATATAATTGGGTCCCATTACTCGGTCCATGGGGAGCTACCGCGTACGCCCCTCTCCAGGCAGGAAGACAACTCAGGGGTCATCAGATCATTCCTGTGCTACATGAAATGGAAACCTTTGACTTCACATACATTGGTCTAGAGGCTCGAAGCAAGGCTTTCCGGGGGTACCTAGCCTAGCAAACACCTCGAAAAGTCAGCAGTAGTTCTTACTACCCTGAAGTTCATCCATCATTCCCTCCATGGCGGCAACAGTACATTGCTTATGCAGAAATCCACCAAGATCCAAGGCTGCTGCTCCTTCAAAGGGAAAATGAACTCAAGAACTTGCAACAGAAAATTCAAGAGCAGGAAGTGATCATCGGAGAGCTAGGAAAAAGGATCCACCAATTGGAAGAGTGATCCGGAATCAGAAATTAGTTTGAGATAATCAAGGCTTGTTCCAATTCATCTAGTGGCATATGCATTAAGGCTATCCTTGTTGTACTCCAGTCTTCTTTCTACGGATAATGTACTCAGTTCCAAATCAATAAAGTGTTTTTTCCATTCCCATCATTGGCCATTCATTACATGCACTCATTATATACCTTCTTGCATTCATGACAAAAGCAAAGTTTCAAAAAAGAGAAAAGCTTAACGGATCAACATTTCCAGATCAAACAAGATTGGACATTCCTATAATTTGAGATCAACCCGTAATCAAGCACCTGAAGCTATGTCAGACCAAGGCTTGGGAGACCACACGGAGGACCGATTTTCAGGGCTCGAACAAGCTCAGCAATAGATGGGGAGCAGTCTCCACGAGGTTCAATTTCAGTTAAAAACCATGATGGACCTACTGACCAAAGTGACAACTACAAGGGAATCAGCCCCAGCAGGAGGGGTGGCTAATCAGGGACAAACGCAAAACCCACCACAAGAGTTTGTACAAGTTCAAGCGGATTCCCAGACCTATGCGCCACCAAGCGTGGTTCCGGGAAGTTCTCGCCAAGTTCCGACTACACCGCCAAATGTAGGAACACCAATCTCAGAAAACCCCATGGGAGCAAGGGACTTACCTGCTCCCAAGGAAACCAACCAACAACCAAGCTGGAAGCAAATAGAAGCAAGGTTAAAGGCTATTGAAGGGGCAGAAAGTTATGGGACAACTAATGCCTATGATTTATGCTTGGTACCTGGAGTAGTGCTACCTCTAAAATTCAAAATGCCAGATTTCAAAAAATTCAATGGTACCCAATGCCCGAAGACCCATTTGACGATGTATTGTCGCAAGTTGGTCGCACATACCAACAATGACAAACTATTAATACACTGCATCCAAGAAAGCTTAACTGGCGGGCCATTACGATGGTACATTCAGTTAGAGGGCAGTCGTATCCGTACTTGGAATGACTTGGCCACAGCCTTCTTAGCGCAATACAAACATGTGATGGAACTAGCACTAGACAGATTGGCGTTGTAGTCATTTGAGAAAGCCGACGAAGAAAGTTTCAAGACCTACACTCAAAGATGGAGAGAAGCAGCTATGGATGTTCAACCTCCACTAACTGAACGAGAGCTCACCACCCTTTTCATCAGTACGCTGAGGGGTATTTATTATGAAAAACTGGTTGGAAATGTATCAAACAGCTTCGCCAACTTAGTTACCTCAAGAGAGAGAATTGAGGGCGGCATCAGGGAAGGCAGGCTTGGTGGGAATAAAACCGAGACTCTTAGGAGGCCCACGCCACCCAATCACAAAAAATAAGAAGAAGCACAAGCAGTCTGGCAACCTAAGCTCGACTTCACCTCCTCTGGGGCACAATCGGGACAGTGTATCATGCCAGGATATTATGGAGGGCAGCCCGTGACATCAGCCCCGCCACCACAATTCCAGCAGTATCATCCACAAGGAGGAAGCCTGTACACGCCTCAGCCGAGTCAACCTCAGCTAGCCCAGCCTCAACCCGAGCAATCGAAGCAGCCCCGGCAGAATCAGACTTTTGGAAAAACTGGGCAACAAAAGTGTGATCCAATTCCTATCACATATACAGAAGCCTATACACGATTGTTAGCAGCAGGACTCGTTAGTCTAATACCCCTAAAAGAACGAACTCCTCCGTATCCCGACTGGTACAAAGCTGATGCCCATTGTGCATACCATGGAGGCGCAAGTGGGCATGACACCGAGAATTGTTTTGCTCTGAAAAAGAAAGTCCAACACCTAAGAGATGTTGGATGGCTGGACTTCTCCAAGATGACCAATGCTCCTAATGTGGGCACCAACCCTCTGCCTGAACACTCGGGCAATATCGCCAATATAACGACTGGACTTGGAAATCCTCCTATAAAGGTTTCTAAGATCAAGATGAGCGAGTACCAGCTATTCTGCATCTTACATGAGAATGGGTTCTTGGTAACTAAAGGGGTGACTGAAGCCACAAGAGGCACAGACTCAGAGAAACGTTGTGTTTACCATGGATCAGCTTATGGACATGACATTGAGGAATGTAAGGAATTCCATGAAGCTGTGCAAGCCCTCATTAACTCCTGAAGGCTAGAAATCACATACGAGTCAGAAGAATTTGCAACATGTATGGCTTCGACGGAGCGTACGAAGGCATTGGGGCACCCAAACCTTTAATTATCGAATATGAGGAAAAACCAAAGATCGCCACATTGGCGCAAGGGGTCCGATCTCTTGTCATCCAAACTCCCGCTCCATTCCCTTACAAAAATGATAAAGCAGTACCCTGGAAATACCACTGCGAATCGGTCATTAGAGGAAACCCCACAGCTGAGAAGAAAACAAGAAGCTAGCGGTCGTGTCTACGGATCGGAAGAAGGTCTTGAGGTCAACACAAACAAAGGAGGAGAGCATGACCTACGCCCCGTGCTTGCACCAGGTAGTAAGAACACCCCTGTTATTGACGGGGATCCCACCGAATTCCTTAAGCTAATCAAGCAGAGCAAATACAACATTGTGGATCAACTCAGTCGGCAGCCGGCTCGTATCTCTTTGTTGTCTTTACTCATGGATTCAACTCTGCATAGAGAAGCCCTCATGAAGGTTTTGAGCAAGGCCTACGTTCCTCCGACTATATCCTTGGAAAATCTGAATAGTCTCGTTAATAATATCGTGGTAGATAATTTCCTTAGTTTTGGCGAAGATGAGTTACCATCAGAAGGCATTGGACACGTCAAAGCCTTACACATATCGGTCAAATGCAAGGATCACATTATCTCCCGCGTGCTGATCGACAATGGGTCGTCCCTAAATATCATGCCAACCCAAATCCTGAAGCAACTGCCAATAGACCCCTCTCATGTGCGTCCCACTAATATGGTTGTAAGAGCCTTTGACGGTGAAAAGCGGGAAGTAGTGGGTATGCTAGATATCCCTTTACAAATTGGTCCAAGTGAGTTTATGGTGGAATTCCAGGTGATGGACATCGCTCCATACTACAATTGTTTGCTTGGAAGACCATGGATCCACTCGGCAGGAGCAGTGCCATCGACACTACATCAGAAGGTCAAGTTTGTGGTAAACGGCCAACTCATTTGTGTACACAGAGAAGCAGAGATTCTGGTTACCAAGCCCATGTCTGTTCCTTACATTGAAAGTAATGAGGACATACCAGAATGCTCTTACCAATCGTTCAAAGTGGTTAATGCGGCCTATGCCCCAAACACTGGAAAGTTACTGGATATAGGGGGCTTGTTCCCAAAGACTGCAAAGATGGTTGCCACAGTCATGCTTAAGCTGGGGCATAGAGAAGGTCAAGGCTTGGGTGCACGAGCACAAGGAATCAAGGAACCTTTAGTCATACAAAGCACTAAAGAAAGGTACGGATTGGGCTATAAGCCTACCAAGGCTGACAAATCAAGAGAAGCCGCGAGGAAAAGGGAGTCCCGCTTAGCCAGAATAGAGAAGAGGCCCCTCCAAGAGCAAAGGATGACATTCCCACCCCTTGGGGCCATATTCCAGAGCGCCGGTTTTATCCATCAGAGGAAAGAATGCACCATAGCCATGTTACGGGCCAACCGTGGAGAGCAAGAACAGGTGGGGCGGGTATGCCAAAGACCCCCAGGGCACCAGCTGAACAATTGGAGCATTGTGGACCTCCCGGACAAGTAATGATTAAAGAAGCTTTGTTGGGGAATGTTCTATTTTATTATGTTTTCAAAATTGCAAACAATGGTTGTAACCCTTTCAGAATATTTATGAAATAAGACTTTTGCCAAAACGTATCTTCTTGCATTACATGACATGTGCATCATCATATTTGGTTAAACTAGTCAAACTTTTACTAACAGGTACAATCAGGCTAAAAAGGATTTGTTAAGTAAAGAAGAAACGAGTTGCTTAAGGTTTGACCGTAATCCAGCTTGGGAACAACCAGTATTTGGGGCGGAGGAAGCCAACGATGAGGAAAACTTTGAGCCTCCATAGGACATCATGCGCCTGTTGGAAAGGGAGGATCGACTCATTGTTCCTAGCGAAGTTCCGATCAAGACTATCAACTTCGGTACGCCTACTAGGCAAAAAGAACTGCGACTAGGATCTCGAATCACTAAAAACGTCAAGAACCGATTAATCGACCTCTTAAAAGCCTATATCGATGTTTTTGCGTGGTCTTACGAGGATATGCCGGGACTAAATACCAACATAGTGCAACACCAGTTGCCATTGAATCCAGGATGCACGCCCGTACAACAGAAGTTACGACGAATGAGACCAGCAATGATACTGAAAATCAGAGAAGAGGTACGGAAACAATGGGATGCTGGATTCCTTAACGTAGCTTGATACCCGGAGTGGGTCGCTAACATCGTGCCCGTCCCAAAGAAAGGCGGGAAAGTCCGTATGTGTGTGGACTACCGTGACCTCAACAAGGCGAGCCCTAAAGACAACTTCCCATTGCCTCATATCGACACCTTGATAGATAATACCGTGAAGCATGCTATGTTTTCTTTCATGGATGGTTTCTCCGGCTACAACCAAATTCGGATGGACCCCGATTACAAAGAAAGGACCACCTTCACAACTATCTGGGGCACCTTCTGCTACAATGTCATGCCTTTTGGACTCAAGAATGCCGGGGCAACATATCAGAGGGCCATGGTGACACTCTTCCATGACATGATGCATAAAGAAGTGGAGGTTTACGTCAACGATATGATCGCCAAGTCAGGAAAGGAGGAAGACCACGTGGAGGTATTGTGTAAACTATTCAACAGATTGTGCAAATACCAGCTAAAGTTAAATCCGGCCAAGTGTACTTTCGGAGCTACATCCGGCAAACTACTGGGATTTGTTGTTAATCAAAATGGAATAGAAATCGACCCCGACAAGGTCCAGGCCATCCAAGAAAGTCCTACCAAAGACTTCAAAGAGTCGAGGTTTCCTTGGGCGACTCACTTGTGCCCGCTTTATCTCACAGCTACTTGGGAACCTATCTTCAAGCTGCAAGAATGCCCGAATCCGGCAAACTACTGGGATTTGTTGTCAATCAAAATGGAATAGAAATCGACCCCGACAAGGTCCAGGCCATCCAAGAAATGTCCATACCAAAGACTATCAAAGAAGTCAGAGGTTTCCTTGGGCGACTCAACTATGTTGCCCGCTTTATCTCACAGCTCACTGCAACTTGCGAACCTATCTTCAAAGTACTTCGCAAGAATAGTCCCGAGGTTTGGAATGACGAATGTCAGGAGGCCTTTGACAAAATCAAGCAATACCTTATGAATCCACCAATTTTGGCTCCCCCAACACCAAACGAACCCTTGATCTTGTATTTGACGGTCCGGGATACATCCATGGGCTATGTATTGGGGCAGCTTGATGAAGCGAAGAAAAAGGAGCAAGTCATTTATTACTTGAGCAAGAAATTTACATCGTGCGAAGAGAAGTATACTCCCTTAGAGAAAGCTTGTTGCGCCCTCGTCTAGACCACACGAAGATTAAGACAGTACACCCTATACCATACTACATGGCTCATCTCAAGACATTACCCACTCAAATATCTGTTGGAAAAACCGGAAATGATAGGAAGGATTGCAAAGTGGCAACTGCTCTTATCCGAATATGACATCATTTATGTCCCATAAAAAGGCCATCAAGGGAAGTGCCATAGCAGATTACTTGGCCGATAGGGCCTTGGAGGATTATGAGCCCATGAGCTCCGATTTTCCAGACGAATACATCAATGCTGTTCAGGAGGATCAGGAATCAAAGACATGGATTCTGTGGTTTGATGGAGCCTCAAACTTATCCAGTCATGGCATTGGGGCAGTATTAATCTCCCCAACCGGTCAACATTACCCCATGGCCGCCAAGTTGACCTTTCCTTGCACCAACAACATAGCAGAATATGAGGCTTGTATTATGGGTCTCCAAGAAGCCTTATTCAAAGGAATCACAAAGCTTCAAGTCTTCGGAGATTCAGCCTTGGTAGTCTATCAAGTCCGTAAGGAATGGGAAACTCGGAATCCCAAACTCATTCCTTACCAAGAGATGGTATGTAATATGGCTAGACTCTTTGATGAAATCTCATTTGAACATGCATCCCGAGAGTATAATCGGATCCCCGATGCCTTGGCTACTTTGGCAGCCCTCCTTCGGTTGGATACAAGCTTTGAAATGCCCTTTTTGACACATGTGTACAAGAGATACCAATATACTGCATGATGGCTAGTACGGATGCCAACACAAAGTCGTGGTATCATGATATCAAGCAATATCTACTCACAAGAGAATATCCAGCAGAAGCCTCGGAATCAGAAAAAAGAAATATCCGACGAACAAGTGCTAACTATTTCTTAGATGGGCCAGTCCTTTATAAGCGCAGCTATGACATGGTGCTACTACGGTGCGTGGAGAAGGGCGAGGCAGCTCAGATCCTCAACGAAGTCCACAATGGTAACTGTGGAGCACATGTGAATAGACACGCTCTATCCCGACAGATCATGAGGATGGGCTACTACTGGGTCACCATGGAAAAGGATAGCATCAATCATGTGCGCACATGTCTTAAATGCCAAGTTTACGGGGATCGAATCCAAGCACCTCCATCCCACTTACACACAATGACATCTCCTTGGCTTTTCGCCATGTGGGGAATGGATGTCATTGGAGCCATTTCACCTAAGGCTTCGAACGGTCATAGGTTCATCCTAGTGGCGATCGATTACTTCACCAAATGGGTGGAAGCAGCTTCCTATGCCCAAGTCACTCAATCGGTGGTGGTCAGGTTTCTTCGAAGCAACATCATCTGTCGTTATGGGCTCCCCGAGTAGATTATAACTGACAATGCTGTCAATTTGAACAACCGAATGATGGACAATTTATGCGAAGGATTTAGGATCCGACACCATAATTCTACTCCATATCGTCCTAAGATGAATGGAGCGGTTGAGGCAGCAAATAAAAATATCAAGAACATCATTCGAAAAATGACTGAGACATACAAGGATTGGCATGAGAAACTTCCATATGCACTACATGCTTACCAGACTTCTGTGCGAACATCAACTGGGGCAACTCCTTTCTCCCTGGTATATAGTATGGAAGCGGTCCTACCTATTGAAGTGGAAATCCCGTCTCTCAGAGTTCTCAAGGATACTCAACTAGACGAAGCAGAATGGGTCAGAGCCCGTTTTGAGCAGCTAAATCTGATCGAAGGAAAACGTCTTGCCGCAATCGGTCGAGGCCAGAGGTACCAACAAAAGATGATGGCCAGCTTCAACAAAAAAGTAAAGCCCCGAACTTTCAAAGAAGGGGATTTGGTCTTGAAGAAACTACTGCCGATACAGCATGATCACAGGGGCAAATGGACTCCAAACTATGAAGGTCCATACGTTGTAAAAAGAGCATTCTCGGGAGGTGCCCTAATCCTCACCGAAATGGATGGAGTTGAGCTACGAAATCCTGTAAACAGCGATGCTGTAAAGAAGTTTTATGCTTAACTTCCCCACTTCAAAAACCGTTACACCCAACTGAATCAAAATCTCATGCTTCAGCCCCTCACATAATTGGGCTGAATTTGTCCTCACTATATGATAATCAAGTTTGCATGACTTGACAAACAAGGTTCGTGGCCCAAGAGCGGACTTGGTGAAAACCTGAAAGGGCACCAAGGGTAAAACACAAAGCTCAATCAGAAGCAAAAGAAAGGCGGACTTGGTGAAAACCCGAAAGGGCGCCAAGGGTAAAACACAAAGCCAACAAAAAGCGCAGCGGTATCAGAATCCATGATCCTCTAAGAAAACCAAAGTGGGAGGCAACTCTCGAGCTCCCCAAGCAAACAGTCGCAGAAAGGTCGTCACGCCACTTCAAACCAGGGACTAGGCTGTGAACCAAAGGATTGGTCAAATCTTAAGCATACTCTGATCAACTTTACAAGACATGTCTTTTTGAAGCTATTGTCTTTGTACTACAAAGGGAGTTTAGTTTAACTTTGTATGATGATAAACAAGTTATTCCATATGCAATGATGCAATTCTAAGTGCAAAATGTCTTATTAAATAAATATCGTTTTGGCCTTTTAAAAGAATCATTTTAAAATCATTCATTCCCCGCTTGAGTTTCTTAAACTTTACTTCACCGTGAGGGCTGCAGGAGGCGACAACAAAGCCCTGGACCTTTGCCTAAAGGAAGCAATGACTCAGGCAACTTAGCAGTTTGCTCATCAGGAGAAGAAAAGGATGCCAAGTCATCTGGCAACATGCTTTTCAGAAGAAGCGGCACCAAAATCTCCTTAGATTATTTCTGCCCCGCATTTTGTGTACCTCATGCACATTCTCAAAGTTTCAGACCTCCCCCCGCGCCACATGCATCAATTACATTTCATGTATCCACTCATTTTATGCATCATTCCTACATATAGTATGTTTGCTCCCGTCCAACTGCAGGACTGTCGTCGTGGCATAGCGTCTCCTCCCCCAGTGAATAAGCCTTAGAGCTCAAGAAGTGAAGAAAGTTTCATCCCCAAACAGAGAAACCGTTCATTTCGATCCAAATATCCAAAGCCATGCTCACCCGCATGCCAAATATCCAAAGCCATGCTCACACGCATGCCAAATATCCAAAGCCATGCTCCTCCGCATGCCAGTTATCTAAAGCCATGCTCCTCCGCATGCCAGTTATTCAAAGCCATGCTCACCCGCATGCCAAATATCCAAAGCCATGCTCACCTGCATGCCAAATATCCAAAGCCATGCTCCTCCGCATGCCAGTTATCCAAAGCCATGCTCCTCCGCATGCCAGTTATCCAAAGCCATGCTCACCCGAATGCCAAATATCCAAAGCCATGCTCCTCCGCATGCAAAATATCCAAAGCCATGCTCCTCTGCATGCCAGTTATCCGAAGCCATGCTCCCCCGCATGCCAATTATCCAAAGTCATGCTCCTCCGCATGCCAGTTATCCAAAGCCATGCTCACCCGCATGCCAAATATCCAAAGCCATGCTCCTCCGCATGCCAGTTATCCGAAGCCATGCTCCCCCGCATGCCAGTTATCCGAAGCCATGCTCCCCCGCATGCCAATTATCCGAAGCCATGCTCCCCCGCATGCCAAATATCCAAAGCCATGCTCCCCCGCATGCTCAATATCCAAAGCCATGCTCACCCGCATGCTCAATATCCAAAGCCATGCTCACCCGCATGCCAAAGAACACCAAAACCGCAAAATATCAATCACTGAGAGGAGAATCAACTGGTCAAAATGGGTACGGTCTTATCTTTGCACATCATTCGTATACGAACAACGCACAAAGAGGGGCAACTATTGGACCCCATTTTGACCAGGCCAGATCACAGCCAAAGAAATCCAAAAATAAGAGTCATTTCTGAGGGATCTTAAAATGCCCCAAAGTCAACACTAAAGGATAGAGGATGAAATTTGGAAACCAACGCACTTGACCGTGCCCAAATCCGACTTGAAACGAAGAAGTTATGACTAAAATAGTTTTGGGCCTGAAAGTCAAGCTTGCGGAAAGACGGTCAATGCCCTCGGTCAAACCCGACTGAAAATGTGATCGCGGAAATTCCCCAGAAATAGTTTAGGCGAATCTACACCTGCAGCGCCCAGCCTTGAAGCCTCGCAGTCAGCCTCGCGGTCAGCCTCACCTCGTAGACTCGCAGCCTCATAGTCCATCTCAGCCTTGAAGCTCGCGGTCCCAGTCTGCACTCACAGACTCGTAGCCTCGAAGCTCGAAGCTCCCAGCCTACACCCGCCGCACCCATCCTCGAAGCCTCGCAATCAACCTCGCAACTCGGACTCGAAGCCTCGCGGTCAGACTCGCCTCGTAGACTCGCAGCCTCATAGTCCATTTCAGCCTCGAAGCTCGCGGTCCCAGTCTGCACTCGCAGACTCGTAGCCTCGAAGCTCGAAGCTCTTAGCCTGCACCCGCAGCACCCAGCCTCGAAGCCTCGCAGCTGAGACTCGAAGCACCCAGCCTCGAATCCTCGCAGCTGAGACTCGAAACTCGTAGCCTCGAAGCTCGCAGACCCACAGCACTCATAGACTCGCAGTCACAGCCGAAGCTCGCAGACCAGCAGCCTCGAAGCTTGCAGACCCGCAGCACTCACAGACTCGTAGTCACAGTCGAAGCTCGCAGACCAGCAACCTTGAAGCTTGCAGACCCGCAGCACTCACAGTCGAAGCTCGCAGACCAGCAGCCTCGAAGCTCGCAGACCCGCAGCACTCACAGACTCGAAGCTCGCAGACCAGCAGCCTCGAAGCTCGTAGACCCGCAACACTCACAGACTCGAAGCTCGCAGACCAGCAGCCTCGAAGCTCGTAGACCCGCAGCACTCATAGACTCGAAGCCTGCAGACCCGCAGCACCCCCAGCCTCGAAGACTCATAGCAGTCAGCCTCGAAGCCTGCACTCGCAGCACTCACAGCCTCGAAGCTCGTAGCACTCACAGTCTCGTAGCCTCAACACTCACAACCTCGTAGCCTCGAAGCTCGTAGCTCAGCTCAGTCTTGCAGTTTCGCAGTCTTGCCTCGTAGACTTGCAGCCTCGTAGCTCAGCTTAGCCTCGCAGTCTCGCAGCCTTGCCTCGTAGACTTGCAGCCTCGTAGCTCAGCTCAGCCTCGCAGTCTCGCAGCCTTGCCTCGTAGACTCGCAGCCTCGTAGCTCAACTCAGCCTCGCTGTCTCACAGCCTTACCTCATAGACTCGCAGCCTCGTAGCTCAGCTCAGCCTCGCTGTCTCAGCCTTCGACCCGGCAATCTACGACCTTCGAGGCAACCTTCATCTCAGCCTTCGACCCGGCAATCTACGACCTTCGAGGCAGCCTTCGACCCAGCAATCTATGACCTTCGAGGCAGCCTTCAACCCTGCGACCTTCAACCCTTCGAGGCAAGCTACAGTCCTCGACCCTGTAAGACAGCCTATGACCTTTGACCCTTCGAGGCAGGCTACAGTGTCCGAACCCTTCAGGACAACCTTCAACGACCTTTAAGTCTTCGAAGCGACCCTCACTTGCAACCTCTGATCCTTCAAAGCAACCTCCAGTCTTCGACCCTTCGAGGCAATTTCCAGTCTTCGACTCTGTGAGGCACCTTAGCCTTCGGCCCTGCACCAACTACGACCCCAGCCTTCGGCCCTGCACCTCAGCCTTCGGCCCTGCACCCCGCGAGGCCACCAGGGGACCTTCGACTCTGCAAGCTTCGGTTGGGGACTCCAAAATGGCGCCGTTTCACCCCTCCTTTAAGTGCACAGTGAAATAAGAGTGGTTTTTATCGGAAATGCAGTTAAACGACTATAATCCCACATTTAAATGCTGGGACTCTCGGAAAGGCATCAATTAATACCTGGGAACTCGTTCTAAATCTCGTAAATGCATTTGTTATCTTGAAACTTGCTGTTGACGCCTGGGAACTCCAAAAGTCACGATATTTAATTCACCAAATTCCATGGTGGGTGGCTGTTCCCTCTGCAAAATCTATAAAAAGGAGGCATTACCCTTTTCTGAGGGGGGTGGATTTGATTTTCTGAAAGAAAAAGCGCCTAGCAATACAAAAAGTTTAAAAAAGGAATTGAGGAGAAATTTAAGAAATTCGGTGGACTCACTGGCTGGGACTGAAGAAGACGTCCTCCATCACCTTGCTGGATTTTGTCTCCACGTCCATCAAGCAGTGAAAGAGGAGTGAAGCTAGCGGGACCATCAAGCTTAATTTCCAGGTTTTACTCCCCTCTTATCTTGCATTCATCATCATAAAATATACCAATCTCACTTTCATTTATCCAAAAATACAAAACGTTTTCAAAGGCCCGGTGGCCGTGGGATTGAGCTCTCATGCTCATACCCTCAAACCTTCAACCCTCAAACCTTCGACCTTATGACCTTCAACCCTTAAACCTTCTGGCTCCAAGATACGCCAACACTTCCCTTCACCAGGTAATACTGTTTATCGTCGTTCTAGCTTGTTCTTTGTCTGAAATCGACCAAGCGATTCCCAAACACCCGCAAATCACCAACAAGAACTCCTACCCCAAGTGATCCAAGTAGTTAACTGGAAAATCCAAAATAATTAATAAACCTCTAATTGAGAGTTTATAATTAGATAAATACTCTTGAATGATTTATCACGTTTGAAAACAAGACATATTTATAGGCAAATTATCAACCAGGAATTAAAAATCTAATACAATTAGAAACTAAGTTAAAGTTCTAATTTAACCCTTCTTACTAATAAAATACAATTTATAAAAGGAAATTGGTATCTATTCGAATCTTATCAGAAGAAAACTCCATGTGCATAAGCTACACATAACAGCATGGGTAGACACAAGTGTCGACACGGGTAGTTACTTATTACGGCATGTGCAATACGATTACACGGCATGGGCGAAACGGGCGTGTGTTATAGGTAACTTGAATTTAGGCACTTGTTTATTGGTGGATGCTCGGCATGGGAAGTTGCCATGGGTCGATATGGGCTCGATCACAAAAAGGACATATTAGGTAGTGATTTTCTAGCGCTCTGTACTCATATTTGAATGCTTCGTCTAGGCATTGGAGCAACATTATCATTAGCATTCAAAAATAGTTTTCTATTTTTGAATACAGAAAACAACTCATTTTTTGTTTGTTATCTATTTTTGGATTTGATTTTCAATATCAAATTGTTTTCAAATATAAGAAACATAAAAAAATCTTTTTGGTGTTTTTATTTTTTTGGAATCATTTTCATCCCTGTAACAGTTGTAACCCCCCTCCCTCGGTTGCTGTGACGCCCCCCAATGGCCCCCAACCCGGTCGCTGTGATGCCCCCTTCCCACGGGCCACTGGATGCCCCTCGTTGCCCTATGATGCCCACCTATTCCTGCGCAGTGAGAAGGAAAAGGAAACACTTTGTTGAAAATAATATTCAAACAAAACAACTTGTCTCTAATTCTACTAAAGACTATTTTTGAATATAAATTGTAAATACATTTTTTGAAAATCAAATACCAAAAACAATATCAAACATATTTTTAGTTTTTTAGTTTTCTAATTTATGTATTATCATATTTTGAAACTAAGAGTATTTTTGAGTGATATATTAAAATTATTTTGTAATTATGAGTAAAATTATGAAGAAAATATTTTTAAAAGGTTCACAGTGAGCTTCGTACCGTTCACTATCGAATTCGAACTTCTCAACGTGGACCAGTCCACGGATCGAATCAAAAAATTTCTTGTTTATTTTAATGATGAGCCTAAATGAATCAGTCCGTTTAGACTCAGTCCATGTGAACTAAATTCAAACGCATATGAATAGGTCCACGGATCAATTTTTTATTTCTTTTAAAAATAATTTTTAAAAATTATTATTACTTATTGTAATTAATATATTAATACTTATAATTTAAATATATTAATTTTAAAATTAAAATTTTAAAAATATTTAATAAAAATTAACTTATAATATTTATTTAAAATAAATAAATACGATGGATGGTACTGGACTCGAGCATGATAAATAAATATGAACCGACCGCCTGACCGTTTTACCCCTGAACTCGAGCCAATCGCCACTTCCGAGGTGCTCTGAAGCTCGGAGCCATGCGCAGGAACCTCTCGCTAGAATGCAGTCCAGGCTAGGGTTTCTTCTGCGCTCTCACCCTCTTTCTTCTTCCCATCTCAGGAGACTTCCCACGCACCAATCCGGCCGCGTTGCTCTCTTCTTCCCCTTCCTCCCATTTCTGAGCCGTGGTTTCTCCGCATTCGCCGGCGAACAGTTCTCCGACGACGAGTACGAGGTGGACTGTGACTCCCTCCAGGTTCGCTTCCCTTCCTCAAAATTAATCAACCTCGTCAAAAAAGCAGCGCATGATATTGGGTCTTCTGAAGTTTACTTATAAAAAAAAGGTTCTTCTGAAGTTGGAGATTCGTAACTTCCGTAGGACTGTTTCTGGTTCGGTTCATCAACATTTTTGAGCCCAAAAACAACTTATCGGCAGTAGTACATTTGTTTATATTGTTTTTTCTGCAAGTGTGTTCCGAATTCCACATGTTGGCTACGTTTCCTTAGGGTTTGTGAACTACATAAAATAGCATCATTGATAGAGTGCATTGCATAGAATGAATTTTGGGTTCGTGTCTTG
The DNA here is from genome assembly GCA_023512835.1 of Taxillus chinensis. NCBI lineage: Eukaryota > Viridiplantae > Streptophyta > Magnoliopsida > Santalales > Loranthaceae > Taxillus > Taxillus chinensis. The sequence continues at coordinate 2,033,744 of CM042090.1, read as the reverse complement.
TGCACTGTTTGGTAGTAGGAAGGGAACACTGGAAATGAGAAGGCTCAGTAGGACTTTATTCTGGCTCAGTTGAGGAATTCAGCGAGCCCAAAACGACTTAGTTATAGTACCATACATGTTTTCCATTTTGGGGGTCTTTTTCAGATACAATTTGGCTCAAATCAAGTAGTTGTATCTTTTATTCCTCCTGCTTATTCTTGTTAATTGATGTGTTCTTGTTTTATTTATATTGTTGCTACAGTAATGTTGTACGAATTGCATTGCGATAGAGTTTATTGCTCTTTGAAGTGCTATAATGTAAGGGGATTTGATGGCTTTCCTTCCAAATACGATTTTTAAATATAGCAGCTTTGAATTTGGAAAACGTTTGAAGTCAGCTCTTCCATTTGTGGGCTGCTTTTTATTAGGGTTTGTCAACTATATAAAATTCGGCTCAACAAAATAAGTGGTTTAAATTTCCTCTTCTTTCATATCCTTAGCAAATAGCAATGAATGTGGTCTTGTTTATCTATGTTTGGTATATTAATGTGGAAGGAGTGGCATTGGGATAGGGTTTCCACCTTCTCGAAGTTCTACTTTTATAGGAGGATTAGTTTTATGAGTAATAGTTGTCAAAGTGGCCCAAAGATGGTGGGAGAGGTTGGATACCTTAGTGATAAAGCGTCAATAAAGAGCGCGACTAAAGTGTAATCTAACAGTAATACAAGAGAAATAGTCCATAACTTCATACATATTTTTATATAACAAGGCAAAGTGACCCGCAAAATATAGTAGAAATGTAGATGCATTTAAGGTTAATGTTATCACTCATGGCAATGGACATTATTACTTACCAATTTATTGGTGAGCAGTGACCATAATGCTTAGGAAGAGGGAAGGGAGAGCTTGGTTGTAAAAGAAAAAAGTAAAGCACTTGCTTTGCCCACTGTATGTTGCTTTGCCTGGCAAAGTACCCACTTTTCTCACATTTTCAAAGCATTTCTAAAACAAGGTATTCAAGGAGCGCTCATATGCTTAAGTTTCACTCAAGCAACACCTTGAAAACTATGTTTTGAGTTGCCTTTAAAAGATGACTTTTAAATATAAATCCTTCTGAATCTCTTATGCACATTTTGTAATGCTGAAATGCATGATTGAAATAGCAGTTTTAAATCTTGTGTTGGTGATAGGCATCATCCTCAGTGGTCAACATTGATGAATGGAAATGGAAACTCAGTTTGCTATTGCGCAATGAACAAGACCAGGAAATTGTATCAAGAGATAAGAGGAACAGGAGAGATTATGAACAAATATCTTACCTGGCCAAAAGAATGGGGCTTTACAGGTAAAACAGTTCAGTCTGTTATACTTCAATTGAGATAGAATAATTTTCATCTTACATTTGCTTAATTGGATTATAGTGAAATCTATGGCAAGGTGGTGGTCGCAAGCAAGGTTCCACTTCCTAACTACAGACCCGATCTTGATGACAAGCGGCCACAGAGGGAGGTAGAGAATGGCTCACAACACATCATTTTGTTTTCTGTTAACCGTAGAAAATTTGTATTGCATAGGTGAATTTAGAATTTTATTTTCCATTTGTGCAGGTAGTTATCCCACTCAGCTTGCAAAGGAGGGTAGAGGGTCTGCTTCAGGAACACCTGGATAGACTGCAGTTAAATTCTGGAAATGGCCTTACTGATGTTGAGGCTGTTAATACTTTAAAAGATGATAATTCTACTGAGCACACAGATTCTTTCCTTGATGGGTCTGTCATGGAAAAGGTTCTTCAAAAAAGGAGTCTGCGAATGCGTAATATGCAGAGAACATGGGAGGTGTAATTCATGACCTTGTTATTCCATTTATATGTAGCAGAGTTTGAAATTGCACACATTAAAAAGGAAAATGCTAAAGAAATTAGCCAATTAGGATGCTTTTTTGTTCGTATTCTGTTTAAGGATATATCTTTGATGGCTACCTGTCATAAGTTATGCCCAATACTTATTTCTAGCTTTTCTACTCGCTTTTTCTTAAAAATTTGTTTCCTGTTCCCGTTTTGTAAATCACTTCTATTGTTACTCATAGATGTGGGTCTCTTCTCTTCATGCTAAATTTCAGATATGACGGTTTTCATAGTGTTTTTAGACGTGCCTTGGCCTTTGTAATGTGAATATTGTGCAAAAACATTGCGTATTCAATTTTTAGGTTATCCATAAATATTCAGAAATGACATGGTCATGCTTCAAAAATTAAAATGGTCTTAGATTACTTTTCATTTACTTTCTGAGATACCTAAATGAAATATAAAAATAGATTATGACAGAATTATCTGAGTATTCTTAAGACCACTGGCTGTCACTAAATAAGCTTCCAGTCCCACCTTTTTTCCTTGGCATAGCCTTTCCATAGTCTATATTGAAAGTTTTCAATCAAATGCTTGCAGGAACAAAAAGGGTTATTTATTGTTGGTACCCGTACCAGCCGTTTCAATTTTCTGAATCATTCAAATTAAAACTCCTTTTATGGCCTTTATACATTATTAATCCCTCCTTAGGAGTTTTAGTAAATTTGACTATAAATATTGTTATACAAATTTACCAAACAATGAAAAATGGTTTATGATTAACTTCAACACTAAGACAGAAAATGAATGAAGAGATAAAGTCATAAAGCTTAAAATGCATGTTATGAACTTATATAAACTTACCAGACAAACTTCTGTTTGTATTTTGTTTTCATGGACCAAGGAAATGGCATGACCAATGTTTTCCCTGTTAAGGAGAGGGTGACTGTGAAGCATGTGTGAGGCTGTTAACCCGAGAGTTGTTGAGCTTCAAGATGGTGGTTGGCCTCTCCCTGCTTTGCTTATTTTTGGTGCCATAGAATTTAACCAAAGAAGGAGAGAAATGCCTGTCCTGTTCCAGGAAGTGCTGAAACTTCTGTCTTTACTATTCTTTTGTAGATTGGGCACAATTGTGAATCTGTGATTCATGGGCATGCGTGGTATTTTGCGTACATGTGCTATTGTATTGGATATCTTTTCCTTCAGACCTAACCAAGTAGGAAACAAGTAAATATGACTCCTTACTTGCTGCAGTGACGAGATCAGTCTAGTACTATGGGGGTGTTGGCGGGGCGATACGTGATTTTCTAAATTTATTTTATTTGGAATTGTCCATGTTATTCAGTGTGGTATTATTTGCCCTCCATTTGTAAGATATTTTGGCCACACAGTTTGTGTGGGTGTTTTAGTTTATATTTTTACATTTATTTGCTTTCTGATATATAGGAGTCTCCAGAAGGAAAGAGAATGTTAGACTTTCGAAAATCCCTCCCTGCTTTTAAAGAGAAGGAAATGCTGCTCCAGGCAATTGCACAAAATCAGGTTCAACTTTTTGCACGTAGCCTCTCTATCTGGATTTTCAGCTTGATGTGTCAAGAAGAATGCTACCTAAAGTACTTAACCCTTAAACTGTATAGAAATAGGTTTCCTTCACTTTATTTTTTTATCATAAAAAGGGTTTATTAGACAGCCACAATGAAAGCAGCAAAATATATCTGAAAAAATTGAGACCATTAGCATGACACAGAACACTACAACAGATAGCAATATCTATCAACAAAGCCCAACGGGTCCCCTTGATCCTTTGAATATCCTTTTCACTATTTTTTCTCTATTGCCCTATTGCTAACGAACTTTGGGATATGATTCTGAGTCTTTGGGTTTGATTGGGTAACGCCTTCGAGAGTTTGAGATATTTTTTCTTGCTGTTTGAGAATGTGGGTTGACACTGATTTGGTGGGCTATTCCTCATTGTCTTTATGGTGTATGTGGTGTGAGAGGAATGCACGGATTTTAGAGAACTATGAGCCTAGTGTGGAGGCGCTTAAGGTTTATTTTTTGTTTCTCTTCTTGATTGATGTCGCTCACTGGTTATAAATTATCATTTGTGTTTGTGCTTATAGATTTATGTTGTTTTTGAGTTAATTGTATTTTTGTTTTTGCTCTCAAGAACTATTTTTCTCTTATTCTTATGCACTTCTTGTGTACTTGGTCTTTTCAATAATGCTTTTTATTTTAAAAAATAATTTTTCTCACTATTTTGGAAAGCTTATGGTTCTGCCCTTTCCAAAGAACCCAAAAAATAGTCTAGATCATGAGCTTCTTTCAAGTCATTATTTGCTCAATATTTAAATGTATTTATTTTTCAAACCCAAGGTCCAAAGTCCCTTGCTCCTTTTATGTCGAGAGAGCATGGGGTGGAGTAACCATGCCAGTGGTTGTTATGGATTGAGCGTAGTGAGAAATAGGAATATTTCATTTGCTTTAATAATACACTTGATGTGCACATATGCACTTTAGATTGACTCTTAGTCATACAATAATTAATTTTAGAATGAATTTAGACATCTAGGAACTTAAACATATAAATACAAATAATAAATACAATGTATAGAAATCGAAGAGACATTATAATAATACAAATAATAAATACAACATAATAACTATAGTATAGGGAATTGAAGATATGACTTTTTATTCACCGGCGTTCATGACTCAGATCTAAACCAACTTCCAACATTTCTCATCAAGTTGGTGAATGTGTATTTTTCATTCCTAGCTTGGATAGGATGTTAAGAAACACTAGCTTGCTTAACCCTTTAGTGAGAATATCAACCAACTGACCATGAGTATACATATAAGGTGTATAGATCAAGCCATTATTTAACTCCTTAATGAAGTTTTTATTGATTCCAATGTGATTTGTTTGATCATATTATACTGGATTGTGAGCTATGTTGATAACATATTTATTATAATAGTACAACTTCATTGGACCTTCTCTTTGAATTTAAAATCATCCAAGATATTTTATCCAAAGTAATTTACACATCATGAGCCATTGCCAAGAATTTTGCTTCTACACTAGATTGAGTTACTATATTTTACTTTTTACTCCTCGAAGTTACTAAATTTTCACCGAAAAGGGTACAATACTCAAATGTCAACCTTATATCAACAATCTCGCATATTCAGCATCTATCTAGGCCTCAATGACCAAATTTCTATTTCGTTTAAACAAGATCTCTTTTCCTGGAGTTCCTTTGAGATATTGTAACACTCGATTGGCTACATGCAAGCGGACTTGCTTTGAGTTATGCATAAATTGGCTGATGACACTCACAACATATGCTATGTCAGGTTGATTGTGAGAAACGTAAACGAGTTTCCCAATGTGTTAGTATGTTTCCCTGTCGACTGTAGCATCTTCCTCATCTAGACCAATTCTAAGATTTGGATCTATTGGAGTACTAGCCAGGTTGTCTTATCGGTTTCTCTAAGGAGACCTATAATATACTTCTATTGTGATATAAATATATCATGTCAATCTCCACATGTTTCTTGTTGGGTGGCAATGACACTAGCTCATAGGTTTTATTCTGTTCTCTCTGGATAGTTTGTCCTTGGATCGGTCTTTCTCGTTGGAGGAGGTGGAGTCTATGGTTCATGGTTTTGCGGGGGATAAAGCCTCCGACCCGATGGGTTTCCTATGGCCTTCTTTTAGCGGGGTTGGAGTTTTTTGCGGGATGGTATCATGGCCGTTTATTGGGAATTCTTGCCGCATGGTTGTTTTGCTCAGAGCCTTAACGCTACATTTATTGACCTCATCCCCAAGAAGTATGGGGCAGAGGAGGTGAAGGATTTTTGTCCTATTAGCCTGGTTGGTAGTATGTATAAAATTCTTGCGAAGGTTTTGGTTGTCCGTTTAAAAGGTGTGTTCGAGAAAATTATTTCTTCTTCGCAGAGTGCTTTTCTCCATGGGCGGCATGTTTTGGACTTGGTCCTTATAGCCAACGAATGCATTGATTCCCGGTTTCACACTTCCACCCCCGGGGTTTTGTGTAAGCTCGATATCGAAAAAGCTTATGATCATGGTAATTGGGACTTTCTATTATATCTTCTTGAGTGGTGTGGATTTTTCCCTCCCTGGTGGTGGTGGATTGCTTTTTGTGTGTTGATGGCTCGCTTCTCGATGTTGGTGAATGGTTGTCCGGGTGGGTTCTTCTCTAGTTCTCGCGGCTCCGGCAAGGGGACCCTCTTTCTCCCTTGTTGTTTGTTATTGTTATGGAGGCTTTTAGCCGCTTACTTGATCGGGCTCTATCCTGTGGTGTGTTCTCGGGTTTCTCGGTTGGCACTATGGAGTATGGTCCCATGATTATCTCTCACTTGCTCTTTGCGGATGACACTCTTATTTTTGTGAGGCCAATCCTTTGCAATTATTCCACTTACGGGCTGTTTTGGTGTGGTTTCAGATTGTGTCTGGGTTGCGGATTAATTTGGGTAAATCTGTCTTGGTTCCAGGTGGGAGAGGTCCCTAGTGCGGCAGAGTTGGTGGGGATTCTTGGCTGCAAGCTCTGCACTTTGCTTTGACATATCTGGGTCTTCCGTTGGGAGCTCGGTTCAAGTCCTCTACTATTTGGGCCTAGGTGATTGCTTCTTTGGAGCGTCGTTTGGCTGGTTGAAAGCGGTTATATCTTTTTATTGGTGGCCGACTTACTTTGTTTAAAAATATTTTGTCCAGCCTGCCCACGTACTTCTTGTTTCTCTTTTTTGTCTCTGCTGCCATTGCTTCTCGCATTGAATGGATTTAGCGTTAGTTTCTTTGGGATTCCGTGCAGGTGGCACATAAGTTTCCTTTGGTGAGTTGGGCTTCCATTTGCCGTCCTCTCTCTTGTGGTGGGCTGGCTATTCGTCATATGCGGACCTTCAATGAGGCCTTGCTTGGGAAATGGTTATGGAGGTTTGGAGTGGAGTGTGCCTCTCTTTGGCGGAAGGTCATTGTGGCCAAATATGGGGCCTTAGGCGGTGGTTGGATCTCTAATGCCCCTCGCGGTCCTCATGGTGTGGGTCTTTGGCGATTTATTCAGGCTGGTTGGCGGTCCTTTGCTTCTTTTGTGACTTTTGAGGTGGGTGATGGCTCTTCCATCAGCTGGGAGGATGCCTGTTGCTTGGAGGTCCCCTTGAAATTGGCTTATCCTGAGTTATTTTGCCTTGTCACTGTTCGTGAGGGGTTTGTGGCCGATTTCTACTCGGTTCATGGTTCGGGGGTATAGTGGGAGGTCACCTTTTCTTGGTTCGCACAGGATTGAGAGTTGGAGGCTTTTGATTCTTTTTTTGAGGTGTTGTATTCTGTCCCCTTGCACCGCAATTGTCTAGACCATTTATGTTGGCGTCTTGCTAGGGCTTAGGGCTTCGTGTGTAGTCTTTTTATGCGGATCGATTGCTTGTTTTTTCGGGGAGCTTCCCCTAGAAGAGTGTTTGGAAGGCTTCGGTTTCCACGAGGCTGACTTTCTTTTCTTGGACGGCAGTTTTAGGGCGGATTCTGACTGCGGATAATCTTTGTCAGCGTGGGATATTGATTTCTAGTTGGTGTTACATGTGTAAGGCGGCCGAGGAGTCAATGGACCACCTTCTCCTTCATTGTCCCATTGCCCATTTTCTTTGGAACTTTTGGTTTGTCTTGGGTGATTTCTCACAATGTTCATGGGCTTTTCTCCTCTTAGCGGGGGCGGGTGGGCCGGCGGTCTGTGGTCTGGAGTGTTATTCCACATTATATAATTTGGTGTCTCTAGCGGGAGTGGAATGCTCATCTTTTTCAACGTTGTGAATGCCGCTTGAATGAGCTAACACTTTGTTTTCTCCGGTGCCTTTGGGATTGTTTGGCAGGAACTGGGCGTTTTTGTCTTTTCTGTCTTTTTGATGGTATCTCTGTTTGTTTTTTTTGAGGTAGGTTTTTTTTTCGTGTTCCTTTTGTGTTCTCTTCCTTGTGTACTTGTCTTTTCCATAAAATTCACTTATAAAAAGAAAGGAAGCATCAGTGAGAGGATAAGAATTTGTGGAAGGATATATAATATGAAAGAGGATATAATAGACGTGTAGTGCATTTTTTAGTTCCTTTCCCAAGGGCAATAGGAATATTGTGATTAGAAACAGAAATTGAAGCAGCGGAATTAGGAATTGTTACCTCAGGCGCAAGAGTTAGAGAGGAGCCTTGAACATGCACAAATGCAGGGGTTGTTTGCTGCTTCCTCGAAAATACCTTACCATATTGCCCATTATCAGGAGTAGAATCAAGGACATGAGCTTGAGAGGTTGGAGGTGTTTGTTTTTGTTTAAGAACAGGTTTAGCACTGGTGCAGATGGAGCTTGGGAGGTTAAAAGTGTTGTTTTTTTAGAAATAGGTTTAAATGCAGGAGCTGGTACAAATTTGAGAAGAGTCAACTCATAAAGAAGAAAGTTTTCATCATTCTTTTCCAAGAGTGAGTATGAATTCCCCCTTGAAGCTGTAATATGACTATTTTTCATTGAAAGTAACATTTGTAAAGAAAAAATTTTGCAAGATGGAGGGTAATAACACTTGAATCCGTTTTGTGTGGGAGAGTATCTCACAAATATGTCTTTTAATGTCTATGGATCAAGTTTGCCCCGATTTGGACTATGAATGTGAACAAAACAACACCTCGAAAGATGCGAGGAACAAGATTATTGGTAATACTTAAATTAGGATAGAAGGTTGGGAGTACCTCCATTAGGCTACCAATTTATAGGACTATGTAGGAAAGTCGATTCATGAGATGAGTGTCTGTAGGGATAGTTTTCTCCCAAAAGAATTTTGGAATGTGATTATGGAAAAGAAGAGCCTTAGTAGAGTCAAGAAGATGATCATTCTTTCATTTAGCGAGACCATTCTATCGAAGAGTATAAACACAAGAGGATTCATTCATGATTACATCCTTTTGAAAGTAAGAGGTTGGGGTTTGATTATGACCTCAAACTTTTTGATACTAATCCCAAATTTGTTTAAGCAAAAAAAATCTAGGTAACACGAGAGCAATCATAAATAAAGGAAACAAACTATTGGGCCTTAGAGATATTGGAACATTGGAGGGTCTCCAAATATTTTTATGAATAAGAGTAAATAGAGTATAACTCCTTATATGACTGGCAGAGAAAATGGAAAATTTAAACATTTAAATTTTTGAATAAGAATGGAAATATAATTTTTAAAACCTTAAAAGAAGGGTGTCCAAAGGCGATGATGGTATAACGTGACTTTGCCATTATTCGAAGACATGTTACAAGAGAGTGAGGAAAGTTGTTATTGATAACGTTTGACTAGTGTGGTGCTTTAATGCAGTAAAGTCCATCATCCCGTTTTCTAGCACGTTCAATTGTCCTCCCCAAATTCTTGTCGAGAAATAGACAATAAGATATGTGGATAATCTTGGGAAATGGAGAATATTGCATAAAATAAGTGAAGGACTTGTGACATTTCTTATACCAAGCATAATAGTGAGAACCATTTGCAGTGCCTATTTTCCTATTGCTGGGAGATGGGAGATATATGATAAAGGCATTTGTAGAGTTAATCATGTGATCAGTGACACCGGAATCTATAATCCAGGAATAGGTGGATGGAAACATACCTAAATATTCCGAAATAGGTGGATGAAAACATACATGAATATTCCTGAATATTACTTGAGGCACTTGTCCAAAAGAAGATGAAAATATTCCGGAATAGGTGGATGGAAACATACCTGAATGGGCCATTAAACAAAAACATGGGGCTTTCTCTAGACTACCAAGGTAGGACCATGCCTTTTTAAGCCCTTTGTGGTTAAGACCATTTAACTCCTTTAATCTAGCATTTGTTGGTTTTACAGAAGCAACATTGATCAAGCTATTGTTTCATGAAGACTCTCCACATTGTTCCCTCTCTTCTACATGAGTTATGGTTGTGGCAGAGGAGGAGAATTGGAAAGAGTTTTATATATATATATATATATAGTATTACAATGGTAGAAATTAGCCGTCATTAATTTAGGATATATTAATGGTGTGATTTGTGGGTTACCTAAATACAGTTTCTTATCAAGTTAGGTTTAATTATTCTTATATATAACTATATATACATGGTTGTATTCACTTAATAGAATAAGAAAGAATTATTTCTTTATATTCTTTTCTATTTTCTGCTTGGTATCAGAGCAAAATCCTAACCTAAGGTAGAGCTGCCATCACCACCCTTATATGCAAGAGTCTCTCATCTCAACTTTGCCCTTTGTGGTTGATTATCCTCTTGTAATCTAAATGAGAGTCTAATGAAGTTATCACGTTTTTTGGATCACGCTTGAGATCTCTTTCTGACGCAAGCCATGTCACTGCTTCTACTGTCGATGCCGTACTTTGAAGCAAAGTTTTGCACGTCTTAGTGTCATCACAAGTTCTGATGCTGCTATTGTTGCACCACAAGGAGTAACCCCTGCCGTCGCCAACCTCGGTCCTGCCATCGCTTGCCATCATTGCGAGTTGTTGCTATTCACCATTGTGAGTTTCTGTCTGGAACGCCTCCAGCAGCGTTACTCCCCTCTGCTCCGCTTGTTCTTGTTTGTATGGGGTGTGTGATATGTTCCATTGTTACGAGAGCTTCCCAACAAAGGCTTAGGAGCTTTTCTCCAGGTTAGCAAGAACAGACCTCTTTGAGCAAAAACATGGGGATGCAATTCCAAATTGACAACACAAGCCCCAATAGCTTCTTTGGCTATTGGATCTCTTTAAAACCTTTGTTCACATGTGAACTCGGCCTTCACCAGTTTGGAGAGTGTAACATGATTCAAATTGCTACACCAAACACAATTTCTCTATTTTCTGCTTCTCATGTAGCTCACTTCTCTTAAGTAGGTGCTTTCTAATTTGGGTTTATTTTTCTCAACTAACAACACTTGGGTAATCGATTCTAGAGCCACTAATCATATGGCTAGTAATTCTTTTCTAATTACTTTTGGATCTTTATCTGTTAAGTTTTTTTAGGTTATTAATGGGATTCCTACGCCAATTATTGGGGTTGGGGATGTCTTACTTTCACCTATTCTTTCTTTGTCGTCAGTTTTAATTGTTTCGAATATCTCTAATAATTTTTTTCCGTTAGCTAAATTATCAAACATCTTAATTGTTCTGTAACTTTTTATTATACTTATTGTGTGTTTTAAGACAATCTCATAAATATGATAATTGACACTGGTAGAGAGAGAGAGAGTAGGTTTGTACTATTGGGAGGAAGCGAGAGTTTTGAAATCTGAGGCCTGATTAGGAATTCCAAGTAAGACATGAGATGCTTAATTAAAAGAAATAAATACTTTTATGACATTATCATTTAGGATATTCCACTTTTATTAGTTTAGAATAATTATTTTCACAATTATTTAAAAATATTTCTGCTTCTAGTTTAAAGTGTGAATAATGTATTTATGCTAAAAACATCCTGTTTCATTTAAAATTAGTGTCAATAAAAGTTTTATTTTTTTTCTTGTATCCATACTGATGTTCAGGGTTTATTTTGTACTCCTACTTCAAAATGTAGATATTTTGTGTTTTTTTATTGATGACTGTATTAGGATTAGTTGGATATATTTGATGAAATTTAAAAGTGATGTTATCTATGTCATTTTTTAATTTTATCAAATGATTGTCACATAGTTTCATATGAAGTTCAGGTGTTTCATTTTAATAATGGTCTTGAGTTTGTGAATCAACCTTTGTTTTGTAAAACAATATGGTATTCTTCATCAGATAACATGTGTTTACATGCTACAACAGAATGACATAGTAGAACATAAAAATTGACATCTCCTTGAGGTGGCTCGAGCTTTGTGCTTTACTATGAAAGTTTTGAAATGTTTTTGAGTTGATGCTTTCATAAATGTTGTTTTTTTATCAATCAAATGCTTCCTTGTATCATTTACTATTAAACCCCTTTGAAGATGTTATCACGTTCATAACATTCCTTCAGTTCTTAACATTTGCCCTAAGGTTTTTGGTTGTGTGTGCTTTGTTCATGTGCACAAACTTCATTGTGATAAACTTGATTATTGTGCTCTCAAATTTGTGTTTTTGGATTACTCTAATTCGTAAATGGACTATAAATGTTTTCATCCTCCTACGGGTAAATTCTGTGTCTAGGGATGTTCAATTTTGTGAGCGAGTATCCTATTTTTCTAGAGATATCTCTATTGTCTCTCTTGAGGGGGAGCTTTGTAGAATGGAAGAGGAACAACTATGGTTGGATGAAAAGAAGGGGTGGATTTCAAAAAAAAAGGAAGATTCAACTATTGTAGGTAAGAGGGAGTTCTTAGCTCCTAATTCAGGTGAGGGCTAGTCTTTGGCTTCTCTTAATGTTAACCCTGTAGAAGTTGAATCAAGTAAAAATGTAAAGCCAACTTCGGTGTTTGTCAAGTATTATACAAGATGAAATGTTACTCTCGACTCTAATTCTCCTTTCAATGACACTATCATGCCATCGAAATTTTTCTATGATTGACCATGCGACACAAATTTTTATTGAGGTACTTGACTCTTAATCTATAGGTCAAATTCAAATGATTATTTTGTCTTTTATTCCGATCTAGTTCCCACGAACAAGGAGAGATATGGAGGTTTGTGGGAAAATTAATCTACTGACTCATACTAGACTTAATATTTCATATGCAGTTAGTGTTGTGAGCTAATTTACGAATAATATGAGTGATTGATATATGAGTACTTTGAATTCTCTTCTAGCATATTTAAAGTTTTCTTTAGATTAAGATATTTCTCTCTTTTAAGCATTAACACCTAGACATTATGGGATATATCGATTTTGACTTTACTGGATTCAAATTTGATAAAAAGTTTATTACTAGGTATGTGATATTTCAGGTAGTAATTTAGAGCGTGTTTGGTTCCCGTTTTTAAAAGTTGTTTTTTGTATTTTAATTCAGAAAATGACTTTATTTTTTTTTGTTTGTTTCCCGTATTTGTTTTCGGTTTTCAAAAACAAAAGGTTTTCAGAACGGAAAAACAAAAACATCTTTATGATGTTTTCACTTGTTCTCATCAGTTTGTTTTCAGTCAACGCGCTGCCTCTCACCCGGTGTGACCCCATCCCCCCACCCTCCGTGCCAAGGCCGCTGAGACAGCGACCCACCCCATGCTGCCTACCTACCATGACGACAACCGCTGCTATGCGCCCTTGCCCCGCCGTGCTCCAAGGCCATGACCCCCCTCTCTGCGATGGCTTGGAACCTCCCCTCCCATCGAGATGCCCTCTCGCTGCCAGATCTACCCGTCCGGCGAGATCACCCAGCCCGACGCGACCTCCCCCGCTCGAGCCTGACGCGACCTCCCCCGCTTGATCTACCCGTTCGGCGAGAACACTCAGCCCGGTGTGACCTCTCCGGCGTGGCGTGGCGCTGTGCAACGTCCCCCCAATTCAGAAATATGAAATACAGAAAATCAAAGCCAAACAAAAAGTTGTTTTTAATTTTACAAAAAATAGTTTCTAAATGCAGTTTCCAAAAAAAGTGTTTTCAAAACGGAAAACAAAAATGTACACCAAATGTTGAATAAAATGTAATTTCTTTGTATAGCATAGAAGCTGAATATCGGACTTTTTATCATGTTATTACAGAACTCATATAGTTGATTATTCTTTTGTGTGATCTTAGTTATGACTTTCTAAAGTTGATGTTTTTTTTATTATAACCCAAATGTCACTGAGATAATTAATAATCTAGTTTATAGCATGATCGAATTAAACATGTTGAACTTGATAGAAATTTCATCAAGAATAATTTAAATTCTGATGTAGTGGAGGTTTCCTATATTAAGAGAGAATAAACCAAGGTAGTCAAAAGCGTTAGGCATACTTATCCTATCACTTTAAGCGCAAAGCGTAAAAAAGTGCTCGCTTTAGTGAACCGAAACACATGTTACAAAAGAAACATATATATTATTCATAAACAACAATCCATCAAATAAAATGTCTATAAATCATCCTCATTACAACTACTATCATAAATCCATCAAATAAAATGTTATAGATCATTCTCACTACAACTACTATTATTAATCTCTTCATTGTGAGAGTTGTATTCTTCAACATATTCTTCTGACTCATTAGAATCCTCATCTTTTTCTTCCAAGCTATGGCCTGTAGAACCTTTAGAACTATCAATGCTTAAGTGTAACCTTACTTCAGTTGACTTGGCTTGCTTCCTAGTAAATTTGGAAGGTTCTCCAACCTCGGCTGCTCTAGCTACAACACCCTAAGTTAAGTTATCAATCTCATCAATTTCACTCGCAACTCAACTTCTTTAGTATTTTTTTCTGGCTCTAACATGTCATCAATTTTTTCAAATTCAAGCAATTTGTCATAATTAATTTTCTTTTCCTTCTTTTTCTTCATATGACCTTCAAGCTCCTTTCTCACATCTTCAAGACATTTAAAATATTTTTTTTTGCATTTCTATTACCTCCAACCCCGGCTACTCTAGCCACAACACCCCAAGTTAAGTTATCAATCTCATCAATTTCACTCGCAACTCAACTTCTTCAACATCTTTTTCTGGCTCTAACATGTCATCAATTTTTTCAAATTCAAGCAATTTGTCATAATTAATTTTCTTTTCCTTTTTTTTTTTCTTCATATGACCTTCAAGCTCTTTTCTCACATCTTCAAGACATTTAAAACATTTTTTTTGCATTTCTATTATCTCCAATTTGATGCAATTTTGCTCTATAAATGCCTCCATTTGTAACTTTTCCACAAAATATACATCTTATAGCATTGACATTAACTGGATCCTTCAAAATATTATACTTCCAAGTAGGATCTTTTTTGTTAATGTTGGAATTAATAGAATTACTTGATGATGTTGCATGTTTCCTCTTACTTCAGATTCCATATTAGTATCACAGGATTAATATCTGAAATAGACATAATTTTATTTAAGATAACAGAATAACACTATATACACAGACTACATGATTTAACACTACACACTAATTTATTAAACATACTTTAATAAATTATTACGGACACAGACCAGGCAATGACAGCAAGGAAGAGGTCATCGATCGCGTGGAGCAGAGGCCGTCGTGTCGTCGCCGATTGTGGAGCAAAGATCGCCCGCTGTCGTCGCCGATCATGGAGCAGAAGTGAAAGACGTTGATGGAAGTCCCGTTCGATGGAAGTCGTTGATGGAAGTCATGTAAATATTATCTTTCTCTTTTATTATTGTCTTTCGTAAGAGTGAAAGACGTGCGCGGGGCAAGTGCTTCTCGCGTTGCCCAAAAGCACAGGAAGCACGGCAAGGCACACGCTTCCCTTGACGCGATGGAGTCCCTCAGCACTGTGGCGCTCGCTTTTGACTATGTTGGGATAAACTTGCTGATATGTTGACATATGCAATTTTTGGTGTTTATTTTCATATATTCTTGTTCAAATTGGGTACGTGTAATATCTATGCATCAACTTGAGGGAGGGAGTTGGCATGCATTTCCAATTA
Source organism: Taxillus chinensis (assembly GCA_023512835.1). Classification (NCBI taxonomy): domain Eukaryota; kingdom Viridiplantae; phylum Streptophyta; class Magnoliopsida; order Santalales; family Loranthaceae; genus Taxillus; species Taxillus chinensis. Next base: position 2,018,375 of record CM042090.1, on the reverse strand, counting down.
TATAAATTGTTAAATATTTGTAATTATTTGATGTATATTTAATTTCCTTTTAGGTTTTCTATGAGTATTGTAATTTCGTAAGGAATAAGAAAGAGTTATTTTTCTCTACTTGTCTTTATTTTCTACTATACCAATTCATGTTATGAACCTCATATTATGACATGAAGAGATAACTCGACTTCATAATTTACTCCGTCCATTTCATTTATCTTTAACTCTCTTCATCATTAGAGGCAACCCTTCTACTGATGACATTTTCTTTTAATATGGTAAAGTCATCAATCATGTACACCTTCCCACTTTGACTCTGATGACTCTTGCTATTTCTCTTTACATTTGAAGCAAAGATCCTTCTTAACTCTTTCCTTAACCTTATCATAAGAAAGTTTTCAACTTTCTTGCTGTCTATTTTGGATTCATGCTCAATTAGTTCCTTAGCTATTTTCAAGTGTTTGAGAGGCTCTGATTACTTCTAAAATTTTCATTAATGTCTTTTTTCAATGTCATAGATATCATCAATAATCTCAGCCATCCTCGTAGCTTCGGTTAGTTTTTGGGATTGTTTCAATTTCAGCTCGTTTGCTAACCACGACTTCAACCTCTTTAAAATTTTTAATATATATTTTTACTTTAAATCTCTCATTTATTTCGAAAATTTTCCAATCTTAATTTCACTAGTCAAACGAGATCTTGACACAGCAATATGGTCAAACTTATAAAATATGAATATATTATATAAACTTTTAATAAAAGAAATAAAAAAATCAAACAAAATTTTAAAAACAAATATTGACCTGTGGGCCAGCCTGCTAGCTAGCCTGCAGGGTCAACCCACTTTAGCCTGCGACCTGTAGTCTATAGCCTGTGCTGGCCCGCTTTGTTTTGGGCCAGTCCGCCAGCTAGAGGCTTGTTTAACACCTAAATTCTGCCTATTCTTTATGGCTTTGTAATAAATTTAGTTATGTTAAAAAAAGTTATTTGCTCAGTATTTTCTTCACCTCAGTCGTCAATGTACTCTTGTCCAGTTCATGGGGTATGAAGTTACATGTGTTTGTATTCACTGCCAGAATGATTAATTACTGTTATAGACAGGTTATTGTAATTTCTGGCGAGACTGGCTGTGGTAAAACTACACAACTTCCGCAGTACATACTGGAGTCAGAAATTGAGTCTGGTCGTGGAGCATTCTGCAGCATAATTTGTACACAACCTCGAAGAATATCCGCTATAGCTGTTGCAGAACGAGTTTCAACAGAAAGGGGAGAGCCTCTCGGAGAATCAGTGAGCATAGTTTTCTTTATATTAATTTTAATTTAATATTTTTGTCCTTGCATGTCTTCGAATCTCTGTAATGTAGTCTTTTAGATTATTTTATGTAGTTGTCAACTGGTGTTGTGGATAATTCCCTCCCGATGGGAGAGTTCTTTATTCTAGCTGTTATACCACAGTCTAAATTTTTTGATAGGTTGGTTTCAAAGTTCGTTTAGAGGGAATGAAAGGAAAAAATACGCATCTGCTTTTTTGTACAAGTGGTATTCTTCTTCGGCGGCTCTTGAGTGACCGCAATCTTGATGGTATAACTCATGTTTTTGTGGATGAAATTCATGAGCGAGGAATGAATGAAGGTACCTACCTACATATGTACTATTTTGGAGCCATTGATTCTTTAAAAGCAGTGAATTAGGTTTCTATTCGCACTTGTGGTTCACTTGAAATTTACTGACTCATTGTCCCCTCTTTGTCACAGATTTTTTATTAATTGTGTTAAAGGATCTTCTACCTAGACGTCGGGATTTGAGATTGATTTTAATGAGTGCTACGTTGAATGCAGAGCTTTTCTCCAATTTTTATGGGGGAGCACCTAAAATTCACATCCCAGTAAGTTTGTGACAACTGATTTTTTTAGAAGTCTGTTTGAAGTTTTAATGATCTTGCTTGAATTTGTGTCACTTATTTCTTCGACTTTCAGTTCTGTGTTGTGTGTATAGACATTGCCAGGGCACTCACCACATCTGAACATGAGCACTTGGAGGGCTTAGAATTTGTTGCACTGCTTTCTGTACTAGATATGGCCTGTATTATACTTTAATTAACCCAGAATTTATCAACCTTTTGAAAGGAGCAAACTCGGTAGGTTTTTTTTAAAGTAATATCTTGATTGTAGTTTTCACTGCATTGCATCGTAGTAGTAGAATGAAAATTGAATCTTTTGGAAGATTACTTCAAATGCTCATGACATCGAAACATGGAGGACTAACTAATCATGCCTTCACTTATGTTATAGCTTGAGCGTTGAAAACCTATAATTTTTAAAAGGGGTAAATCCTGTATATGAAGCTTCTATAAGTGGCACCTTTCAGGAAGAGGTGGGTCACAAGAGTCAATAAGAATGCACCCTTCCCTCGCAATTAATTGCAAAAGGCTCATACGTGACTCGAACTTGTGAGCTCCAAGTCGAGATAGTAACTCTCATTATTTCAAGGTCTACCTTTCAAACCTATAATTTATGAAGAAAATATCTTATTGAAGTATTAAATTTGTAAAGCTTCCACAAATATTGTTAATTGACGCCTCGCAAGGCAGACAACTATTATTGGAATATTTATTATTTTATTCTGAAAATTCTAGGGTGCCACTAAAGCAAATGTCAAATATATTGACTCAGGAGGTGACCTAACATAAAGTCTCCAGTAATTCATTGGCTACAGAGAATTATTTATTGATTATTAGTTTATTATATTGGCCTGAAACGTAGTGATGTATTTGTTTTGTAGTCCTATTTTTATTTATTTGTGCATAAGACTCAACATGCAATGTTTATTAGATTTTGATCATCATTTAACAAAAAATGGTATAAAGTAAAACTCAACCTGCAATGTTTGTCTCGACAACGTTGGCTAGAAAGTTTTAAGCAAGCTTAAGTTGTGCTCAAATTAGTCAGAGTCAGCTCGAGCTACTCCAAACATTTTTATTGACTACGAGATTGGCTTAAACTAGGCTTTCCAAAGTGGCTTAACCAGCTCAAGTTGTTGCCCAAGTTATGCCCAAATTAGTCGGTTTGAGCACAACTCAAAGCATTTTCATCGACCATGAGATTGGTTCAAACTAGGCTTTCCAAAGTGGTTTAATGCGCTTAAGTTTTTTTCATGAATTAGCTATTTAGCTTAAAGCCAAAATAAAGCCCATAGAAGTATGAGGCTCAATTCAATGAGCCCAACTAACGTAAGAAAGCCTAATAATAGGTTTAAAAATGAGCTGCCTAACCAAAGTGGTTAGCGGTGATCTCTATTTATAGCTTGGGATAGCGTACATGTAATAAAAGACATAAGTAACAAAGAATATACATCAATTAACCTTATATTACTAACAATAGAACATATGATATACTAAACATTCTTGTTCAAGCTAATGCATATATATCAATCATGCTCACCTTTTTACAAATATAATGTACCCTATACCTAGTCAAGAACTTTGTGAACAAGTTGGTGAACTAATGACCAATCCAAATGAAATGCTAATCAATCTCGATATATTTTATCTGTTTTTAAAGCTTTATAATTGGATTATGAACTGTCATACTAAATAGTTGTAGGATCACACAAAGTACAACCAAGTTTAACCATTAACTTTCTGATCCATATCACCTTAGTAGTGACCACATCTATTGCTCGGTATAAGGCCTTTATAGTATTATATGCCACATCTTACTTCCTTTCCACGAGATGAGGTTTCCTCTATAATAGAGCATAACCAGAAGTAGATCTCCAATACATGGTTTGAAAAAATGAGTTAAGGCGCCGCCTTGAACCTAAACTGTCTGTAGGCACCGCCCTATAAGCCGTATCAGTCGCCGCCCGCATCAGTCAGGTGAGGCAGTCTAAGGCGGCTTGTATCTAGGATGAGGCACCTGCGTCGACAAAAGTGGTTGCATTTATAGTTTTAAACAGATTAAATTTTTTTAAAGCTAAGTAGCTAATCATTTTTTTCCTGATCTCAGCCTCGCATTGAAGTCACCTCACCTCTTCCTCTGTTGTCATCGTTGTCGATCATCAATGAAGACTCAACGGCGAATGTCGATTGTCGTCATCAAACCCCGATTGTTGAAGTAACAACATCGATTGTCGTTGAAGTCTAAGTCGTCGTTGTCAATTGTTGTCTCTGTGTCGTCATTGAAGTTGTCTTCCCAACATTGAATCTTTGAGTTAGCTTAAATGTTAAGTTAACTCAATAATTTATTTATATAAAAATTTTATACAAATATGTTAAGTTAACTATATAAATAAATGCGAGTTAATTAAGTTAACTATATAAATATTTATATAGTTATCCTAATATATAAGTATATTCATTGCATATTAAAAAAGGATATTAATATATAGTAATTTTATTATATTTTAAACTATAAATTTATATATAATTTTATGTTACATCAAATTGTTTTAAATTTATATATAGTTCTATAGTTCTTTGATATAAATTTATATAGTTCTATATGTTAAAAAAAATTATCGTTGATGATTGTGGTGCTTGCTTTGGCTTACAACATTGAATTCGTATCCATTCCGTATTTTTGAACCTTGCTTCAATCCATTGGAGGGCAGGCCGAATGTACATATGTTTTTGGCAACAACATATTTTTGCTTTTAAAAAAAGAAAAAAGAAAAAAACAGGTTTAAAACCTCAAGAGCAGCAAGTGTGAAACCCTGCCTTCTCCTTCCTCTCCACGAAAACACCAACCAGCCATCACCTACCTTCATCCATCAACCTGAAGTATTCGGTGACCAGTTTCTATATTTGGAAGCCCTTTTTTGGAGTTTTCTCCTTCCAAAAGCTGTTTTTTTGTTGTTCTTCCTCTGTTTGCTACCCATAAGCTCTCTTATTTCAGCTTATTATCACTCTAGAATAGGTGTACTTTATTTTTTGGTGTGATGATAAGTAATCAAAGAAAAGATCTCGCTTAAAAATATGATAATGAAATGAAAATAGATGGAAAAAGGGTGTAAATATATACGATGTATATTTTATGAAAAAGAAATAAGAGGAATATTTAGGTTTAAGAAACATCTTGTGGTAAAGAGGGAATGTTACACGACATTTAGAGTTGAACTAGATGTTAGGGGTGATGTGATTTTTTTTTTTTTTAAATTTGGGAAAGTCAAAAGGAGTGAATCAACTAGTTAGGAAAGAGATGATCAATTGGTGCACAACATTAAATATTGGATGTGCAAGGGGGTTGACTAGTGATAGGATAACTTAAAAAGAGAATAGGAGACTATGAATAAATGTTTGGATTTGTTCGATGATTAAGGATAATTTAGTATTTCAATGGACTTTATTTAATATTTTTGATATGGTTTTATTATTTTAAAGTTAATTTTGTTGAGAGAGACAGAGAGGAGGAAAATAGAATAGAGTTTTGTGGTAGTTTATTATTAATTTTTAGACATTATTTGTCATGATTATTTAAATAATTATGTAAAAATAACAAATTTATTACCTTACCTATCAAGCATAGGAATGCAATGTCAAAATTATTTTGATTTTCATGTTAATATATTATGACCTTGATTTGGATCTAATAACAAGTTAAATAGATTTGAATTGATCCACTTGCAGAAATAAGCGATTGATTCCTAAGTAATTTCCTCACTAGGGACCCCTCACTATAGAGGTGGAATGTTTAGGCAGCCCCAATCCCTTATCCACTCACATCAATGTAAGCTTCGAATGACTTTTGTAATTTGGGCAAAGCCAACACAAGGTTTGTGTCATGGTTCTCTTTAAATCATCCAAAGCTTTCTATTTTTTTTTTTCAACTATTCAAAATTGTCCTTCAACATAGTTGTCAAGGGTTTTGCAATGAGTCCAAAATTGTCCTCCAATAGTAACTTGTTAACCTCAAAAACTCTCTAATGGTCTACATATTCCTTGGCAATGGCCAGCCACCATAACCTCAGTTTTTCTTGGGTCAACCTTCACTCCCACCTCAATTTCATCAACCGTAGAATTTGGAAATCAATCCTTCATAGTTGCCTCATTCAAAGCCCGATAGTTGGTTCAACATGTCCAAGTCCTATCTTTTTTTCTTACCAATACTACTTGATCTGATCAGTTCACCATTCTTCAACATCTCCTCTACTTGTAAATCTCGTCCTTTTGGAAATGAGTATACCTATATGGAGGGGTAGCTAGTTGGCACCACTAGAACTTTTCATTGATTTGCCAATACCATACAGACCTTCTCTGGCAACAATTGTAATTCTTCTTGTAGCTCATTTGTATTGTTTTCCCACTTTTCTCCTCATGGTGGTCTCCATTGTCTACTACTGCAAAGCATTGGAGGCCTCCTTAAACCTCTATTATTTGAGCTTCACAATGTTTAATTTGTTTAGGAGGCAAAATAACCCATGTTCTTTTCTTTTGCTTAGTTTGAATTCTGTTACTGTAATTAGAATGATATTGTATAATTAGTAGGATAATGTGGGATACAGTATAATTAAGTTTGATACCTTAATATTTACATTACCATAGATAGTTTTTTTTTTTTTTACATATATATAGTCATGCATTGTATGAAGAAATCTCATTGAAATAATATTATTCTTATTAGTCTGTATCATGGTATTAGAGCCATGTTAAAATAAATAAATAAAACCTACGGTCTTTTGTCTCTCATCATCTTTCTCCTTGCTTGCTGTCCATTGTTGAGCCTCTCTGTCTATGGACATTGCCAGATGTCGACCTCGACGTCTCTGCTCGATGCCAACTTTGACAACTATGATTTCAATGCCTTTGCTTGATGACGACTTTGATGTCTCACTAATGGCTGATTTGTGTCATCGATCACCCGATGACTTTAGCATTTCTGTCCAAATTGATGAAGTCTGTGTCATCCTCTTTGTCCATTAACTTCAATTGCTTCCATCGACGATGACTTTGCCCACTTATCTTCGTTCGACTGTTGCTATTCTGTTCACAGACGATCTTGGACAATCCTCATTCTATTAGCGTTTGACTTTACCCTCTCGTGTGTGCTATGGCGTAATGGTTCCTTTGTCTCAGTCTTGGAGTTGGATGTAAATCTATCGGTTGTGTTGGATATAGTGCTTGTGATGTCTAAAATCACGGATCATAAGTTAAATGGCTTCAATTATATGGATTAGAGTAAGACCGTTTGTCTTTTTTTTTTTTTTTTTGGAATATTGATAAAGATGATAATTTGACTGATGTCCCTCCAAAGGTAATGCTCGCATTTTATTATTGGTTTGAAACTCTATGGATAGCAAGGTAATTAGCTTGGTTAATCACTGTAAATTTATCAAAGAACTGATGAAGTACTTGATTTCTTGTATTTTGATAAAAGGAATCTTATTCGTATGTATGAGGTCTGTAAAGCATTTTATCCGACAAAAATGATTAGTAACTTACAACTTATTTCATGTTTTGTAAGAGACTTGTGAATAGCTTCATGTGTTGTTGCCTTTAGCCTTGATATGAAGGTTCAACAAGACCAATGCGAGCAATTAGCTATTATGAGTTTCTTAATTAGCCTTCCCTATGATTTTGAAACTACCAAGTCACAGACTCTTTGGTTCTGAGTTCTCTTCTTTACATGAAGTTTTTAATCAGTTATTTCACATAGAAGGTTTGAGCAAACGCAATAGTGTTTTAGTGAGTTGATGACATACTATGAGCTTGGATTGTCATTCCATCATCCTACAAACCAAGGTGTATGACCACCAAGATTTGAAGGACGATCACATAACCTTAGAGTTGTTGTGTATAATTACTGTTGTATGCCTGGCCATATGAATGTCGAAAGCTTCAATATAAAAATCAGAAAGCTCGTTTAGAACACCTTACTTCTACCTTTGATACTTCAACACCATTAGTTCATATCTTTGTTGATGAATTTGCTAAGTTTTCATAGTATCAAGAATCATCAAAGCCTTCTTCTTCTTCTGTTACTACTATTACTGATTTAGGTACTTCAACTACATGCCTTTTTTTTCTAATATTTCAAATGGATCATTGATTCCGATTTCACATATCATATGACAGGTAATTTTAGTCTATTTTTTAATTCTCAATGTCAAACTTTTCGATCTATGGGTCATCATCTTGTGTTTGTGGGTCTAACACAATTATACCAACCCCTCTCCTACCTTAGTTATATGGTTTTTTGAGTTAGAAAGTTAAATTATCTTATCGTCTCTTGTTCAAATATTACCTATTTTGTCAATGTGATTAGTCAATTCATATTATCCCTTATAGTTCATCATTGGGCAGCAAGCAAACCGATTTTTTGTTACTTAAAAGAAGCACATGGACATGGTTTCCTGTTTGCAAATCATAAACACACTCAGATTGATTGTTTCTTCTACATGTTCAGATTGATTGTTTCTCAAATGCAGATTGCATAGGATGTATAGTGGATGAAAGATTCACAACTGGTTATTATGCCTTTTTTGGAGAAAATTTGATCTCATGGAAGAGTAAAAAAATAGAATATTGTGTCCCGATCCAATGCTAAATAAGAATATTGGGCCATTGCATTGTCTGCATATGAAATAATGTACATATTTTTATCTCTTAGAACAAATTGGTGTTAAATCTTTAGTTCCAACTAAATTGTGGTGTGATCATTAGGACGCACTTCATATTGCCTCTAATTTTGTGTTTCATAAGAGAATCAACCATATTAAAATTGATTATCATTTCGTCTACGAGAAAATTCAACTTGGATGGATTTTCATAGAATATGTGAAGACTATAGAACAATGAAAAGATATTTTTACTAAAGCTCTAAGTGGAATTTGGGTTGTTTATCTTTGTAACAAGTTGAGTATTATTAATATCTATTATTGTTTCTAGCTTTGATACCATGATAGGTTTAGCCATGAACAACATGACCAAAATGATTAGTATTGATCTCTATTGTAGCTTGGGATAAGGTACATGTAGTAAAGTCACTACTAACAATAGAAGATACGTCAATCAACTTAATATTACACATACTAATAATAGAATATATGACATGCTAATTATATATTTGAACAAAGCCTGCCTAGTGTTGTTATACAAGTCACCACATTTGCCTGCAAGGGGCTCTTGTAGGAGTTCTTTGAAATAATTTTTGCACAATCCATCAATATGGGGCAAGCAGTAAGAGAGGGTCGCATTATTGTTACTATGATTTTATCTTATTTGAAAATTTAACTTTAAAAACATAATGGCTAATTTAGCAATTTTTTGATTTATTTTTAGTTTTAATATTAAAAAATATAAAGGCAAATTTAGCAATTACACCTAATTCATAAACGAATTGACTGAACAAGCTTGCTCGTGTAAGCTCATAAGCCGGAGATCGCTTATTCGGGGCATGGCTCATATAAAATGTCAAGCTACAAACACAATGTGATTGTGGTTCACTACCCACATTGAATGAGTCTTAGCAAGCATATATTGAGCCATTCATTTAGCCGCTTGTAAAACTCATATGGCATGACTTGCAATTGACTGAGATACTCTTTCTCTCTCTCTCTCTCTCTCTCTCTCTCTCTCTCTCTCTCTCTCTCTCTCTCTCTCTCTCTCTCTTCTGAAGCCAGGTAGCTGTTTCTATTTTTTTAAATAGCCCATTGTTTTAGACTATGTTTTGAAATTATGTGAATGAATTACTTCACCGAGTTCCAGAATGATTTTATACTACAGGTCTAATTTCATTTCTACTAGTCACGATGACATGAACATATTGATGATTTTTTATTTAGGTCATTTAGATAAAGGTGACATTTTGAAAGTGTTCTTTGGGTAGAAAAGCCACCTACAAAGTTTTCTGCCAAACTGCTTATAACTTCAGAAGCATTTTATGTTAAATTCAGGGTTTTACATATCCAGTGAGGGCACACTTCCTGGAAGATGTGTTAGAAATGACTGGATACAAATTGACTTCATTCAACCAAGTTGATGATTATGGCCAAGAGAAAGTGTGGAAGACGCAGCGGCAACTAGCTCCAAGGAAACGGAAAAACCAAATAGGTGCTCTTGTAGAGGTAAGGCAAAAGGGGAAAATTGAGATGTAATAAAATATGAAAGTAATTTTTTACTGTTGCTATTCTTATTATTGTAGAATGTATTTATAGGATAGAACTATCTCGTAAAAGTGATACTTTATGTGCTTCACTTTTGTCATTTGCTATTCTTATATTTTTGTAAGTGATCTTTTGTTTCCTGAGAAGTCATTTAGTTATATATTTTCTTTGTTTCAGCAAAAATGTTATGTTTTTAGCAGTGCCATTAATGTTGCTATACTTTCTTCTCTGATTATAGTTTGTGTGGTTATGGGTTAGTGCCTTGCGATCTGTGTGAGCGTCTTAGCAGCCTACTCACCCAAGTAGGATTTAGTAACAATTGACCCTGTTATTTAGATTCCAGCGAAGCCACCTTCCGCTGCTGGATTGAAGGAGCATATATAGTTCCAGAAAGTCTTAATTGAATTTGTCTAACAAATGCCATATTCTAAGCACGTGAGTTTATTGTTGGCACCTGGGAAGAGTTTAAAGCCTCCTTCTACGTAGCAGCCACACCAAAACCATTTGGAAGATTCTTCTTAAGTGGAAACCAATCAATCATCAGTCGAGTTTGAGTGTATAGACTTTCCATATTCCATTTAAATGCTGTTCATTCCTAGAGCTTTTTCTTTTGCATTATAAGTTCACCTGTCAAGGAACCATTTTCCTCTTAAACCCACCTTTTGCATCATAGAAAGTGAATCTCCAATTAACATGGTGGAAACTGTGTTCCTTATTTTGGTAAGGTAATTTGCAATTTTTCATTTTCTATTTGGATTGATCTTTTTTGATACATTGTGCTGTACCAACAATTCTGAAATGAACTGCGCTTCTGAAAATGTGAGAAGGGTTGAAAGGAAGGTTGGGAGAATCATTGTATACATTCTCTATTTTTCTGTTCTACATAGATTAAAAGAACTGTCATATTTATGGGCTTATAAAGAAATTGCAATTGAAGAAGAGCTGTTCTATTTACTTCCTACCTGTTACTACATACAATAAATATGCTTATCAGATTACCAATACATATAAAAGGCAACACGTTAAAACACAATATAATAAGCGAGTGGGTTCCCAATGCATTCTTGGTCTAATGTGAATGTGCTTCTAACAAGCACAAAAAGGAAGTGAAAAAGCTTGTGTAATTCACTTTTTTTCGTCGTGTACAGTTAAAAGAACTAACTGGAGCACGTCAGTTTAAGCTGTCTACATGTGGCATAATTAATTTTCCCCTTTGCAGGATGCTCTTGATAAATCAAACTTTGAAAATTATAGCGCCAGGACACGGGATTCTTTATCATGTTGGACACCTGACTGCATAGGGTTCAATCTTATTGAGGCAGTTTTGTGTCATATATGTCGGAAGGAACGGTCAGGTGCTGTGTTAGTATTTATGACCGGTTGGGATGATATAAGTTGTTTAAGGGATCAATTGAGAGCTCATCCCCTTTTAGGAGATCCCAATAGGATTCTGCTGCTTACATGCCATGGCTCTATGGCAACATCTGAACAGGTAAGTCATATTCCTTTTTGCTTTTCTATTGAACATTTAAAAATTTTAATTTCTAATTGATGTTACTTTTTCAATTGAGTTTTAGTGGAGTCATTGGAAGAGTAGTTGACTTCATAGAATTTAAAACGCTTGCTATTAATGTGAATTTTTTTATAGTTGTAATTTTATTTATTTATGATGATGAATTTTCATGTCAATCAATTGTTTGTAGTTGGAATAGTGATATCTGGTAAATAGAATTGGAAAATTTCCTAGTTTGAATGGGGTGAAAGAACAAATGGCTCTTGTGTTAATAGTTTTGAAAATGAAGGCAAAAAGAAAAGTGCAGTTAATTTTGATAATAGTTTTTATGCTTCCATCAAAGTTCTACGTGCTATTAATATTTGATTTTGGCATTTAGAAGAGATTTTGAAATTCTTATATAGTATTTACCTCTGTTACTACTTGGATCTGCTCTTTTGTCATAAACTTGTAGTCTTTAAGGGCTTTGATGGGGATGGGGTGTAAAACAATGGGATTTTAGTAACTTTTATTGTTTGTGGTATGATGCATTCAGTAATTGGAAAATCGAGTATCATGTGATGTTGTATATTTTGTTATTAATAATATTAATTTTTAGTTATTATTTTATACACAATTTGGGTGACCTAAATTAAAAAATAAACCTATTTAAGAAACTACATAAAGTCCAAGTCTTCAAACTCTTCGTCAAATAACAACGAAAATTTTCTATCTCATATATGTTATTACCTATGACAATCATATTGGCAACATAAACAAATAACGAGTTAATATCATCACAATCTCTTTTATAGAATAGCGTGATCGGCCAAAGACTGTTTGAAACCATATCCCTGCATTGAATGGCTCAATCGGCCAAACCAAGCCCTTGGTGACTATTTCAAACCATAACGCCTTCTTCAGCTTACTTACCTTTGTTTCTTTTGGTATAAAATGAGGAGAAGGATTTATATACACCTTTTTTATCAAATTACCATGAAGGAAGACATTCTTCACATTAAACTGACAAGAGATAAATAACTCTAACAGTATTCATTTTAGCCAGTGGAGCAAAAGTTTCTTAGTAGTCAATCCCATATGTTGGAGTGTAACCCTTGATAACTAATTGAGCCTTGTATCTTTCAACTGGCCTGTCTGACTTATACGTCACTGTAAACACCTATTTGCATTCTACCATTTTTTTATCTCGGGGTAACTCAATCAATTCCCAAGTGGAATTCTTCGAAAGAGCTTTTATTTCCTCTACCATAGTAGACTATCATTTGGGATCTTCAAGAGCTTTCTGAAAATGACTAGGAACAAATATAGAAGACAATTAAAGGGAAAAACATGGTGAGATTTAGACAAGCGATGATAAGAGATGAAGTTAAAAATAAGATAAACAACATTAGAAGATGATTTTGAAAATCTCAATATTTCTAATTATTTATGGTCACGAAGTGGATATCTTCGACTTGCAGGATCGTCTAAACCTATAGGGTCAGAAGAGAAGATATCATTTGAATTTGAAATTTGTTAGGGATTAAAATGACTCCTAATTAGTGGCTGTTTTTGGGTGTGTTTTGTTATTTGTATATATGTTTTCACAACATTTGTACTTAAATTTATATTTTTATGCTCTAATGGCAGTTTGTAGTGTTTATGAAGATTATAAATTGTGTTGTAGCATTTTATAACAATTTTTAGATATACTTTAGTATATTGGAGAAGTTGGACCATTCTGGAGTTTTGCTCGACACTAGAGCATCGAGGATAGGAGGGGAGCTTTGAGTAGGAGCTTTGAGTAAGGGGCTCGAGCTGCATTTAAAGAAGAGCCTGCTCGACCTCTATGGTTGAGCCTATGGTTGACATTAGCATGAGCAAGCTTTGAACTAGCCTCGAATAGGGAGTCTCGAATAACCATCCAGAGAGCCATCTAGGCTTTTGCTCGACCCTTAGCTTCGAGCAACACATGGAGGCTCGAGCAAGCCTTCAGCAGCATTTGAGCGCATCCAGCCCAAACCCTTTTTTATTGTTATTATGTATTTGGAGGGACAAATAGGTATTTCTGGCCCTGAAAAGCAAGGGTAAAGGAGGAAAAAGAGTGACAGTCCTATAAAAGGGTTGCTAGGGTTCATTAAGAAGGATCTTTTCCTCCTATACCACGTACATATTCTTGGAGGGGATCATCATTCTTCAACCTCCCGCACGCAAAGCCATATCCTACGTTAGACGAGATCATGATGAAGCAAGAGAGAAGACGCAAGGGGGTTTGCGCATCCAAACTTGGGACTCTAGGAGAGAAAACGCAAGGGTTGTCTATGGTTTGCGTGTCCAAGCTTGGGACTCTAGGAGCAAGGAAAAGACCACGACACTAGAGAGGAATGCATGGCTCTTGGAGTGATGATCTAGGATTTGTGTTAGATTTAGTTTTGTTATTTTTCTCTTTCTAACTCTAACCCTAAACTTGTTCTTGTAATTGTTTTGTACGATGTTTATATATATAAATTAGTGTTTGAATTTATTTTATTGATTATTTATTTGTTTATTTGTTTATATGAATTTTTGTGTATTAATTGGAAGTGTGATTGTTTAATGTTTGGATTGAGGTTGATCGCTTAGTTCATGACCTTAGGATTAATTGCGAAGGACTATGAAGTAATTAACCGGAAATATCGTGTAACCTAATAAGGATAAGCTTAAGTTGTGAGAGCTCGAGTTACCTCTAAGAAACTGAGTTAGAGCTAGTGAGGAGCTAGTTTGAGGCTCAACAACTCTTAAACCTAAAAAGATATCCATCTCTTAAGCTAGGGTGGCACGTGGCCTTAACACTCGAGATTGGGTGGTCAATGCATTAGAGTTAAGTTTTTAATCATAACAAGGTGCATAATTCATATAAGGCATATTGAATAAAACCCCATCATCATCATCCAAATCCCATACTTGAGGTTCAAAATCATTATAATATCTCTCACCACCAGCTCCATCACATTAGTTAGTTTAGGACTAGGATAAATTAGATAATTATATTTTAATTATTTATCTTTCTTGTTATATATGCTAAGCCTTAAATACCAGTGACTCAAGAAGCCATACTGTCTCTATGGGATTGACCCTGCTTGCTCTATCTATATATGTTAAGTTAGGTAATTATTTCTGTGAGTGCTCATAACAAATGCTTAACAAAACTATAGGTGAAGAGTCAAGTACCTCAGTGGGGATTTGTGCCGCATGATCAATCCTAGAAGAATCTTTCGATGACTTGATAGTGTCATTGAGAGGAGGATCAGACTTGAGAGTATCATCTCGTCTGGTATAATATTTGTTAAACACCTAAGTTGGCTTCATAGTTTTACTTGATTCAACTACCACAGGATCAGAATTAGGAGAAGTGAAAGACTCCTCACTTGAACTAGGAACTAAGGACTCCCTTTTACCTATAATAGTAAAATCCTTCTCCCCTATAATCCGCACCTTCTTTTCATCCAATTATATTTTTTTCCTCTTCCTTACTACGAAGTTCCCACTGAAGAGAGATAATAAAGCTATCTCCCGAAAAATAGGATACCTGCTCACAAAATTGATCATCTATATACACAGTATTTATCCGTAGGAGGATGAAAACATTTATAGTAATTTTGAGAATTAGAGTAATCCAAAAACACACATTTGAAAGCATGAGGATTAAGTTTATCTCAATAAAGTTGGTACATATGAACAAAGCATATACAACCAAAAATCGTAGGGAAAATGTTAAGAGTTGAAGGGATGTTGTGGAAGCGAGAAAACATCTTCAAAGGGGTTTGATATTCAATGATACAAACAAGCATTCGATTGATAAGATAAACAACAGTCATGATGGCATCCACCCAAAAACATTTAGGAGCTTTTATGGTAAAGCATAAAGCCCGAGCCACCTCAAGGAGATGTCGATTTTTATGTTCGGCTATGCAATTTTGTTTTGGTGTGTGGACACGTGTTTAAAGAAATCATCTAGAGGTTAATTGACGAACTCATGAACGTTGTCATAATGAAACACCTTTATTGGGGTATGAAATTGGGTAACAATCATTTGATAGATGTTGGACCTCATTTTGTCTGGGTTGGAAATACTAATCTCATTTTATATATTTATCTGCCCATGCCATATATCTTGTGAATAGCTCCAGGGAAGCCCAAAATTAGGAACCTCTGCTACAAGCACTGAAGTGCCTCAAGACCAACACTAGGTAATAGAAAATAAAATTTGAAGACTATAACGCACTTAATCGTGTTCAATTCTGACTTAAAATGAAAAAGTTATAGTCAAAATAATTTTCGTTAGTAAAACTCAAACTTCCCAAAAGACGGTCAATGCCCTTGGTCAAATGGCCCGAAAATGTGACCATGCGAGATTCTAAAAAAAGATTATTTTGGCAAATACTGGGCTTCCCAAACAATTCCCGAAAGTTTATCCATTTTAGCACTTTGAGTGGGGATAAAAAGGTAATTAAAAAAAGAACTAGGCTCGAAGACTCAAAGGCCCAAAGTCTTCAACCATCGACCCGTTGACCTCCGAGTCTTCGACCTTCGAACCTGACCTGTAGTCTTTGACCTTCGAGGTTTGGCCTTCAACCCTTGACCTTTTACCCTTGACCTCTGACCCTCGACCTCCAACCTCTCGATCTTCTATTCTTTGACCCTTGACCTCCGATTCGTTGACTGTTGACCATCGATTCTATCGACATTTTGACCCTGCTAACACTTCGACTCTTTGACCTTCGACTCTTGTTGTTTGGCCTTATACGTAGACTCTTTCCTGTGCAGTCACGAGGCGCATTTTTATTAGCTGATCAGAGATGCTTTTCAACAGCTGTCAGTCACATGTGCTCACACAAAAACAAAAAAAAGGATCGTTAGTACACCCAACCGAAAATGGCATCTAGAAATAAAAATGGTGGCATTAATAATATAGCTATAAATGCAACAATAATGGGCTACGTCTAATGGCATTAAAAGGGCGTCTTTCCCTTCACACGAAAAAAGAGATTACGCTCAGAGAATGCCCATATCACACCAAAAAAATTCGATTCCTCTTCCAATTTCGCCTAGTCTATTCTCCACAATTTCACCCAGCTCCCTCATTCAAAAACACATAAAAAAAGGATCCATACAATTCGATTTCTCTTTCTTTCTTTTCTTTTCTCACCACTTCTCTTATTTTTTTTCCAACACCCATACGTATACTTTCCATCTCAAACCCAGAAATTTCTGAAACGCCATTTTTATTTCATCAGTTTTGTTTTCATTTCTTTTCATTATGTTTTCGGCAACAATATTAGAATTGAAAAAAAAGAAGCAACAAAAAGAGAGAAGCAGGTTCATTCGCAATTTCGGCCAATGGTACTCAACTTCCAGCCCAATTTCGATCGACGACTAGTCTTGGAGTCTCGCCCTCTCACCAATGTCACTGCTACTAGAATTCAAAGCTAGAGCCCATGTTGGTTTATTTTATTTTTTTATATCTGTTTTGTTGTTTTAATTTATTTCTGTTTTACTTAATGTAATTGTTTGTGTTATGTTGTTTTTCTGTTCTTGTATTTGTTTTAAGACATGGCTGTAATTTGTAATAGTAAGTAGAGGGATGAGAAAAAAAGAAAAAGAAAATCGAGAGAGAGCAAAAAAAGAATAAGTATGCCAAAAAAGAGAAGAAAGTGAGTTTGTTATTTTATTTGTGGATGTCACAATCACATACATAGCTTTTATGTTGATATGTGTTTGTTTTAAATTTTTCATTAGCAAAAAAAAAAAAACATTTTCAAAACAAAAAAAAAAAAAAAAAACGCTTTCAAAACCAAAAAAAATAACAACAAAAAAAACTTTTCCAAAAGTGGTTATTTTAAAACCACTCGGATCCATTTTTAAAACCAAAACCTTAGACCTTTACATAAATTGAATTTCATTTCTCACTTCAAACTTAAAAATAAAAAAGAAAAAGAACAAAAATTTTAGAATCTCCTTTAGCAACTTAGGGTAAATAGACTTTAATCCTAATTTTGACAAATAACTTAGTTAAATAAAAAGCGCAAACTTTTAGGAAAATAATAGTAGTAAAACAAATAAAAACCTCCTCCTCCTAATATAAATACTGAAAGGGCGATGTAGGGGTGTTAATTCTTTCCTACATGTAACCAACTCCCGAACCCTTATCTGGTAACGCAGACTACATCATAACTACTCAAGTAGAGGGTATCCATTTGTACTCCAAAAACAGTTGGTGACAACTCTAATTTTCTCACCATTATTTCGGTTGAGTCCACCCTTAACGGGGTTGGACGAAAACTGGTGATGACTATAGAATTGAGGAATAATATGGATAACATCACTTTTAAATTTCATCAAATATATCCAACTTATTAGTCATCAATAAAAGACACTAAATACTTAGTCCTGAATCAAAAGTAAAAAAAGACCCCAAACATTAGTATGGACACGAGAAAAAGAATTAAGACTTTTATTGACATTGATTTTTAGCATAAATACATGGTTCATATTTTAAACTAGAATCAAAGATATTTGTGAATAATTGTGGAAATAATCATTATAGATTGACAAAAGAAGAGTACTCTAAATGCTAATGCCATAAAATATGGTCAAGTGTCTGATGCCTTACTTCTAATTCCTGACTATGCTCAGATGTCAATGCTCTCGTTACCTTCTAATTGTACAAACCTTTTCTTTCTTTACGAATGACAATTATTATGTTCATAAGATTGACCTAAAACACGCAATGAGTAGCATAAAAACTTACAGAACAATTAAAACATTTGGTAATTTGACTAATGAAAAGAAGATTATTGGAGAGATTAGGAGTAAGTTAAAGGAGACATGAAAGTTCCATTAGCAACCTGAACAGACTTAATCGACGATAATTTAAGACAACAATATATAGGGAAATTAGTAGTCATATGATCAGTAGCTCTAGAATCAATAACCCAAGTATTTTCCAGTAGAGAAAAGTAAAGCCAATTAAGAAGCACCCTCAAAAAACACGCGAGTCATATGAGAAGCAGAGTGTACAACCATTGGATTTGTTTGATTTTGCCAAATCGTGGAATACCGATCCAAAGAAATCACATGCACCAAAAAGGCTCCCAACCAAGGCGTTGACACGTGTACATTGTTAACACCAAATAGGAGGCCAAAGGATGCATGCTCACTGACCACTATACGCCAAATAACACCAACAACATCCAGTGAAGTTGTTGTAGCAAAAGCGTCTGGTGGCATCTAACAGTGGCGACTAAGTCTGGCGACGGCGGCAATAGATGACAGAGGCGGCAACAACAACGAAACTTGCGCTCTTGATTGCTACCTTTGCTAGTTGCTCGTCAATTGGTGGCATAGAATGGTGCCGATGGTGACAGATGATGGCGTTGACGGTGGAGAAGGCGATAGATGATGGAGGCGATGCCAACAACGATGATGGCAAGAGCAAAGAGCTAGAGAACATTGAAGGCTCTCGCTCGAGCAGTAACGACGCTCAACACGCTAGACAGCAACGAGCGTTGGTGTGACAGTTGGTGATGGGACAGGTGGAGGTGTCACGTTAGGCAGCGACGATGGCTAGAATAGAAAACAACGTCCATGCTAGAAAGAGCTAAAGCTCTTGAAGGGGTGACAGTGACACCATCTTCTAATTAGGGTTAGCCTCTGATGCCAAGTTAAAAATAATAGAGAGAATAATTCTTTTCTTTTTATTGTTGAGAGATGAAGAATTACATATATATATATATATACAAATACACAATTAGGATGATTTAAATTAGAAAATAAACCTATTTAGAAAATTACATAATTACAAATATATGACAATTAATTAATTGATGATTCTTTTTAATTTGATCACATAAGGTTCATAAGAATTTTACACTGTTGGTGCTCATGTGAATGGTCAATGAAGAAGATATGTATTCTTTGTATAAATTTTCCTTATAGTGTTGAATTTAGGAAAATATTGGGGTATATTTTGTAACAGGCTGAAGCCTAAGATATTAGCTTTCACTTGCATGAAGAATTAGAGATAGGTATATATTCTACTGTTTGCCTTTTAGATTTGTCAGGTTTATTCATTGTAAGCATTATACATAGGTAATGATGTAAACCCTAGCACTTCCTATATATTTCTGCTCGTGAAAACATTATGCTGGGTAAAAAATGAAATTCTTTTCTCCATAGCTCTGTGTGCACCGCAACCTTATGCTAAATTTCTTGATTGAAGTATGCGTTCTCAAAATGGCCGATGCTTTGAAAAGTTTTAATGTGGTGTCTTTGGAACTCGAGTTGATGGCATCTCCATGTTATTCATACCTAATTACTTTGGTTTAAGGTTCCACTTTACATCAGGCCCATATTTTCATTAATACCAAAATCAGTTTGTTTTTCTTTTATAATGCTGTTAACATCTCACATATATAGTTATTGGATATCAGACTTATTATGAACTGTAAATTATGATCAATTTATGCAGAAGTTAATATTTGAGAGACCTCCACCAAATGTACGTAAAGTTGTTCTTGCGACAAATATGGCAGAGGCAAGCATTACTATCAATGATGTAGTTTTTGTGGTTGATTGTGGAAAAGCAAAAGAGACTACTTATGATGCGCTGAATAATACTCCTTGCCTATTACCTTCTTGGATATCTCAGGCTTCTGCCCGGCAAGTAAGTTCCCCCATTTTTTTGTATTAATTAGTTGTGTTATAGAATATCTATTATTAATTTGTTTGATGGATTATATTGAATATTGTAGTATTATATATTCCGTGGGATAGATGATAATAATAGAATATAATGGTATATATATTTGTAGAATATAACATTATATGTGATTACTCATATGAGGCTGGTAAATTATACTTTCTAAAAACCATTTGACAAGGAATGGATATTATATTTTATTTTCACTAAATTATTATTACTCAATTTTATGTAAATATCCAACGATTAATTAATATTGTTTAAATAATTTTTATTAAGAGAATTTTAATTAGTTTTATTATATTTGAGAAAAACAAAAAACATTAATATTGTAAAGTAAAAATTAAATTATGCTCACTTTAAATTGCAGAATTTGTTATATATATATATATATTAAATATTTATACATGAAAAAAAATTATATACTTTCTAAGAAGAGTATAAAATAATTTTGGATTTTCATGTTTTAATTTAAGTTAGGTATTATTTATCTTGTTCCCATAGAATATAAGAAATTTCGAAGATGATAATCTTTTTCTAATATCATATATTATATAGCATTAAACATTGCATATGGTGCATGTTATTAAAGTGAAGTAGAGTCAATGGATTTATGCATTATTAGTATTATTTCAATTTTGATAAGTTTAGCTATGTTTAATTTATTCTTGATTTGGTTATGTGAGTGAGCTAAGAATGCATCATTATGTGCATTTGTTTAGTGTTGTGCTTAAAGAGGATAGCATTTTGTTATCTGAAAATCATTAAATAAAATTTTGAAGTCAACTATATTGTAGGAAGCCGTATGAGTATTTTTACTTGATTTGTCAAAGGTAGTTTGAGCCTACTCGCTAAGGTTGTAATAGCAATTTTGTTACGTGAGAATGAAATGGAATCAAATCCACCTAGCTACGCTTAATCTTTTCTTTTTCATCAGATTTGTACCCTTGCCTACCCCTCATCCCCCCTCACAACAAATCACTCACTGACAATGGTGATGGCTTACACAATTGCTTTCGTGTTCCTGGCCAAGTCAAGAAGAGCGACAATCCCTTTCCTCCATCCTCGAAGAGGTACCCCTTGGCCTCCTTCAATGACACCAACAAGCCTTCTTTCAGTTGGCCCACCTACGTTGGAAAAATTGTGGATCAAACCTTCATTTTGGAAAAAATGAGACAACTGTCACATAAAAGTGGGATACTAGGGCCACAATGAGAGCTCCTTCCATGCGGGTCAAATGTACCAGGTTCCAGAATGACCCGTTGAAGGCTTACGTTGTGGCAGCGATCAATTTCATTTTCATTCTATGAGCTGATGCAAAACAACCTCCAACTTTGCTCCACCGCAAGTCCAGTGGATCGATTATCTCCATTCCTCCGATCTGCCCGTCATCAATGGTGACATTATCCATGACTCCTAGCAATGTTTTGGTTGATTCAGGACTTTGCAACAGTAAATTGTGGACTTGGTCACTCATAATTTTTTTTTTATAAGTAAAAGACATATAATAAAGAGAGGGCAAGGAACAAGAAAATTGGGAAGGGAATAGCTTTACCCAAGAGAAAAGCCCAAAAACATAGTACAATGAAACCACAATAGGCCAAAGACACCCTAAAAATAGGCAAGGGAAAGGACTCCCTAAGAGTTGACTACTTCGGCCTAGAAGTCCGAGATATGTTGGCATCATAATTTATCGAAGAGGCAAGCCTTTTGAGCTCCCACATCCCATTAGAGCAGTGCTCCTAGACGGTCGAAAAGCCGAGGGAGAATTTTTTCGGGCTTGATGAGCTTCAATGTCCCGTAACAAATCAGAGGGGTCAAAGCCCTTGTAGGTCACCCCTAACACTACTCCAATGGCTTTGTTTCTTCGTAACCATTCCGGCTCTAACTCTGCCTCAACCAGGCAACCAATGACACACGCAAGGGGACGAGACTCCCCATAGAGAGCAGCAAACAGCGGACCAATAATAGGCTGAATAGTGTGGCCATCTAGCAGAAGGTCCCTAGCCAGTGAAGCATCATCGTCCCAGCAGACAGAAGGAATCGGGTCGAAGGAGCCAAATGAGTTGCCGCAAACCCCAATAGAGGCTCGGAGAGGGGAGTTAGACAAAACCGGCAAATGAGAAATAGCTTGCTGGCGGGGAAAACAATCGACAACTGAGGAGGAAGGGCCAGAGACAACACTAGTCGGCTGAGAATGCTGAGCGGGGTCCGACGAGGTAGTGTGAAGAGCGGCCACACTAATGGAGTGGACGACCAAGCTCCGATCCACAACAAGAGGAGCAGAAACTAGACCACTGGAAGAAGGGGGGGGGGGGAGAAGAAAAAGGGGGGAAGTGGGCCGGTGGTGGGAGATGTGGGCTTAAATGGGGGAGGAGGGGTTGGTGAGAAGGGAGATGGCCTGGAGGGGGTATGAGGCGTGAGTGGATGGGGGGTTCGGTGGGGAGGATGCGGGCTGGGTGAGGGTAGGCTTTTGGGAAGAGGGGGTGGGAAAATGATTGGGGGGGGGGGGGGGAGGGGGCTCCGGATGGGTTGGGGAAGGGGGAGGTGGGCCAAAATGGCGTGGGCTGACTCAGGGGGAGGGTGGGAAGAGAAAGGCATGGAAGAGGTAGAGTTTGAGGGAGTGGGGGTGGTTGCAGTTGTAGGGGGTAGTTCAAGGACATCGCTGATGCCATGTGGTGGATGAGGAGACGCGGTCAGCGTGGCGTGGAAGTAAACTTCGAGATGGTTAGACGCCTCAGCCTCGAGGCAAGCAACGACCACAGGAGTTGCGCTAGCAAGTTGGACACTATGGGGAGCAGCCAGAGCGGCCTGCGCGTCGGTCAATGACACAAGCGCCAAGGCGGAGCTATGATGCGATGCCAACAAGGCCAATGCTGACCAGGATCCAGGCAATGCTGGCGAGGAAGGTATCGTCGAAGGGAGCACGGTTGGATGGCCTGCCAGCGCGGACCTGACAGCGTGGACCTAGCCGGAGGCGACACCAGTTTGGAGAGGGAGGACACCGATACATTGAGCGAGAGGGGACGCCAACACCTTCGCGGCAAGGAAACGGCCGATAGGGGCTGCAACAAGGGCTGGGGCATGGCTAGGACGCTCATAACGAAACGCTAGCAACTTGATTTCAAATTTAATTTCTTTGTCTACCAATTGAGGTGATGGTAGTAATTTATTTTATTCTGATTTAAATTTGATTCCTTTAATGATTTTATTTTTTTCAAATTTATTCTTGCGTATCTAATGTGCACTAAATAATTTACTTGTAATTGGGTGTTGTTATCATATTTGTTGAGGTTACATGTCAAGTTGTAAATAGTTGGTCACTCTAGGTGTAAGTATGCATGGGTTGGGTGGGGTCGGGTGAAAGGTTAAATCATCACTCGATCTGACATTAGCAAGTGATTAATTTTTTACCTTTCCACTAACCCATCAACCTTATTAACTGATGGATTTGTTAAATTTTTGACGGGTGCAAACTGACGAATATGGCGGGTTGAGCAGGCGCTAGCCACCATTTACAGGTTTATAATTAAGACACTGAAAAAATTTAGCATATAAAATATAAAGTATTGTTATGTTTGCAAAACATACAACTCAAATGCAGGAATGTGATCAGAATACTTTTTAGATTTTTTTTCCATCTTTTTCAAGAAAGCATTACTCTACGGCCCTACAATGTGTCCTACTGAAAAGAAAAGGCCATATAGATTTCAGATAATGTTCAATCAAATTCATCCTAGGCAAGAGAATAATATGTCATAATTAGATTCACTTCGAATCCTTGAAATATTAGTCATCATAAATCCCATAAAAATCAATCACCAATTACATAAACCCAGAACTAGATTTAGACCCAATAATAGTTCCATGGAAACCTACATCAAACTCATCACACACTGGCAATTTAAGAGGAAAAAAAAAGACTAAAAAGGCAAGAGCCAAAGGAACACACTAGAACATAAACATTTATATAGTCATCCACAACACTGCCATCGTCAAAAGGAGAGAAATAGAGGCTAGCCACTGCCATTTGTTTTGCTACTGCATGGGTCAGTTAAAGATGAAAGTGGAAGATGCATCTATCTAAAATGAAAAATAGTAGTAGCAAGCCAGTAACTTTGAGGACATGACAGAATATCAGTCAGTCATCAATAAGATTAAACTAATCTTGACAGGGTAGTTCCATTAATTCTGTTTCATGCAAAAATAGTATTAGTATTCTACTAACATAAACAATCAATTTAAAATAATTTATTTAAAACAAATTTAGAACAAAATAAGAATGCTACCAAATTCAATTTCTCTATAGGTTTCAATTTCATCCAATCTGCCTCTGAGGTCGACAGAAGTTGATGAAGACCACAACCAATTTTGTGTACCAATTTTGCCTCTGAGAGAAAGAACTCTTAAATGGATCAAGCACACCTTGATTCAATTTCTTCACTAGTACTAAATGAGTACTAAATGCTGATTCAAAAAGCTACTGTAGTGAGACAAGCAAGACATCTTTTGCTATTTGAGAGAGAATCTGATATTTGTGCCTGTTAGCCTGTTAAGCTTTCACCATGCCAAAATATTGAAGTTAGGAGTTGGTGGATCATCCCAAAATATTTGTCTTATTTTGGAATATACTAAATGTTTTTATATTGAGAACCAAAACCTTTTGAAGAATCAAGAATCTTCTTCCATCTCATCAATCTCAATCTCTATATGTTGGATAGGTTGGCTTGCACCAGATGTTTCAACCATAACATTTGACTCTTTCTTACAATAAAATTCATACAAGTGTATTAGAATCTAAGGGTCAACGTTCTAAAATTAATTGGCTATAAAAAAGGCTACTCTTGTATCTATATCAAGCTATACATAGTTGGTTACATTCTCTAATGTGGGACTCTAACACACTCCCTCATGTAGCAACGTGAATAATACACACGGTCGAAAATCGTGGGAAAGGCGGAACATTGGGAATAAGCTCTTCACGGAATGAACATCGTGAGTAGAAATACAACCTGGCTCTGATACCATATTAGAATCCAAGAATCAACGTTCTAAAACCAAATATCTGTTGGAAAAGCTATCCTTGGATTTATATCAATCTATACTTAGTTGGTTACTTTTTCCAATGTGGGACTCTAACAAAGCGTATCATTTTGTTGTCCACCCTCTCTGTTAGCTCTTGAGCCTTGACAGTATTATACACTTTTGAAAATGAAAACCTGACATACTCCAACTTAAAACGAGGGTCTAGGACAACAACAATATACAACAAGGAATTGATGTTATCAAGGTTTTCTCAATACTTGCCATATTTGATTTTCATGCTAGTTACCATATTGCTCAAGTCCATATCTGCTTTTTGTCATCACTTCCAACTTTGCTTGTACTAACACAAGTTCATGAAAAAAGGCATTAGATGTAACAAATAAAGACTTGGAGAACTTCAAAGTTACATTGCAAAACAGTCTTAAAATACGAATAAAAATTTTTGTTGTGTCTCAATCCTGCATTTTTGGTGGCCCAAGTTTTCTCCTCCTCCCTTCCTTCCCTTTTCCACACACATTCTCATTTTCAATTTCATCCTCCAAGGAGTACATAATGTATCTTGGATCCTCTTTAAGCTTCTCAAAAGCTTTTTAAAATTTTTGAGCCGTTTCTAACATTTTATAGGTGGAATTCCACCTAGTTGCAACATCAATGCATATTAAACCTTTAGTTGGAATCTTTTGATCCTACGCATAATCCTTAAATGTTTGAAGCCTAGAGGGTGAGGATCTAACATACTTCACTGCATTACGAGTTTTGACAATTGAGTCATTTTGCTCTTTTAACCCTTCACGCACAATAAGATTTACAATGTGTGCACAACACCTCATACGAATGAACTCATGATCTAGGATATTAAAACCCCAATCTTTGGTTCTTCTCTTCAAATATCTAATTGCACCATCATTTGAGGATGCATTATCAACGGTGATTGTGAAAATCCTATCAATTCCCCACTCTACTAAATATTTTTCAATGTGCTTCCTAATAGTCTCACCCTTGTGAATTGTGATTGAGAACTTGACAAAAGTTTAGAATTCTTTTTTTCAATTTCCAATCATCGTCCATCAAATGACATATAAGGCACATATAGCTCAAATTTTGGATTGATGTCCAAGTATTGGCAGTTAAGCAAACATGTTGCTTTCTTAAGTCTTTTTTTTTTTCCTTCTCTTCATAGAACATTTTTAAACAATCACGAGCCACAACAGTGTGACAAGGGATTGGAAACTTAGGTTCCAAAGCATGACAAACATTTCTAAAGCCTTCCTTCTTCACATGTTTGAAAGGTAACTCATTGACAATAATCATTTTGAAAAGTGCAATCATGCAATCTTTTTCATTGAACTCACTGCTTTAAGACTATGGTGTGAATGTAATTTCCCTTCCCCCTTTTTTTTTTTTAACAAAACAGAGGATTTTTTGTTTTTTATCCACTATCCTCAAAGGAAACTTCTCGCTTTGGTCCTTAAGATGAATCCATAAATTACTAGTCCCTTCTTTTTTTGAACGAGCATCATACTTTGTCCCACAATAGTTACAAATAGCCTTATGATTTTCAATTGATACACTCTTCAATAATAAAGTGTTTGCAAACTTCAGATTTTCTTTTAGTGCTCATACATGGCACATGATTAGGTGAAAGACTTCCATTTGGAGGGACTAGGCAAATTTTCCTTTTCCTTTTCATTATTGGCACCACTTGGATTTCCAACTTGGGTGTCCTCCATCACCTATATAAAATCACATAATGAAGAAGAACATTTATGCAGATTGAAACAAAAAAAATATTTAAACTCAATAAATGGATTTAAACCAGATTTCCAGATTGCAGATGAAATTGCAGATTTCATATTTCCAGTTTTCCAGATATAAAAAATTCTTTCATATTTCATATTTTTATATTTCATAATTCAGATATCATATTTTCATATTTCCGGATTTCATATTTCCAAATTTCTAGATTTCCAGATTTATGCAGACTAATTTCACCAAATTTCCAGATTGCTGGTGAAATTTTAAACAAGGATTTAAACCAGATTTCAGAAAAGATTTTGGACCAGATCTCTATAAACCAAATTTCATGCCAAATAAAAGTTTTGGTAAACTAAATTTTAGATTTGTGAATTATTAACACTGTAGTATTTTTTCAAGTGGTTAGTGGTTTATGACTTTATGCTAAATTGCTAATATAGAATTATAGATGAATGAGAAAAGTATGTTGATGCAAATACTAATTAAAAAAGCATATGAAATTGAAACAAAACACGAGTCTCCCACACAAAACACGAACTTGTGGCTGTAATTTGGAGGCATTTTCCAACTTTTCCTTTCCTTTCTAATTATTGGCACCACCATGACTTGGATTTCCAATTTGGGTATTCTCCATAACTTAAATAAAATCACATGATGAAGATGATGATTTAGGAACATCGTATGAAAGAAAAAATATTTGAGAAAATTCTTACAAGTTTTTCACAGAAAATTGAACTAGATTTTCATAAAATCATAGGGTGATGAGCAGAAGAGTGACCATCACCAATCTCATGACTCACACATACAAATATATAAGAATAAGGGAGGTGTGCTCACAAAGTCTTGATAGCTCATGTTGGATTTGTGGATGCCATGAATGAATCAGAGATTGAGACTAAGAACATAGGATCGAAAGAAAGATGCCAGAGGATCGCAGGGTACGCACTGCATTGCAATAGGAGAGACGAATCAACGATAGTTAATGTTAAGGTTTACTGTATTTTTAATTTTTCATTATGGGAGCATAGCAGGTCAGGTCAAATAAATAGCAGATTTGAGTATTCTTACCAGTCAACTGACTCTACCCGACATAAAATAAAATTTTCAACTGACCCATTCATTTATATAATTTTTATTCACAATTAGTGGGTTGAGTTTGGTGGGTTAATGCATACCCCTAAGTAGAATGGTGGATCTACTTTTTTGTTAATGCTGGAACTAATAATTTTTTTGTTACTGTAATAAAGATCTGGGAAATATAGACTGATATGAGACTTTGAGCTGTAGTTCACATAAAATACTAGTTTTGTCTTGGATTCAATTCCTGTTATTACCATTTTTGCTTTTGTCTTATATTCATGGTACCTAACTTGTTTTCTATGCTAATTAGTGATTGAAAAATAAAGTATCTCATTTCAAAAGAACTTAAAAGTTTTCATTCTTTGATAAAGCCCTTGCTGTTCTGCTCTATGTTCGTTCCAGTATAGGGATGGCATGTCATGAGGGTCATTTCAGGAATCTATAGTTTATATACAAATATTTTGTAGGAGAATCTGATATTTCAAGTAAAATTTGAAGTTTATACCATTTGGAATATATTGTGTTTGCTCTGGCTCTTTACCGTCATTTCAGTATGTTTTATGATCTCTATCATGTCCGCAATTGTATATTTTGGAAGTAATCTTATGTGTTGTTTTGTTATTCTTGGGTTGCAGAGACGGGGTAGGGCAGGTCGTGTACAGCCAGGTGAGTGTTATCACCTTTACCCTAGATCTGTCTTCGAAGCTTTTGCTGATTATCAACTTCCAGAGCTTTTAAGAACTCCTTTGAATTCTTTATGCTTACAAATAAAAAGTTTGAAGTTGGGAAGCATAGGAGAGTTCTTGTCAGCTGCTCTGCAGCCACCAGAGGCTTTAGCTGTAAGTGACTTTCAAATTTGAATGTTTCAGTTAAATACAGTGATATTTTGTCTATGGATAAAAACGATTTTAGAAGCCAAACCTTTAGGTTGTGGATTGACAGTGTAGAAGCCTTAGCGCTTGCTCCTTGCATGTGAATAGTAGATCAGGTTCTGGATAACAATAATTAAATATAAAAAATATGTAAACAATGCCTATCATATGACCCTAACCCAGCCCACCACCTTCCCCTACTATCTCCCCTTCTCTCCTTTCTAACGCTAACCTGCCGCCCCACCCCTCCGCCATCTCCCCCCACCTCGCTGCCGCCATTGCCGTTTACCCTGTCGGGTACCTTTTCTAAGCTGGCCTCCCCCCCTCCATCTGCGCCGGTTTTGGCCTCCGGCGACCTTACTGCGCCATGGGATGGGCTTCCCTTATGGCCTCTCCTTTTCTGACCCCCACTGCACCTTCCCGGTCCAGTTCTTGGGCTGAGGTGATGGCCTCCCCCAGCTGGCGACCTGATCTCTCTTGTTTGGGCGTGCCTTGCGTTCCCTTGTTGTGGGCAGCAGCTCCTTCTCACGTTGCAATGAGGCTGCCCACCCCCGTTCCTCCAATATTGTGGCGGCTACTATTTTGACTCACGCATCAGATCTTAAGCCCATTTGCTTCAACATGGAGTCTTTTCCTGCATTCATTTGGGATCGTGATGAGATGGACATTGATGATTACCCTCCTGACCCACATTCCCTTGCATGTGTTTTCAATTGCCCCGTGGAGGTGGAGTCGGAGTCGGAACCGAAGTGGTTACAACAATGCAAAGCCATTGAAACAGTGTTAGGGGTGAGTTATGACTCTTATTTGCTGCGGGATATTGAAACTAGGCAAGCTCGGAAGGCTATTGTCATGCCTTCTCGGCAGTCTGTGAGTACGAGGTTTAAAAGTGTTCGGGAGCTTAAAAAGCTTGTCTCTTCAATTAATTATAAAGTCGGAATTTCTTAGACTTCTAGGTTGTGGAAGATAGATGGTATGACTCGTTAGGAGTCCTTGCGTTAACCCCATGAGTGGAGCCCTCTTGTCGTGGTCGTGTTATTATATGAGCCTATAGGTCATTGCTTTGGGAATGGATTGCTTTGTTTTTCGCTGTTATGTGCTGTTTGTTTTCTATCCTTTTGGGATTCTACCCGCTTTACTTGTACTTGTTTTCTTTTCTTAATACATTTTGCTTTACTTATAGAAAAAGATATGAATAAATTATTTTTGTTAAAATTTTAGCTGTTGAAATTTATATCAATACTTAGTATATTCTCCTATTAGGATCAACTTAATATAAGTGTCTGGCTCCTGAGCCTGATAAGTCATATACATCTTAGCCTTGTTTGTTATTATTATTTTTTGTTTTTGTAATACATTCACAGGTCGATCTAATACTTTCTGTACCAAAATCCAGAAAATATATCAAATATCCACCCCCTTAAAACCATAACAAAATGGATCCAGATACTGGATACTTAAATTTAAATGTTGTGGGGGATGCGTCATACTAGAAAATGTAATGCGTGTTAAATAAGCCTAAATATTAGCAAGTTAGCTATTTTTATTAATTGTAAGTATGAGGTATAGTAGAGTTCAATGTATAAAATAGTTTTAAAGAACAGAAATTTCACATTGTTGGACTTCTATTGTAACCATTTTGGTCTGTTATAAATAGATGTGGTGCAAGCATTGTTAGGACAATTATTCTGATTATGCATTGTACATTTTTTATTATTTTCTCCCTTTTAATTCCTTCCATGACTGATCTAATTCTCTAGCTTTGGTTTAAGAAAGTAAAAAATATATGTATATCCGCGGGTGTGGCTGACATGGCACACTTTGATTGGACCACACAAATACTGTGGCCCATTCATAGGGTGCCATGTCAGGTGCGGTTATGCCCAGCAATGTTCTTAAGAAAGGTCCTTGCTGCCTTAGGTCTTCCAACGCATTTTTTAAAAAGAAATGAATTATATTCATGGTCCTAAAACTTGGCCATCTAGATTGTTCAACTCAAAAAATGACCATCTAGATGCTATTGAACACATTAAAATGAATTAAGTGGTCACTTTGGTTTTTTTTTTTTTTTTGGTTGTTGTGTTAATAATCATGAAATACTATTAAAATGGAAGAGAATGCTTTTTTCTTTTGTTGATCATAAAAATGGAGGAGAATGTACAAGTTCATATGCATATTCTAAGATCTTGTTTGTAATTGTCATGCATTTTTAGTGATGCCAAATGCGTCAATTTTGTTCTCAAACCACTTCTTAAGGCTCAATTCTACTCTTGAAGTTTATTTTGGGTTGGTCAATTCTTACCTTATTCTAGGATCAAGTGTGCCCTGGTTTTACAAATCCGTTATTAACTAATGACGTCTTCTATTAAGTCCCATGTACATGCTGAGTTGGTGCTTTTGTTAAAAATGTAAAAATGATTATTAGGACTAATCATTTAAGCTTTTTATATATGCTATTAATGATCAAAACCAGATCCAAAATTTAATAACCCCCCACAAAGGCATGCTGGGCCTGTCCAATCAAAGTTCTGAGAATGTGCCTGAGCCAATTAGCAAGGATCTTTAAAATGAGCTTATTGATGAATCCTGCATAGGCAAGAAATCATACAATTGGGTGGGCCCTTTGATTTGGGGGATAAGGACCAGGAAAAGTAGGGTTAAGGCTAGATACAAACTTTCTATTCACATGGAACTCAGCACACTGGACTTGCTTTACTGCCTCCCAATTTTGCCATCATAAGTCCATGAGGACAAAACTGACTCGACCAGCCCCCTGCATCTCAACCCTCCATTCCCTGACCAGCTCCAAAAAGTCCTCAGCCCAAAGACACATATTCTGGAACTGGAACTGATTATGCCCCCATTGCACCTCATCCAAACACAAGGAAATAGAGTGATCTCAAATAGGCTGTGGCAACAAGGATTGGGTTAAAGTTAAACCAAGAAAACGTATCGTCCTACTCATAGGAATGAAGAAAATGATCAATATTGGACATGGACGCATTCAACTGGGAATTAGCCCAAGTAACCCATTGAAGGGGTGGGTCCACCAAGGCCTCCTTGCGTGTCAAGACATTGAACTCCCTCATGCACAACCCTTGCCTCCCACCGTCCATGCCATATAAGATGGTGTTGAAGTCCCATTGCTGTTGGCACCTAACCCACAGCTCCCTAAAGTCTTGTCATAACTCCTCTTGAATTCTGCCCTCTCCAGGTTCATACACGCCAGCGAATACCCACTCCAAGCTTGAAGACCGCAACTTGAGACAGAGTGCTTTCCATTCCAGTTATCAATAACAGACATCACTGCTTCCGGACGAACAGCCAGCACACCTTGTGTGGTTAGCCACCACAATCTGGAACACCTTCACTAGCTTGTAATCCCTGCTGGAAGCTTTCCATCTTTATTTCCTGAAAATGAAACAAATTGCCCTCCACACTCCTGCAGTCCCCACAGGTTGTTTCACAAGCCACCAAAATCTGGAACAACTTCACGAGCTTCTAATCCTTGCTGGACGTTTACCATCTTTATTTTGCGGAAACGAAACAAATTGCCCTTCACACTTCTGATTGTGTCCCTGATCACAGCATGCCTCCAATTTCAATTCAACCCCTTACAAGGAATTGGGCCATTCTCAGCCCCGGGTGTGGCAGTGGAAGAGACTTGTGCGATGGGATAAGGGATTAGGCTCAGCAGGGAGAGAAGACTCACCCATCAGCTCACTCTAGGACCAAGGCCATGCTATTGTGCGCTTGCTCCCCCTATTGCCAGCTTGGACGGAAACAGCCTATCCTTCGTTTGCCATGGATAAATATGCTAACTTGCCCAACATTTCTCAACCTAGCCTCCCTTTCCTTGGTTCAACCCTATTGTCTCCCCTAAAGCAGATCTAGAGTTGTCACTTCATCCCCACTAGAGCATGGAGCAATGAACACTACAAGGTGGAAGCCACGACCTAGGCATCCAACCATCAAACCTCCCTCAACCACCTTGGCTGCCTTGTCATCCACTGATGGCCACACATCTGTGGGACTCACCCTTATAATCAATGCTGGTAGTGCCCTAGGGTCTGTCGGGAAAACATGCAATTGCGCAGCAGCCAGTGGGTACACTTCCATGGGGAATTGTGGAGGAGGGGGAAGAGGTCGTTTCCCGACCTGACAGAATCTGTGGACGGTTTCAAGTGTTGTATTAGAAAACTTGAACCCCTGGTGCCTCAACACCATCTAGGACTAGGAACATCAAAGACCATGTTCACTCCCAACACACCGACTATTATAATCAAATTTAAAAAATTGTTGGCTTGTTCTCGTTGCCGTAGACCACAGAAATGCCACCTTCCTCCAAATCATTGTTGCTTCCCTGATTGATGGTGATAGTGATGGTACAATTCTGGTTACATATATCCTATTTTTCAATTGCATCTCTTAACGTGTAAACCTCTTCATTTCTCTATTGTATTATCATAACATAAAGTATTTTATTTTTCCATTAAGTGAGGAACACAACACAGCCCCACTTGCTTGTGGCAGTGTTGATCGATTTGCAAATGTATAAAATTGCACAAGTAATGTAGTAGATGATTAAGTCTGTTGTTGAATCCTAGAGCAGGTGGTTGAGCAGAGATCCTAATTTTACCTCAAGTGATTCAAATTGATTTTTGTTTGTTTTGAAGTAAAGATTACAGAATTTATATAACAACTACAGTCCTGAAAATTTAATGACAATTTAGTATTTTGATTTGGAGATTCCTGATTTATGAAAAAGACATTGGAGCTAGGATTTCATTTAATATATTTTTCTGATAATATATTCTACTAAATTCAGTTCTTGTTTTTTTTACTTATTACTCCGTCATTAATTTATGAGCTAGTATCTTTGAATCACAATAGCTTTGTGTATACTCTAATATGGGATGTGCATGATCGACTAAGTATAAGATTGTTTAACCTAAAGCTAGCATCACACTCAATTCTTGATTTGACAAATTAGGTTTTACAGTGGCTTTCGTATAGTATGTAATTTTTAGTTTGATTATTTTGAATTTATAATAATTATATTTTATTTTTAAATCTATATATAATTACCTAATATATATATAATAACTTGGCTTATATCATTCCATACAAATGTTAAAAACTTTCAATAAACAGATAAATATAGAACATAAATTCATTATAGAATATTACAATCAACTCATGACCTCAGATTTCATCCTAATCCCAATCAAGAGGGTTTAAGTTTGCATACTAGTTTTTCGTAATATAGAAGGGAAATACATGATTAAAGGGAATAGAATGGTAATTGTGACTATTTGAATGTGGAATTGACCCTTCTAATATCCTGCTCGCAGCTGGTGATGTTTCAAAATGCTATTGATGCTAAAATCCAACAAAAACACTCTAAACTTTCAACTCCGAAGGGTATTGCGAATTTTCTATTTTTTAGCACCCTTTTCTCTTCCAAAATCCACCTTTCAATAGCCTTTAGCAGGGCAACAGTAAAAACTAAATTAATTAACCTTAGCTGAATTTAATCATAGTCATATAGGTGTAAGCCACTACAAGTTATGCAACTGTTTCATTAAAAACGTTAGGCGTGCAATATTGTGTTGCAAACTTGAAAATTGGACTTGTTGGCTTGGCAACGGTGCTCTCTTGACAAAAATGGCTTGGTCGGATGAAGAGGGATTCACCAGGACTGTCTTGAAAACTCACCCGACTAGAAACAAAGTAGCTGATTAATGATGTATGTTGATACAATGTTTTGTGGCACTCATGCTATTAAAATAATATTTATAATGCCTAATTAACCTGGAGAAGGAAAGTCAAGGTCAATCTTACAGAGAAACGGTTAGAAATCTCTAATTTAGCTGTGCTCTTATTGTCTAAGCAAACATGTTGAAATAAAATAATAAATTAAAAGAAATCCTAGAGAAAATAGAAAATAAGATAATAAATTCTAGGGTTGAGATTCACTATAATTTTCAATTACTAATCATATGGTTTGACTCTTCTAATCATTTGAAGGTAATTAATTGTAAAGTAACCGCTAACTGCTTTCACATGAATAATGGTGTGCGTAGCTATAGTAATGGTCTACTCTCTTGAGTTGGTGAAATAAGGCCAAACCCATTGATGAGTGATCAACCATGGATCATCATACGATTACGGATTACACTCATGACTCGCAAGTCATAAGTTTCATTTTATAATTTTCGATAATCAAATTTTATTTTTCGATTATTTATTTAATTATTTAAAACATGCAATTAGTTCACAATACCCACAACATGAATTTAATCGGTAAAATAAAATCATTAATGAGATATAGATAAAAAATAATCATACAAATTCATACAATCAAGATATTAAATTTAGCTACTCCTAATAAATGAGAAAAATGAATTATTCTATGAAATAATGAAAGAAAATTTTATTAATTATCAAATTAGAGATTACGAGGGGAGAAGACAATACAAATCAACTTGTAAAGAGAGTGTACAAATAATCCTCACCCAATATCAAGATATATTTGAATCAAGATTGCATACCCAAAATCAAAGAGAAATCAAAAAATAAATCTAGAGTTCTTAGCTGTCAAGGAGGGCTCCCATAGGGTTCAAAATTCCTAAAAATATCTCATACATATTCCTTATATAGTCCCTTTAAGATTAAATTAAAAATAAAATTGGAAAAATATAAAATGGGGCAAAAGTCGTCGTTTGTTGCAATGAAGTGTATTTTCTTTTGTGTCGCATCGAAAGCAAGAAGGCTTGTCAAGACGAAGTGTATTTCTTCTGTATCGTCTATCACGACAACATCCTTTGTCCAAGTTTGTAAGTCCATATTATGCTTCGATTTATTTGATTCTTTCTCGTTTGCCTGCAAAATATACCCAAAACACAACGTAATTTTACAAAATATTAAAACATGGCAAATAGTATGTTTTAACTCTCAATTACCGTAAAAACATTCAGAACACTATAAAAAGAAATGCAAATAAGAAAAAATATATACAAAATCTCTATATAAATTATGTTCATCATATGTAGTCCAAATTTAATATCACACAGTGATCGGGTGAGCTTCATCCGAGTAACTCTATCTTCACCCAACTAGAAGACAAAATGATATATTAGTGACCGAATCAACCGATTATGGATTAATCCCACTTGGTCGGGTGAACAGTCCTTTACTTGATTAGCCTCTTTCTTCACCCAATCAGATGGTAAATTGTCTATTTAGGACCTAAATGATCCAAAAACATTATCAAAATCTTGATCAGATGAACTTGTCCGTTTGTCAAATACAGCCATCTTATGTTTTTTTGCTTTTGGTGGTCTTAGAGAAATCCCTATGCGTAATAAAAAATAAGACAAATTGCAACCAAAAAGCTCCAAAGATACTCCATAGGGCGTTAGATAAGAAATATAATCATTTTAGGGGGAAAAGAAATATAATACATATAAATGTACATTCGAAATTGTCCTAAAATCATGATCTAATTGACCACTATCAGGCAAGTGTAGTGTTTGGGCTCTTAGAAGCATGCCAATGTTGGACAAAGGTAGTGATGCATGGTGACCAGAAATGAAAACTACCAGCTGCATTTTGTTGAATCTAGAGACTCTGGTGCTTCATCTTTCAGATTGGAGTGTGGCAGTGATGGATTATCTTTGTTGCAGCAGCAGTGCTTTGTAAGGAGATAGTGTAGATGCGTAGCGATGATGAGGCTGCTGGAAAAGATAGGATGAAATCAGCTAGGGGGCAGCTCAGGACTGGGGAGTGGATTACCCAAACCCGCTCCGAGTATATAGGGTTAATACTCGAAGCCAATCTGCCCTGGTTTGGTAGAGTGGGGTCAGGTAAACCCACTATTATTAACCTAAAACCATAAATTTTAAAAAAACATATCACGTTGAGACAAGTCGAGTAATACTCATAGCTACCTCGTTGCCTTATCGGGTCGGTTAAAACCCAACTGGATCAGATGCTTGCTGGGGCAAAATTGTTATCCCTATGTGAGTCCAAGTTTTATATCTGTTGTCGCCACACCATTATGTAGAACAGACTGAACAATTAGTTTTGGCTGCCTTTAGACATAATTGTTAACTGAGAAAATAGATGAACAGAGGTAATGTGTAGGGAT
The DNA here is from genome assembly GCA_023512835.1 of Taxillus chinensis. Lineage (NCBI taxonomy): Eukaryota > Viridiplantae > Streptophyta > Magnoliopsida > Santalales > Loranthaceae > Taxillus > Taxillus chinensis. Next base: position 1,981,144 of record CM042090.1, on the reverse strand, counting down.
GGAAATTATTTTTTGGGTTGAAATGATGTGAAATTATAATTTTGAATCAGAGTTATGAATCCTGTGTGATTTTATGCTTGCTTTTGTTTTTATATAATTCATCGTGATTCATTATGGGTTCTTAAATTTATTTGCAGGTTGAAAATGCTGTTGATTTTCTGAAGATGATTGGCGCTCTAGATGAGAAGGAACACCTTACTAACCTTGGTTAGTCTAGTATTATCTTTTTAAAAGTAAAAAGGGAACACTTCTCTAAATATTTCCTAATACACATTTTTATTGACATGGTTTCTGTCTGTAAAAAATAAAAATATATGAATAGGTATGCTTTTGTCAATGCTTCCAGTTGATCCCAAGCTTGGGAAAATGCTAATCATGGGCGCAATCTTTCGTTGCTTTGATCCTGTGCTTACCATTGTGGCTGGACTTAGTGTCAGAGATCCTTTCCTTTTGCCTCAAGATAAGAAGGATGTAAGTAGGTTACGTTATTATATAAAATTGGCCCATGTTCGCTGCTATCCTTAGTATCTATTATATTTCTTTTGTCTTTATAATAATCATTGCTAGGATCCGGCAATGGGTGTTTCAAATTTCATAAGGTAAATATATTAACCGACAGTTAAATACATTTCTGCTTTAGGTAGCAGGGATAGCAAAATCTAGATTCTCTGCAAAAGACTACAGTGATCATATGGCTCTTGTCCGGGCATATGAAGGATGGAAAGATGCAGAAAGAGAGGGATATTCATATGAGTATTGCTGGAGGAATTTTCTTTCTGGCCAAACTCTACGGGCAATCCATTCTCTTCGGAAGCAATTCAGTTATATCTTAAAAGATGCTGGATTGTTGGATGTTGATGTGGGAGTGAATAATAGATTAAGTCACAATCAGTCATTGGTTCGTGCAGTCATATGCTCAGGTCTTTTCCCTTGTGTAGCATCTGTAGTGGTAAGCTCTCTTGCATCACACTTTGCATGTGACTCCACCTAAGCATTCTCACTTAAGCTGATCTTTGCTACTTCCCTTTTTTTGGCAGCATAGAGAGACATCTATGTCTTTCAAATCAATGGATGATGGGCAAGTTCTACTATATGCGGTAAGATTTATTTTAAAATTGTTACTATAATTAGAAAGTTATGTATAATCAGTGAGATACGGTTATATATTATCATTGATATCTTAATCTTTTTGTATATATCTAGTTATTTACAGTGTAGTTAAAAGCACTCGCCTCAGCGCTTAAGCGCATGAAGCATAGTGCTAGGGAGGTCTATCGCCTAAGAGAGGGCAAACCACAACGCCTTTAGTGAAGTTCGCGCCTTGTTGCGCTTCGTGGGTCTTTTCTCAACGTGAAGTGTGCGCCACGTTCACTCATGTCATGCGACGTGGACGAGACATGATCTATTACTCCATTGATGTGATCTGTGCTCGACCTCGATGATGACAACTACCTCTGCGACGACGGTGACTACCTTTGCGATGACAACTTCGACAGACAACCTCAATGACGATGACAAAGAACTCTGCGACGACGATAACGATGACGACGATGTCTTCTTCCTCCATCAATGTGACCTCTTCTGTCAACATGGTCGTCTTCACTATTAATTAAGCACTGATCGATTCTTATTTGACTATTTGAGGCACTGGAAAATCACGACCCAGTATATAGTTATATAACTTATATTAAATAATAAAATTATTTAAATTTAGTTAAAATATAGTTATATTAAATAATAAAATATAATTATATTATTTCTTCTCAAGCTTTCAATGATCCAATATATATGGATATATTTTATTTAATATATAGTTATATATTAAATAATATATATATATATTTCTTCTACAATTCGCTCCATTAAAGTGAGTACTTTTTTTGCGCTTTGCGCTTAAAGCGATAGGATACCTTGTATGCCTTAAGTACGCCCTGCACTTTTGACTACCTTGATTATATATTGTACAAATATAATCTCAATGAAATAAAATGATTCATGTCCATAGTATGGTATCACAGCCATGTTAAAATAAAAAAATAAAAACCTCTTATGTCTATTGTTGTCTTCTTCTCTGCTTGTCGTGCATTATTGAGCCTCTTTGTCCCTCAATGTCTTTGCCCAACGCCAACCTTAACATTTTTTGCAAACACCGACCTCGACGTCTCTGCATAACAACTTTGAAAACTCCGACTTTGATGACTCTGACTGCAACATCTCTGCCCAACAATGACTTCGACATATTTTCCCAAATCAATGACATCTCTATCATTCTCTCTATTCTCTCTGTGTCATTAACTTCGATGTTTTTGATCTTTCTTTGTTCTATTCACAATTGAACTTGGACTTCACAATTGACTCTACCCTCATGTGTGTTGTGGCGTAACATTTCTTTTGTCTCGCCCTTGGAGTTATGGATGCGAAGCCAATTGTTTTGGATATGGTGCTTGTTGTCACGGGGTCAGGGTTTTCACCCGTGCGGCACTCAATTATCCTGGTGGATATTTTGAGTAAGTCATACTGATCGGGGCACACATAGAGTAGTTTCGCCATGCTTTGGGCTCATCAAGAGAATGGTTTCAGTTTTCGACCAGTTTGTGTAGGGATGGACAAGTCTCATATTCTTTGTTAAGTCCTTAGCTAGCGGCGTATTCACCGCATTTAATTGGATTGAAATGTCTGAACTTCAAAGGGGTTCTATCGATCTCTCACACGAATTGTCATGGAGCCTTTCCCATTCGCACCACCTACGCTTTCTGCCTTGTTCTTCCTCAAGTGGCATACACTTGCGCCACTTGGGAGATGCCTGTCAGCACCACGCTGTTTCACGCTTGACATCCTCCCTCACATGATTTTGCTATGCCTTCATTACATCCAGGTAAGCTCGGAGGAACTAAGATCGTCCGGCGCTCTCGTTACAACTCCTGTAATGCCACTCTGTTCCATCCTCGAGTACTCCATCCTGGCACATCAGCCACCGACTTGGTAGACGTGATGTGTGTAAGATCTTGACTTGGTCGATTCCTATCTCTTAGAGAGCACGCATGTCTACCATGAGAGTGTTGGCAACTTTTTTGGATACGAGCCGCAATTGCTCTGATAACATTTTGTCACAAGATCAGAATTTTCACTCGTGTGGCACTCGGTCAATCTAGTGGATGCTTTGAGTAAGCCATATCGATTAGGGTACACGTAAACTGGTTTCAGTCTATCTTGTGTTCATCAGGAGAACGGCTCTAGTTTTCGACTAGTTTGTACAAGGATGGTTAAGTTTTCTCTTCTTCGTCAAGTCCTCGACTAGTGGTGTACTTTTCGCATTTAATCGGATTGGTATGTTTGAACTCTGAAGGGGCTCCATCAATCTCCCACACGAACTGCCAAGGAGCTTTTTTCGTCTGCATCAGCTACGCTTATTGTATTGTTCCTCCTCAAGTAACACACACCCGTGTCACTTGGGAGACGTCCTCCAGCATCATGTTGTTCGGGGCATTACACCGTGATGTCTAAAATTACAGACCATAATTTTAACGGCTCCAATTATATAGATTGGAGTAAGATGGTTCTTTTTTTTTTTTTGGAGTATTAATAAAGATGATCAGTTGACTGATAACCCACCCAAAGATAACTTAAACTCACATGACTATGAGATGATGCTCGTCTCTTTCTACAAATTCAAAACTTTATTGATAACAAAGTAATTAGCTTGGTAAATCACTGTGAATTTGTCAAATAATTGATGTAGTTTTTGGATTTCTTGTATTATGGTAAAGGAAATCTTACGCGCATGAAGTCTATAAAAAATTTTATGGAGCCGACAAACAAGATCAGTCATGTATGAGTTATTTAATGTCTTTTATGAAGCCTTATGAAAAGCTTATTGTGTTATTGCCTTTTAGTCTTGATATGAATGTTCAACAATACCAACTCAAGCAAATAGCTATTATGAGTTTCTTAGTTGGCCTTCCCTCTGACTTTGAGATTGCTAAGTCATAGGTCTTATCTGGTTTTAAAATCTCCTTTTTAGATGAAGTTTTTAGTTTGGTATTCCACACGGAAGGTCCTACACCAAGTTAACCCAATAGTGCTTTAGTGAGTCGATGGCATACTTATGAGTAGACGGTCATAAGGAGGACCACCAATATTTGAAGCGCGACCACATAATTGTAGAGGAGTTGTGTATCATTATTATCATAAACCAAGCCATATGAAACATGAGTGTCAAAAGCTTTGATATAAAAATAAAAAAACTCCTTTAACTCACCTTGCATCTACTTCTAATACTTAAGCACCATTGGTTCATTTCTTTGCAGATGAATTTGTTAAGTTTTCACAGTATCAAAATCACTAAATCTTTCATCTCCTTTTGTTATTGCTATTGATGATTTAGGTGCTTCAACTACGTGCCTTTTTTCCTTATTTTCAAAATAGACAATTAATTCTAGTGCCAAAGATCATATAATAGGTAATTCTAGTATATTTTCTAATTTCTAGTGTTACACTTCTCGATCTACTTTTATCTTAGATGATGGGAAATCATCTGTGTTCGTGGGTCTAATACAATTATACCAATTCCTCTCTTACCTTTGTCATTTGTCATTTCCCTAATCTTTCTTTTAATTAAATTTTGGTGAGTCAGCTTACTTGTTATCTTAATTATTATATCACCTTTTTCCTGGTCATTGTTGATTTCAAGTTCTTATGACGACGAAGATTATTGGTAAACCTTATTACCTCTGTTTGTTCTTTGATTTAGTGTTATATTTACCTTCAAAGAGCATTGTAAGTTGGGTTATTTGTCACTTCCATTGCTTAAGAAGCTTTGTCTACAATTTAGTTATATGTCTTCCTTAAATTATGAGTCATGTCAGTATGCAAAACACTATTGCCTTAGTTTGAGTCCAAGAATTAATAAATGTGTTAATATTCCTTTTAAATTGGTTCATTTTGATGTTTGAGGTCTTTATCCTATTGTGTTTAAATCTGGATTTAAATCTTTTGTTACACTTGTGATAACTATTCTCGCATCACTTGGTTGTATTTAATAAAAAGTCATTCTAAATTATTATTTATTTTTTATGTTTTTTATGTTCAAATCAAAATTCAATTCAGTGTTTGCATTTGTCGTTTACGTAATGCTAATGTCAAAGCTAATGTTAAAGAGTATACCCAAATATTGTTTTAAAATTTATAGTTTAAAATGCCATTTTTCATGAAATTTTTTGTGTTGATACTCCATTCTAAAATGGAGTGGCCGAGTGTTAGAACAATCATTCTTAAAATTGTTGTGTCATGTTATTTCAAATGAATTTTCCTAAGTTCTTCTGGGCTAGTGTAGTTTTTATCGCATGTTTTTTAGTTAATCACATGTCTTCATCTGTTTTTTATGGTGAGATTCCTTACAAAACTCTCTTTCCCCATAAGTCCATGTTTTCAATTGATTCTAAAAAATTTGATAGCACTTGTTTTGTTTGTAATTTTACTTGCATGTCACTAAATTAGATCTTAAGTATGTTTTCCTTGGATATCCTCATTTTCAAAGAGGTTATCAAGGTTATTGTTCTAGTCTTAACAAATATCTTGTTTCAATTAATGTTATTTTCATGTCAGACATACTCTACTTTTATCTTCTGCTCATCCAGCACATCAGGTGGAGTTAAATGATTTATTGGTCTATTTTATCACACCTTCTAAAACTGTTATGATTTCCATTCCTCCTGCCATTGACAAGTATCCTATTACTTAGGTGCACTCCAGACATCAACCTTTTGATTCCCTTCTTTTTCGCCCTTATGTCCCGTCGTAAATGATGCTCTTCCTATTGCATTATGTAAAAGGTAAACAAAGTTGCATCTATAGTATTTTGTCTTTTGTTTGTTATAAATTTTTGTCTTTCTCTTTTTTGCTCTTTTGTTGCCTCTCTCAATCTATCACTATTTCCAAAATTGTTCATGAAGCCCTCTCTCCTTGGTTGGCACCAAGCAATGCTTAATGAAATGAAGGCTTTAAATGAAAATGATACTTGACACTTGCTTGATTTACTTTCGTAGAAATGGGCTATCGGCTGCAAGTGAGTATTCACAGTTAAAGTCAATCTAGATGGGTATGTTGTTCGCTTGAAGGCTTATCTTGTTGCTAAGGGCTAACATGGACTATTTTAATACTTTTTTTCTTCTTGTCAAATTAACCTCTTTTTGTTTTTTTTTTTTTCTATGATAGCTACTTACCTTTGGCCTTTGCATCAACTAGATATAAAAAATTCTTTTTTTCATAGTAATTTCCAAGAAGAGGTGTATATGGAGTCACGTCCTGATTTTGTTGTTTAAGGAGAGTTTGAGCATGTTTGTCGCCTTCGAAAATCTTTGTATGGTTTGAAATAGTCTTTGTGCTTGGTTTGACATATTTAGTTAGATTATTGAAACATGGGGTATATTAAGAACAATACCGACCACTTAGTGTTCTACAAGCAATCGAACAGTGGTCTCATCATTTTAGTTATGTAGATGTTATTGTTATTTTTTATAGTGATACTTTGGGTATTTAGTTTCTCAAATCTTCTTCATACCTGGTTTCACACGAAAAACTTAGGGATGCTAAAGTATTTTTTTGGGCGTTGAAGTTAGAAGGAGTATGCAAGGTGTTTTTCTCTAAGAAATATGTCCTTAATTTATTAAGTGAGACAAAAAAATTGAGAGCAATGCCTTATGATGTTCCAATGACATGCATTTCACGGGAGTTGAGAGATATTGAAAGTTAGTTAAGAAGTTAAATTATCTTAACATCACTCATTTAGATAATGCCTATAATTTTAGTGTTGTCAGCTAAAGTTCAAAAATGCATAATGTGATATGATATGGATTTGATGTTGTATACTGAGGTAGGCACCTCAACTGTCGACAACAAATATCCAATCAATATACTTATATCTTTTTGTATTCATCTTTATTTTATTTTCATATTTTCAAGTGAAATTTCTTTGATTATTTGCCATTACACAATGATAAATAATGCCTGAGAGTATCTAATAAACATAATTTAAATAGATATTATTTCCTTGGGCATTTTAATTAAAATAATTATGCCTCACAGTATTATCTTTTTGACGATCGAGTTAACTTAACATTTAGGTTAACTCACATTACTCACCTTGGGATGACGATGTAGAGACAACTTTAACGACGACACATAGACAACAAGAGATGATGATGCCTTCAACTAAGGAGAGATGACGACTTTGATGACGATTGACGTTCAATGGCGACGATGACGCTGATACTTTGAGTTTGACAACCAATGATCGTTGTTGCATCTTGTTTAACGATCGACGACGATGACAAAAAAGTCATCTTTGATGCTAGGAGAAGAGTCTGAGATCAAGAAAGGCTAGTCTGTCTATGTCGATGTCAGTGCCTCATTCCGTATTCAGCATGAGGTCGCAGAGCAGGCCACTTCAGCCTGCCTCACTCGAATAAGGCGGATGGTGGCAGATACGGGTTATAGGGCGACACCACCAGGCAGGTTAGCATCGAGGCGAGCAAGGTGGCACCTCAGCCTGTTCTTTTGAACTATGTTATCAGTCAATTCATGTCATCTTAAGGTTCGAAAATACAAAATGATGTACGATATGGATTTGATGTCGTAAGTTGAGGTGGGCACCTCAATCGTTGATGATAATTTTTTTAAATATATAAAATATATATATAATGAAATGAAATTTGTGCAAACTTAGTTTTAAAATATTAAAATCATACTACAATTATGAAATGAAGTCTCACACTCATTAAAATTCAAATGTAAGTTTTTATTTATATATCGAGCTCAAAAATCCAATAAGTTAAATAAATAGGCAATCTAATGTTCTTTTAATAAGCTGTCGTTCGTGTCTAATGGACAATAGTTAGGATTCCATTATGATTCTTCATCTTCATCATCATCATTTGGTAAGTCATTCAACTCTGATTCCTTTTTTTGCCTCAATAGCAATGTCTTTTCTTTTTTTTTTACATCAAATTGTTTTGATGTAACATACAATTATATATAAATTTATAGTTTAATATATAATAAAATCAATTCATATAATTATTAAATATTAATAAACTTATGTGAATATCCAACTGTTGCTCCTTGTGTACTTTCACTTGGTTCACATGTAGAGGTTTTATCAATATTTTCTTCAACTATCAACTCATCATCAATATCTTCCATAGGTCTCCTATTTAATCTTTGAGTTACACTATCACTAGTTAATCCCATTGTGGATCCATTATTTAATGTTGTGTTTTTGTCAATCATCTCCTCTCTAACCACTTGGTGCATTCTCTTGAACTTTCTTGATTTCTCAAAAAAAAAAATCGTTTCATTTCTAACTTTCAAACTTTCGGACACAAGACAACATTCGCTCTTTTATTGGCCAAATGTTCTTTTAATCTAAATATTTCTTTCCTAATTTCTTTTTCACAAAAGATGCAATGAATATATTTATATCCTTTCTTTTTATCCAATTTCATTTTATTTAATTAAAAATAATCTTTAATTAGTTGTCATATATTTGTAATTATATAGTTTTCTAAATAGGTTTTTCCTAATCTAGCTCTCCTAATTGTGTATATATGTATATATAATCCCTCATCTTATATGAATAAGAAAAAAAAAATTCTCTATTATTTTTAACTTGGTATCAAAGCCAAGCTTAACCCTAATTAGAAGAAGTTACCGCCTACCCTGTCACCACTTCAAGAGCTTTAGCTCTTCCTTGCATGAACGTTGTTTTTCTTCTGTAGCCATCATCACCGCCTATCGCGCCTCCATCTGTTGCCGTTTATCATGTAGCCATCCATCACCACTTGTCATATCAAGCGTCGTTGCTACAGCGAAGAGTCTTCATAACCACCTATCGTGTTGAGCTCTGTCTGCCATCACCATTATCCGTCATCTTCTCCGCCTTCAACGCCATCATCCATTGTCGTCTTCGACGTTATTGTCCGTTGCCACCTTCGACGCCATTGTTCATCGCTGTTGGCACCATCGTTGGAGTTTGCCTTCAACAACAGCAAGTTTCGCTACTGTTGGCGTCTCTATCAGCCAGTGCTGCCATTGTTGGACTTTGCCTTCACCACCGCCGGCGTCACTGGACTTCACCATCGTCGGACGCTTCTGTTGCAGCAACTTCACCCAATGTTGTTGATGTTATTTGGTTTTTGGTTGTCATTGAGCGTATGTTTTTGGCTTCTGTGTTAATAGTGACACGTGTCAACGTCTTGATTCAATGGCTATATCCTCTGCTTCTCATTACTTGGGTTATTGATTGTGGAATTATTAATCATATAACTAGTAATTTCTCTCTAATTACTTTTCTTGAATTCTCATCCGTTAAGTTTATTAGGTTGCTAATGGCACTCCTATGCCAATTACTGGAACTAGGATTGTCTCATTTTCACCTAATCTTTCTTTGTCATCAGTTTTACTTGGTCCTAATCTCTCTAATAATCTTCTTTGTATTAATCAAATATCAACATCTTAATTGTCCTATAACTTTTATTCTACTCATTGTGTGTTGAAGACAATCTCACAAAATGACAATTGACATTGGTAGAGAGAGGAGGTTTGAAATTTGAGCTTGGTCAGGGATTTCAAATAAGGTATGAGACACTTGACCATGAAAAACTATTTTTATGGCATTATCGTTTAGGATTTTTTTCCTTTGTCAATCTAAACTGATTATTTCCTCAATTATTTAAAAATATCTCTGCTCCTAGTTTAAAATGTGAATAATACATTTATGCAAAAAATTATCGTATTCCATTTAAAATCAGTGTCAATAAAAGTCCATTTTCTTGTGCCCACACTGATGTTTAAGGTCCTCTTTATACTTTTATTTCGTCACATAAGTATTTTGTGTCTTTTATTGATGATTGTACTAGGGTCAGTTGGATACATTTGATGAAATCTAAAAGTGATGATATTCATGTTATTTTTCAATGTTATCAAATGATTAGTACCCAGTTTCATACTCCAATTCAAGCATTTCATTCAAGTGTTTAATGATCTTCATCGGTTAAGTTTGGTTGTTTACTGATTTTTTTAACCAACATGATATCTTCCATCAAACATGTCCATATACCACAATAAAATAGCATAACAAAACGTAAAAACTGACATCTCTTGGAGGTGGCTCGGAATTTATGCTTTACTATGAAAGTTCTTAAACGTTTTTGGGCAGATGCCATTATTACTGATGTTTATATTATCAATTGAATGCTTACTCGTATCATTGACTATCAAATTCCTTTGTGGGTGTTGTCTCACCTCCACGAGATCCCTTCAGATCTTAACATTTGTCCTAGGGTTTTTGGTTGTGTGCTTCATTTATGCACACCAACTCCATCGAGATAAACTTGACCCTTGTGTACTCAAATTATCAAAAAAGCTATAAATATTTTCATCCTCCTATCGGAAAAATACTATGTGTCTATGAATGTTCAATTTTGAGGGCAGATATTTTATTTTTCTGGGGATATCTCTGATGTCCCTCTTCAGGGAGAACTTCGTAGTAAGGAAGTGAAACAACTACGGTTGGATGAAAAGAAGGTGTGGATTTCAGGGGAGAAGGAGGATTCTACTATTATCAGTAAGGAAGAGTCCTTAGTTGTGGGGGAGTTTTTACCTTCTCCTACTTCTAATCTTATAGTAATTGAATCACGTAAAAATGAAAGGTCATCTTGGGTGTTTGACAAATATTATACAAGATGAGATGCTACTCTAAATCTAATCCTCGTCGCAATAATATCTTATCTTCTGACCCTACAAGTGTAGACAATCTTATATGCCGAAGGTATCCTCTTCGTGACCATAAAGAACCTGATAGATTGGGTTTTTCAAAATTATCTTCTAATGTTGTTTATTCTATTTCTAATTTTATCTCCTATCATGGTCTGTCTAAATATCACAATGTTTTTCCCTTCAATTGTCTTTTATGTCTGTTCGTAATCATTTTCAGGAAGCTCTTAATGATCCCAAATAGAAGTCTACTATGATAGTGAAAATAAAATCTCTTTTGAAGAATTCCACTAGGAAACTGGTTGAGTTATCCAAATATAAGAAGACATTGGGATGTAAATGGGTGTTTACAGTAAAGTATAAGTCAGATGGGACAGTTGAAAAGGTTACACTCAGACGTATGGGATTGATTATCAAGAAACTTTTTCTACTGTGGCTAAGATGAGTACTATTATAGTTATTTTATCTCTTGCAGTTAACTTAGACTGGCCATTACGCAAGTATGATGTGAAGAATGCCTTCCTACATGGTGATTTGATGGAAGAGGTGTATATAGATCCTCCTCCTGGTTTTACCCTAAAAGAAGCAAATGTATGCAAGATGAAGAAGGCATTATATTGTTTGAAACAGTCACCAAGGGTTTGATTTAGCTGATTGAGTCATTTAATGCAGGGTTATAATTTCATGAAGTATTTGGCTGATCACATTGTTCTATAAAAGAAATAGTGATGATATTACTTTGATATTTATGTATATTGATGATATGATTGTTACGGGTAATAATATATTTGAGATAGAAAAATTTAGTAGTCATTTAATGAAGGAATTTGAGACGAAAGACTTAGGGCTTTAAAATATTTCCCTTGCATTGAAGTATCACGATCCAAATAGAAATTTTTATCTTTCAACGGAAGTATGTGCTAGACCTCTTAGTTGAAACTGGTAACTTGGCTTGTGCACCTGCTAATACTCCTATTGAGATGAACCATAGTCTAACTATCTATCTCAATCAGGTTCCAACGAACAAAGAGAGATATCAGAGGTTAGTGGGAAAATAATATATCTAGCTCATACAAGATTTGATATTTCATATGCAGTTAGTGCTATGAGCTAATTCATGCATAATTCTCCAAGCAAAGGTATTCGGTTTTTTAAGCATGGACACCTAAACATTATGGGATACACTGACTCTACTTTGCTGGATCTAAATTAGACAGAAAGTCTACTTCAGGGTATATCTCATTTGTAGGTGGTAATTTATTATCTTGGTAGAACAAGAAACAAAATGTGGTTTCATTGTCTAGTGTAGAAGCCGAATATCGTGCTTTTCATCATGTTAGTCAAGAATTTACATGGCTATGTATTATTTTGCAAGAACTTGGTTATGGCCCTCAGAAGCCAGTGATGTTCTTTTGTGATAATATAGCTGTCATCAGGATAGCAAATAATCCAGTACAGCATGATCGTACCAAACATATTGAATTCGACAAGAATTACATCAAAGTTGATCTAAATTCTAGTGTAATGGATGTTTTTTACATTAAGAGGGCAGAATAATTGGCCAATATGATGACTCATGTAGTTACTAGTGTTTCTTTCCATATAACTTTATCCAAGTTGGGCATGTGTGATATTTTCGTTCCAACTTGAGGGGGAGAATTGAGAAGAATCCTTAATTAGTTGTCATATATTTGTAATTATATAATTACCAATAGGTTTCTTTCGTATCTCCTAATTGTGTATATATGTATATGTAAAGGAGAAAATAATTTTTTCTCTATTATTTTTAAATCATTTTCATATTTCCAAGTGAATTTCTTCTTTGATTATTTTGTCATTACATAGCAATAAATCGTATTTATAAGACATAATTAAAATTTGAATAAAAATTAATTATATACTTTTAGTACGTTATATAAAATTTATAAAATTTGGAATTAGTTAAATAAAATTTAAATTTAAAATTTAGAATTTAATTATTGATTCATTTGAAATTTGAAATAAATATAAATCATGATCACGTTACTCACCTCCCGGTCACCTTAGATGACGTTGGGAGTTTACGAGGACGCTGGGATGACAATGACCCTGGGGAGACATCAACGATCGGATGATGCTAGGGAGACGATGATGACGATGCTGGGAGATGATGACAATCGGATGATGATGCTACTTCGACGACAACGACGATGTTCAACAAAGACGCTATTACGGCAATCACTGTTGAGTTTTTTTTTTTTTTTGAGTTCCACGCAACTTCAACTTCAATGTAAGGCTGAGGTTAAGCCACCTAGTCCTAAATTTTTTTTGAAACCTTTTTATACTTATGCATCAGTTTGTGTCAATGCGGGTGCCTTGTCTCCGATACGGTATGAGGTGGAAAAACGGGCCGCCTCAAACTACCTAATTGAGGCAGGCAACATTTAATACAAATTATGGGACGGCGCCTCAAACCTTGTGTCATCTCCAATGTTTCATCATTGGGTAGCATTGGAATAGATTTTTTATTACTTAAAGGAGTACCTTGTCTTCGTGCCTATAAAAATATTATGGACACACTCAGATTGAATGTTTATCAATGATAAACAATCATAGACAGGTTGCATAGTAGATAAAATATCCACAACAGGTTATTGTGTCTTTGTTTGAGGAAATTTGGTCTCGTTGAAAAGTAAGAAATAGATTTTTGTGTCATGATTCAGTGCTGAATTATAATATAGGGTCATGACACAGTCTACGTGTGAGATAATGTGGATATTTCATCTCTTAAAAGAAGTTGGTATTAAATCTTTAGTACTAGTTAAATTGTGGTGTTATAATCGATCTACACTTTATATCACCTATAATCTTATGTTTAATGAGAGAAACAAGCATATTGAAATTAATTGTTTTTTTTTTTGTAAGTCTATTTTATTAGGAAAAAAACACACACATAAGGAGTACGCGTAAAGCAAAAATATAAAAACAGGCTCAATAGAAGTCACCAAAAACAACAACACAAAGAAACCCACTCATGGGGTTAACGCAAGGACCTCCCCTAAAAGCCAGACTATCTGTCTACCTCAACTTAGAAGTCCAAGAAATTCTGATATCACAATTAATCAAAAAATTAAGCCTTTTAAGCTCCCGCATACCTTTAGATTTCGTGCTCGCGAACGGCTGAGAAAGCATGGCAATATCCTTCAAAACTTGATGTCTAGCTTTGATATCTCACACCAAATCAAAGGTAGCGAATTTAAATCCCTTGTATTTCATTTATAATAAAATTCAATTTGAATTGATTTTCACATTATATGTGAAGACTAGAAAACAATTAGAATATTTTCACCAAAGCTTTAAACGGAATTTGAATTACTTATTTTTATAACAACTTGAGGGAAAGTCTTACTAAAAATATTGTACAATTAATGTGATATTATGAAATATAGTATGATTTAGATTGATACCTAATATTTACATTACTATAAATAATTCTCTTTTGTATGTATATCTATTCATGTATTATATGAGTATAATCACACATAATATGATTCTTGTCCGTATCTAGATATAATAATATGAAATAATATTATATCTAGATATTGCTTGTGGGCCTGGCATAGACAATTCAAGGTTTCATGATCCCACGGTTTAATCATACTTAGATGGTGCACTTTATACACACACATATATTGCTTTCCTTTTCGTGACAGAGTTTACTCTTGTTATTACGACTATTTGACTTTGCTAGTTATTTCTGTTCAGAACTCTGTAAATGCACGTTATCAGACAATTCCTTATCCATGGCTGGTCTTCGGTGAAAAAGTCAAGGTTAATACTGTTCTCATACGTGATTCCACTGCTGTATCAGATTCAATTCTGATTTTGTTTGGTGGTGCGCTCAGCCATGGCGTACAGGTATCTTCTACTATTTTTTTTCCTTTTGAGTTTCCCTCTGACACACAAACACACCTGCATGAGCACACATAAGGGTTCCATATCTTAGAAGTCCATGATGAGAATCTTATTTCAGGTCGGACACTTGAAAATGTTGAAAGGGTATATTGATTTCTTCATGGATCCTAGTTTGGCAGACTGTTATTGGAAGCTTAAGGAAGAACTTGATAAGCTTCTCCAAAAGAAGGTGAGATGGAGTGTGATAACCTGATTGTATTAAAGAAAATTTTTGTTCCCATCAGGGTATGATACATAGGCTGTACAGGGTCTATGCTTTATTTTCTTAATTGAAGTCTCAACACTTGCCTAAACATATGTTCATAAACGTCCTACTTTCATATTTTTCTATTTGTTTCTTTCATAAGTATTTATGCATTTATTGCGGTATTTGAACATGTAAAGTTAATTGATAAGAATGCACTAAAAGTTTGCTACATTCCGTGTAGGAATGCCCTAATAGAACCCATTAATTGAATAATTCTGTTGAAAGTTGACAGTTGACATTCTCTCTTTTGTGATAAAAAAAGTTCACAATTGGCATATTGGCTAATTTGGTTGTCCTACTTCTAAAATTAAGGTCTGAAGGTTATGTAGAATAGATTGATCTTTTCGGATAATTTCTCTTTCCTGTCCGTTTCTTCTTTTCCCGCTTTATGTTTATCAGCCTGTTTCCACATTTTGTTTCTCAGATATATGTTTTTATAATAGAAATGAAGAGTAAAAATTCTTCACTGCGTTCTCCTCACCTCTCTTATTTGGTCCTGAACTAAGCAGAAATTGATAAATTCCTCACTCCAAAATGAATATTGTTATGCAATGACAGCTTCAAGAACCAAGCCTTGACATCCACAAGGAGGGCAAGTATTTGATGCTGGCTGTTCAGGAGCTGGTATCAGGAGATCTTTGTGAAGGTAGATTCGTGTTTGGACGTGATAGCTCAAGGCCTAAGGATAATAGTGATCCAAACAAATTCACAAGAGATGGGACGAACCCTAAGAGCTTGCTACAAACCCTTCTGATGCGTGCAGGGCATTCTCCTCCAAAATACAAAACAAAGCACCTGAAGACAAATGAGTTCAGAGCTTTGGCAGAGTTCAAGGGGATGCAGTTTGTGGGGAAGCCCCAGAGAAACAAGCAGCTCGCTGAGAGGGATGCTGCTATAGAGGCACTGACCTGGTTGACTCACACATCTGATGACAATGGGAGTGATAACTCTCCACTTGATGTCACAGACAACATGTTGAAACTTCTTTGGAATCACAGACGGTCACTGAAGCGCCGGGCAAAGTGGGAATTCCAGAATGGGAGAAACTGATGGACAATCATGGTTGCATGTACCATATTTTGCATAGGAATGTTAGCGGTCTGGCATGGAGCTGCAACATTTTTTATAGGAGCTCATGTTCGCCCCTGTTATGCTGGAAGCTGCAAGCAATGTCATGCTCGTGCTTTATGACGAAGAAGCGCACGCATGCAATGGGACAGAGGCTACCGGAAGTGCGACTGACCCCGCAACACCAAAATATATTTCTTTTTGTAGGAAAGTTGTAAATGAGATCGAATTCTACTTTATGTTGTAAATTGGCTTCCAGTTTGGGGCCTCACGTTTTAAAATTATTATTCATTGGGATGGCCGATGGCAGTTTATTTTGCCTTTTATCACCCTTCGATTTTGGTTGAAACCTCAAACGCTCCCTCTGTAATTCAGCTTTAAAATATGGGATGATTTGGCATTGAATTGGATCTGGACCTAAAAAATCCATCAGATAATGGGGATGATTGATGGGTCATACACTAATATGGGAGAGGGTTATGCAGCTAAAACGGCTTGGTGCGGTGTGTATATTTTTGTTATTTTGATGTCTTATTGAATATATATTTATTAATAAATATAATTGTAAAATTTTAAAGTGACTAGTAATGCACTAAATTCATGGTCCATTAATAACAAATTTCAAATAATTTTATTGAAAGTTACTATTTAATTAAATTTTTAATTATAAATTATATGATTTAATATAAAATAAATAGGTTAGGTTTTACTACTTAAACTATCAATTGTTTTGCTCAAATTTGATTTTTAGAGTCACAACCTATAGTGTGATATTATTCTGCTTTGGGTCACAGTTTGTATGACTTGTTCTTGATAGTGTCTAATTGTACCTCAAAATGCATCATGCCAGTAAGGTATTCATGCTCTCCTTATGAAGTATGTTTCGTTTTCTTTTACAACTGATGTGGGACTTGAAATTCACGGACTGTACAATTTACCCCCTTAAGAGGCCCACATCCCCATGGGACAATGGCACATCGACTCGGGCCCTATTTCTGATACCATCTGTAACAATCTAAGTTACCCGTAATGCGATATTGCTTCACTTTGAGCCACAGCCCGTATAACTTTTGTTATTGGTAGTGTCCAATTGCACCCCAAAACGTGTCACGCTAGTAAGTTATCCATGCCCTCCTTATAAGACACATTTCATTCTCTTCCACAATCGATGTGAGAGTTGTAAGTATTAGCCCCACGAAATAAAGTTGGTGGGGGGCTCAAAACTAAGTGGCGGTTTAAAAAAAAAAATGGGCATCACATGATGCCTGGCGAGAGGACACATCTAAAACTGCAAATTTGTTTTTCTCTTCCTTGACCTTTTGTAACTCTACCAATCTCTATGCCCATGCTTTTGCCCTAGCCACTGCAACTATCTTACGCTCCACTCTCTTGATGATTTTCTTTCTTTTGGATTCCCTGCAGCTCTCTTTTCCATTTTTTTTTGCCATGCAGAAAAAATGGGCATAAGATAACCATGTGGCATCGCAATCAAAGAATGTGCTAAACCAATTGCAGGATGACTAATTAGTTGGTTTCATAGAGCAATGCACAATGGCAAACATTTGCTGTAAATCCCTCACATGTATAAGTTAAATGATATGACGATATGCAGAATCAAAGAAAAAGAAAAGAAGAAGATGAAACGAATCCCTCACAACCACGCTTCGCCAATCCACAGCGTGTAGTGGCAATCTAGCAACTCCAATTGCTCCAGTGACTGCTTCTCTCTATTCGATCTCTCTCAACCAGTGAATCTTAATGACAATGGTTGGTTCGTCATGTCCGACGACGACAGCTAGTTCATTATGTCTGTCACGCCCCCAAATTCCAGGGAACCCGGAACTAGGAACATGACTTCCCCTTGCCCGCACCCGATAGGTCAAGGGGTTGGTGACTAGCACCAATAGAGACTACACCGCGGGTGCTGTCTCAAATATGCAACCCTGTACAGTCATACATCAAGGGTAATCCTGTACTTTCCCATACATCATCATGCATACAAAGAGTCAAACAGTCATACAGACATCACATCATACAGTATGCAAATATAACTGTCCACGGACTCATGTCCGGGATACAAACATAATACAATACACAATACGAAATACGATCTTGTATCATACATCGAGTAGTGGGCACGTCCTTCCAGGAAGAAAGTCCTCCACTAGTCTCGGGTCACACCTGAAAAAGGTAAACAACAAGTAGGGGTGAGCGACAAGCTCAGTAGGTGACCCCAACACTCCACATCATGCAGACATACAAGTCTATACTACATGCTCTGTGTATTCGTGCACTGTGTAGTGTGCACAATCATCAGGACTCAGCCTGCAAACAAACATCAGGACCTAGCCTGCCCACACGGGACAGCTTGTCCACGATCCTCAACAGGATCCCAGCTCAGGGCACTCAGCCCTACCACAGCGCTATATGCCCGGACACAGTCGCCACACCGGCCTGCCATCGGTGCATATGCCTGCCATGTCAACCACATCGCACCATCGGTGCATCACGGTGAGAACCCAGACAAGTCACGGAGTCCATGTCCCAATACCTCACACCAACATACTAACATTAGTATGGCATGTCATTCTCAACATTTCCTTTAGAACTGTAGCCAGTATTCACAAGTAAGTCTTTAATCCTTGATTTATGAAGGAAGTACCCATAGCAGCTATTTTCTTGAAATTAAAAGTCCCGGCATTGGGTTCCCATAGCATAAATAAGATAATCTGATTTTTGGGGATTTTTCTGAGATGTCTAACCCCACTTTCCAAAAATTCACCACTACGAACTTTTGGGTTTTTCCGAGATTTTACACTAAATCCCAATTTTCACATTTTGAAATAGTAGGAATTAATTTTTCTAGTATTTTTCTTTGAATCCAAATGGGGGGTATTTCGTTATTTACATTGTAACTTAAGTATATACTTAAATGTGTGTAGATGGGTATAGGTTGCAATGTAAATAGGTCCAGTCCAGTCAAACTGTATTTCGAATCTGCCAGTGAAACTACATTTTCGAATCTGCATTTCGAATCTGTATTTTCGAATCTCTTTTCGAACTGCCTTCGACCCTCGAACCTACACTCGAACTACCTTCGAAAACTACCTTCGAAGTACCCATGAACTGCCTTCGAAACTCCCCTTCGAAGTACCTTCGAAACGATACTCGAAAATTTCACATTCGACACTCGAAATTATACTACATCGAACCTACTTTCGAACCTTCGAAACTACACATTCGAAATTTCCAATTTCCAGTCGATCTCATCGGCTGTTCTCTACCCCGATTCACGACGATTCTTGTTCATCATCGTTTTTCACCTGTTTCTCGTCCTGGATTCAACCCGAAACCTCCGGACCTTTCGGAATCTCATAAAACTCATACCTAATACTATATATTAGGTTTTAAATCACATCTTACCCCTCAGAATGCATTTTAAATACAAGATTCAACCCAAAATTGGTTTTTCCCCAAATTCTAGGGTTCAACACGAATTTGCATGATTTCATCAAATTCTTACATGTTAATTCAAAAAAACAGCAAGAAAAGGGTGAAGAATCAATGGAACGCCCCAAATCGAAGGCTTCAAGCTTCCTTCTCTCTTTCTCTCTCTAAGCTCTCCAACGCAGATGTAGAAACGCTGAAACGTAACGTGGAAGCTCTCTTTCCCCCTATTTATATTTATATGCCAGTCAACTGACCTAGTCAACCATTGACCCAGTCAATAATTGACCTCCAAGGTCCCGAACTCCAAATTGAGTCAAACTACAGTCAAAACGCTCAAAATGACGAGCACAACACTAAACAGATATTATTACACTCAAATGACCGCTCAAACGCAAAGTCAACCAATAAACCCCGAAAAGTCAACAATTGGGTCAAACGGGACCCCGACTCGGAATCGGGCCCAAGTACATTCAAAATGCTCACATTGACGGCTACACTACCGTCCAGATAGTTACATTCCCATAGAATGACTATCTCTCAAGACTACCCAAATACGAGTCTTTACAATGTCCAGCAACTCCCTATCCTTTTTTTTTCTCTCTCTCTCTCCTCAATTGTGAGTGATGCCCACCTTCCCCGATTACAGCCTTGCTAGAAAAAGAATACACATAAGCCCAAAAAAATGGGTGTCATCCATTGTATACCAACTATCAATAGATTTATTTGTAAGACTGGCGCTTTGGACCGATAAGTCAATTTTAAGCCATTATTAACCTGTGAATAAGGATATGACAAGGCAGTGCGAAAAAAGTTGTATTCAAAAGTGATTTTCCAACACTCGAAAGGAGATTTTTGAACACTCGAAAAGGGATTTTTGAGTTAGCTTTTTGAGTAAATTTTTTGAGCAAAACATAAAAAATGAGCTAATGTGTTATCACCTCATTTGTGGGCTATGTAATGACTCATGTTTGGGAGTTTTGAAGTTAGTTTTATAATGGGATGAGTATTTTGAGAAACTAATATTTGTACGATAACGTGTGCATTAACTAGAGAAATTTGAGAGGCTATCTTTGAAATTTTGGGTTAGTTTTATTATTTTAGTTCTGAAAAAGTATATAAAGAGGGAGGGGGAAAGAAAACCTTGTTTTTTTTCCTGGATGCTAGAGAGAGAGAGAGAGAGAGAGAGAGCGGGCCCACCAAGGAGAAAGAAGAGATATATGATTCAGACCCACAATTGACCATTCTTAAGGTAGGAATTCATTCTTTGAATAGACCCTAATCTATTTGTTGTTATTTAGGAAAAGATTCACCTATGTCGTTATGCAAATTACTTATTTTTCATAATTGAGGTTCATATATGTGGAATGACATATATGAATGTTGGATTAAGGCTTTCTGTGTTATAATGAGTGTTAGATATTCAAATGTACTTACAAATCTATTCTAGGACGTTTAATGACTAGTAGGTCTGTAAATGACTCGACAAACTCGATAGCTCACTCGATACTCGCTCGGTTAAGCCCGGATTGAGTTCGAGTTCATTACTATTGAAGCTCGCTCGTTACTGTTGAAGCTCACTCAAATATGTAACGACACATACCTAACTTACTCGATTAGGCTCGACGGGGACTTGTCGGCTCGACTCGTTTAAATCGAGTTCGTTTAAAGTTTACTCGACTCGGTTATAGCTCGTTAAAAATAATATATAATATATATAATTTTATTTAAGTAAAGTATTTAATAATTTCATATTATTATACTTATATAATAGAAATTATATAGATAAATATATTATATTATATATTTAGGGTTTTCATATATAAACCTCGTTATCCCACGATTAGGGATTTTACTCTTTCCATTTGCGGTGCCATCATACAATTCCACTACATCGCATGCAACGCTCCAACGACTTCAAGCTCCCTTCCAACCCTTCTCCAGTACAACAAAGCCACCAATCAAATATTGATCCCTCCTGACATCAACGATTCAACATCACTGCCTCTCTCGATCTCTTCACTCCGGTGCAACAATCCATTGACTCCAGGCTCCAATACAACATAACTGCCGTTCGATCCCTTCCATCGTAGTCTTGTCATTGCCTACTACGTCTTGATCCAGAGGACCGAAGCTCTGTTTCCATCTAGATCTGTAGCTCTAGTGTTACTCTTGCCGCCTACTGTAAGGATTTTCCTGATATCATGTTATGTAAGTGTTTGTTTTAGGTTATTTTGTTTGTTGTATGTTGTTTTATAATTGTATTCATGTGTTTATTCATTGCTTGAGACCACATGCTAGTTTCAATATATGGTAGATATTGTATCAGCTCGCCACTTGTGGGTTAGTAAATTTGTAAGATGGTTTGGGTGTGTCAGAATAGATGGTAGTGATTATATTTGCGTGAGTATAAGCTTGGTTATATATTGAGATCTATGACATCTTATGGTGATAGTTGTGACATTTGAGTAAGTTGGCTTTTTGGGGATGAGAAGTCATAAGGTGGGGAGGATATAAAGACTCGTACCTATGTCAAATTAAAGTTAGCCCCTGAATAGAGCAATAGATATCTATTCGGCAGCGTAGCCTTAGCACGAGCATTTTGAGTTATTATTATTATTATTATTATTATTATTATTATTATTATTATTATTATTATTATTATTATTATTATTATTATTATTTTAATATTTTGAGTCTATTACTATATGTTACTATTATTACAACTATTTATATATTTTGAGTTTACTATTATTATGATGTCATTATTGGGTTTATTATTATTATTATGTTATTATTATAAATATAAGTATTTTAATATATTAAGTAGGAGCATCCCATGGAAGCAGCCATTGTCTCAGCATCCGAGCACTGAGGTTCACCAGGGGGTAGATGGAGAGCGGCGCGGAGGACGTCAGGGGTGATCAAGATGGATTCACCACAGACGTAGAAGATAATGGAGTCAGTGGTGCAGCGGATCCATTGGTAGAACTCCAGAATGTCTTCAATAAGAAGATCAACAGGATTGAAGATTAGGTTCAGGATGTGAGAGGCTTCCAGGAGTGGGCGGAGTTCTAGAAACCATGCCGGAGGATCGGAGATAGCGCGCCAATCAACCAGATGGCCGGGGTTAACGCCAGAAAGAGAAGTTTTGGGTGCCATTTGAAGGAAAGATTGAGAGGAGAAGGAGGCGAGGTCTTGGGGATTGAAGGAGCGACGAGGGTTTTAGGGATTTGGAAAATGTAAAACTCACGCTGCGCAGGAATGCCAGGATATATAAGACTGAGTCCGTGAATGTCAGCGGGTTTAGGGATTAAGCGAGTGGAACAGTGAACCGCTTGACATTCTGATGTCATTAGTCTTGATAGCGGCGTGCCTCCGGATATAGAGATGACGTGGAGACGGCATTACCGGGGAATGATAACAGTTGTTTGCCTTCTTTGGGAAGTTTGTGCATCCCGAGACATGCATTTAATAGACCATCATTATTCCTCTTCAAAAGCACGCGATATATAATAAGACATGGATTATCGCGATTTGAGAGTTCCAAGAGTCCGGAGGAATGAACTGATGATGATTCGGAGTATACGATATCCGAGATAAGATCATCCGGATGAAAAGTGGACTGTGTCCGGAGAAACAGAGTGCGGTAAGAGAGATGTAGATTCATTTGCTGTCATGAAGTCGAAAAGAAGAAAAGTACCACAACACTTCAAATCCGAGACTATTGACAAGATATATCGGTAAAGTTGCAAAGAGAATCTGAACCTGTAGCTTCACAAAAATAAACTAATAGAACAGGAAGCTTTACAGGAAGGAATTAGTACGGATATGAACAAATACTCAATTGAAGAACAACATAATCCGAACTAATGAGTAATAGAACTTAATGCATTGAAAAAGAATGTAATAGACACATACAAACAAAAGAATGATCATTGTTACTGAATCAAAGCATATGTCAGATAATAAACACACAAGTTCATATTGGTCAACATAGCGAAACCTTCCTACTGAACGACGCAGCTAAGATAAATTAAAAATCATATGATTTTCCCAAATTAGGATTCATGAGTGAAACTGGAGAAATGAACACATGTCAAAAGCAAGCAGATGATTATCCGATTAAAATGCATGGTTGACAAAAGAAAAACATCCAAACATGCCACAATTCTGATTCAACAATGCATGTCCATTCAGATCCAGAAGTGAAAGTTTAGAGGAAAGAGCATTCGAGACATAATAGGGGGTCATTACATAAGTAATAAATGAAGCTTTTGCTCCCCCTTAGATCATGTGATCCTCTCAGTGAAAGACTCCCCCTCATATAGACAACCAGGAAAGAGGTCATGAGACATATACGGGGGATATTACTTGGATAATTAATAAAGCATTTTCTCCCCCGTAGATCGTGCGATCCTCTCGGTTGACATTTCCTGCTTAGAGAAAGTTAGCGTTGTCTACCCTTTTAAGAAACTACACTTCAGAAGCTGATCAGACTGCGACTGTATGTACATCCACCAGGCATTCTGAGCTAACCCATTTTATTTCTTCAACTGTACATGTTAATAGAGCAATCTATATGAACCGGCTTTTGTCATGTGGTGATGAGTGGAAATTAAGATCATGAAATACTAAGAAGGTTATTTGTATAAGTTTTAATCATGTTGGCTTAAACGACTTCAGTCGGGAAACGCAAGTATCTTCCCATTATGAAATATGAGATTAAGATCAGAAGCATGATACAAGTTAATCAGTAAGAATGATCAGCATTAAGTTCAGTATATGTCATTTACTGTCAAAAGGAAATACAATGTATGTTCTGAGAAACAATACTGTTGGATAAACTAAATCAGAAGCTATGCAGAAAAGTCAAGCATACCTAATTTAAGAAGTAGTTCAGAGAATCTTGCATTAGGTAGGGATTTTGTAAGTATGTTTGCCAGTTGATCTTCAGTAGCAACATGTTCCAGAGATATGTGCTTTTTAAGAACATGGTCGCGAATGAAGTGATACCTTACCTCGATGTGCTTAGTCTTTGGGTGCATGACAGGATTGTTGCTGATAGCAATGGCATTGGTGTTGTCGCAGTAGAGTGGAATAGACATCATGTTGAAACCATAGTCAGTAAGTTGACTTTGCATCCAGAGAAGCTGAGCGCAGCAACTCCCAGCATCTATATATTCAGCTTTAGCAGTGGAGGTTGATATGGAATTTTGCTTCTTACTGAACCAAGAAATCAGTCTATTTCCAAGAAATTGACACGTACCACTAGTGCTCTTTCTGTCAATACGACACCCGGCG
Source organism: Taxillus chinensis (assembly GCA_023512835.1). Classification (NCBI taxonomy): domain Eukaryota; kingdom Viridiplantae; phylum Streptophyta; class Magnoliopsida; order Santalales; family Loranthaceae; genus Taxillus; species Taxillus chinensis. The sequence goes on along the minus strand of CM042090.1, from coordinate 1,956,354 downwards.
AAGTCAGCATCAGAATATCCGGATAAGGTGAAGTTGGACTCTTTTGGATACCAGAGACCCAAATTCACGGTCCCTTTGAGATACCTTAATATTCGCTTGACGTGAAGCATATGTGACTCTTTGGGATTCGCCTGATATCTTACACAAATGCAAGTTGCAAATATAATGCCTGGGCGACTTGCTGTAAGGTATAGCAAGGATCCTATCATCCCTCTGTACTCAGTCACATTTACTGCTTTGCCTTCCACATCAGGGTCTAACTTGGCACTGACTGGCATAGGAGTCTTGATGGGAGATGAACCTTCCATACCAAACTTCTTGATTAAGTCACGTGTATACTTAGCTTGGTTAATGAAGATCCCTTCCTTCAATTGTTTGACTTCTATTCCAAGGAAGTAGGACAGTTCTCCCATCATACTCATTTCAAACTTGCCAGTCATCAACTTAGCAAACTCCTCACAAAGCTTCGGATTTGATGATTCGAAAATGATATCATCCACATATATATGTGCAATTAGAGTGTGTCCTTTCTCTTTTCGTAAGAACAACGTGGTGTCAATCTTCCCTTTTTGAAAGTTGTGAGCAAGTAAAAACTCTGAGAGTGTGTCGTACTAGGCTCTGGGAGCTTGCTTCAGTCCATACAAGGCTTTTCGTAGTTTGTAAACTAGATGTCCGGCCTTGGGTTCAATAAATCTTGGAGGTTGTTCTACATAAACCTCCTCTTGAAGATCTCCATTCAGAAATGCGCTCTTGGCGTCCATTTGATAAACTATGAAGTTCTCATATGATGCATACGAAAAAAAACATTTTGATTGCCTCAAGTCTTGCTACTGGAGCAAAGGTTTCGTCATAATCTATTCCTTCTTCTTGATGATAACCCTTGGCTACTAGTCGGGCTTTGTTCCGGATTACTATTCCATCCGTATCTAGTTTGTTCCGGAACACCCATTTAACACCTATGACTTGTTGAGACTTCGGTCTTGGTACTAATGTCCACACTTCATTCCTCTTGAATTGATTAAGCTCTTCTTGCATAGCTTCTACCCAGTTCAAATCTTGAAGAGCTTCATCCACCACCTTTGGCTCTACTTGTGATAAAAAACATGAGTAAAGACACATGTTGGAGGTGGCGGCTCTTGTTCTTACACCAATAGTGGGATCACCAATCACCTGATCTTACGGGTGGTTTCTTGTCCACCTGTAGTTCTGCGTATATGATGGTGGATCCTCAATAATTTGAAGTTCACCTAGATTAGGTGGTTCAGGTTCGTCCGCTAGTTGAACTTCTTCCGGGTCAGTTATTTCCGTATTAAAAGGTTCAGAAGAACTCGGTGGTTCTTCGGCACTGTTGCTTTTAGTATTAACTGGTCCAAAAGGACTTGAAGGTACTCCGGAGTTTTGGATATCCGTAAGAGTATGTCCGGAGTTAAATGGAAGTCCACAGTCCGATTCATCCGTAGCATCATCAGTATCATTTCTTCGTACTTCACTGATGCTACGTGATTGGTCAGTGTGAATGATAGGAACATTCATAAACTTTGAATAATCGATGTTGTCATCCTTATCCTGCACATTAGAACTTGAAGAACAAACTTTTAACCAATCTAAGTTAGCTTCATCAAAAGTCACATGGATAGATTCTTCAACTTTAAAAAGTTTTCTATTGAAGATTCGATAAGCTTTACTATGTAGTGAGTATCCGACAAATATCCCATCATCAGATTTTGGTTCAAATTTATTCCGGGGTTCTTTGCCGTTGTTCAGTACGTAGCAAGTACACCCAAAAGCTCGGAAATGTGAAATTGAGGGCTTTCGTACTCTCCACATCTCATAGGGTGTTTTCATGGTAAATTTATTTATTAGAGTTTTGTTCTGAACATAGCAGGCAGTGGACACAGCTTCAGCCCATAGACTGAGAGGAAGCTTTGCCCCTGCTAACATAGATCTGCCAGCCTCGACTAAAGTGTGATTCTTGCACTCAGCTACCCTATTTTGTTGTGGAGTTCTGGGCGCAGAGAAGTTGTGTTGAATGCCCTGTTTAGAACAATATGACCTCATATCTGAAAAATCAAATTCTATACCATGATCACTCCTGATGCATTTAATGCTCAGTCCTTGTGAGTTGCTTATCCAGTTGAAGAGATCTACAAGATGCTCAAATGTTTGATCCTTAGATTTCAGGAACATCACCATGTGTACCTGGTGAAATCATCGATAACCACAAGGGTATATCTCGCACTAGCTAGTGAAGGAACAGAAATGGGACCGCAGAGGTCCATATGAAGAAGTTGTGAGAGAGCAGTTATTGAATTAACTGATTTGCTCTTAAAACTATGTTTGGTCTGTTTGCGAAGTTGACATTCTCGACATAGAGTATCTCTAGAGTATTTATGTTTAGGCAGACCATTAACCAAATCGAGCGATGCTAATTTAGACAGAGTCTTAAAATTTAAATGAGCGCACCGCTTGTGCCATAGCCAACTTTCTTCATCTGATGCTGTAGTGAGGAAGCCTATAGGGTCAGAAGAATTATTTCTTAAGACCACTGAGTATATATCCCCATCTCTTGATCCGGATAACTTAATATCTCCGGATAAGTTTTCCCTAACTGTGCAGGTATTGGACATAAAGGAAACAGTAAATCCTTTGTCACATAAATTACTGACACTTAGCAAATTATGCTTTAAACCTTCGACTAGTGCAACTTTAGTAATTGATACACAGTTGTTGGTTAAAGTGCCATAACTGGCAGTCTTAGCTTTGCTGTTGTCACCATATGACATGGATGGACCTCGTTTGTCATTAACTTCAACAGGTAGAGTCTAATCACCCGTTATATATCCAGAGCATCCACTCGAGAATTCACTTGCTTTAATTGATCTTTGATTTCAAGTGGTCCGGCAATGAGTTCCAGAGATGCTCCTGTAAAACAACAGTTTACACTTTTGGTGCCCAAACTTGTTTCAGGCGGTTAGAAGAAATAGCAGTGGTGTCAATAGTTCCGGATTTAACTTTGTTAGGAATTTTAGCTTTCCAGGATGACTTTATTTTGTTGGATCCAGCTGCTTCTTTTACTTGGGTTTTTGTTGGGAGAGACACTCCTTTGATATTTAGATTTTGATTTGCTCCAAGAACCCTTTTTGATAAACTGAACTTTATTAATAAGAATTTGATTACAAAGCCAATTATCAGATAAGCTCAACATTCATAGTGATAATGACCTATTTCTCTACAGATTGAACAGACACTATGATGCGGAGTGGTAACAGGGGATACAGGTTTCTCAGATTTAACAAATTTTCTACTCTGTTCCCTATGGCCTAATCCTTTGTGATTGGGTGACGCGCTCTTGGCCCTAGATGCGTCATCCTTAGCCTTTCCTTTCTTTCTGGGTGCTACAATTTCGGCTTTAACAGCAACAACCTTCCCTTCATCGTTAGATACGGGTGCTATTGCTTCGGGAACCGCAGTAACAGCCTCGGTTCCACAATCATAGACTGTGGTGCCACCTGAAATGAAACCATCCAACGGTTTAGACGTACTAACAGGGTACAGGTTGGTTAGTTTTGGAATGAAATCCGAAGGACACTCAGTAGTCTGTGTGGAGGTCGATGGTTCGGAGCCTGGGCTAGGTTTGACTCGAATGTTGTCTGGATCAGTTCTAAAAGTAGAGGCTATTTCTCCGGATTTTAGCCATTTACGATTTATTTCCTTTTCCTGTTCTAGTTCATTTTCGAGACGTTTCACAATCACTTTTAGGCTTGTTAGGTTGGTATTTAGCAACTGATTTTCAGCTCTAAGATCATGATACCAAGCCTCTTTACCCCTAAAGTCAGTTATGTCTTTTTCTAGTCTAGCAACAGTAATTTCAAGACGTTTGTTCTGACTTTCCATATCTTTGTACATTTGAGTAATTATTAGTCTCTCATTCTTTTCATGATCACGTTCAATAATAAGAGATTCTAATTTACTCAAAAGCTTAGAGATTGAAGGTACATCGGTATTTGCCATGAGGCAGACGTTCGGCTTAGGAGTTAGCTCATCATCCGAGGATTCCTCCTCTTCTTCCGAGCCACTGACGTACTTGTGACGAATGCCTTCCTCTTGTTCTTGCTGTTGTCTGAGGTGGAGCAGCGGGGAGTAACCTTGTCACTTTTCTTGGCCACTTTAGATTTGGATTTGTAGTCCTTGGCCTAGTGACCGGTTTTCCCACAGTTATAACATTCCTGGGAACTGGACTCCGATCGCTCCTTCCTTCAGAATGACGATGAGGAGCCTCTTCTGAATCCTTTTATGCTTTTCCATAGGAATCACTTAAAGGATTTGACAAGAAGAGCTATTTCCTCTTCACCGTCAGAGTCAAAATTCTCAGACTCTTCAGTATCATCATTCCTCAATATGCTGACCTCGTGAGTCCGCGGCTCTCCATATAGTTCTTCAAGGGGAACATACTGCCAGTTCTTGTCGGATTGCATCTGGAGTTGCTTGGAGTAGTAGTGATCTGACAAGGAGCGAAAAAACTTGTCATTGATTTGAGATTGAGAATAATGCTCATTGACAGTTTTTAGCTCAAGGATGAGCTTGCCGAATCTCCGATAGATGCTCTCAAGATATTCGCCAGGTTTGTGGTTGAAACTCCCAAAGTTCTGTTTGAGAGTACAGATAACATTCTGCATTTGGGACTGACTTCCCTCATAGAGGATTGTCAGTTTATCCCAGCCAGCTTTCGCTGTCGTGCAGCCCTGGACATCTGTGAAAGCTTCGGAGTCCAAAGACGATGTAACATATGCTAGAGCCTTTTCATTAGCACACTGCCAGGCTCTTTCATCATTGGTGAGTTCAGCATCAGTCTTTGGTCTTCTAACTCCATGTTCTCCGATTGTCATCGGAGTGGGTATCTCCTGATGAAGACACGGCCACATGAGATGATCATGGCAAACCATGAACATTCTTATACGAGCTTTCCACTGGGAGAAAAGCTCAGGCGTGAACTTGGGCGGCTTTGTCAGAGTGAAACCAGAACTTCGTGGTTGTGAAGCAACGGCAGCAGCAGGTTGAGGTGGATCGACATTTTCACTGCTGCTACGATTTGGAAGGGGCTCATGTGCACCTCTGGAGTTAAGGCGAGTGTTGAATAGCATATTGCTTTCTACGGCCATTGATGAGAGAGAAAGAGTGGGATCTCTACTTTTAACAGATAGAACTTGCTCTGATACCACTTGTTGGTCCATTGGATCCTAGAGGGGGGTGATTAGGCTCTTATCGAAACTCTTTTCTAACTCTTTGGCACAAAACTTATCTGGTTAAGAGATAGAATCAATGTGGAAGATAACCAGATAGTGGAAGTATTTTGTTTTATTATCAGTACGATAAGTACAACAAAATGGAAGCAGACTAAAGCTTGAAAGCTTTTAGACCTACTTAACAACTCTTTAGCACTCTGTCTACAAGTACACACACACTAGCCTCTATGATCTCAATGAGCTTTGATACATACACAAACTATTACACGCTCACCTCTCGTTCTATAAAATGTACAAGTGTTCCTATTTATAGAGACATCCACAAGAGACAACCTTGGAACTTGTTGTTCTGGACATTGTGCACATTTACTGTCTCTCGAAAATCTCTCTGCCTCAATTGCTGCGGATGTGGTCTTCAAGATCTTGGGTTTGCAACACATAAGAGTCTTTGTAAGTTCCCAAGTGTAATTAAAGTTGTGTCCACATATCCGGATGATCCACGTGTAAGATGCTTTAAGTTTTCAACGAGTTTGTGTTACATTGGGAAGCAGCGAGCTAGTGACTTTGATTACGAAGAGATAAGTTGAAGTAGCGTCTTCTTGAATCCGGTGTAAGGTCCCTTACTCCGTGCTAAACGAAGCTCGGATCCTTACTCCGTAATACTGATTGCTTACTCCGTATCAATTTGGTACTGGAATCCTTATTCTGTGTAAGCACTTCCTTACTCCGTATGAAAGAGAAGGTCGGAGTGCTTACTGTGCATCAGCGCTTCCTTACTCCGCAACTAGTTTTCTTACTCCACATGAGTTAAAGGAATGGATGGCTTACTCCGTATCAGCACATCCTTACTCCGCATGAGTGAGTGGTTCGGATTCCATACTCCGCTTCTAGTTTCCTTACTCCGCAGCTAGTTTCCTTACTCCGTGCGAATAAAGACTCAAGTCCTTATTCCATAGAAGTGCTTCCTTACTCCGCATGTATGGAAGACTTAGATTCCTTACTCCGTATCTTCTTTACTTTAGTTCGGTTGAGTGGAAGACTTAACTTTTTGACTCTGAGATGACTCTCTTACTCCGTGCGACTTTGTAGACTAAGATTCTTACTCCGCATCTTTTTGACTTAGTCCGTTTGAAGTATTAGGTGCGGATTTCTTAGTCCGTAGCTTTTAGGTTCTTAGTCCGCACGAATGATCCTTATTCCGTATGAAGTAAAGACTTGGTTATATACCAAGTGTTTGACGACACTCATTCTCACCTAGATCAGGATTATGTATCTTATCCTTAGCTTTGCTCTCACGAGTGTAGATCCGGATGAATGTCATATCTTCTGCAATGACTTAAGATAAAACAACAAAGGTCTCAAATCAAATTACATAGGATTTTATCAGCATTATCCAAATTCTGGGCTTGATCCAATAGGTACCATTATCATTTCTCATACTATCTGTTCAATTTTGATTGATACTAGTGCTACCCATTCTTTTATTTCATATGCTACGGTGGTTAGATTGGAGTTAGACCAAGAGACAGTTAATCAGTCTCTGATGGTTGCTTCACCTTTGGGTGGCATTGTGATACTTGAGAGTATCTGTCGTGCTTGTTGGGTAACACTTGGGGGTGTTAACCTATTATGTGATTTGTATATTATGGAGTTAGATGATTTTGATGTTATCCTGGGTATGGATTGGTTGATTTCCATGGAGGCCAAGATTGATTGTTTTCGACAGCGTATGACATTTCTCACACGAGAGGGCACGCGAGGTGTGTTTTGATTGTTTTGATGTTATCCCGGATGTGTTTCCTGAAGACTTAGTCAATTTACCACCTATGAGGGAGGTAGAGTTTTTGATTGAGTTGTTGCCGGGAACAGCACCTATTAGGTTGGCGGCCTACCGGATGGCACCGACAGAGCTTAGAGAGCTCAAGAGGCAGATAGATGATTTTCTAGCACAAGGCTTTATCAGGCGGAGTAGCTTACCGTGGGGTGCTCCAGTGTTGTTCGCCAAGAAGGCGGATGGTTCACTTCGGCTATGTATAGACTACTGGAAGTTGAACCAGGTGACTGTGAAGAACAGATATCCATTACCGAGGATCGATGATCTGTTCGATCAGTTTCGAGGTACGAGATGGTTTTCCAAGATAGACTTGAGATCTGGATACCATCAGTTGAGAATTAGGGAGGCAGATATCCCTAAGACCACGTTCAGTTGTCGTTATGGGCATTATGAGTGGCTGGTGATGCCGTTTGGGCTCACAAATGCTCCAACAGTGTTTATGGGATTGATGAACCGGGTGTTTGCTCCATATTTAGATATGTTCGTTGTGGTGTTCATTGATGATATTTTGGTCTATTTAGTGACCAAGAGGGAGCATGAGGAGCATTTGCAGGTTGTGTTGCAGACCTTGCGAGACCACCGGCTGTACGCGAAGTTCACAAAATGTGACTTCTAGTTACAATAGGTGGACTTATTGGGACATGTGATATCTTCAGAGGGTATCTCCGTGGATCCTGCGAAGATCGAAGCAGTTATGTCATGGAAGAGGCCCACGAATGTGTTTGAGGTTCGTAGCTTCCTTGGTTTGGCAGGATATTATCAGAGGTTTGTGGAGGATTTTTCCAGGTTGCCAGCTTCGATGATAAACTTGACCAGGAAGGGAGTTCCTTTTGTTTGGTCCGATACTTGTGAAAGTGCTTTCATAGAGCTGAAGGCACGATTGACTTCAGCACCTATCCTGATTCTTCCACAGGAGGGAGTGCCTTTTGAGATGTATTGTGATGCCTCTAGGGTGGGGCTTGGTTGTGTGTTGATGTAGACTCGGCAGGTGATTGCTTATAGGTCTAGGCAGTTGAGACCACATAAGCAGAAGTATCCCACGCATGATTTGGAGTTGGCTGTGGTGATCTTTACTTTAAAGAGCTGCCAGCATTATCTCCTTGGGGAAAATTTGTGGTATATATAGACGACAAGAGCTTGCAGTATATCTTTTCTCAGTGAGACTTGAACCTTCGGCAGAGGCGGTTGGTGGAGTACTTGCAGCGGTTTCAGTTTGATATGCTGTATACCCTTGGGAAGGGTAATGTGGTGGCAAATGCTCTGAGTAGGAAGAGCAAGGCTGTGGTAGCCCATTGTGCCATTAAAGAATGGGAAATGATGGGTCAGTTGGCAGCGATACAAATGAAGATGGTGGCCAGTGAGGGGCGAGGGACCCTCAGTGTTATTGTCACAGTCCCTGAGTTGCAACTCAGGATTATAGAGGATCAGCTGGGGGACATTGACTGTGAGGTTATCAGGGACAGGATTTAGACAGGGCAGGCATCTTCTGATTGGACTGAGGATACAGAGCATGTACTGCGGTATAAGGGTAGATTGATAGTTCCCACTTCTCTTCAGGAGGAGGTTCTTCAGGAATTTCACCAGTTACGGTTAGTTGTACATCCTGGTGGGACCAAGATGTACCATGCCGTGAGGAGGCAGTATTGGTGGCCAGGCCTGAAGATGGCCGTTGCTGATTATGTGAGGAGGTGTTTGACCTGTCAGTAGGTGAAAGCAGAGCACTTGAGATCAGCTGGTGAGTTGCAGTCATTGCCAGTGCCAGAGTGAAATGGGACCACGTAACCATGAATTTTGTCACTGGACTTCCTCGTTCCAGGGGACACGACACTATATGGGTTATTGTGGACCGATTAACCAAATCAGCACATTTTATCTCGATTCGAGAGACAGACCCAGTGAGGACTTTGGGACAGAGGTATCTTGATGTGATTGTGCGGTTGCATGGAGTCCCATTGTCTATTATTTCTGATCGGGATGCTAGGTTCACCTCTCAGTTTTGGAGACAGTTGTAGCGAGCTTTGGGTACGAGAGTGAACCTGAGTACAGCTTTTCATCCGCAGACAGATGGTCAGTCGAAGCGAACGATTCAGACGCTCGAGGATATGTTGCGTGCCTGTGTCCTAGATTTTGGAGGTTATTGGGAGACTCACCTTCCTTTGATGGAGTTATCTTACAACAACAATTATCAAGCCACGATTGGGATGGCTCCGTATGAGGCACTATATGGGCGGCCTTGTAGATCACCTTTGTGTTGGGCACAGACGGGAGAGACAGCGGTTCTCGGTCCCAATATGGTTCAAGAGACCACGAAGATAGTGCAGCTGATCCGACAGCGTATGCTGACAGCGCAGAGTAGGTAGAAGTCCTACGCAGACCAGAGGCATCGACCTTTGCAGTTTGAGGTGGGTGATCGTGTATTTTTGTGGGTTTCGCCGCGTCGAGGGCATCAGAGGTTTGGACGTGGATCCAAACTCTCCCCTCGTTTTGTGGGACCATTTGAGATTGTTGCCACAGTGGGCGTCGTGGCTTATCGATTAGCTTTGGCACCAGAGTTGGTGCGAGTACATGATGTGTTTCATGTGTCTCAGTTGAGATGATATCACCCAGACCCTTCTCATGTGTTGAACCGAACAATATTGTGCTACAGGAGACTTGGGGTGTTATAGACAATGATAGACTTGGTAGATTCAATAATGGTTCATTTTCATTTTAAGGCAATCAAAAGGTTTAAAGTGCCAACTAGCGGGGGAGATAGTGATGACATATATAGTCTTTTGGAATGGGAGTGAAGAATTCGTTTTCATCAGATAAAATATTTTATTAATTTATCTTTTCAAAATATTAGTAAGTAAATGATTTAGAAGGTGATAAAATAATCCGAGAATTAAAGGCGATTACATTTCTTATGACTTTATAATAGGTTTCGGAAATGGTCTTGGAGGAATACCACAAAAGGAAAGTAAGAATACCCTTTTCCCCTGGATTTGAATTGTGTAACTTGTTAAACAGGCGATGATGTCTTCAAAGTATAGTTGAATATTGACTTTGTGTGTTAAAAATAAAAATAAAAAAACAAAAAAGGAACATGTTGATTGATGTGGTTAATTGTATGATATGTTGTTGAAGTGACTTTGTTGCATGGCATTAGTTGGTTCACTATTGCTATGGATTGTTGGTTAATGCTAGTGAATGGTTGTTTGAAATATTCACTTCCCTTGTTTACTTGTGAATGTGATTGTATCAATTTCCCGTCATTGTATGTTGGTGGTGGTGTTGATTTTATGTTAATTAGGTTACTAGTTAGTGTAATGCGATATGGATTTTTGGTTGATTGGTTGATAATGATTCCCTAACTAAATTGCAATTTTATAATTGCATTGATTTTCCCAATAAATATTGATGGTAGGTTATTGGACCTTGGTTATGCTATGTTTAATTATGGTGGTGAGTTTATCATATTGATTTGAGCGAATAGTGCTTTGATTGAGTCTTGGGTTCCAGTGTTGACCCTTATTGTTTTGGGTTCGATTAGATTGCTTAGTTTTGGTGGTGATGTTGGCACCAGTTTGAATAATTTTACGGTAGTATGTGGTCGGTTGGGTTGTTGTTTGTATGGTGTTGTTTCGTTAATAATTTGTTTGTGATGATTATTTGCCGGGTTAATAAAATTGGTTTATAGTAATGGTTCGATTTTGGGTATTGGGCATGCAGTGGTTGTGCATGGTGAAATTTGTTGATTTAATTGTTTGTTAGATTTTGATAAGTAATCATATCAACAATGATCTGGTTGATAACCCCCTCCCCCTCATTCTGTTGAATGGTTAGTGGATGCGTTGTCAATTCAAGGGGAATGTGAATTGGTGAATAAACTATTGCTTAGTTACAGTTAATGGTATGTCCTTAAGCATTGTGCTGGTTTAAGGTTGACGGACCAAACGTTGCCTTAACAGTACAGATGGTTAATGGATAGGTGGTTTTGTGGATTCTATCATTTCAGTTAGTGACCCTTAACGTTAGGACTGTTAGTTGGTTAGTCTTTCCGAGGATGAAAAGTCCTAAGGAGAGGAGGATATGAGGATTTTCCTAATATCGTGTTATGTGAGGATTCTTCTCAGTGGTGGGAGTAGGTTCACTATGATGTGTATGTTGAAATGATTACCCATAGACATATGGGGGTTTTGTGAGAGCCATGATGTATGGTTGTTGCTATGTGTTGCTTGTGTATAAAATATGGTAAGTTCTGTAAGGATTATGCTAATGAAAATAATTGTGTTCATTAGTAGTGAGTAATATGTTAGATATTGGGTATGCATAGTAATTGTGTGTAGGTGTGTTGTTTATAAGGATGATTTGTTTTTTCGGAGCGAAAAGTTCTAAGGTGGGGAAGATGTAAAGACTCATACATATGCGAGGTTAAAGTTAGCCGCGAATCGAGTTGGGAATATCTATTTAGCAGCGTGACCTTAACGTGAGCGTTTTGAGTTGTTGTTGTTGTTGTTGTTGTTGTTATTATTATTATTATTATTATTATTATTATTATTATTATTATTATTATTATTTTAGTATTTTGAGTTTATTATTATTATTAATGTTATTATTATATATTATTAATATTAATATAATTATTGATGTTATTATTATTATAATTACTAATCCTATTATTATTATTATTATTAGTGTTATTATTAAATTTAATAATAGAAGAAAGTATAAATAGATGTAGAACTAAAAAGCCTACATTCGTTGTGTATGCACGAGCTTGGTGACGGAGGAGCATAAGGTTTGAAACGATCGCGTTTTAGTAATCTCTCGAGACTAGATCCAAGTAAGTGATTTCTAGATTCTTTGTTATTCTATTACATGAGCGCAAACTGTTAGAGAACTTTCACTGTCCCACACGTATCGGCATCTTTTGCGTCTCCGGCTGATATGGAATAAGCAAACTCAACATTTTTTTCCATGATTCAGCACGCCTCCAAATCATCGCTCGAGCCTCGCCTCAAGCAGAGGTTCGAGCATAGACTCAAGCATATCTGCTCGAGTCTCAAGCTCGAGCAGGCGTCGAGCAAGCCCCGAGCAGGCATCGAGTAGGCATCGATCATCTCTTTCACGCTCATATCTACGGGTTTCTGGGTTCCGTCGACTGTAATTTCCGATGAAAACTTCAAACGGCCATAACTTTGCATATAGTGGTCCGATTTAGGCCCATTTTTTTTATTTGTAGGTATTGACAAGAAGTATAGCGCCAAAATCCTATAAGGGATTTTCTGCTCTCGAATTTCCAAAAAAAGCCCTCAATCGCCTCCAAAACCTTATTTTATGCCATATTTCTACCTCCTCCCGTCCAGATTTACGGGTCGAGGCTCCTCCCTCCCTCCCCTGCTCTCTTTCTCTCTATCTCAGATTTGGTGTGCTACACGTTAAGTTATAAGTATTTTTGCTGACATGGCAATTGCTACGTCAGCCGGTTGCACGGCGAGGACGCATCCGCAGTTGTAAATAGGATTTTCTTAAAAATGCCAGCGTCTTGCACAAGACCAACTCCTTCATTCAATACCTCTCTCCTCCATCATTGCCTATTTGTTATTAGTTTAAGTCTTTCCTACATATCTCCCCACAATATTTCCCATAACCCTGTACGACCCAATGCAATAAAGGCATTTTTTGTGGCTAAGTACATGCATGAGTCGTGCATGTCATATATATATATATATATATATATATATATAAAAAAAAAAATATATAAATTGTATATATATAAGTTCTAATTTATTGTATTAAAATTATCAAGATATATAAATTAGATTTAATTTGATTTAGTAGTAAAGTAATATATTAATTGATATCATTCCATTAGTGAGGTCAAAAAAAGAATTATGATATTATAGTTTAATAACATAAATATTGTTAGACTTGATATTGTAGTGCAAATGATATAAAATATTATTCGTAGCTTGGTATTATTAAATTGACATTAAAAATATTATTTATGGATTAATATTATCAATTTAATGATATATATCCTTTGTGGTACGTTATTACTGGTTTGGTGATTCAAATGTTTTGTAGGGTTGTTGTAATAAATAATGACTTGGAAAATTCTGTTTCTTAATTATGTGTGGATTTGGTGGTTAAGTTGGTTGGGTTAACTGTGGGTCCCACATAGAGCTAGCAAGAGGCCACAAATCCCCTATGTAGCTAGTTAAACCAGGTGCCATATGTGGCGGGTTGTTGTTAGTAACACTACAGGTCCCACATATGGCTATCAGATAGTGATTGGAATCCTTGGAGTTAGTTGCCGGAATCCTGTGGATGGTTAGATTGTCGGGTGCGAACACTTAATGAAAGAAATATAATGTGTGTGATGTCATATTTGTGTTTTAATATAAGCTTATTGTGATAAAATAGGACACTACACTGGCACAAGCATACACCGATCATATAAACTTAGGATTTCATGTTATAGGATGGTGAGGAGAAGGAGATCACCTTCCAAATATTTGTGTTCACCCCTACTTTGTTGACATGTTTCAGGTATCGACTCATTCGCTAGAGGCTGGTCCAAAGTTAATTGTTATTTTTTCACATTTTTGTCATAACTTGGCTTAAGGATTTTGTAGACATAATTGGTCTTTATTATTTGAATATCCGAACGAGGGTCCGTGAAAGTTGTATTGGATTTATAGTATGATCCTATTATTAATAAGTTATTTTTCTTAACTTCATACCATGTGGAAATGTATAGGAATACCCCTGATGTTTTATTGTATAGGTATATCTCGAACAACATCCGCTGTGTAGTCCATGTCAATGCTAGTCACCAACCCCTTAACCCTTTGGGTGCGGGCATAGGGAAATCACACTCTTAGTTCCGGTCCTTCCGGGATTTAGGGGTGTGACAAGTTGGTATTAGAGCTAGGGACTGGGTTGGTGTGTCATAGTCCCACGGGGATGTGGGCCTCCTAAGGGGGGTAGATTGTGGAGTCTGGGGACTTTGTAAGTCCCATATCAGCTGGAGAGGAGAACGAAGCGTGCCTCTTAAGAGGGCGTGAAGACCTCTCCTGATACAGGGCTTTTTGGGGTGCCTGTGTGGCACTGCCAAGAACAAAATCGGGGATTGGGCTTGGGCCCTGAACTGGACAATATCGTACTACGGGGGACTTGGGCTATTACATGGATATACAACCAGTTGATATTGAGCGATGTGGTGTTCTTAGCACTATAATTGCCATCTCAGAGCTATAATAGCATATTGTTGAACCCCATTTTGATCGGGTTAGATCACAACTGTACTCAGTGAGGAAACCCTAAAATTGAGGACTTCTCTAACAAGATCTCAATTGTTTCCACAGCTTTTTGGGTTATTATTATTGTCAATAGTCCACGTTTAGCAAGAGAACAGTAGGACAGACTGTATACTTGTACTTAGTTGGACAACTCTGTAGAGTGATCTCTTAGAGTGAGTTCGTAGAGGAAGGCTAATTATGTACTGGGTTCATTAGTATAATTTTCCTAAGTATCTCGAAGACTCAAAGATCCGCAGATTTGAAGACCCAAAACATTAATGCTTAAGTGTTCAGTCAGGTGACGAGTAGCCATCTCGAAGAGTCGAAGACTTGAAGATTAGTAGACCCGAAGCCTCGTTGTTTCATTACACAAATAGGTAAAAAGTATCAGTCTCAAAGGGCCAAAGTTTGAAGAATTGAAGGCTCGGAGATCCAATGACACAAATCGATTGAGGATTGATCTTCGTTAGTTGCTAGCTCTAAACTAGAGACTTGGAAACTCGAAGACTTGAAGCCTTGCAGACCTGAAGATCAGAGCATCGCTAGCTTTAAAATGGAAGACAGGCAATTACTAACTCTAATGTGGAGACACTGACTCGAAGATCCAAAGGATCTGACTTGAAGATTATATAGTGTATCTATAAAGTATATCTTCGAGGCTACAAAGTAGTCATCTTTGAGGCAATAGCTAATTGAAGATCAAAATGACAAGAAGGATACTGTCTTTATAAGTTATTCTGATGATATATTTGGAGTATTTAAAGTATCAAGATGAACACATGGCAGTTATCTGAGGCTAAAGCAATATGACTCAAAGGTGGAGATAAGAGATGGAATTTTACTAAACCTAACTTATGGATTTGCACAAGGGCCATTATATAAAAGGAAGAAATGTATCTCACTTGTAATTAGTGTAAGAAGTATCATCACCAATATACACAAAGTATCAAATACAAAAGGCCCAAAATAGAGAGAAGTTTGATTATCAAAGAGAAAAAGTTTGAGAGACAGATTTACAATGAGTTCATCAAGCCTCATTCTTTTGAATTCATCGAACAGAAAGTGACTTGTCAAAGGAGTGATTAAAGGTCAAGAGGTGCAGTTTGTTGTGTATGCAAGAAAATATTACACCAGACAGATCATCACAGTGAGTCAGTTCTGAAGTACTATTTTTGTATTTGCATTTAGAAGAAGAAGAGAGTTAATCATGTTGTAACAAGACCAAAACCCTATTATATTAAAAATATAGTGGATTGGACTTGGTATAGGTATATCCTCACCACCGTGGAGTATATCATGTTGATCAAACCATGTATATAGTGTATCTTTGTCTTTTAATTCTTTACATATCTACTGCAAATGTGATTCTACACACGACAATAAGAAGCCACCCAAGTGACAAACACATCTAAGATAATCTCTCACATGAGTAACTTGTTTTTTGTTAAAAATTTATAAAACTAAAAGAATTAGTTTTAAGTATATAGATTCACCCCCCCCCCCCCCCCTCTCTGTATACATTTGAGTAACTTGTAAGAACCTTGTTGGGATCTTGGAAATATCAACCTCAAAATGCCTCAAGGTTAACACCATATAATAGAGGACGAAATTCAAAGACAAACGTACTTGACCGCATTGGATTCTAAGCAAGAATGGAAAAGTTATGGCCAAGTCAAACTTTGTTAAAAATTGGAGAAATCACAAGTGGCTCCCTAACATCATCATCAGGTTTTTAAATGTCCTTAGTGGCTTTTTTGAAAAAACTAATGAGGAGCTTCTTATGATGTTATCATAAGCTTCTTGTGATGTCATGATTGGGTCTTTAATGTCCTCACCGATATTTTTGAAGGAAAAGCTCATGAGAAAGTTCTTGTGATGTCATCATCGGGTTCGAATGTCATCAGAGGCTTTTTTTGAAAGAAAAGATCATAATTAGGTTTATGACATCATTATCCAATAAGTGATATCATCATGAGGTTTTCCAAGTTCCTCAATGCCTCCCAGGAAAGGTCATCAGGTTTGTGACATCGTCATCAAATAAGTGTCGTCATCATGAGGTTTTTTGAGCTCCTTAGCATCTCCCAAGGAAAAGTCATCAGGTTTATGATATCATCATCAGATAAAGTGGCATCATCATAAGGTTTTCCAAGAGATCATTAGCACTTCCCTGGGAAAGGTCATCAACAGCTTCTGATGACATCAACAGCAGCTTAGTGACATCATCATAAGGCTTTTTTAGACAGAAAGGTCATGAGGTGCTTCTTGTGAGATCATCGACTTAGTGATATCAATATGAGGTTTTTTCGAGAGATCATTAGTGCCTTCCTAGGAAAGCTCATTAGCAGCTTGTTGACATTATCAAAATGATGAAAGGGCGATGTTTAGCACTAATTTTTTGTCGTTGAAGCCACCAGCAATGCTGCATATATCATTAGCAGCTCTTGTGATGTCATTATAATGATGAAACAACATTGTTCAACTTGTTCAAGGCAAATCTTTGGGTCTTCAAGGCACCCTCGACCTTCAACTTATTGACCTATGACAGTTCGACCTAGTATCTTCAAGTCTTATGCCAATAACCCCGAAACGATGCTATTTCACTATCCTTTTAATCCAAAATGTGTCAGACACGTGAATACCTTCCCAAAATACCTGATTTTACGGGTGGTGTGCCAGTAAGCTCTAGAAATCAGGAAAAAAATGGCAAATCTTATCTTGGAATTCAATCTATTCCTTAAAAGCATCTAAATACAACGAAAATATCAATCAATTTATTTGATTAATTTAAACTGGCCAATATTAAAAAGTAAATATTCCTAATTGATATCAGATTTCAATGTAATCTCAATAATATGAGCAACCTTATTCCCCTTAGCCATGTAGACTTATTTTATTTTAGACTTGAGGCGCTCCTCATGTTTTACTTTAGACTTGAAGCACTCTCTCTGAGGCTTAGGCTTCGCAGTCTTCTAAGATGCAGATTCTTTCCTTATTTCTTGAACCTTCATAGTGCTTTTCTTCTTATTTTGCTGGGGAATAAGTACACTTCTTGCACTATGATATTCACTGCCACACTTATCACAAACTTCCAAATCAACAAGAATAACAAATTTGTTATTCATGGAAATGGGCTTTGGTTTCCACCAGCATGACTTATTATCATGTCCCTACTTCTGACAGTAGTTGCAGAAACTTCTGGTTGGTTTCTTTCTTTCATTCTTGTATAAGTTCCATTGAAATGTCTTTATTTCAGTTCTGGATCCTTGTAACTATGAAGTCTAAGGACTTTGCAAGTCTCATATCGGTTGGGGAAGAGAACGAGGCGTGCCTCATAAGAGGGCATGGATACCTCTCCTGGCAGGAGGCCTTTTGGGGTGCCTATGTGGCACTGCAAAGAACAAAACTAGGGATTGGGCTTGGGCCCTGAACCGGACAATTCGTGCTATAGGGGACTGGGTTAATGTGTCATAGTCCCATGGAGACGTGGGCCTCCTAAGGGGGGTGGATTGTGAAATCTGAGGACTTTGCAAGTTCCACATTGGTTGGGGAGGAGAACGAAGCGTGCTTTATAAAAGGGCGTGGATACCTCTCCTAGCACGAGGCCTTTTGGGGTGCCTGAGTGGCACTGCCAAGAACAAAACTGGGGATTGGGCTTAGGCCCCGAACCGGACAATATCGTGCTACGGGAAACTTGGGCTATTACAGTATCGGATACCTCCACCAATAGAATCTGGCCATATGACCCCGTACCGCACATTAGTAGCGGTAACCCCGAAACCTGGTTCTGTTAAACTTCCGACCATTTGGAGTCTTCTTCATCACAACCTTAGCCTTGATGGTTGTTTTCACAGGTTTACTTCCTTTTTTATTGAGGGGCACCCGCACACTTGTGAAAATGACATTTGCATTAGATTTCTTCACATTCTTAGAATGATCAGATTTCTGAACACATTTATTCACTCCCATGTTTTTGGAATCTTTTGTCTCTCCATTTTCTCATCATTCACACCACCCTTGTGACACTTTGAGCTTTCTGGTAGCTCTGGGCCACGATAGTGGCATTCTTGTGCTTGTTATGTACACCAACTGGAATGTTAACCTTCCTCACCGCATGTGAGTCATGATCTCCTTCCTAGCCACCTGTAGTGTTTGCTAGGTCTTCTGAGCCACTTGTGGTGTTGCGAGAGATGTGATCTGGAAGCTTTCAGAGGTTGAAGCTTGAGTGGCCTCGTTTTTAGAGATCTTCTATTGAAGGCTCACTGGTTGTTTTTCAAGCAGTTGAATTGTGGTGTCTCTGGTGGTGAGTTATGTGGTAATGTCATTACATATCTTAATTTACTCCTCTAGCTTAAGCTTTAGCTTAAAAATTTCCTCACAGAACTTCTTTGACTCCTCCAGCACCTTATCGTTCTCTCCTCTGACTTCTCCAAGCTCTCCCTAGGCTTGCTTGAGCTCTCCCTTAAGCTGTTTGATCCTGCTTCTTCTTTTGCAGATCTCCTCTGTTGTAAGCTCGAGTTCCTCTTCCAAATCTACTTCTTCTATTGCCTCTTCCTCCTCTAAGGCAATGTTGTCATTGTCTACCTTAATCTTAGCAACAAAGGCATAATCTGATGAGCATTCATCCTCATGTAATTCTTGTGTGAGCCTTTCTACTTCTGTGGAGCTGTTGGTCTCCTTGTCGAAATGCTTATTCTGGATGATGGCTTCTTCCACTTTGTATCCCCGGCATCTGACGGTTCATCATTCGAATCATCAGCTTTTACCTTGCACTGTGATGCAAAATACCCCCGCTTTCCACATTTAAAGCATCTAAGAGAAAGTCCTTCTTTTCCTTTTCTTCCAACTTGCTTTCCCACTCCACCTTATCTAAACTTTATGGTGAAGTAGGCTACCACCTCATCTTCACCATCGTCACTGTCACTGTCCTCTTGATCTTCTGAGGACTCAGCTTCCTTCTTTATTTTTAATTTTTTCATAGCCTTAAAGGCTACTTCCTTTACCTCCTTTGCTGTAGGCGTGGATGTTGATGTTGATGACTCTTTATAGGAGTGCAACTTCATTTCAAATGCAGTCAGACTGCACTACAGCTCCTATAATATCATTGTCTCTAGGTCCAGTTGTTTTTCAGAACTTCTACCCTTAGAATGAATCTTTTGGGTAGAATTCTCAGCACCTTTTTTACAATTGCAAAGTTCTTGTTATTCTTGCCATGACTACTCATGTCATTGATAATCTCAGTTAGCCATATAAAGAACTCATGTATACTCTCATGCTCCTCCATTTTGAGAGCTTCATGTTTCTGAGTATATAATTGTAGCCTGGTTTCTTTTAGTCTGTCATCTCCTTGATAGAAACTTTCATCCCATAAATCCTTTACTACTCTATAGTTCATAACCTTTGCATATTCAGAGTCTATAAATGCTTATGTGATAACACTTAAGGCTCTGCCATTTAGCTCATAGGTTCTTCTCTCAGCTTCTGTGGGTTCTCTAGTGTCAACATGTTCTATATATCCATCTCTTATTACCCGCTCAACATCCATACCCATGGACATAAACACTGTCTCCATTCTGGCTCTCCACATCTTATAATTTGTGTCATCAAAAATAGGCACTCTTTTTGCTTAGTTGGAGCTGGTGTTTGGTTTGCTGATAAGAATCTCCATATATATATATATATATATATATATATATATATGAATTCTTGCATGGTCACTAAGCTGTTAAGCTACAGATCTCAGCAACACAAATATATCTATCTGTGAGATCACTTCTCTACAGAGTGATAGATCTGTCTCCAGTGAGAACTTGACTAATTGATATTCCCAAGATCCAAACAAGATCATATTGGTATATGTGTGCGTATACAGAGAGGGGAGTACTGAATATGTATACTTAAAACTAATTTATTAGTTTTAAGGAGTAGTTTACTTATTAGAGATATTCTTACAGATATGGTTGTTATTTGGGTAGTATTTTAGTATCTTGTGCAAGATCAAGTTAACAGAAGGTGTGTATGGGAAATAAAATACAAAGACATACGATATATCTGGTTCAATCAATGTGATCTACTCTGCGCTGGTGAGGGTGTACCTACACCGAGTCTAATCCACAATATGCTTTTAATACAGTAGGGTCTTGCCCTTGTTACAAAAGGATTAACTCTCTTCTCTTTTGAATGCAAATACAGAAACAATATTACTTTAGTACTCACTCACTATGATGAACTGTCTAGCGTAACCTGCTCATGCGTGTTCAATTGTTTGCACTTCTTGACCTTCAACCACTCCTTTGCCAAACTCACTATCTGTTCATTGAATGTATGAGGAATGAAGCCAAATGAACTCAGTGTTATCTTGCTCTCAATCTTTTTCTCTCTGTGTATGCAGTATAAACTACTTTGCATCTCTTGTATCTCTCTAGATACTTTACATGTATTCAGAATGTATTCTAACACACTCTTGAAATATAGCATATGTTTTTCTTTTATAGGACAGTCATTGCATGAAACCCTTATGCTAAGGTGGATATGTTCCACCTTCTAATCTCCATCATTGAAACATATTATTCTATCCTCAGATAACGTCCACGTATTTAGTCAGATATTTACAGATACGTTGTCCGAATAATTTACTTAAATGGCGACCATAATTGCATTTCAATCCTTCGATTAGCCATAGCCTCGAAGATGACTGTCTTGTAGCTTTGTTGATGCTTCGCGTAGTACACATGCTTCTATCTTCGAGTCTACACCTTTGAACCTTAGAGTCAGAACCTTCATACCTTTGAGTCAGATCAACTCCAATTTAGAACCGATTATCACTTTGATCTTCGGGTTAAGCCTTCGAATCTCCGAGTCTCCAATTTTGAGCTAGCGACAATCATATTCTAACTTGGCTAATCATTGGTTCATATCAATGGGTCTCCAAATCTTTGCCCCTTTGAGCTTCAACTTTGTGACACTAACACTCTACACCTAATGGGTCTTCGATTCTATAAGTCTTTGAGTCTCCAAGACACTGCTCTTTACCCAACTGAACTTTGGGTCTTCAAATCTTCGACCTTGAGAATCTTCGAGTCTACGGATGATCTTCGACCCTGTGAGTCAGCGGTTCTTCGAGTTTAAGGATCTTCGACTTTACAAATCTTTGACCCAAGTATGGCATGTTGTTGCCCGCTTCCATAGGCTATTGACAACAATGACAACCCAAAAAGACTGTGGGAACAACAAGAAGAGAAGCAGGAATTCTATTCTCTAATCTATTTCTTATAGGAAACTCTCAACTCTCAAAAGGGATCATCAAGGGGAAATGAACCTAGACATCTATTTCAAAATTTTTAGGTTTCATTTATTTTCATTGTATTTGAAATGTTAAAATCCATTTTCTTTGGCATTTTAAAATAAGGCTGCTTCTTTCTTTCTTTCTCTTTTTATCTTTTTGGAGAAAAATCAACTTAAAGGCTTAAGTGGTCGTGGGGTTAAGCCCTAGATGCTCATATCCTAACTACTCAGGCCAACATTGATTGTGGCGGAACTTATTATTTTGATTTATTCAAAACCTATTTATTCTTTTTTCTAAAAAAAACTCTTTGCCACTTGGCCTAGATTCCACCTTTTTTTTCTAAAATTAGAATGTTCTCTGTTATTTATTTTAAAATCCTTCTTTTCCTTTCTAATGCTTAGATCCCAATTCTTATTTTCTTTAATTAAAATGTTATTTTTTAAAATGGAGTAATATAGACACATGGGCCTAGATCTCTGATGGGTGCTAAATTCACCTAGTAACCGCAATAGGACGGTGTAGCGGTAGCTAGCCACGAAGTGCGGGTCGATCCCACAGGGATAGGATAGAAATCCTCAAGAACAGGCCGAACCAATTGTCTAAGCGATCAGGGGATTGTTTTGAATAATTAAAATGATAAATTAATTAAACGATACAATTAAGATAAATATTGCAGGGATAAAAACACCTAGGGAATTGGTTTTCACCGCTACCCAATCATTTGTTCCAATTTTAAAATTAATTTAGCATACAATTTCCATAGCTTCGAGGGTGAACGATCCTAAATTGACCGTTAGCCGCTTTTGCGTGATTAACGGTGTGCCGAAACCTTGCAACGGCCTACTCTCGTGGCACATTGAGACAAGGTTTGACCCTTTAAAGGTCTGTGATGTTCAAGGGTCCCCTTAGGTAGGCAAACTACTTTCGTGGATTTGTGCCTAAGTCTTAATCCTAGAGTTCAGATAATCAAACGTCACCTTTCGGTCCTTATTCCAATTTCTAATAGTTTGTAAAAATGCGGGCCTCACATTCAACAAACAAACATGATAATGCTAGGATGAAATCAGGCAATGGAAATTTTTTTGTCAAAATTACATTAACAATTCATGGAATAAATAATTGGGATTGGGCTATTCCCAATCCCTAAGCGTAAGAGACTACTCGCTCATGATGAAAGAAATAACAAATATGAAATTAAATATGTTCTTACAAATGAATTGAGAAATTGAGAAGGGGAAGAATCACTTTCTCTCTCTGTCACAAAGTATGAACCCTCCAATCTTCAATCTTCAATCTTCAATAACCTTCAAGGATGAACAGTCTGAATAGTCTAGGATCACCCTGTAATGGTGGATGGATTAAGAGATTTTTCTTCAATTTTCTTCCTCTCCCTTTCTCCAATGGCTTCCTCCATATATAAAAACGTCATTGCCACTCCAAAAATGGAAGAAAGATAATTCCACACGTTTTGGTTGACTGCTTTAGGGAAATGTAAGATTTCCAGCAGAGATGTAAATGACAAAAAGGGGCAAGGTTCGACGTCTATCGTGGCAAAGGAAAAGGCCTGTTGCGATGAAAAATGCATTTCTTCTACGCCGCAACGAAGGCAAAAAGACCTGTCGCGATGGTTACCTTTATGCAAGACCATCTTAGGCTCTAACTCTCCCGATTCTTCTCTGTTTGCTGCAAAATTTACTTAAAACACAACACAATTCTACAAAACACTAAAACATGGCAAACGACATAATTTAACACTTCTTTATAATTAAAACACACAAAACACTATGAAAATGACTATAAATAGGGGAAAATAACTATAAAATCTCTATATAAATTCTGTTTATCAATCTCATACTCTTTTCTTTCTAAAATTAAAAGGGCCTTTATTATAATTTGTTTAAAATCTCTTTTTTACCTCCTTTTTTAATGGCTTATATATATATATAAAATTCTCATTTTCCTTAAAATATAAAAATATAAAAAAATGAATTTTTAACTAAAACAAGCAAACATATATAGATTAAAACTAGGTACCAACTATGGGCATTATAGGGGTGCAAAAGTTCTTCTTCCTTTTCCACACGTCATTGACTCCCAAACCTAAATCTTTGAAATCATACACTTCTTTTTTTAGGTTCCCAATCACACCTCTAAGTTATTTGGTGATGACTCTGTATTTTCTTTTCCTTTGTAGTTTGTGTGAGCTCTGTGCAAGGATGATTCAATGACCAATTCATGAACCAACATGAGTCCTTTCCAAGCTAGTTTCGAACCCGATCAAAATCGGTTAATGACACATATCATAGCATAATAGTTGGGGCATCTAGATTATGAGGTCATTCAAGATAGAATTGGTAATGTAGAGTTGTTGTTTAATTAGGTTGAGGATTCCAATTAGATACTAAGGTTTCGGGGTCGACTGATTACTACTTTGTGTCTTTGGGAATAGGTTTTAAGGGAATTTTGTCATTCCCAACTAGCTTTTCATCCTAGTGGGACTAAGATATATCAGGCCTCAAGGAAATAATTTTAGTGGTTGAGCCTAAAGAGGTCCATTACAGACATTATTCAACAGTGTTTAATCTGTTAGTAGGTCAAGATGGAGCTTCTATGATTATTTGGGGAGTTACAACCATTACCAATATCTGAGTAAAAATGGGACCACATAACTATGGATTTTTTCATTGTTCTATCCATTTTTAAAATTCATGACTCTATCTCAGTTATTATGGATAGACTTATGAAGTTTGCTCACTTCCTACCGATTCAAAAGATTAACCTAGTGCAAACCTTGGGACAGCACTATGTGGAGGAGATAATATGTTTGCAAGGTGTGCTATTGTCGATAGTTTCTAATCATGATGTACATTTTACTTCTCAATTTTGGCAACAGCTTTAATAAGCTTTGGGTACCTGGGTGAGCTTGAGTACGAGTTATCTCCGACAAAATGCGTAACTTGAACACATGATATTGATTTTAGAGGATATGTTTTGAGTCTATGTACTTGATTTTAGTGGTCATTGGGAAGATCACCTTCTGTTGGTGGAGTTTCACATAATAATCGTTACCATGCCACAATTGGGATGTCTCCCTTTAATGCACTTTTTGGACATCTATATTGGATACCATTATGTGGGGCATATGTTGGAGAAATAGTTATACTTGGCCTAAAACTGGTACAAGAGACTACTAATGGCACAAAGTCATCAGAAATCATATGTAGATCGGAGACGTCATTCGTTAAGATATGAGGTGGGGGGCTAGATGTTTTGGATGACGGGGACATAGAATGTTTGGTCGAGAGTCCAAACTCTCCCCATGCTTTTGTTGGGTCATTTGAGATCGTCATTATAGTAAATTTGGTTGATTATAAGTCAACATTACCACTAAAGTTGTCTTGAGTCCATGATGTGTTTCATGTTTCACTATTGCAATGGTATTATCCTGATCATATCCATGTACTCAACTAGCATGAGATTGATTTAGTTGATGATGGATTAGTAGTAGAGGCACCGGTGTAGATTCTTGACAAATAGCCAAAGGTTTTATGAGGGAGACCAATTCCTATAGTTCTTAGTTTATGGTGAAATCATGGTTTAGAGGAATAGAGTTGGGAAAGGGAAAGCCAAATGCGTGCCCTTCACCCATAGCTGTTCGAGGATATCCAGTCCTAAAGTGGGGAGGAAGGGTGTATGACAACTCTCTATCTTTATTTGTTTTAGTGTTTGCTTATTAATGGTTGTTTGCTGGTCTTCTATTAAATTCAAATGTTATTTATATATGCATGTTGATATATATTTGCTGCTGTTTGGTTGAGTTTTGTTATTTGTAGTTGGTTAGCTATTCTTTGGGTGAGTTGACCATTATTCATTGGTGTGTTTGTTGCTTTTTGAGGATAAAAAGTCTTAAGGTGGAGAGAATGTAAAGTATTATACCTAAGTTAGGTCATTAATGTTATTCCTAATATCTTATTAGTGATATGGCTAGAATTTTGAGTGTTTTGATTGTAATTAGGCCCAATTTAGATATTAGGGTCATAGAGGGGTATTTTAGTAATTTAGGTGTCATTTTGAGGTTTAATGGATTAAATATAAATTTTGGATAACTTTATTAAGAATTTTGATTTAGTTAATACTTAGTTTTAATTTGATAAATCTAAATAGGGATATAAAAATATAATGGATTTGTAATGTCCCACATCGGATGGGGAGGAGAACGAAGCAGGCTACTTAGGTGGTTGTGGATACCTCTCCTGGCATGAGGCCTTTTAGGGTGTCAGTGGGCACTGCTAAGAACAAAACCGTGAGGGGGCCCAGCTAGTGAGCCGATGAGTGACCCAAAGTGCACAATATTGTGCTACAGGTGGGGTGGGCTGTTACAGGATTTATATAAAGAACAAGGGTTGCATTAGGACTTTGTCATGTTATAAGTTGTCACATTTTTGGTTAGGCACTTAAGGCTTTTGGGAGAAGTAGCATGTATGGTTCTAGAAGAGGAGAAGCTTCTTAGTGATTCAAAGTTTTTTTAGTGATTCAAGCTTTCAAATTCGAGGTGGGTGCTACTGACTCTCTTTTCCTTCCCCCTTTCTATCACGATAGGTATTTAGGGTTAAAACCCAAAACCCAAGTTCTTATTGGATTAATATTGGGATGAATAATCATAGGTTATATCTCAATTATTGGTTCTTTGATCTCTTGAGACTTGTACTATCATGTTTATGTGGATGAATTTCATTAGAAATCGTTTTGGGGTTGATAATTTAAGCCTCCATAGGTTATTATTGCTAAAACTATGAACCAGTTTTCATGAGTTTGTTATAAGGTTAATTTTGGTTTTTCTTTTGTTGATTTCATTATTATACCCATAATAAATTTTCTATAGTTGTTGTTGCATGTAGTGGCCTTTTTAAGCATGAAACTTTATAGGAATATGTTCTTTACTGCAACCAGTAGTCGTTGGACGCATAGGGTAGGAAACATAACCAACACAGCACATTGAGCAGTTGTCTTGGCTCAGCACAGAGCATGGATAGAGTGTGCATGAAGCAAGTCACTCCATGTAGTCATTGGGTGATTATCGTGCATAAAGTGTGCATGAAGAATCCTCTTTTGTGTAGTCTCTCAGTGCAACCTATTTTGTGGTTTGTTTGTCGGTTTTGCCTTACTAGTGATGTTAACCCTCCATTGATGCTTTTATTTAGCCTATAGCTCTTGTTGGTGGACTTGATAAGGAGATATAGTCTCTATTTGGTAGTATTATGTTTTAGATAGTAATTTCAAGTGTTTAATAGGAAGAGTTATCAGTTAACCTATTATGATTATTGATTGAATGTTATGTTTGTTGTATGCTATTATGTTTGATGAGTCACAATTGTTGAGCCAAAAATATAGGAGATTGAGTCTTATTGAAAGTACATGTCGAGTCTTGTTGATAGCACGGGGTGAGAACCCTGCTAATCATACAGACTGAGTCATGTTGATTATACAGGCTTGATCCTCCTGATAGAAGTTTGATTGTAATTCGTTGATTTGTTAGTTAATGGTTAACTCTCTAGTTTATATGTTGATTCTATTAGTGGTTAATTCGTTAGCATTGATTATATTAGTTGGTTCTTACATTTTGATTTATTAGTGTGATATTGTTGTTTTGGCGTGACAATACACTGGCTCCTACACATTCAGAGCTAAGAGGTTTGTTGCTGGTAGTGTGGTAACAAGTGACAGTTTAGCTACTAGGCTTTTAGATTATCTTACCTTGTGGATTTATGTTCCAGGTGTTGATTGGAATTAGCTACAAAAACATGAGATTAGACCTGGACTAGTGTTAAAGCATTGGAAGTATATTAGACTTGTGTGTTTTGAGACTTTGTTTCTGTAATTGAATATGTTTTTCTTTCCAGGCAAGGACTTGTAAGTTGTACTAGATTTTATTTGATTAATGCATAGAGCGATGAATGTTTAATTGATTTTATTTCCTATTGCATCTTGAATGTGTAATCTAGAAAATACACTTGTACCCCTGTTGTACGTTTGCATACATAGTTTTGGGCAATACCTCACAGTACGGTCCTTTAAGGTACTTGTGATCAACCTCTTGACCCTCCGAGTGTGAACATGAGATAGTTACGCCCTTAGTTCCTGCTCTTTGAAATCGGGTTGGGGGTGAGGGGAGGAGTGTAGACCTAGGGATAACACTCTAGAACTATGTGATTTTAGTATAAATTAAAGTTGTGGTTACCCTAGGGCTTGATCTATCTAGAGGCCCTAAACAATTGTTGAGATTTTAAGTGTTATTTTGTGATATTCCCAAGATCCAATCTAGATCATCAGGTTATATGTGTGTGTATATAGAGAAGGGGGTGAATCTATATACTTAAAACTATTTCCTTTAGTTTTAAGAGTATTATAATACTTAGAGGTATTCTACAGATGTAGTTCTTGTTTTGGGTGGTATATCAATGTCTTATGTAATATCAGATTAACAGCAGGTATG
This sequence comes from Taxillus chinensis, assembly GCA_023512835.1. Lineage (NCBI taxonomy): Eukaryota > Viridiplantae > Streptophyta > Magnoliopsida > Santalales > Loranthaceae > Taxillus > Taxillus chinensis. The sequence continues at coordinate 1,928,216 of CM042090.1, read as the reverse complement.
TACAGGAAGTAAAAAGCAAAGACACACGATTTACGTGGTTCAATCAATGTGATCTACTCCACGGTGGTGAGGGTGTACCTACATCAAATCTAATCCATTATATGCTTTTAACACAGTAGGGTCTGGCCTTTATTAAAACAGGATCAACTCTCTTTGCTTATAAATGCAAATACAAAAATAGGATTACTCCAGTACTCACTCACTGTGAAGAACTGTCTAACATAATCTGCTCCTGCATATTCAGTCGTTCGCACTGCTCGACCTTCAACCACTCCTTTCCCAAACTTCAATATGTTCGTTGAATGTATGAGGAAGAAGAACAGATTAACACACTGTTATTTTGCTTATAATCTTCCTCTCTCTCTCCAAGTATGCTGTACGAACTACTCTGCATCATTCTTGTATCACTTCAGATACTTTGCTTGTGTTCTATAATATTCAGACGTTGTGTAACAGCCTAGCCCACCCATAGCCCGATATTGTCACCTCTGGGCCTCACCCGCACGGTTTTGTTTTTGGTAGGCCCTCGGCCCCCAAAAGGCCTTGTGCTAGGAGAGGTTTCCACAGGCACCTAAGTAGCCTACTTCGTTCTTCTCTCCAGCTGATGTGGGACATTACACGCTGCTATGAAATAAGGCATATTCCTTGCTTTTATAAGTCGGCCGCAGTAAGAAACCCTTCTGCTAGGGTTAAGCATGTTTCACCTTTTGATCTTCATCATTGAAACATGTTAAGCCAGCATCAAATGACATTCACGTGTTTTGTAGTACTTAGCATGCGCAAAGATGTTGTTCGAGCGGTAACTTATTGAAATGCCATCCTTCAGTGCATTTCGTTCCTTCGACTAGCCATAACCTCGTAGATGCATATGTGCCTCATAGCTTCACTGTTACTTCATAAGCTACCTCCGAGTCTTCACCTAGGAATCTTTGAGTCTGAGTCTTCGAGCCTTGGGAATTGATCTTCCATTTTTTCTGCTCTTCTGGCTTCGAAGCTAGGTTAGAACCAATGCTCAACTGACGTCTCACTCTATGAGTCTTCAAATCTTCAAATCTCTAGTTTTGAGCCAGCAACAACCACATTCTACCTTAGCTAATCATCTGTTCACATCAACGGGTCTCGGTAATAAGTCTTCCAATCTTCGATCCTGCGAGCTTCGACTCTGTGACACTGCCACTCTGCAACGAATGGGTCTTCGAACCTGCAAGTCTTCGAGTCTTTGAGATGCTGCTCTACACTTGTCTGCACTTTGGGTCTTCAAATCTTCAACCCTGTGGATCTATGAGTCTACGACCCTATGTTCCTTCAGTGGTGCTTTGAGTCTGATGGCCTGATGATCTTTGACTCTGCAGATCTTCAAGTCATCTTTGAGTCATTTGATCTTTGACCTTGTGCGTCTATGAGTCTTCGAGTCTCTGGATCTTCGACTCTGTCAATACATGATAGACTCCCTCTATGAGCTCACTCTAAGAGATCACTCTACGAAGTTATCCATGTAAGGACCCGTGTTTCGGGACGTGAAGAGTTAATCGCAGTTCTGCCTTTTGGAGTAGCAAATTGTTGGGTTTTGAGGAGTTTTATTTCGACACACATTGGCTATAACACCTTTTATGATGATGAGGAAGCTTGAGCCAAAATTTGAGCCCAAAAGGAGGTGCCCGCGACAATGGTTGTCACTTGAAGAGTTTTTTTTTTTTCATGGGAGCCTTCCTGACGTTGTTCTAAGGCTTGGGGAAAAATCCTAGGGAATTTGGAGGTGCCCGTGACAATGGCCTTTGTCACGTGCAGCCTCCATTAGCTTGGTTTTGTGATCCTTGTAACTTTTTCCCAAAGAACCATGTTGAAATTATGGATATTTTGTCATATATGGATGTTAGAAGGTTGTAGTGTATATCAAAACTACGTCGTTTTGATGCTGTGTTTCATTTAATCAAAACTACGTCGTTTTGATGTTGTGTTTCATTTAATCAAAACTACGTCATTTTGATGTCAAGGTGACTATATATAAAGGTGGAGCTTTTAGGATTAGGGTTCTTCATTCTTGTAACCCTTGCAGCCATCACATTCAGAGAGAGAGAGAGTGAGAGAGTGAGAGACGGCCAGAGAGAGAGAGACGGCCAGAGAGGGAGAGAGGGACGATCCAAGGCCGACGATCTAAGGTTCCTACTGACGACGGGAGACCGGAGGCGTTGAGGTAGCTAGGATACAATGATCTGTTGTATTCCCAAATTCTGGAGGTAGGGATTCGTTGTCAACCTTGTACCCCTCCCAAATTCTGGATTTTCACCTGTCATAACTAAATTCTAGAATTTTGGTAACGGATCTGTTGTGATTCTTCTCTTAACCCCAATTCTGTGAATGAGATAATGAATATATATATATATATACACGTGTTGGATTAATATGAGATTTTTAATATATATATATATATATATATATATATATATATATAAGAAAAGAATTGATTTGGATGATGTTTATGAGTTGCATTTGCCTACATAGGTAAAACTGTAAACTGTCACTGTTATTGAGGATGTTGCTGCACTGCATGAGCTGAGTGCACTGTTGAGTTATATTGTTATGCCTGAGTTATGCTTGTTGAGCTATATTAACATGTTTGAATTGAGATATATTGTTGAGTACCTTGTGCTGAATTGGGATGTATGCCTGAGTTGCATTACTGAGATACACTTGTGCTTGAGCTGTGTTTACTGAGATGTACTAAGATGTACTTGTTAAGATACTGTCAATTTTGTGATTGAAATTGAGTACCCAAATACATGTGGGTTGAAGCTGGCGCTATGGGCCAGGCACAATCCTTGGACCCCTTGAGATTTGGCCAGGGTCACGGTCCTGAGTCTCGGTGTAGCACTCACGACGGTAGGCTAAGTCTGCACCCATTCCTGAGGGTAGGTATGGCATCCGAGGAGGTGATGGCCATATCTGACTCGGGTGGAAAATATTGCATTGGTGTCCATGCAACATTCGCCTGGATGTGGTATGTCATGTCGCCGTGGTGGCGGGGTGTCCTCTGCCCTCCAGTGTGGGCAGAGGTAAATGGTGTGTTACTGGGTGATGTTTGCTGCTTAGCTTTAGGCACTACACGAGCACAAGCATACACTTGTCATGCATATTGTAGAGTGGGACGAGTCCGGGAAGACCGGAACCCTACTTGAGCTATGGTTTGCTTACCCCTCCTATAAACCTGTTCTTTTGCAGGGGTCTAGCAGGTGGTAGGTGAAAGAGGCGTGGTGGTAGGCCACTAAGGTCAAAGACTTTATGTTAGTTTCATTGTTTTTTTTGTTGGTTTTTATTTTATGGTTTGGATTATTTGTAAACGAGCATATTGTGGTTTGATGGGAGTTTTTCCCCTATTGAGTTGTAATGAACTTTGAGCCCCTTTGAAATGTAATAAATTGAGATATGGTTATTGTTTGATTTGTGGTTGTGTGCATGGTTTGGGAGCAAGGAGCATGCCCCGTGGCATGTTAGCCTAGTTGTACAAGTTTGGGGACAACACCCGTGTTATAAGTCCTTTTTAGGTGCTTGCACCAACCCCTTGGCCCATCGGGTGCGGACATGGGCGATCCTACCCATTTCCAAGTGAAAGGAAATTGGGGCGTGACAATCCAACTCGATCGATCTTCGACCTAGCGTCACCTGCTCTGCATACGGTTGACAACAATGGCAACCAAAGGACCATGGGAACAACATTTTGTGTAATGATTAGATGATTAGTGACAAATTTTAGGTTTTTCCCAAATTTATACCTTAAACCTTAGAGTGGGGATAAGGATACAAATGTTTCAATTTTGGCAAATGCTAATTAATGGGATTACTTATGGTTGATATTTGTATGAGGGCGTTATGAGAGCCCCCTATTGTTAGCCCTATTAGTTTGATTTGTTGTGATGTTGATAAGGGGTGTTTCACATGGAAATCCAAATGATGTGATAAAATGTTGTGAATTGTGATAATTATGCCATATTTAGGATAGAGAGCTATGATATACTCGTGTTTGTTAATTTGTGCCTTGTTTAGACTTGAGGTGTCACGATGAGCGATCTTATGTCATTTTATTTGAAAATGTTCTCGTTTTTGTGTCAAAATTCTTGGAAAAAGCAAGTAGAGTAAGAAAATAAGGTTTGTGACCTGATCTGAAATGTTGTTCTAAATGTTGACCACTGTTTAACCACCGTTAGTGGGTTTTAGCCAAAGCCATTGATCTTCAAATTTATTTTTATTACCTAGGACTGACTCTTTGATGTTTTGAAAACCTTTTGAAAAGGTCATCAAAATTGGGCATTTTGGGACCAATGGTAATGACTATTTATTGTCATACAGAAAATACATAGCAACAAGGGGTGATATAAAGGAGATTGAAATCGAAAGTGGGTATGTCCAACTCGGACAAAATGAGGTCCAACAAACCTTCTAAATTTTCCCTTGAGGACAAGGAACGTTTCGAAGGATGGGGGAGTGTTGAGACCTCAATTTCATGCAAACACCATTTACAAGAAGCAGTATGGAAGATGAAACCCACTACGTGCCTTGTCTTGATGAACATGTCTTTTGCCTCATCTATTTTTAGTATTTGCACTTTGTCATTATTGTAATGACAAATTAACTTAAAGAACCTCACAAGTCATAACCCTAAAATCAACAAAGAAATCCTAAAGAACTTACCAAACTAGGTAATGTATCTGAATAGTGGTTTGAGGGACTTAATATAAGTAGTAGGTAATATCATGCCATCTCTTACCTATTTTGTATTGCAGCTCTATTATCAGTTGAATACCAACAAGAGATTAAAAAAGATTATTACATAGATCTTAAAAGTTAGAGCTTTAAGAGTGGTGTAACACAACCTTTGGATAGGTAAAAGTTTAGGTCACTTTGTTTTTTAGTACCTCATTATCTCTCAATTTTGTACTATGGCTGTCTTAGGAATATCATAACCTAATGAGAGAAGATAATATGCGACACCTACCTTAAATTCTCGATAAAGGGGAAATATTGTTGATGACAACATCAACGTGACCCTCTCAATACTCACTCTAGTGAACTATTTGGCAAAACATTCATTCTTCTTCCTTTTTCGTTTCTTCCCTCCTTCCTAACTAGAACACAAACACACAAAGAGATTAGAACTGATGGCCATTTTTATGTTTAAATTATTATTGTTTTTCTCTTAAATGAATTTCTTAAATTAATTCCTAAGGCCCTGAACTTTGAATTGGATCCAACTATTATTAAAATGTTGGATATATCATTGTATAGACATACAATTTCCAAAAATACCGTCCTACGGATAAGTTAACTAAAAATTTAACCTAACACATTAACTTCAAATCCTTCATATGACTAATTGTTAACTAACCTAAACATGAGTCTATACATTTTCATCTCCTAGAGTAAAAAATACACAAAGGGAAAAGGGAAGAAAACTCTACTGTTTAACTTTCGATGATTTAGATGTGCGATTGAAATGGTATTGGCATAAGTATGTAATCTAAATCACCTGCTATCTTTATGCATTGGATTCATGAGATATAAAGAATATATTTTTACTTACACTTGAATTATATTTTAATATTTGAGAATAATCTAAACCATCTACTATTTTGTGCATTGGATTCATGAGATATAAAGAATAGATTTTTACTTACCCATGAATTATATTTTAATATTTGAGAATAGAATATATATGAAATTTTTTTTAAAAAAAAAAAGTCAAATGTGAATTTCAATACTTACACTATAATATATGGACAAACAAGATATATGAGTATGAACAAAATAGATGTAAACAAATTTGTATAATTTTACATGGACACTCAAATTCTATGCACATGCTTGGAGGCTCCAAAATACTATTTGATTTTATTTAAAATTATTATATTTAATAATTTGTAGCTTTTTAAAGAAATTATATACACAAATTATATATATATGCATTGCATATAAAATTTTATAAAAAATAAATTCTAATATTATTGACATATAAATATGTGTATATATATATACATGTGTGCATACATATTGTTATCACCGGATTTCGTCCGTGATGATGACATTGGTGACTCGTTGGGGACTGTTAAAGAGTTAGGCCTAGGATTAGGATTAGAAGGTTTTTTTATTGTTTTATTTGTTTATATTCTTTCAATTGTTTATATTTTTTGCTTAATCGTTTATATACTTCGCTTAATCACTATTATTGTATGATAGTTTTGATTTACGCGCTTTGATGTCATGATAGTTGTGTTTTACCACTTTCCTTAATTGTTGCATTCATGCATAAACTCTATACCCGAATTTCCGTCACAATCTAGGTTAGCGAGGTTTATTACGATGCCCTGCACGTTGATCATTATCCGTAAAAGGACCCTGAACTCCTCACTCAAGATTGAGGTCCTTTTAAGGCACATCCTTTTAAGGCCCCCTCCTGGTAAATCCCATGGGGTCCAGAACCCTCTATTGAGGTGGCTTGGGAACCGACGAATAAGATAGGTTCAACAACAGGAACTCACTAGGGGCATTGACTTATATGTTGCTTGCTCATTTTGGCCTTCCTTTTGAAGGATAGATTTATACACATCAAATCATGTTGTTTTGTTATCGTCTTTTTTTATGCTATGTTGTAAATATTTTTGTTGTTCTTTTTACTAACTTTGTCTTATACATTTGTTCATATGAATATTTTTGTTATTTCCATTAACCTTGTTTTTATGTGAATTGTATCATTATTATTATTGTTTTACTAACCACACCTTATTCTTTTATATTGATCATACACTCTAGGACACATAAAATTAGCATTCATTGTGAGTCCACCTGAGATTTGTGTTCAATTCCCTTCCTCATATATCCTTTGGGTTAGGGTTGGCCCGAGATTTAGGGGGCCCAAGGCAATTATTAAGTTGGGGCTCTTACCCGCCGAATGGTCGAGTCGCCGAGTCAAACGTATCACCGGTCGCCGGAGGCTTAGATTGAGGCAGGGACGGTCGTTGGAAGCCTGGATGTCATAGATTGTCATCGCCAAAGCAACGGGCCAGTTGTGCTTACAACAGGGCAATGGGAGTTGGGAGGAGGATCTGCGGGCCTACGGTGGGGCAGTGAGCGGGAGGGCGACTCCGTGAAGCGTGTTTTCGGTGTTGACAATTGGCTGGAGCGTAACGGAAATAGAAGTGATCGCGTCTCGTTAGGCGTAAAGGCTGGAGCATATGTTACATTAAAGGAAGATGAATGTTGTGTGTTGTCTGCCAGGTTATGTCAATAAATATAATATAGGGCTTAACCAGCTAGAGGTCCTAATTTTGATATATTAAAGTGTACTTACAGTATCAAATTTTAATTTAATCAAGAAAAACATAATTTATAAAAGCACGTAAAATTCGGTTAACTATTCATAAATTAAAAACCTCGAATTATTATTAACCAATCATTCGAATTCAATTTATATAATAATAAATTAAAATTTATAACTAGACAAGGGAGCTAATTAATTGCATTTTGTAAATCAAAAATATAATATATCATGTATTTGGCATGATTGGGTATATAATTAATTGACAATTACATCATTTTTTTGGATGATCAGATATGTGTATAATTGGGGGCCCAAATTTTATAGTCATATTTGGGGGCCCAAGGCACATGCCCCACTTGCCTGGCGTTGGGGCCGGCCCTACTTTGGGTCACATAGACCATCTTAACACTATAGGTTTAGGTGTCCATTCAAGTATTCATCATTCAATTTAAAGGGTAGACGACATTAGTCCTCACTAGCCCATGGGTGCCTATGTCAGGTACATCTTCATTCATGTTTTTCACATTTACATTCTCACTCACATAGTACCAACACTTAGGATTCATGTCATGTTTTCATCTTATCATGTAGATCCATGTATGCATGCATGCCAAAACAAAAAAAAAACAAAAACAAAAAAACATAAAGAACCAAAAAACCAAAGAAACATAAAAAAACATAAAAAAACCAAAAAAGCAGAAAACCCCAAAGAAAAAAAGCAACAAAAAAACAAGGCAACAAAAACAACAAATTTGTCAATAAATCATGTCATGTAGATTCATGCATGCATCCATGTAAAAAAAGCAAATAAAATCAAGATATTAAAATGGGGAGCTTATCATTTTACTGATTCATCAGAACCAACTGGAAGTAGTGTCACGGGGTCAACCTTTATAGTAGCTTAACCCGTGCGGCACCTAGTTCCCACCCGTACGAAGGAACGCTAGGTCAGCCTAACTCGTCGCATTTGGATCGGAACCCATCGATCCGTTGTAAAGCAATTGTATAGGGAAGCGCTTAGCGGAAAAACGATTGAACGAAGGAAACAAACGATTGTATTGATTGCTTGAAAGCTTTACAACATCACTCCCCTATATATAGATGTTAACACTTTTCTGGCTATGTCACCAGGAGACATCATATATGATCGAAATCTAAAATCTTTACAACTTACTCTATAAGCTAAGTACAACACTTTACAAGAGGGAAATACCCCAAAATAGCCTAAGTGTGCTAGGATAAGCCTCGGTCCGTGACAGTAGGCAACAATTTTTGTCTATGACAGAGGATACTGCAGTAAGACTGGCCAGTTTGGAACAGACCCAACAAGAAGCGTGCAGAAATCTCTAAGATTTGCAAGGGCAAATGAACTGTTTGACCAAAGCGATGACACGATTAATCAGAAACCTGATAGAAGACATCACAAATCAACAACAAAGTCAAGAAGCATTGCATGCACCGACTCTCGCACAAATGCAGTCACATATTCATGACCATACTCCTACACATCAAGGTATCTCACGAATTGTGGGGCACGAGACAAATGTACTGATGTCCCCAACAGAGTCGCTAGCTGTCATTACCGAACGGAATCCAGTAATGACTCATATTTATATGAGAATATGTATTTATTCAATATAAATATTTATAAATAAATTTATTTTTAATATAATATATAAATATATTTTAAATATTTAATTTAGAAAATTATTAAAAAGTATGAATACTCGAAGCCGAAGCAAAAACTTGCAAGGGTAATGGAAAATATAATTAATAAGTAAAAAAAACTTATAATTTATTATAATCTTTTAATTTTTTTGCGTCAAAAATAATATTGTCTTTAAAAAACTTTATTGTTGAATATACTGTAAACTAACTTATAAGTACATCTGACTTTTTTTGGGACGAATTAACTTATATGTATTGAATATATTGTAAACTAACAAATAAAGGGATAAATTTAAACTTACAAAATTAAATTAAAAAATACTTAAACCTTGCATACAAAAGCGATTTAGGGCATCTACAATAGTTTATTATTATTAAACTTTTTTTAGGAAAAAAATATAAAATTATTAAAAACTCATTTACATTAAGTTTCATAAAATAGGATATATGAATAGAAAATAAATAGTAAATTCCTATATTTAGGAATTTACTATTCATCCCTATATAAGTTTTTTATATTTTTAATATATATTATTATACTTGTAATCTTTTGATTGGTGATAATAAATAAAAAGCATAGAAAGAAAATAATATAAAATAAATTTAAAAATAAATATGAATAAAGATAGAGAATGAAATATTTAATATTTTTTAAAAATAAATAAATTATTTACTATTTATCTTCAAAATGTCAATAAAAAATGATAAAATTAATGTGGGTGGTCGAATATGAGAAAAAAAAACAAAGTTGTTATTTTTCTTCTTGTATATTTCCACAAGTTTTTTCTATTTATTTCAATTGCTTTTTTCCGTTCTTCTTTGGGGTATCAAAAATGAATAAATATTTTTAGCCGGATGATTTTATCGGATTTAAAACCGAATCTACGTGTCTGTCCAGCGTGTTAGTACAGCGAGGCATCCAGCGTGGCAAAAAAAAATTACACGCTACGTCAAAAAAATGGGCGGTCAAACGACAAAAAATAAGAGCATTTAAATCGGTTCGATTTAGAAAATAATTGTATTACGAAAAACTGAAATACTATTTTATGCATTAAACATATGCTAATATGCTAAAAATCAGGTTTTGAAGGCATTAGAAGGCATTTTTTGAAAATCCGAAAGGGGATTTTGGGCTCGTAGCTCTCGTCGATACCTACAAATCCAAAAAAAATTGACCTAATTCCGACCACTGTGCGTAAAGTTATGACCGTTTGAATTTTTCGTCGGAAATTACAGTCCACCGGAGATAGCTACAATTTACGGAACGCAAAAACCCACAGATAAGAGATGATTAATTTGGTTTGACGATTCGGTTCGAGAAATAACAGCTTTTCCTGAACCGAAGTCCTTATTTCCCGAACCGAAGTCCAATTTTCCGAACCGAAGTCCTTATTTCCTGAACTGAAGTCCTTATTTCCCGAACCGAAGTCCTATTTTCCGAACTGAAATCTTTATTTCCCGAACCGAAGTCCTATTTTCCGAACCGAAATCTCTATTTTTCGAACTTAAATTCTATTTTTCGAACCGAAATCTCTATTTTCCAAATTAAAATTCTATTTTCCGAACCGAAATCTCTATTTTCCTGAACCGAAGTCCTATTTTGCTGAATCGAAGTCTTATTTTTTTAAATCGAAGTTAATCCCTAACCGAAGTAAATATGTCATATTCCGTAAATATAACAATCGACAAAAATTAAATTAAAATTTATTAAATCAATTTAAACACGTCATCTATCACGAACACAATTAATAATTATACAAATGTAAATAGATCAGCTGGTCAATCCGGATGATAAATCCCATAATAATTCCGCGCCTGTGAAAAAATGAACGATGTGTTTATATTTTTATTTTACTAATCATTGCGATGACGCCGGCAGCTTGAAATTGAATCATCCCAGCCCCTGTCCCTCACTGGCCTCTCACTGCCACTCTCTTTCTCTCTCTCTCTACTCATTGCTCTCCTTCATCGATGACCATGGCGTTTGCTACGCTTATCCTCTCCCCTTTTCCCCCCACCGCAACCCACTCCCCATTTTTCTTTCCTCCAATTCCACGGCCGAGCTCCCCTCTCTCGGCCCCGCCTCTCCCGCCCTCCGCTTCACCGAAGTCGCACTTTCCCCACAGTTGGTTCCCGCCAAAACCGCCGCATTTTTAGCTCCTTCGACGGTATTAAGGTTGCGGCTTCTGTCACGAGGGAGACGATGATCCCTCCGTACAACGTTTTGATTACTGGTTCCACCAAAGGCCCGTCATCTCTCTCGCCGTCTCATTCGCAACTTCTTTGTTTTTGTGTTTGGATCGTTCTTGCCTACGGTGGAGGAATTATGTATATTATTTATGCCGTGTTTGGCGGGCCTGATTGGATATGCTTGGTTAGAGTAGGGTTTGTTTATCCTATAGGGGTTTGGTGTCATGTTTCAACGATCAAAGAGGAGTGACTGGTTATTTTAGGGAAACATATTCATATATTTCAATTATTGGGTAGTAAAAAGGAGTAGGATTTCAGCATGGAGGCAGATTATAACATTCATTTGAAGCATAACCCGTAAGCACATGATAGGGTCACTCAAAACGGCATTAGTTAATTAGCTTATCATTCTTTCAATCTAGTTTATTTCTTTTAGAATATATAAGAAGTGCAAGGACTGTGCAACTCCACCCTTTTACTACACCTTTAACTTGTTGGTTTAGGCTAGGGAAAAAGTTTGTTGTATATTCTGACAAGCATAGCTCAAATCCTACTTTTTATTATACCATGATATAGTCTATGTTTAGATTTCATTAGTTTGTCTTGTCATGCATAATTTTAGATAGAGTTCATTTTGTTTTCTTTTATTTTTTTGGTTCTTGAAAAAGCTAATATTCAGTTTTTGTTGTTTTGTGGCAATTATGTTTCCATAGAACAACAATCAATTGTACGAAATGATAGAAAGGATGTTGAGAAAACACTGAGCCAGGCTTTTTTTTATTGCGTTACTATCTGCAAAGATTGCTGAGGCTATAGCAAAGTGATATTGTAGTTGAGCTTATCAGTGAATAGAAGTTTACAGGTGATGATACTTACGGTAAATAGCTTATGTAGAAGTTTTACTAAGATATGTAAAACTATATTTTTGGAGAAAGCATCAATAATATCTGTTTGGAGAGACTCATGTAGAAGATTTGACTATCCACATTTTGATGATTAGCAAAATAACATTACCCCTATAATTAAAAAAATGCTCACATCAAAAGTTGCTTGTCAAGTGCAAATTTTATTTTTTATTTTTTATTTTTGTTTGACGGGATAAATTCTTTACTGCAATGATCTATGATATTTGTTCCTTTGTCTTTAGAAGGGGATATGCATGTACCATACTATTCTTTTTCATTTGAACAATCAGTCTCAGTCCCCATGGGTGCCAACAATTCACATTTGTTCCTTCATCCACTAAATTTTTTGTGAATTTGCAATTTATTTTAATTTTGTTTCCCCCTAATACTTTATCATGCTATCCATTTGAATCATTGTTAGACTTGTTACAATATCTCATTTTATATTGATGAACTTTATTTCTTTTGGATTACGATGTACTTGCCTACATGAGCAATTTATATCTTTGATTGGATTCAGATACATAAACAATCACTCCTCTTAGGCCATTTCAGTCCTTTATATTTATATTTATAAGTATCTTTGTCTTTGAATCTTTAAGTCTATTTTCCTGGTAGTCGTTTTAAGTATATTTATATCTTTGATTGGGTTGTTGTTTTCGTTTTTGTATTCTCGCCTATCGTGCACTTCTTGTGTGCGTTTTGATTTTCGTGAATGAATAAATTCTCTTACTTATAAAAAAAAAAGTCTATTGTTTTTTAACCTAAGCACTCTAGCAATGCTACGTATTTTACTATCTACTCTAAATAAAATTGTTATTTTATTATTATCTTTTTTCCCACCCTTAAAACAACACATTTGGCTTTAAAAAGTAAACCACAATTACATTAAGCACAACGAGTGGTAAACAACATCCAAAGCTTTACTATTGGATTACAATACAATAGCACCATTTTTATGTCCATGTTGACAATCACCATTATTGGAACAATATTTGAAACCACGAGCTAGAAGGCATCAACCACAAGATAGATATCATATATATTGTTGTAAAATGGATTATTGTCATCATTCAGAGGTGCTCAAGTGACTGATTACACCTTACTGTCTATGCTCATGGGTTCTGGCTCCTCCACTACTTCAACTTCTTGGATTCTATTGGCTCCATCATAGTCATCTTTCAAAACATATTACCATAAAATTTCGCATGTTTTTTTTTAATTCTCTCATCTTCTCTTTCAAGAGTTTGTACCTGAACTTCATATCCCTGTTGCCAGTGTCAAATTCAAGAGCTTTCTTGATATCAAGCTCAGCCAGATCAAGATCGACCATTTGGATGTACACTTGCGCCCTCCTGTAAAGTGCCTTGACCTTTTTTACCATCAGCCTCTAGCACCAATAAATTTTGCTAGACCCTTGGTACATAGCTTTTCTGCCTCTTTGCACTCTTTCAGTTTCAGCTTACAGGCTTCATTGTTGAGAATGCAGATGACTTTCAGAACCTTCAATTTTTGCTTCTCCTCATTGCTAAATGAGGCATCATATTCAATATACTTGAACGCCTTATTGTATCTCTTTGAAGCCCTTAAATATTTACCAGCCTTGAATAATGCATTGCCTTCTTCCTTCTTTTGCTTGGCTGTTTCAATCTTTTCTTGGGTGCTCATATCCCAAGACTCTTTCTTCTTATCAAAGGAAACAAGCTCAACTTCATAATAGACAACTGAATTGGAAGGAAGCACAACCAAATCTTTCTTTGACTCAGATGAACCGAAGGCATGCTCAGGCGCCACAGTCACCAAGGTAACACATCACCCTTCTTCATTTCCACAACAGATCTATCAGCCCCCCCCCCCCCAGAAGATTGACATTCCTCAAACTACCAGACAGCTAGAGCAAGGAGGAATGAAGAACAAGGGTGGTAGTGGAGAGCGAGGGGAAGAAGGAGAGGTGTTGGTGGAGAGAGGTTGTTCTAGAGCAAGGTGGTGCCACCATGGATGATGCGGATCACTGATAGGGCGGTGGTGGTTGAATCGGTAACAAGTAGGAAAATATTAATATTTAAATTTGTACAAAGTGAACAGTAGCTTCAAAGAGCTAATATACATTTTGTAAAAAAAATTATTGATAAAAAGTACTTTTGAAGGAGTGCTAGAGCATTATTTTTTATTTTATTACACTGCTGTTGGAGATGCCCTTAAGTTTCATCTATATATGCCCCCCTCTTTCTCTCTCTCTCTCACTCATACACACACAGACACTATTATTACTTGGCCTTTCGAATTGACATCATCAATATGTTGTAAAGGTGTATTTCTATTTTTACTTCAGGGATAGGATATGCACTAGCTAAAGAGTTTCGAAGAGCAGGCGACAATGTTATAATTTCCTCAAGATCTGGTATAAACTGCTACAATATTTGGAGTTATTTGTATCATATATTGACTCATAGGTCGCAATTCAAAAGTTGTATCATATATTGACTCATAGGTCGCAATTCAATATATTAATATATTGACTGCTACACTAGTTGAAATGTTATTAGTTGATTAGTCGATGATCTTGACTATATATTACATTTTTATGTTCTTTGGCCTGATTTTACTATATGCAATCATTTGTCTCTAATGTCCAGTGTCTACACACAATATTATTGAAGTTTGTGAAGTATTGTCATTGATTACTGCTTCATTAGTCTGGTAGTTACTTAGATTCTGTTGCATCTTATTTAGTCATGGTAGTTATGTAGATTCTGAAGAGCCTGTAGTGTTTGCTTAATTATGATAACCAAGGAGTGGGGGGTGCAAGTGCTATGAGGCAGGAGGATGGGGCTCCAACGGTTGTTTAATGGCTGTAAAATCTGTGTCTTTGAATGTTAGGGGGGCTCAATGGTAGAAGGTGGTTAGTGATTATTTCGTGACAGTATTTGAGCTGCTAAGGGTAGTCTGGTTTGTTTTCAGGAAACAAAGTTGGAGGGTGACCCAAGCAAAGTTGTCAGAAGTCTGTGGGGGCAGAGCTCACATGGAATGGGTTGGTAAACTTGCTGTTGGCACAGCAAGGGGCATTTTGTTGTTCTGGAGGGTTGCTGAGCTGAATATGTTAGCTTCATGGACGGGAGAAGAAACCCTCTCCTGTCTCTTTCAGTTTACTGATTCAGGATTGGTGTGGGTTTGTTTTCAGGGGTGTATGGACCTGGAGATGGCAGCCGGCGAGGGGAGCTGTGGTGGGATCTTCAGGAGGTTTGACATTGTTGGAGTCAGCCTTGGGTCTTGGGAGGTGATTCAAGGCTGTCTTGCATCACAAGGAGTGCAAGGGGTCCTGGATGATCTCTCCTTGCATGTGAGAATTTAATGATTTGTTGCATAGAGAGCACCTAGTGGATCTTCTACTTTGAGGTGGCTTTTATATGTGGCTTCTTGAGGTGAGGTTGCTATGTCTAGGCTTGACAGATTTCTTGTGTCCCCAGGCTGGGAGGCAATTTACCCAGCTATTGTTCAGTCTCTTATGTCTCGCCCAATATCTGACCATCTCCCAATCTCCTTGCAGTTGGATGGTCTGAGATGGGGTCCTATGCCTTTCTGCTTCCAGAATATGTGGCTCACGTTCACTAGTTTTTGGGAGATGATGAGAGATTGGTGGGATAAGGCTAGTTTTTGTAGGGAATGTGTGCTTTGTGTTGTCCCAGGAGATGTAGCTATCAAGTCATATATGAAACTTTGGAACAAGGAGATTTTTGGGGAGGTATGGAACAAGCAGAATCTTCTCAATGACATTATTCTTTTCGATTGCCTCGGGATTATTTCTAGGCTAGCTGAAGCAGAGAGGACTGAGAGGCACAAGTGCATGGTTGATTCGGCGTCTGTTTTGTTAGTGGAGGAGGTCTCATGGCATCAAAAACTAGTGCAGTGGTTGAAAGACAGGGATTGGAATACAGTTTTTCTTCCCATAAAATGTCTAGTGCTCATCATTGTGCTAATTTCATATCCTTGGTGGTTGTTGATGGACATGTGTTTAGTGAAAAAGCTCATGTCAAGAAGGCAGTTGAGGATTATTATCCGACTTCGTACACTGAGAAGCAGCCTTGGCGCCCTCTTTGTGTGGGGCTGGACTTGAGAATCCTTGATTACGGGAATACAAAAGTGCTGGAAAGGATGTTTGCTAAGTAAGAGGCGTTAACAACCCTGCGTGCTTGCAATGGGAACAGGGCTCCAAGGCCTGTCGGTTTCACATTGGGTTTTCTTCAACATCAGTGGAGAACTGTTAACCAAGATATCATGCGCTGTTTTCTGGAATTTCATGAACATGGGAAATTTGTTAGCAACTTGATTGCAACGTTTGTGGTCTTGATTCCTAAGATTCAAAGGGCTGTCTGGGTTGGGGATTTTCAGCCGATTAGCTTGGTGGGGTGCATTTATAAACTTCTTTTGAAGGTGCTAGTGATTTGGCTTAAAGGTTAGGAAGCTAGTGGATCCTGCTCAACATGCTTTTGTGGGAGACTGACATATTCTTGATGCAATTTTAACAACGAATGAAGTGGTTGATCAGTTGGAATGCAGTGGCATGAGTTGTCAAATATTTAGAGAATATTTGATTGATTGTGTAATTAGGATAGAATATTTGATTGATGTAATTAGCGTTATTACTATTCTTAGATTTTATTCCTAATTTAGGCTATGAGTGACTTGTATATATAATGGGTTGTAATCTTCACATGATCATTAAGGAAAATTATTATTTCCTATATTTTAGGTTTCTACTTGGTATCGAACAAAACCCTACTCTAGAGGAGCTCCTCGTCGCCGTCTTATAGTCCATTGACTTTTCAACGGTTGACCTATCCTCTGCGTCTGCATACATGAAGACTTCCCGTAGCCGTACGTCCATGTTGGCCACTGACGTCGCTGGCCATCGTTACCATCGCCGCCTCCACCGTCGTCGCCGACGTCGTTACCTTAAACAGACACCATCGTCCTTCTCGTACCCACAACAAGATATCCTTCACGCTCGTGGGTTACATTCGTTGTTACCAACCCTATGGCCATTGCCGCCGCCGACGCCTACGCCGATGCCGACGACCGTCGCCGTCTCCTCCGTCGCCGTCGCTGTTAGCATCTATAGCCACGATCGGAACTGTAATAGCGTAGCCTTCATGCTGTGGGTTTCGTCTTCACGGTTGCTGTCAACCCTAGACTGTTGTCGCCATCGTCTCTGCTGCCGATGCCGCCATCACCTGTTGTCGCCGGACACTCCTGCTATTGCTTGTTGTCACCGGACCAACGCTGTTGGTGTTATCTGGCTTCTGGTGGTTAGCGACTTTTTTTGGGCTTCACGCTGTGCGTTTTCTATTGGTGACACGTCAACATCTTGGTTTGAAGTGTTTTTGGTGTATGTGACTTCTTTGGGTTAGCATTCACTTGTGTGGCGACATTAACGGATCTAATGGATGTATCCTCTGCTTCTCATGTGACTCGCATGTTCCAGGAGGAGGGTGTCTCTCAATTGGCTTTACTTTCCTCTACTGGCAATCCTTGGGTTATTGACTCTGGAGCTACTGATTATATGACTAGTAATTTCTCTCTAATTACTTCTCTTGACTCTTCGTCGGTTAAATCTGTTCAGGTTGCTAATGGAACTCTCATGCCAATTATCAATGGGAGTGTCTCCCTTTCACCTACACTTTCTTTGTTATCTGTTTTAGTTGCTCCTAATGTCTCTACTAACCTTCTTTCCATTAGCCAAATTACCAAACGTCTTAATTGTTTTGTAACCTTTTATTCTACTCACTGTGTGTTTCAGGACAATCTCACGAAGAAGACGATTGGCATTGGTAGAGAGAGAGAGGAGGTTTGTACTATTGGGAGGAATCACAAACATTACCCTCTGCATCTAGTCAGGGATTCTAAGTAAGGCATGAGACACTTGATTATAAAAAAAATACTTTTATGGCATTATCGTTTAGGGCATTCTTCTTTTGTCAATCTAGAATGATTATTTTCTTCCTTATTTAAAAATATCTCTGCCTCTAGTTTAAAATGTGAACAATGTATTTATGCTAAAAATCATCGTGTTCCATTTAAAATCAGTGTCAATAAAAGTTCTACTCCTTCCTCTTGTGTCCACACTGATGTTTGGGGTCCTTTTTCTACTCCTTTTGCTTCAGGACATAGATATTTTGTGTCTTTTATTGATGATTATAGTAGGGTAAGCTGGATATATTTGCTGAAGTCTAAAAGTGATGTTGTTCATGTTATTCCTCAATTCTATCAAATGATTATTACCCAGTTTCATACCCTAGTTCAAGTGTTTTATTCTGATAACGGTCGTGAGTTTGTCAATCAACCTTTGGTCGACTTCTTTAAATGACATGGTGTCCTTCATCGGACTACATGTGTCCACACCCCTCAACAAAATGGTGTAGCAGAACGTAAAAGCCGATATCTCCTTGAGGTAGCTAGAGCTTTATGCTTCACGATGAAAGTTCCTAAACGTTTTTGGGCGGATACCGTCATGACTGTTGTTTATCTTATCAATCGAATGCCTGCTCGTCTCATTGATTATCAATCCCCTTTGAAGGTGTTGTCTCGCTTCCTCACCATCCCTTCGGCTCTTAATATTTCCCCTAAGGTTTTTGGTTGTGTGTGCTTTGTTCATGTGCATAACTCCACCGAGATAAACTTGACCCCCGTGCTCTCAAGTGTGTGTTTTTGGGTTACTCCAATTCTCAGAAGGGCTATAAATGTTTTCATCCTCTTACGGGAAAATACTATGTGTCAATGGATGTTCAATTTTGTGAGCAGGTATCCTATTTTTTCGGCAATATCTCCATTGTCCCTCTTCAGGGGGAGCTTCGTAGTAAGGAAGAGGAACAACTATGGTTGGATGAAAAAAATGTGTGGATTTTAGGGGAGAAGGAGGATTCTACTAGTATAGGTGGTAAGGGGGAGTCCTTAGCTCCTAGTTTAGGTGAGGGGGAGTTTTCTCCTAAACCGGTAGAAATTGAATCAAGTAACAATGAGAGGCCAGCTTGGACGTTTGAGAAATATTATACCAGACGAGATGCTACTCTCAAGTCCGATCCTCCTCTTAATGACACTATCATGCCATCGGAAGATTCTTCTGGAATTGATCATGCAGCACAAATTCCCACTGAGGTACTTAACTCTTCGCCTATAGTTTCAAATTCAAATGATGTCTTATCTTCTATCCCTACGAGGTTTAGACAATTCTGCAAGCCGAAGGTATCCTCTTCGTGATCGTAAAGAACCAGATAGATTGAGATTTTCAAAATCATCTTTTAATGTTGCCTATCTTATTTCTGACTTTATTTCTTATCACCATTTGTCCAAATCTCACATGTCTTTTGCTCTTGGTTATCTTCTGTCTATTCCTATTCATTTTCGAAGCTCTGGTTGACCCAAAATGGAAGTCTGCTATGATAGAGGAAATGAATGCCCTTGAGAAGAACTCCACTTGGGAAATGGTTAAGTTACCCCGAGGTAAGAAGACAGGTAGGATGCAAATGGGTGTTTACAGATGAAGTATAAGTCAAACGGGATGGTTGAAAGATACAAAGCTAGATTGGTTGCCAAAGGATACACTCAGACATATGGCATAGACTATCAAGACACCTTTGCTCCTGTGGCTAAAATGAGTACAGTCAGAGTTATTATTTCTCTTGCAGCCAACCTTGATTGGTTATTACGCCAATTTGATGTTAAGAATGCTTTTCTCCATGGTGATTTGATGGAAGAGGTGTATATGGATCCTCTTCTTGGTTTTACACCAACAGAAGCAAAGGTATGCAAATTGAAAAAGGCGTTATATGGTTTGAAGCGAGTCCCTAGAGCCTGGTTTGGTCGATTAAGCTACTTAATGCGGGCATATGGTTTCAAACGAGCTTTGGTGACCATACTCTTTTCTATAAACGGAGTGGTGATGATATTATTTTGCTTCTCGTTTATGTTGATGATATGATTATTACAGGCAATAATCCTACAGAGATAGAGAAACTTCGTTGTTATTTAACAACTGAATTTGAAAAGAAAGATTTGGGAGCCTTGAAGTACTTCCTTGGAATTGAAGTATCCCATTCCAAGCAAGGAATCTTTCTATCTCAACGGAAATATGTTCTGGACCTCCTTCTGAGGCCGGAATTCGGCTTGTGCACCGACTAACACTCCTATTGAGGTGAATCATGGTCTATCCATCTATACTGATCAAGTTCCAACAAATAAGGAGAGATCAAAAGTTGGTAGGGAAATTGATCTATTTGACTCACACTAGACCCGATATTTCGTATGCGATTAGTGTTGTTAGTTAATTCAATGCATAATTCGAGTGATCGACACATGGACGCTGGGAATCGTATTCTTGCATATTTGAAGTCTTCTCCAGGAAAAGGTATTCTCTTTTCTAAGCATGGACACCTCGACATTATGGGCTATACCGACTCAGACTTTGCCGGGTCCAAATTGGACAGAAAATCTACTTCTGGATATATGTCATATGTTGGTGGTAATTTGATAACTTGGAGAAGCAAAAAACAGAATGTGGTGTCATTATCCAGTGCCGAAGCAGAATATTGAGCTCTTCATCATGCCACTAAAGAGCTTATATGGTTACGTATTCTTCTGCGTGATCTCGGTTATGAACCCAAGAAGCTCATGGTGCTCTTTTGTGACAATACTGCTGCTATTGAAATTGCTAATAATCCAGTCCATCATGATCGGACGAAACACATTGAGCTTGACCGTAATTACATCAAAGACAATCTTAATTCTGGACGGATAGAGGTTTCCTATATTAAGCGCGCGATCAACTTGCCGATATCATGACGCATGGAGTTTCAGGTGTTTCATTCCACACATCTTTATCCAAGTTGGGCATGTGCGATATCTATACACTTGAGGGGGAGAGTTAGAATGCAGTGGCATGAGTTGTCAAATATTTAGAGAATATTTGATTGATTATGTAATTAGGATAGAATATTTGATTGATGTAATTAGCATGTAATTAGCGTTGTTACTATTCTTAGATTTCATTCCTAATTTAGGCTATGAGTGAGTTGTATATATAATGGGTTGTAATCTTCACATGATCATCAAGGAAAATTATTATTTCCTATATTTTAGGTTTCTACTTGATCAGTAGCTCAAGTGAAAGACAAGGGGTGTGATATGTACGTTAGATATGGAGAAGGCTTATGACAATGTCAATTGGAACTTTTGTCTACAAGTTAAGTGGCAGATGGGTTTTGGGGTAAAATGGTTGAGCTATGTATATGCCAGTGCATTTTGATTGCACACTTCTCCGTTCTTGTTAGTGGCAGCCCCTTTCATTTTTTTGGGGCCTTCGATGGGTTTGAGGCAGGGTGATCCATTGTCCCCCTTGCTTTTCTTCTTTGAGGTTTTCAGCAAGATGGTAGAACGGGCTATCCATCATTTGTTGTGGACAGTCTTTGAAGTAGGCAGCAGTAGTGGGATCACTAGGGTGTCGCATCTCCTTTTTGTGGATGCTACCTTGGTGTTTTGTGATGACCAAGCTAAAAGCATCCTTCGTCTCCGAGCTGTGTTATTATTTATTGAGGCAGTGTCAGGGTTGAGGGCCAATTTAGCGAAGAGTGAATGGGCTTGAGATTGCCCCATTGTTAGGGTGTAAGGAGTGGACGTTTCTAACTACTTATCTGAGGTTACTTTTTGGGACCTGGGCCAGATCTAAAGCAATTTGGGACCCTGAGCTCTTTCAAAAGCATTTGACAGGATGGAAACATGGATGTTTATCCAAAAGGGGGTGTCTGGCTTTGGTTTGCAACACCCTATCTAATCTTTCAATGGTGCTTTGCTTACCAATGAAAATGACTCTTTGTCGTTGAAAAAGAAATTCTTTGGCCGCATGTTATACAGTTATAGTTCTATTGTGGGCAAAGCTCACTATGTTGAAAAAGAAATTCTTTGGCGGCATGTTATACAGTTATAGTTTCTATTGTGGGCAAAGCTCACTATGGGTGGATTTTCAAACAGCCTACCAGCCCTCATGTGGGTGACTTGGAAGAATTTAGGGAGGGGGCGGGA
This sequence comes from Taxillus chinensis, assembly GCA_023512835.1. Classification (NCBI taxonomy): domain Eukaryota; kingdom Viridiplantae; phylum Streptophyta; class Magnoliopsida; order Santalales; family Loranthaceae; genus Taxillus; species Taxillus chinensis. The sequence continues at coordinate 1,906,073 of CM042090.1, read as the reverse complement.
AGCCTTTCTAAGGGGTTTTCATGGAAGCTTGGAGAAGGGGACTTTATTCCATTTTGGGATGTTATTTGGTGTTGGGATCAGCCCTTGAGGGCAACCTTACCTATGGTTTATTGTCTAGCCTCTCAGAAACGGGGTCTGATTCACTGTGTTTCGGGATGACATTGGTTGGAATGTTGATTTTGTGCTGGATGCCCAAGATTGGGAGATCAACGAGTTTCTTGCTTTCTTTGCAGCCTTGTATAAGTGCAACTTTGATAGGAGTCAACGTGATGAGGTGTGGGGGTTGGATGGAAAGGGAGTTTTCACGGACAAAAGCTGTTTTGATATCCAGATGTATGGGGAGCAGTGAATAGGCTTGGGGACAACTGGTGTGGAATTATATGGTAGCTAAGGTCCCTCCTACGATTTTTTTTTTTTTTGCTGGGGAGGTTGCTTAGGGAAAGGTCCTGACGCTCGAGCAGCTTCAATGGAGGGTTATCCCTGCATTGAGTCATTGCCCGTTGTGTATGTGTTACAGAATCAATTAATCACCTAATTCTCTTTTGTAATTGGGTAGCAACTGGTTTTTTTTTGTTGATGTTGGGCATCTCATGGGTGCAGTTGGATTGGGTGGGCCCTGAGATCATTGCTTGGAAGGGCTTACTGGTGCAGGGGAGGGTGAAGGGGCTTGTTATTGCTCTCCCTCTTGTTGTGTTTTGAGTGGTGTGGAAGGAACGCAATACTCTTAATTGAGAACATTAAGAGTAATCCCAAAGGGTAAAGAGCGAGTTGTGGAGTGTGGAGTTTGATTTTAGATATTGCAGTGTATTGTAACATTTCTTTGTGATGTCAATGATATCCTTATTTCTTGTTGTCTTTTGTAAGTTGTCACCTTCTTGGTGTCCTCTTTAATAAATTTTTTTCCTCATATAACTGAGATGCGGAAATTTTTAGTGTCAACTTGAAAGGTAATTACTGATTTACAATCTGGAAGTTTGACACAAATGCTTGCCCTTTCCCTTTTTTGATTCAGCTGAACGGGTAGAATCTGCTCTCCAAAGTTTACGAAGGGAATTTGGGGGAACATGTGTGGGTACCTACTACTTCCTTCTTTGCATCCCCTTAATTTTTTGAGGTTTCATTTATTTGTCTAATGTGTTATTTATTTTGTGGAGTGTTTGTTTCAAAACATTTTCTCTTTATAGGGCACAAAATGTGATGTTAGGATTGGGAAAGACGTGAAAGACTTGGCGACTTTTGCGCAAGCGAATTTGAAGTACATTGACATATGGGTACTTAATTCTACCTTTTATCTTAGTTATGGGCCTATGACAGTTCTGTGTTGGTTGTGCTTTAGCTCTTGCTTTATCAGCTACATACAATCTGATGCTGATTATAGCATAGCCCCATAAGTTGTACAATCATTTGCCTCCATGAAATTTTGAGCTTGTTTAGTCTCCAAAAAGCTCATGCTCTTCGGCTTGATCTTGCTTGAGAAAAAAATACATTAAATACATCAAAAAGGGACCTCAAAAAGAAAAAAAAGAAGCCAAAGTTTATATTCCAAAACCTAAATAGGAATCACATTTGATAATCATATTTTTTTTTAAAAAAATTTGGAACATGAAAATAGAGATAATGAGAAAAGGTGAACATAAAATATAAAAGCAGTCCTGCAGAAAGCTGGAAATGGGAACAAAACCAATACTCAAAATCTGGGTCTTACATGGTTAGTACATGCAAATTTGATCTTTAATTTTGATTTGCAATGGAAAGTTTATTGTTTTTATTGAGAAATGGTATTTATATTGTTAGATTTAGTAATATTTGGAGTCATTTATAATGTCCTTTCATATTATTCTAATATTTGTTTTTTGAAACATTGCTTTTTATATTTTGATTCGTTGGCCACTTTATTTGTTAGGAATTTGTTAGTGTTATTTCATTTGACATTTTGCTTTGACTTGTGATACAAGCGAAGGAATCTTATTTCATTCATCTTATACAATACATGACTAGATAAATATACAAAAGAAGAAAGGTATCTATAGTAATATGGATATTAAGGCATCAAACCTAATTATATAGTATCCATACTAATATATCTTTATTACAGTAACAGAGAAAGAATTATTACATATATATATATATATGTAATATCTCATTTCCCTAACAATAATAAGAAAGAATTATTTTTTCTATTCTTTTCTACTGAACATTAATTCAAAATAAGAGGACACATGTAGTTTCAAGAAGATGCCTGTTCTTACTTTCGTTCATGTCATTTTAAGATGAAGTATCAATATATGAAGTCTCATGAAGCATGCTATTTTGAACCATGAAATTTTAAAACAAGATTTGGATATATTTTTTGGCATTATCATGGTGTAAATGATGAATGAAAACATTAAATTGACTTTTTGTTTTAGCACAAAAGGCAAAAAAAATATAGAACATTTTAAAATGATTTTTTATTAAATATAACAAGTGACACGAGAATAGTCATCCATAAAAGTAACAAAATATTTAAATCCGGGTTTGGACACAATAAGACAAGGTTTCCAAACATCATAATGAATTAATTCAAAAGGAAACTAGCACATTTATTGATTCTTGGACATGAAATACGACGATAGTGTTTTGCATACTAACACAACTCTCAATTTAAGAAAGATATGTGACTAAATTGTGGACAAAGCTTTTAAGCATTGGAAGTGATGGATGGCCAACTTATAATGCTCTTCAAGAGATGTAACACCTGAGCATATAACATACGGAGGTAGTGGGATATCAAGAGTGTAAAGGCCCCAAATTGATGTCCTTTACTAATAATCTTCTTCATCGTAACTTCATAAGATTCTAAAATAAGCAATGATTAGAAAAAGGTAATGAAGCAGTTGAGATAACAAGTAAGTTGTCTTATTGAAATTAAATTAAAAGAGTAATTAGGTAAATGTAAGGCAGATGACAAAGTTAGAAAGAGATTGATATAATTATGGCAATCCCACGAACACAAGATGATGACCCATCAACTAAGGTAATCGTAGATCGACAAGTGTGATGCTAGAAATTAAAAAATAGACTTGAATTACCCGTCTTATGATCTGTGGCACTAGAATCAATGATCCAAATGGAAGATTAGGAAAAAAAGCACTTATTTAGAGTACTTGAATCATCAATAGCAATAATGAAGGAGATGAAGGCTTAGTGATTTGATACAAACAAATAACCGAGATCTTTATTGATATATTTCATACAATATATGACTACATGTTTATATAGAAGGAGAGACCTATCTATGGTAATGTATAATTAGGATATTAATTCTAATTATAGTATAATCAATACTAATTATAATTTATACTATCCACTAATTATTTATCAAATATGACAATTCTACTAATTGCTCTACTAATTACAATAACACTCCCCTTTAAGTTGGAACATAGATGTCAAACTTAACTTGTTACAAAGATAAGCAACTTGAACTCCGTTTAAAGGTGTCAACAGACGGGGGTCGTCATCACCGATGTCAAAGAAGTCGAAGACGTCAAGCGCAGGTGTCGAGGCTAGAGTGTAAAAGTCGGTGTCATTGAAGTTATCGTCTTGCGTAGTCGTACGTGGTCGGTGTCGGGCAAGGATGTTGTGGTTGGCATCGGGCAAAGATGTTGTGATCGGTGTCAGCGGGGACGTTGTAGTTGGCATTGTTAACACAAAGCATAGGTGTCGTCAAGGATAGAGGATCGATGAGGATGAAGACGATGATAAAAGAAAGATTTTTATTTTAACTCGGACGACAGAGGCGTCATTGATAGCATGAGCTATGATACCATGATACACTAAATAAATTGATATTTTTATTGATATATTTCATACAATAACTACGTATTTATACAAAAGGAGAGACCTATCTATGGTAATGTATAATTAGGATATTGATCCTAATTATACCATAATCAATCTTAATTATACTTTCCACCAATTACTTTATAAATGCTCTATTAATTACGTTAACATAATTACAATAACATGATTCTTAATACAGTGAAAATTTGGCAAATTCATCTATAGAAATACAAACTAATGGCTTCACATCTATAACTACAAGATTAAATGAGAGAAAACAAAACATGCAATGTTAACAAAGCACACGTGAAAATGATTGTCATGTAGTCCAAGATTGACCGTCCAAGGTTGACCATGAGCAGAATAAGGATGGTCGATTGAATTGGGAGCAACAGAGACATTGACTTTCATCGAAGCAAAGAGCAAAGATATGTCGGCAATGGACACACGAGAGGATGTCGATGTTGTCATCGGTCGGAGACATTGAAGTCATCGAAGTCCATGGCATAAATGTTGTTGAGTGGTCCAAAGACATTAACAGAGCGAGAGATCATCGCTAGAAGAGTCATTGTTGATGGATAGATTAGCGAGGATTTGTCGTAATCGGGAATGTTGACGAACAAAGCGTTAATGGCAAATTTACATCATTAATGTGGGCGGAGAGCTTCACTAGGTAGATGATTTGGTGATGGATGATACAAAACAAATATTTTGATATATTTTCTATATTGAATACGGTATATAAATACAAATTTATACAAAGGGAAAACCTATCTATAGAAATATATAATTAGGATATCGATCATAATAATCCCAATTATATATATCCCTAACTCTCGGAAATTACTAATTACGGAATATTGCAATCTCATAATTATTCATTATAATCTAATAACATTTCCCCTAAGTCGGAGCATAAATATTAATTAAGACTAACTTATTACAACGATAACCCACTCGAACTTCATTTAGAGCTTTGGTGAATATATCACCTAATTGTTCTTCATTAACATATTACTGCAGAAATTAATCAAAGTTGAATTTTCTCGCGGCCGAAATGGCAATCATTTTCAATATGCTTATTTCTTTCATGAAACACAGGATTTGAGGCAATATGAAGTGTAGCCTGATTATCACACCACAATTTTGTTGGTGCAGAAGTTTTAAGACTAATTTCATTTAAGAGATGAAAGATTTATATTATCTCACACGCAGACTGTGCCATGGGCCTATATTCTGACTTAACACTGGATCGTGACACAATATTTTGTTTTTTAATCTTCCATGTGATCAAATTTTCTCCAATAAAGATACAATAACCTGTGATGGATCTTCGATCCCCTGGACAACCTGCCCAATCTGCATCTGAAAAACATTCAATCTATGTGTGTCCATGATTTGTGTACAAGAGACCACGTCTAGGTGCTCCTTATAAGTAACACAGAATTTGTTCAAATGTTGCCCAATGATCAAATATTGGAGATGACATGAATTAACTAACAACACTAACTGAATAGGCAATATCTGGACAAGTAACGGTAAGATAATTTAACTTCCCAACTAACCTTCGATATCTTTCAGGTTGTCAAATGGTATTCCATCTCATGTGAGATGCATATTTGGAGTCATTGGAGCACTACAAGGCTTCGCTTTCAATTTGTCCATCTCAGTTAATAAATTAAGAACATATTTCCTCTGAGAGAGAAAAATATTGCGTCTATTCCTTGTAACCTCAACACCTAAGAAATATTTGAGCAATCCCAAGTCCTTCGTGTAAAATTGAGTATGAAGAAAGGACTTAAGAGATGAAATACCCAAAGTATCACTGTCAATAATAACAATATCATCCATATATACCACTAAAAGGATGAGACTACTGGTTGATTGCTTATAGAATATAGAATGGTTATTTTGGCTCTTAATTATGCCCTATTTTTCAATGGCCTGACTAAAATTTTTAAACCAAGCACAAGGGCTTTGTTTCAAATCATATAAAAGTTTCCGAAGATGACAAACACGCCTATACTCCCCCTGAGCAACAGAACCTGGAGGTTGCTCCATATACACATCTTTGTGGAGAGCACCATGAAGAAAAGCATTTTTAATATCCAGTTGATGCAAAGGCCAATGGTGAATAGCAGCCATAGATATAAACAAGGAAACAAAGGTCAATTTGGCAACAGAAGAGAAAGTATCAAAATAGTCCACAACATAGGTTTGGGCATAGCCTTTAGCAACAAGATGGGCCTTCAACCGAGCAATAGACCCATTAGGATTAACTTTAACTGCAAACACCCACTTGCAGCCAATAACCCGTTTCCCTAAAGGTAAGGGAACCAAGTCCCAAGTACCATTTTCATCTAAAGCTTGCATTTTATCGAGTATTGCATGACGTTAACCAAGGTGAGAAAGGGCTTCATGAACATTTTTAGACACACTAGTAAAATCGAGAGAGGCAACAAAAGAACGAGAAGAAGACAAACAATTATAAGAAACGAAAAAGAAAATAGGAAAAGTACATGTTCGTTTACCTTTACGTACAATAATAGGAAGATCATCACTTGAAACGGGATTCGAGGACGAAAAAGTAGGTATAGAACATGAATCAAGAGGTCGGCATCTAAAATACACTTTAGTAATAGGATATTGGTGAGTGGCAGGAGGAACAGGGCCTATAGCGACATAAGGCGTAGAATATACCAATAAATCATTAGTATCAACATCTTCCTCCGCCTGAGGTGTAGGCGGTGGAGAAGGCAAAAAATAAGTGTATCGTCCAAAAAAGTTACATCAATAGAAACAAGATATTTGTTAAGACTAAGATAGTAACAACAATACCCTTTTTGAAAACGAAAATATCCAAGGAAAACACACTTTAAGGACCTAGGATCTAATTTAGTGATATGTGGGTGAACATTACGAACAAAGCAAGTGCTATTAAAAATTTTAGGGTCAAGTGGAAACATAAACTTGTGAGGAAAGAGAGTTTTGTAAGGGATCTCACCATGAAGAACAGATGAGGGCATACAATTAATTAAGAAACAGACAGTAAAAACTGCATTAACCCAAAAGGATTTTGGAACATTCATTTGAAATAAAAGGACACGAACAATTTTAAGATGTCTATTCTTTCGTTTGGCCACACCATTTTGAGATGGAATATTGACACAGGAAGTCTCATGAAGTATGCCATGTTGAGTATAAAATTCTGAAACAATATTTGGGTATACTCTTTTGCATTATCACTGTGGAAATGACAAATGAAAACATTGAATTAAGTTTTAATTTTAGTACAAAAAGCATAAAAGATAGAAAATAATTCAGAGTAATTTTTCATTAAATACGGCCAAGTGACACGAGAGTAATCATCCACAAAGGTAACAAAATATTTAAATTCAGATTTTGACATAATAGGACAAGGACCCTAAATATCAGAATGAACTAATTCAAAAGGAACACTAGCGTGTTTATTAATTTTTGGACTGAAACTAAGGTGATGATGTTTAGCATATTGACATGACTCACAATTTAAAGAGGACACATGACTAAACTATGGATGAAGTTTCTTAAGCACGGGAAGTGACGAATGACCCAACTTATAATGCTTTACACAGGGAGAAGTGACAATAAAACAAGCAACCGATGAAGGTAATTGAGTGTCAAGGGTGTAGAGGCCCTTAGATATCAAATAATCCTCTTCGTCACAAGATCTTAAAATAAGCAATGATAAGAAAAAAAAATGTAATGCAACAGTTAAGATGACGAGTAAATTGACTCACAAAAATTCAATTAAAAGAGAAATTAGGTAAATATAAGACAAATGATAAAGCTAAGAGAGGAGTTGGTGTAATTTTGCCAGACCCACGGACACAAGAGGAGGACCCATAAGCTAAGGTAACAATAGAACTTGAAGTATGACACTGGAAATTAGAAAATAGACTAGAATTATCTGTCATATGATCTGTAGCACCAGAATTAATGATCTATTTAGAAGATGATGAAGAAGACACGTATTTGGAGTACCTGAATTGGCAATAGCAGCAATAAAAGAAGCAGGCTTTAGGGATTCTTGATACTTGGAACACTTTGCAACTTTATCTAGAAAAATATGAACTGATGGTGCTGAAGGATCAGAAGTAAATGCAAAGTGGGCTGGAAAAGCTCTCTGATTTTTATATTGAAGCTTCCGACATTCATGCTTCATAGTTTTCGACAGCATTGACACACAACTCATCCAGAGTTATGTGGTCATGCTGCAAATCTTGGTGGTCTCCCTTCTCGAGATTTGCAGGATGATGGAATGATTGTCGAGGCTCATGTCGTTAACTCATTAAAGCACTGTTGGTTGGACTTGGTGGAGGACCTTCTATGTGGAGTACTCGATTAAAAACTTCATGTAAAGAGGAGAGCTCAGAATCAGAGAGGACTTGTGACTTAACAGTCTTAAAGTCAGAGGGAAGGCCAGCTAAGACACTCATAACAACCATTTGTTTATGTTGGCGTTGTTGAGCCTTTACATCAGGACTAAAAGGTAACAATACATTGAGCTCCTCATAAGTCTTCTTAAAAGACAGAAAATAAGTCGTTAGTGACTGATCTTGTTTGTCGGCTCGATAGAATGCTTTACAGACCTCATACATACGGGTTAGATTTCTTTTACCAGAATATAAGAAATCCAAATAATCCATCAATTCTTTGACAAATTCACAATGATTAATCAAGCTAATTATCTCGTTATCAATAAAGTTTCAAATTTGTAGAAAGAGGCGGACATCTTCTTGGAGCCATATGAGTTTCGAATCATCTTTAGGAGGATTATTAGTTAAATGATCATCTTTATCAATACTCCGGAGATAAAGACGATTGGTTTTGCTCCAATCCATATAATTAGAACCGTTTAATTTATGATCCATGATTTTAGACATGATGTGCACCATATCCACCACAGGCTTAGCATCCATATTTCACAAGACTGGAGACGAGATAAAGTCACTGATGGCACAACTAAGGCAGGGTCCGGCCACAAATAAAATAATCAATAGAATATTGACGTTGAAATAATGGAAACACAAAATTGAAGTTGAAGATGAGATGACACAAAGTAGCGATGTGAGCTTCATGGACGTCGATGATGGTGGAACTCGAAGTTGCATGAGACTAAGGCATCGATGATGAACAAACTAACAAAGTCAAAGTCTTAGGTGGACGAAATCGAAGTTGCACAGGGATGTCAACGAACAGAGGGACAAAGGCGTCAATGTTGAAAGTTGAAGTCGTTGTCGGGTAAAAATCGAGTCATCGATGTTAGGTAGAGACGAAGGTGACGATGGTGGATGAAGGCGACGAAGTCGTAGGCGATGATGGTGGATGAAATCGAAGTCGGGTAGAGACGAAGGCAGAGGTGTTGTCAGATTGGGCTGTTGTCGAGTTGTTATTGCTGTTTTTTATGAATATAATTATGTAGTTTTTGAAAAATTATTATTATGCTGTTTCTGTCTATTTTTCTGTTTTTTTTCTTAACGAAGTTTTTTTGTCTGGATTTGGCCGAGGTGTTATTTATATGCAGGGGTTTAAACTCCTATCTGTGTCAACTTTGGATTTTAAAATTCTCTGCATATCAATTTAGCTGTATCTTACTGTATCCTGAGAATGATGCAGGTTAATAATGCAGGCTCAAATGCATATAGCTATAAGCCTTTGGCTGAGGCTTCTGATGAAGATCTTATGTGCGTTGTAATTTACTTCTATTTTTCCTTTCCTCTATTAGTTGAATTTTTTCTAATCTGATTATGCTTTGGGCCACTGTTTCTGTACAGTGAAGTTGTCACTACAAACACACTTGGCTTGATGATATGTTGCCGAGAGGTAGAATACTTATTGAGGTGCTTAAGCGGCCTTTGTCTTGTTTATAACATGCATGGTTGTTACATAGGCTATAAAGATGATGTTGAAACAGCCTCGCGGTGGTCATATTTTTAACATTGACGGTGCAGGATCTGATGGAAGGCCTACCCCTAGGTAAAATCTTTTGACGTCTTTTGCTACATGTTGATGGTCATTGGAAAGTTATATTTGTATCTTATTATGTAAAAATACCTTCATATAACAATTTTAATATATATATATATATCCTAATTACTCTTTAAATCAAGTTTTTTTATTTATTAAAATTTGTTCTTTATCATCATTTCATTTTAAACTATGATTTTAATATACTGACAAATATATCCTTATAAGTCATTTTTATTAAAATAAAAATGAGGTGAGAGTTTTATGTGACTACAGTATGTCACTCAGTTTAAAATGAAAGTTTTATACGATAATTATTAGACTTTATTTTGTTATACATAACATAGTAATTTTTATTTTTTATTATTTTAACCATTTCTCACCCTCTTGTGGAGTCCCCCACCTAAGCATTGGTGTTATCTTTAGCGAGGTTTAGAGGTCATATTTTATGAAATACATTATTAGGCTAACAAAAAATAACATATACAGAAGTTTAATGTTGTTGAAATATAAATGTTAAAATGGATGTGTGATAAGACTTGAATAGACAAAATTCAAAATGAGATATTCATTGTGTCGTTAGATTAGCTTCGATTTCAGATAAGATGAAAGAGAATAATTTCCATTGGTTTGGGAGAAGTTATTAAAAATATATGAAATTGCTAGATTTAAAGAAAAAATAATGTCTGATAAGAATTTTTGAAAAAGAAGGATCCGTGTATTGAATCAAATATTAACTTTTTGTTTTTCTTTGTTTATATAGCCGACTTCGTATTATTGAGATTAAGACTTATTAATTTGGTTTTGTTTGTCGTAAAACATTTAAAATTTTAATGAATAATTTGGTAATAAATAAACATATGATGACTAATAATTTAAATACTAAATAAATATCTCAAGATAATAATTAAAAGGGTAATAATTATCTAATAGTACCTTTCGTTATTAATTTAGCAATTTTTTTATATATATATTGAAATAAATTATGTTTATATAATCTTTATCTTTAAAAATAAAATATATAAACTAGTATCATTTTTTCTAATATCTAAATTTTTTTAACAAAACTTTAATATATTTAAGTTACTAAATATGAATATAAATAAAAATCATTATATTCATTTACATAAAATTAATTTAATAAAAGGATAAATCCGGAGTGTAAAGTTTTCTTGTGTGATGGGGTCCGGAAAAGGGTTGAGTCATATGGACTAATATGGATGTATTTTTTTTTACAATTAATTTTAATTGCAAGAGATTTGTCCATAATTTGAATCCATGACCTCCTGGTCACAATGTAATAATTATACCGTTATATTAAGATTTGCCTTTATAAGTAATTATACCGTTACATTAAGATTTGCCTTTATAATTAATTTAATAACTAATTTAATTATTCATTGCTAAAATGTTCTGGATTGTATTTTTTTGGTTTAAAATGAATTATAATAAAAATGACGAAGAACAAATAAACATAAATCAAGCTTCAATAATGTTTAAAAACTTCATCGGGCTTTAATTCCAAGTTTTTGTCGTGTTTTGTTATTCATGTATTTGATTTCCAATTGGAGCTCTTTCTAGTTTTTTTTGCGCACCTCATTAATATGGATGAAAAGTATTCTCACTTAAGCTACTGTTGTGTCTAATTAGGCATGAATAAAAGGACGAGTCCTTGAAAGACTGATCCTTGTCGGGTCGATTTTTGAATCTGAAGATGAAAACCTTTCAGAATTAGTGCATCTCCAATTTGGAGCTCTTTCTAGTTATTTTGTGCGCCACATTGATATGTATCAAAAGTATTCTCACTTCAGCTACAGTTGTGTCTAATTAGGCATGAATAAAAGGACGAGTCCTTGAAAGACTGATCCTTGTCGGGTCGATTTTTGAATCAGAATTAGTGCATCTCCAATTGGAGCTCTTTCTAGTTATTTTGTGCGCCACATTGATGTGGATCAAAAGTATTCTCACTTCAGCTACTGTTGTGTCTAATTAGGCACGAATAAAAGGACTAGTCCTTAAAAGACTGATCCTTCTAAAACCTGCGATTAATTGAAGATTAACTGTTATTCGGGGGTTTATCGAACCAATTAGATAATTAGACGGTTTTGAGAAAAAAACCATTGATTAATCACAGATTAAGTGTTTAATCACAGAATGGGCTGTAGCAGCCAGTACCTGAGCAATTTTTTTTTTAAACTTCAAGTACATCATTTTGCTGAGGCTTTTTTTCTTAAATTTTATTTTAAAAGGCCTGTGGTGAGTGGCGATTTGTGTTAAATAGAAAAAAACGAACTTCTTCTTTTCTCTGTTTTGCATCGAGGGTTCTCCTAGGGTTTGAGCAGTGGCATCTGACAGACCTGATGCAATGGCCGACATAATCTCCCAGTATCGTGGTCTTCCAGCGGTCAGTGACTCAGCAATTCTTTACCCCTTTTTCTCCATCGGAGTTAGTCCTCTTCTTCCAAACTCTAAAGAAACACTGGACAGGCTAAAGGCTAAAATAAAATTAAGAGAAAAAATCAGAAAAGATAATATAATCTCTATTATATTCTTTTCTTGTTTTAATTTTGTTGTTTTAGTTTAATTCTTAGTCAATGAATTAACTTGTATATCTTATTTTATTTTAATTACATAATTTAAATGTTTAATATAACGTCAATTGAATTGCTTTTTCTATAACTAACCTAAATTAAATTATTAAATTAGTGAAATTATATGACTACTCCCAATGTTGAAATTGAATTTTATATGCCGATATGGCATTCAACGTTGAAGTTCTCTTATCTTTTGTGTTTGTTTAAAGTTTGAACTTAGTAATCTTTTATGTTTTACCATGGTTGTATGTTGTGTTAATTATGTTTAAGTTTGAATGCTAAAATCATGTTTATGAATGTTAAATTTTTGATATTATAATATTTTAATGTTTATCTTTATTAAACTAATTTTAAAAGGTCATTAATTTTTTTTTTGTGTTTTATCAAACAAGACTTATTAATAATTTTTAGAACCATGGCCTTTTGATGACTTATATTAAATTTTAACTTGTAATAATATTCTAAATTTGAACTATAATTGATATAAAGTATTCATTTGATGAGAACTCATATTATATAAATTTATTATAATGTTTTAAATTTAATGTAATTTAAAAGAGTCAACAATATCAGTTAGAATTTAATAAGGATCAGTTCTCACTATCATGAATATTTTTCCAAAACTAACTATGGTGATGGAATGGTTTTACATCTCAGGTATGGAGTTTGGATGTTTGCGATGAGTCTTTTATTGAATATGCCTTATATGAATTATGCACCTTGTTATGATAAAAAATTTAACTCTCTAATGCATTGACTATCCTCTTTCGAGTAATATGGCCGTGTGCCACCTTAGTTTAGGGGATGGGTGACCCTTTAGGTTTATGGGTCATTGAGCCTCAAACTAGTTCCTTACTAACTCTAGCTTGGTTTCCTAGGAGCGACTTGAGCTCTCACAACTTAACCCTACTCTAGTTAGGTTACGCGATGTTTCCGTTTAATTACTTTACCTTTCGGTCTTTTGTAATTAATCCTAAGGGCTCCTTTGATACGCGGGAATGAAATTGGAGGGAATGAATCATTAAAGGAATGCAATTGACATGGGAAAGGAATAATTTTTTTTATTATCTTTACTGTGTTTGGTATGCAAAAATAAGTAATGTAATATAATCACGCAATTACTAAAATATCTTCAATTAACATTTATTAAATATTTTTTTATTAAGGTAATAGTGATGGGTTTGAACAATCGGGCTGTAGGGGGCTTGCACGCGGCGGTGGGCGGAGGAGGCAGATTGGGCGGCGGGAGAGATCGGGATGAGGGGGTTTGCAACGGCGACGGGAAGGGGGGGCGCAGCGACGGGGGAGGGGGAGGGGAAGGGGGAGAGGCGGCGGGGTGAGGGCGCGGTGACGGGGAGGGTGGGCTCGCAACGGGGAGGGGAAGTGGGAAAGGGGGTGCGGCGATAGGGAGGGGGAGGTAGGGCAACGGGGAAAGAGGGAGAGGGAGAATGATAGGGAGAAAGAAAAAAAACAAATAAAAAAATAAGAGTATAAAAATAAATAAGATTCTCTTATGCAAGGGAACCTTAGTAAACTTAGGTTGGTGAGAGAAATCAATTTTCTCCTACATAAGGGTATAAGATTCTTAATCTCTTTTCCATTTTTGTATCAAACGCGAGAAAAGAATGCAATCTGATTCCTTTCCCGCGTACCAAACATGCTATAAGGTTATGAATTAGGCGATCAACCCTAATTCAAGCACTAAGCAATCACGCTTTCAATTAATTCACAAGAATTCATATAAAGAAATAATCAATTAAATAAGTAACACAATAATTCAAAACACCAATTTATATAAATAAATATTGTACAAAACAATTACAAGAGTAAGCTTAAGGTTTATGGTTACAAAGAGAGAGAAAGCAAAACTAAATCAAACACAAACCCTATGGGGTCACTCTAAGAGCCATGCCTTCTTATTTAGTGTTGTGGTCTCCTCCTTGCTCCTAAGTCCCAAGCTTGGATGCGTGAACCATAGATAGCCCTTGCATCTTCTCTCTTTCTCTGTCATGATCTCCTTCGTAAGATGTAGTTGTGCCGTGTGGGAGGTTGAAGATCGATCCTAAGGAACCATAATAGCCCTTATATAGGGCTGCCACTCTTCTTCCTCCTTTGTTCTTGCTTTCTTAGGCCAAAAATACTCATGTGCCCCTCCAAAATTACATAATAACAATAAAAGTAGGGTTTAGGGCAAAACTGGGTCGAATGGTCGTAGACTGAATGCGTGCTGGAGTGTTGCTCGAAGCTTGCTTAATGCTGCTCAAGCTTGGCTTGATGCTCGATGCTTTGCTCGAGCCTTAGCCTAGAGTAGAGGCCCGAGAAGAGTGGGTTGTGTTGGCCTTTGCTTAGCTCTCTGGACTGATGCTCAATTCCCTTGCTCGAGGCTCATGCTTGAAGCTCTCCTTAGGTGCTCAACGCTTGTGTGTCGAACTATGCACCAGTATTGCCTAGTTTTTCCAATACACTGTAGTGTCTCTGGAAACTGCTATAAAATGTTGCAAAATAATGAAAAATCTCTAGAAACACTACATATGGTTGTTAGGGCATAAATGGGGTGAAAAGATGTCATCAAAATCAACACCATAAGTTTGGGTGCAACCCTTAGCTGTTAGGTAAGCTTTCAATTGTTCAAGGGAACCATCAGGATAGACTTTCACAGTGAAGACCTAGCGGCATCCAACAACATATTTCTTAGCGGGTAACCGGGTGAGATCCTATGTGGCATTAGTACGAAGAGCCTATGTCTTATCGGTCATGGCTTGGCGCCACCTAGGAAGAGCAAGAGCATCAATAACACTATAATACAATATTTTATCGTATTCACACTATCAAAACAATATTTATTAAACCTAACTAACATGAAAAAGAAAAGTCAAGGTCGAACCCACAAGATACACGATTGGAAATCTCTAATCTAGTTGTATTCCTATTGTCTAAACAAACAACGTGATTAAATAAACAAAATAAAATAAAATAAAGGAATCCTAAAGAAAATAAAAAATAAGATAATAAAGTTCTAGGGTTGAGATTCACCCAATTTTCAATTTCTAATCATATGGTTTGATTGATTATTCTTATAGTTTTCTAATCATCTAAGGGTGATTGATAGTAAGGTAAACGCCAATTGTTTTTGTATGAATATCGGCGTGCCTAACCTTAGCAATGGCTTACTCTAATGACTCGTTGAAATAAGGCCAAACCCATAGAGGGATGATCAACTATGGATCCTTTTAGGATCACGGACTACTCTTGTGACTTGCAAGTCCTAGGTTTAATTCTATGGGTTCTAATAATCAAATTTTAGCTTTTGATTCTTCATTCAATTATCTAAAACATGCAATAGGTTTGTGACGCCCACACCATGAATTCAATCGGTAAAATGAAATCATTCATGAGATAGAAATAAAAAATAATCAAACAAATTCATACAATTAAAATATTGAGATTGAGTTACTCCCAATCCCTAAGAAAAAGGAATTATTCAATGGAATGATGAATAAACATATTTAAAAAAATTAAATCATAAATTTGGGATTACAAAGAAGGGAAAAGTAGCAATCCAACTTGTCATGAAGTTTCATTGATAATCCTCCATCCAAACCAATGCGTTCTTATCAAAATTACATTAAAATCATCTAAAATCAAAGAGAATTTTAAGAAGCCAAACTTAGGGTTCTTAGCCAATAAGGAGGCTCCCCTAGGGTCTAGAATCTCTAAACATATCCTATACATGTTCCTTATATAGTTCGCAAAATATGATATAAAAATAAAATATAAAAATACAAATTGAGGCAAAGTTGTCGTTTGTTGCGACGAAGGAAAAAAGACCTTGTCGTGACGAAATGTAATTTTTTCTGTATTGTGACAAAGGTAAAAAGACCTTTCGCAATAGTGTACTTCTGTGTTGTGACGAAGGCAAAATAACCTTTGTGATGACATCTTATATCCAAGCTTGTTTTATGCTTCGATTGGTTCGATTTTTTCCCGTTTGCTTGCAAAATACACTTAAAACACAATGCAACTCTACAAAACACTAAAATATGACAAACAATATGACTTGACACTAAATCATAATAAAACCCTTAAAACACTATAAAAAACAAATGCAAATAGGAAAAAAATATGTAAAATCTTGATATAAATTATGTCCATCACACTGTGAGACATAATTAGAGACGAAACAAAGGAAGCAAAAGCAGAAAAACAAAGTGATAACTTGGCGATGAAAACAAAGTAGTGGGACATAGGATATCGAGAGTAGAGATGACCAGTATAAGAAACAAAATGGTTAAGAGGGCGACCAACACAAGAACGAGTACCTTTACGTTGAGCAATAGGAAGGTCATGGTCCAGAGGTAGATCAGAAGATGAGGCGTTGATTCGCAGGGACATAAATGCGACCAGTCGAGGTATTACGACCCCTTGACTGGTCGCATTTGATCCACCTATGGACCATGACTTTCCTATTGTACAATGTAAAGGTACTCGTTCTTGGGTTGTTCGCCACCGTTTTATTTCTTATACTGGTCATGTCCGCTCGCGGTATCTTATGTTTCACTACTTTGTTTTCACCGCTAAGTTATCATTATGTTTTTTTGCTTTTGTTTCCTTTGTTTCGTCTTGGTTGTATCTCATAGTGTTGCTGATGCTCTTGCTCATCCTGGGTGTCACCAAGCCATGACCGATGAGATGTAGGCTCTTCATAATAATGCCACATGGGATCTCACCCGGTTACCTGCTAAGAAACATGTTGTTGGATGCCACTGGGTCTTCACTGTGAAAGTCCATCCTGATGATTCTTTTGAACGATTAAAGGCTCGCATGGTAGCTAATGGTTACACCCAAACTTATGGTGTTGATTTTGATGACACATTTTCTCCTCTTGCAAAGATTCTCTCTGTCTAGGTGTTCATTTCCTTAGCTTTTTATTATGGTCAAACACTTCACCAACTTGATGTCAAGAATGCATTTCTACATGGTGATCTTGATGAGAAAGTTTATATGGAGCAATCACTTGGTTTTGTTGCTCAGGGGGAGAATCTTATATGTCGTCTTTGCAAAGCTCTCTTTGGGTTGAAACAATCTCCTCGGGCTTGGTTTGACAAGTTTAGTGATGCTTTCCTTCGATTTGGCCTCCTCCAATGTAGTATTAATCATTTTGTATTCAGTTCCTCCTCTTCTGCATGTTGTATCCTCTTGGTTGTCTATGTTGATTATATTATTCTTACCGGTGGTGACAATGCAGCCATTCAACAGTTACAACATTTTTTATAATCCGAGTTTTGTACCAAAGACCTAGGTTGCTTACGTTATTTCTTGGGCATCGAAGTCGCTTATTTTGGATGATCAATCTCTCTATCACAATGGAAATATGTTCTTAATATACTTGATGAGGTTGGGTACTTAGGGCAAAACCTATTGATTCTCCTATGGATTTGAATGTCAAACTGAATTTCGAACATGGTGACTTACTCTAGAATCCTGCTCCATATCAAAGGCTAGTTGGAAAGCTTAATTATTGGATAGTTATCAAACCAGATATTTCCTTTGCAGTGAGCATGGTAAGTCAGCTTATGGGTAATCTTCGTATTACCAACTAAAATGCACCCTTACAGATTGTGCGGTACTTGAAGGGCGTGCCTGGACACTATCTTCTGTTTATCAACCTGGGTAATTTTAATATACAAGGTTATTTTTGATACTAATTGGGCAGGATGTCCAATTGATTGGAGATCCATTATTAGTTACTATGTGTTTCTTGGTAGAAATCTTGTCGCATGGAAGAGTAAAAAACATGTGGTGTTGAGGTCTAGTGCTGAAGCCGAGTATAAGGTTATGCCACATGTAGCAAGTGAACTGACGTAGTTGGAAATGTTGTTATTAGAAATTGACTTACCTTCTTAGTATCCTTCCGTGCTGCATTGTGATAGTTGATCTGCTATTCATATTGTGTTTAATTAGTATTTTATAAAAGAACAAAACATATTAAACTTGATTGTCATTTTTTACATGAAAATGTGCATAATAAAGTAATTAAACCTGCATACATCCAAACAAAAAACCAACTTGCTGATATTTTTATTAAATCTGTACTGAGTAATCATATGAGTTATCTTTGTAATAAGTTGAGGTTATTTAACATATATGCTCCAAGTTGAGAGGAGTATTGGAGAGTGAGGGTAATTTAGTCTTTTCATAAATTTGCAATACCTATAAGATTGTATGCCTTACACTCAATATCAATAACATATTCCCTCAAATACCATCGTTAATAAGGTTTATCAGTTACCTTTTATATACCTTTTTCCAAGACTTATTATTAATCTTTAATATGAGAAATTGCCAATATTTATGTGGGATTGACTTTGCTTGCCTTGTCAATAGTTAGGTTTAAAAAATTATAAATTATTAATTTGTAAGTGCCCAACATGCCTATCATTATGTCCTAGGCTTTTTTCCTTCTTAAAAAACGGGTTGTAACCTTATATAAAGGTAGACTTCATTTTAAAATGAGATGTTCTCTTCTTAAGTTGATTGTGATCACTCTTTTTGCTTGTGGTTAGGAGACCCTATCCTAGAACGGGTTTTTCATTGGTCTGGCCCAAGCTAGGCTTTTATTCTCAAACCCTAGCTTTTTAGGGGCCATCGGGCCCCAAGCTTTGACCCATCTATTGACCGGGCCAGTCTTGGGCCACCGGACTTTCTATTCACCCCCATCCCTAATCTATGCCTTAGGTCAGGGAATTACTGTAATCCTCTTATAATGCTCAACTGAGTGTAGACTAGTTACGGAGGTACCTCAAACCTCCAGCGGCTCTTCTTGTCGGAAACCTCTCCCCAGCAATTTCTAACTCCACGCAACATCACTGCCTTTCTCCAAATCTTACAGCTTCAGTGGGAACTATTTCTACTGCTTCCACGTCAGTGTGCATTTAAAATTGACCATAATGCTGCCTTGATATTTAGTTGTTTCTTAATAATCCGTGATGGACTTTAGTTAGTTCTTTGACCTCATATACATGACTCTCTCTCTCTCTCTCTCTCTCCCCCTTCATAGATTTGCTGCTTATGGAGCTACCAAGCGCAGTGTGGTCCATTTAACTAAATCATTGCAGGTAGATGTTGAATTTCATTTTTTATGGGTATAGTTACAAAGCTATTAAGTAGATCAGACGTTCATATCACAAGGTTGTTGATTCAATTCATTGTTTGAAACTGCATACTCTTACCATTCAGATTCATATGAAAGGGGGGAAATAACAGTTTGCACTTTCCTCATAAATTTAAACAGAAGCAGAAACATGTTATAAACAGTTCATAAATAGCAAGAACAGCTGCCTCAAGCTCTTGGTGTTTTAAACAGGTGTTTTTGTATACAAAAAAGGCTCCCATAAACACCATCCAGATAGACATAAGTTTTAATCTAGATGTAGATATGGAACGCTCTGGAGAGCATTATTTATTTTATTTTTTAAAAAAGAGAAAAACCTAGGTCAATAATTAAACTTGATTACCTCGAAGTTTGGACTCGGAAGTCGAAATAAGCCTTTCTGATGAGGAAATTGTATTCAATGACTCATGTTTTATCGATTTTTTTCCTGCAACTGCTTTATTTAATTTCCTTAAACTAGCAAAATAGTTTTGTCAATTTTATCAAGTTTGGCATGATTTTGAACGATTGCAAAGTTTTAAAAATTGTTTTGATCACTTATCTCTTTTAATATTACTATTACTATTAAATTCCTTGGATGGAGCTGTTTTACACTTCTTCACTTGTTTTTTTCCCCCAAACATATAACAATTATCTATTTGTTATTACTTGTACAGGCAGAATTGCAGATGCAAGATGTTAAAAATGTCATTGTGCATAATCTGTCGGTAATTTCTTTGATCATATCATTCCTATCTTCAAATATAACTTGTTGGAGCCTTGAATGCGGCAAGTCTTTAGTATCTAGGGTGTTCGCATTATGACTGATCTTATGCCTATTTTGCTTTGTAAATGTGGCATAGCCAGATGCTAGTAATTTGTTTAATAGATAGATGCTGGCCTTTTTTTACTTCATGATCAGTGTTCATATTTTAAAAATGGGCAGTCAGTGATATTTCATTTTTTGCAATGCTATCTATGATATTTATTCTTCCACATAATTTCTGTGACTTTTATGGTGTAGCTAGCCCTAATATTTGTAATTTAAGGTTTTGTTCATTTATCTATTGGACTTATATTTCCCTTTTCTTCTGAGTTTTAGGTCAATTAGAAAAATTAAAATTAATATTATCTTCTGAGTCATATCAAATGATTTTTCCAATTTAATTAAGCATTTCAATTATATTTTTTTAAAATGCGATGCTGGCGACAGTGGGACTGCAGTGCATTAATATGAACAAGTTTGTATCTGAAGGCAATACAACACCCTCTAACGTCCCTTGTGTTTTAATAAGTTTTTGTGGTTTTGTAGCCAGGAATGGTCACAACAGAGCTCCTCATGTCTGGTGCAAATACAAAGCAGGTTGAAGAGTTACATGTATCCTTATCTGAATACCTCTGCTTCAGGCTTAAACTTTTTTTTTTTTTTTTGTTGCAGGCAAAGTTTTTCATTAATGTATTGGCTGAACCAGCAGAAGTGGTAAGAAAAAATCTCCCACCTGTATTAATGAGACAAGATTACTTAATATTTTCCTGAATTTGTATAGTGCAATTTATGACATTGACGAGTGCTTCATATGGAACTGCCCAACATACTTCTGTGATTTGAAAGCATCGTAGTTTTTTTAAAAAATAGAAAATCACATTTATCTTCTGTTGTATAATTAGTGGAATGTTGTAGATATTATATAATTAGGTTTGATACTTTAATATTCACATTACCATAAATTGTTTTTTTAATATATATCTAGTCTCGTATTATATGAAGTTACATTAATGAAATAAGATTTGTTTGTCTGTATTATGATATCAAAGCAGTACCTTAAATAAAATATTTTAAAAATAAATAAATAAAGTTACGGTTCAGTCAACCATCGGATCTCTACGATCTCTATTAGTCGTATGTCGTCCATTGTTATTAGATTATAATAGAATAATTAGTAAGATTGCAATATTTCATTAGTAGATTATAATATTCTGTAATTAATAATTTGTGAGAATTAGAGATATGTACGAGATTGATTATGATTTATATTCTAATTATATATTTCCATAAATAGGTTTTCCCTTATGTATAAATCTATACTCATATATTACATTCAATATAAAAAATATATCAAAATATTTGTTTTGTATCATGGTATCAAAGCACGTCAATGTTCAAATAAACTCTTCTGTCGACATCTTCGTCCTTGTTGAAAAATAGAGGTTCGATGACGACATCCCTGTATCTTGACCATGACGTCCTTGCACCTTGACTACAACATCCCTTCTCGAAGCCGATGCCGACCGCAATGTTTCTGTCCGAAACAGACCTCGACGACTCTACAAAAACAACGATGCCCGTTCTTGATGACGTCGAGTTCTTTGATATCGTCGACGATAGCCGTGTCTGACGACACCTCTGCTTTTGTCTTTGCCCGACTTTGATTTCGTCCATCATCGTCGCCTACGACTTCTTCGCCTTTATCCACCATCGGCACCTTCGCCTCCACTTGACATCGACAACTCAGTTTCTACTCGATAGCGACTTCGAGTTTCAACATCGACACCTTCGTCCCTCTGTTCTTTGACGTCCCTGCGCGACTTTGATTTCGTCCACCTATGACTTTGACTTTGTTAGTTTGTCTATCATCGACGCCTTAGTTGCATACAACTTCAAGTTCCATCATCATTGACGTCCCCGACAGCTCACATCGCTGCTTTGTGTCGTCTCATCATCGACTTCAGTCTCGGCGTTTCCATTATTTTGATAGTGGTTATTTAGATCACTATTTTAATGAAATTTGGGGTATTTATTAATATAAATTATATATCTTTATCACCCAAAAATGTTCATATTTTCTATCTAATGCTCTAACCACCAGTTGGAGTTTTCCTTCGAGTTTTTGCTCGTCTTTTGTATTATTTATATTAAACTTAGAAATTTCTCCATTAAAGCAAGAGATTGAGGCTACCAGTTGGTACACAACAAAAGACAGCCGGGATTTGATGAAAGAAGAAATTCACCTGACCAAGTTAATTATTGCATATTCAGACTACTCAGACCACAAATAGGAACTTTGCCTTCTTGGGTGAACTTTGGAGTTGGTCAGATGAAAAAATAGTCTGGTCGGGTGAAAGATATTCACCCAATCAAGTGAGCTGAAGCTGGATTCCACCGATTCAAGCCTTGCTGAACAACTTTGCCTTCTGGTCTATTGAGATTTGAAGATGGTCGGGTGAAGCTTGTTCACCCGATCACGTGTTCTGAAGTTGGATTACATCGATTCAAGTCTTGCTAGATAATAGTCCTTTCTGGTTGGGTGAGATTTGAAGATGGTCAGGTAAAAGCATGTTCATCCGACCAGACAAGATTTAGTCATATTCCTTTGATTCAAGATAGATATATCACTTTCTTTTTTGGTCAGGTGAGTTTTGAAGATGGTCGGGTGAAGTTTTAGTTCACCCGACCAAGCCATTTTCTATCAGAGTCGCATTGATTCTGAACCAACAAGCACTATTTCCAAGTTTGCAGCACAACATTCCACACCCAACATTTTTAATTAGATAGTTGTGCAAGTTGTAGTGGTTTACACCTGTAAGGCTGTGATTAAACTCAGCTAAAGGGATGCATTTTCGCTTTTATTGTTGTCCTAGTTGCTGGAGGCTATATAAGGTGAGTTTTTGGAAGAGAGGGGTTGGGAAAATTGTTGAAAAATATTGAAAATTCGTAATCATCCTTTGAGAGTTGAATTCAGGGAGTTTTTAGAGGATTGGAGCATCTGCAGTACTTTGAAACACTACCGGTTGGGAGCAAGACATTAGAGAGGTCAGATACACACTCAAGTAGTCATAGTTACCTTATTTTCCCTTCATTCATGTATTATTTTTTTGTTTTATTTTATAAACTCAGTATGTTAGCTTAAAACTCCTTGATTGGAGTTAGGATGAAATTTGATGTAATGTATTAACTGGAATATTCTGCAAATTCATATTTTCTGTTATTTATTTATTGAAAGTCTTGATTATATGTATGAAATGATATAGGTCATGTTGTTTTGTATTTGAGGTATTTATATGATGGATTAAAAGATGAAATATAATTACCAAAAATACAAGATGATCAAATTAGGAATTGCATAATATGTGAAAACCAGTATGAAACCTAGGTTACCAAATCAAGATTAGGTGTGATGCTGGCTCTAGATTAAACAATCTAGTACTTAATAGGGGACCCACCTCCATGTTAGGGTGTATATCGAGCTATTGTGCGTGAAAGAGACTAGTTCATGCATTATGATTGGGTAATAGATGAAAGACAAAAACGAATATGAATTCTGCATATTATGTTATTATTAGAAACAAAATACATCAAATAGAGTCCTAATTCCAATGTATCCCCCATTAACTTTAATTTTTCAGATTTGTATTTATAATTTAAATTCTGTTATTTGTTTTTAAACAGAAACCAAAAACCAAAATCAATTTGAATTATCTGAGATAAAATAGGATATTCTATTCAATTACCTTCTCTAGGGTTCGATAACCGGACTTAATTGTTCACTGCATTACTTGTGGAATTTTGTACACTTGCAAAACAACAAGCAAGTTTTTGGTATCATTGCCGGGAAAGACATCGATAGGATTGAAATTATAGATTATATCAACCTTTTTACTTTTTCTGTTGTTTGTTTATATCTTTGCTTTATATATATATTGTGTTGTTTTGGTGGATGGTTTGTTAGCATGTGTAGCATCAGGTGAATGAACAGTTTGTCCGAAGAAGAATTTCTACATTTTAATCCAGAACCAGAACACACCTTTAAAGCATGCCTTCGTGAGTTGAGAGGAACATTTGAGCCAAGGGAACAAGAAGCACCTAGACCAGACATGGAACAGGGAGATGAGGCACATAGACTTGTAAGGGACTATGTCACTCTTGATGCTAGACATATCAGGAATCCTATACAGCAACCAGAAATCAAAGCAAATTTTGATTTTCCACCACAGATGATACACTTGGTGGTGCAGAACAGCTTTGGTAGACTCCCAACTTAAGATCCTTATCAGCACTTGTCAAGGTTCAATCAAATATGCAGAACTATAAAAAGACAACCATCAAGTTGGAATTATTCTCATGGTCTCTTAGGGATAATGCTCTATCATGGTTCACCTCCCTACTTGATCAATATTTTGCCAATTGGGGTGACTATGGATAAGAGTTTCTGGTTCAGTATTTTCCTCTCGGAAAAATATCTAAATTGATAAATGACATTATTGCATTATCTCAATTTTCGGGAGAAACCATTGGAGAAGCTTGGGAGAGATACAAGGGATTACAGTGGAAGTGTCCAAATCATGGACTACGCAACTGATTGCTTATTGAAATATTTTTTGGAGCTCAGAGCCAAGCGGATCAGACCTTGCTCAATACTGCTACCAGAGGAGCCCTAATTAAGAAGAGTCCATCTAAAGTAGCATCCATCATAGAAGACATTGCCAAGAGCTACTCTCAATGGACTAGTAGAAGATGTAATGCAAGAAAAGCTGCAGGGATGCATGAGGTTGATGAAACAACCCGCCTACATGCTAAAATCGAAGCCTTAACCAAACAAGTGGAGAAGTTGACAACAAAGCCCGTAGCTAAAGTCCACACAACTTGGCAAGAGTGTATGGGAGAACATGCACCTTCAAATTGCCTATTAAGCACGTATGAAGAGGGTACATTGAATTTCTCCAATGATGCTGAAGAACAGGCCAATTATGTGGGCAATCAAAATAAGCAGGCCTATAACCCTTATTCAAATACTTATAACCCAGGATGGAGTGATAAACCAAATTTCAGATATGGACAACAAGGTCAAAACAATAGTAATGATCAGCAGAGACGAGTCCAATTTCAGACAGCTCAGTACCAGAACAATAATAAGCAGTACAACAGATCTGCTCAGTTTTAGAACATAAATACAGAGTTCGGACCATTTGGCAGTGGACAACAAGAGCAAAAAGCGAATTGAGAAACTGCAATGGAGAAACTAGCCAATGCAACAAATGGAAAAATTCAGGAAATCTCCACTAAGATGGATGAGTGACTTTATCGAGTTGAAAATCAGAATAAATGATTGGAAACTCAAATTGCTCAGATTGTTGATGCTCTTACTTAATGAGCACCCGAAGAGTTACCCAGCAAACTTGAAACAAATCCGAGGGGGTACTGCAAGGTTATCACATTGAGAAATGAAAGAGAACTACAAGAAAATCCACCACATGAGAAGAAAACTACAGAACCATCACAGGAAGCAAAAGTTGCACCACAACAAGAGTCAAGCTAAGGACCAGCAACAAGAGAAGAAAGAGCTCAGAAAATACACTCCACCTCTTTTATTCCCTCAGAGGCTTATTAAACAGAAGGAGGAGCAATACATAAAATTTATGAAAATATTTAACCAATTGAAGGTGACTATTCCATTTGTTCAAGCACTAGCTTAGATGTCATCTTACATCAAATTTTTAAAGGATTTAATAACCAACAAAAAGATGCTGGAATAACATGCAACGGTGGCCCTCACTGAAATCTACAATGCCATTATTCAAAGGAAACTACCTCCTAAGCTTGGAGACCCCGGCAATTTTTCCATTCCTTGCACAATTGGCCAATTGTCTTTTGATAATGCACTATGTGATTTGGGTGCTAGTATGAGCTTAATTTCATTTTTCTTGTGCAAAAGACTTGGGCTAGGAGATGTGCAGCAGACCTCCATCACTTTGCAATTAGCTGATAAGTCAATTAAGCATCCAGTGGGCATATTGGAGAATGCCCCCTTGCAAGTAAAGAATATGATCATTCCAATTGACTTGATTGCATTGGATATGGATGCAGCAGCTGCTATGCCATTAATTCTAGGGAGACCATTTTTTGCCACAACTGGTGCACTTATTGATGTTAAAGGGGGAAAACTGACTGTCAACATAGGGGATGAGAAGATTGAATCCAATATGTTCAAGAGCTTGAAGCATACCCAGCAAATAGAGGAGAGTTATAGGATTGATGCAATCAATCTAGTGGTGACTGAGCAGACATTGCGATTTTAGGATCCTTTAGCTGATGTTAAGCACTACATATGGGAGGATCCATTGCTATTCAAGGCATGCGGTGATGGGCTCATCAGAAGATGTGTCCGTGAAGAGGAAATGGTTGATGTTCTGAACCATTGTCGTAGTAAAGAATGTGGTGGGCACATGGGTGCCCCATAAACTGCTGGAAAAGTATTTCAATCCGGTTTTTTTTGGCCTACTCTATGTCATGCAGTGTGATAATTATTAGAGGACAGGAAATATCAGCCGTTGGAATGAGCAACTGTTGACAAACATCTTGGAGTTTGAACTTTTCGATGTTTGGGATATAGATTTTATGGGACCATTTCCTCTTGTTTCAAAAATTTATATATTTTACTGGCTATGGACTACGTGTCCAAATGGGCTGAAGCAATTGCTACTCCTGTGAAAGATTCAAAGGTTGTTCAGATATTTCTTAAGAAGCAAATTTTTACCAAGTTTGGGGTACCGAGAGTTCTCATTAGTAATGGTAGTTCTCATTTTTGCAACCAGCATTGGGACAGACTATTACAGAAATATGGAGTTCGCCACAGGATCACTATTCCTTATCATCCTCAAGCTAATGGGCAGACATAGGTGTCCAATAAGGAGATTAAAAAAATTTTGGAACACACTGAATTCTTCTAGAAAGGATTGGGCTGCTAAGCTAGTTGATGCTCTCTGGGCATAACAAACTGCATTCAAGACAACACTTGGGACATCTCCTTTTTCGCTTGTTTATGGCAAAGCCTGTCACTTTCGAGTGGAACTAGAACATAAAGCTTATTGGGCTACTAGGTTCCTTAACGTGGATGCCACTAAGGCAGATGAAACAAGACTACTATAGCTCAATCATCTTGAAGAATTCAAGTGCACGACCTATGAGAATGCTAAAATATAAAAGACCAAACAATGGCATGACATGCACCTCATCCCGAAGAATTTTGAGGTTGGTCAGATGGTACTCTTATATAATTCCAGACTGATATTATTTTCAGGGAAGCTTAAGTCCAAGTGATTTGGTCCATAGTATGTCTGAGAAGTACTAAAGAATGGTGTTGTTAAAATACAAAAGTGATCTCAAGGTATATATGGACTAAATTGATGGGTTTATTGCTTAGGGCAAATGATAAGTTGATTGCGAAAGATACAATGTAGTTTGAAATAGTCTTCTCATGCTTGGTTAAAGTGATTTAAGGGATGATATGGATGCTTTTGGCATACAAGGATGGAGTCTGGATCATGTGCTTAACAATTAGGAAATGATTATTATATAATAATTGAAGTGAATGTTTGGTGCGTGGTTTTAGTTTTTTGTTTTGATTTCATGATTTTTATTTTATTTTAGTAAAGTTTGAGTTTGAATTCTGAATTTAAAAAATAAATTCAGTTTGATAGGAAAGGGAAAGAATAAAGCCAATTAATTAAGCGGAAGAAAGAATGAAAGAAAATTAAATAAATTGAATCTCACATAGAATAAAGTTTAAATTTTAAAACAAAAAATGGTTGAAAAATATTTTTAATAACTATTTTATTCAAATTAAAAATTTAATAAAATTTTATTTATTCAAAAAACAAGTGTACTAAACAGAATTTATCAGTTAAATTTTGTTTTTAAATTAATTCATTGTCAAATAAATAATGAGTAAAACTTAAATAATTTTATTTTTGTTTCTGTTTTCGGTTATCATTTTGTTTTTATTCATTCCTTAAATAATTAATTCATTGCCAAATGAATTTTTATAAAACTTAATCACAATATATATAAATTTTTGATAGCTTATTTTTTATTTGTTTAATTTATTAAAAATGATGACTTGTTATTGATATTGATAAAGTACTCTTTGATGAGCATCTTTCAATATTTAATTTGTTAAGTTAATTTTTATTTTATTTTTTAAAGCTTTATGTTTATAAATTTAAATTTTTATTTTTTAAAAGTCAATGTGTTAAATTTGTTTAGATGACATAGTGTTGGTAATAATAGTCCTCTTCAAATATATTAAAATATGGTCTTTTATTAAAATATTAAGTAACTATAAATATGCGAAGATAAAATTTTGTGATGACAAAAAAAGGATAAATAAATTCATTTAAATAAAACACTATTTGAGAGCTTCTAGTTTTTTTGGCAATGACGCGTAACTTAAACTCACATATTATATAGAGGTAAGATGGGGACTCTTGAATGGATTTGCTAGAAAAAAAAGCTATATAGCAGTGAGAATCCTATTAGAGCACTAGTAGTGGACTAATTAAAAATTTCAATAAATTTATTTACATTGAGTAATATAAGTCATAGGTTATATTCGAGATTTGTATTTTAGTTATAAATTTTATTAAAATTATAAACTTTAAGACATTAGCTAGCTAAATTTGACTAAATTTAATCAAATTTAGCTAGTCATTGCCTCAAAGTTTGTAATTTTAATAAAATTTATAACTAAAATATAAATTTCGAGTATAATCTGTAGTTAATATTACTCTATGTAGATAAATTTATTGAAATTTTAAACTTTCAACTTCTAGTGCTCTTACAATGAATGATGATGCTCTTGGTATATCTCTGAGAACCAGCATAATCATTCAATGATAGTTATGTTAATAGTCGAGGTATATCGGAAGCCTACCCTTGAGAGATGCAAGGTATATTGGGATGGCTGTATGATAGTCATAGCAACCCTTACCATGAAGGGAGGGCTGCCACCAGAAATTAGTGCCGTTTTATCATGCACAATTTCTTTGGTTGTGTTGATTTTGCAGGTTGCTGAATATCTTGTCCCCAACATAAGATCAATACCCTCCAATGGATCTACAAAACCTACTTACGTCCGCTTCCTTACTGGGCTGAAAGCCTACTCAAAAATCTTTTCAGTTAAGATTAAATGTGTTATTTTGATTTGATGACGCCTTTCTGCCCAAGGTGGGCCACACCCCCGTGCCTCTTAGGGAAGCACTAATTGTTTGTGTTTCATTTTCCCAGAGACTTGCATTTGGGGCCAGAAGAAACAGATATCTTCTTGAAGAATAACAAGTAGAGGTTGATTCTTGAAAGTGCTGGTCATATGTTCTCAACTTATCTTTACTAATACCGTCAGCTTTTTAGAAATTTTGGAACTGTAACGACCGAAAAAAAAAAGGTTTCAATTTTCAATTACAAGCGTATACTTAAAGAGGTAAATCCTACTTTTGTACTACCTACCCTCCACACCGACACGAGTTCTAGTTGGGTTTTTAGTTCTTAACATTGGTCAAATAACATCAACATGAAACTTTCCCTAATAAGAGTTCTAGCTAGTTCACCTGAATTTGAAGTACGCCAGCTCCATAATCGTTCAAGGTATTTTTGTAAGTTTTTTTAAAGGCGCATTATATATTTTAAGATGGCAAGCTTTTACGAAAAGAAAACAATGCAGACACATTTTTAAAGTCGCCTTTTAATTTTTCTAAAAATAGAAATGATGTCCACTGCAGCTTTCTGCAACCGTGATCTTCCAGGGCACCTAAACAAGGCTTAGAGTGGTTGATGAGACCGAAGATCCAAATTTGTGATCCAGCAATAAACTGAACCCTAGGAATTAGCAGTCCCAAGCAGACAGTCTTCATCGAATCAGAATCAGTATCTTGCGTTTTTACCCCTGCATCACGTGTCACAAGATGTATCGCCCATGTAATCACATATAATATCTAACTGTGTAAGGTATGTCAACAATAAATATGATCCAAGTAATCCATTCTTCTGCATACAGTGTTAATTCTCGTAGGGTTGTGGTAATTTAATCTTGACAGTAATGTACACTACTGCTTTGTTTACAATGTCACCTGTCAATATTGATGAACTTATTGTTGTCATAAAACATTGGGGAAAATAAATAAATAAATGAAATACACTGAAAGGAGCAAAACTGAAAACTCAAAAGCACATGGGTATAAATATAACTATGTGCTCTCCTGGAATGATTGAGAGCGAGAAAGAGCTGCCGGATTCGCTTGCATAACAGGATCAACATCGGAAGTAGTAGAACAGCTAACTGTTTCCCGTTGGAACGCCTTAAAAATACCACTTTTAACAATGGGTTTGCTTTTATCATCCGGCTTGATAATGCCCAACGTGGCCCATAGAGAACTCTTTGCAGTCTCATTAGGGTCATCAATTCTTAACGTCTTTGGTGCCCAGAGAAGCTTCTCCACTTGTCCCTCAGACTGAGAACTAGGTTCTCTGTAGTGTTTCCCCAAGTTCGGCGAGCAATTACCTTTACAGGCACCATTGTTTGTGGAAGATGACGCGCATTGGCACGTAGCTAATCCAAATAATGCCATATTATATTTTCCAGCTTCCCGGCCTGGCTTGGAAGCCAAAAATGAGGCAGGCCCAAATGGAAAGGCGATCGGTGCTGTGCAAAACCCAGCTACCAGCATAGGTGAATATCCCCATGGCGATGGGTTAAGGTTATTTCCATCACAACCGAACTGTGTCATGTTCCAATCAGGGTTCCAAGGGTAAGCCCACATTGGACCAGGCCTATCCTGCAAAGGAAGTGGAGCAAATGTACTGTGTCCAGGAATATCTTGCTCCATTTCCTTCCCTGACGAATCATTCTCTTTGAAAGCCGTGGATGCCATAGCTAAGCTGGATGGCGAAGGCTTTTCCACATTGTCAGAATGACCCATATTGCCTATTTGCACACCTTTCTGGCCATCTGTATCATGCACGACCACAATGGATTCATATAGGCTTTCATTGTTGAACTGTTCTTCCCCAATTTCATTTCCAGGTCTTGAAGAGGCAGAGAGAATCTTGTTCTGGATTGCAGAATTAAGGATGTTAACCTGGATCCCACCAATTTTATTGCCGTGGTACTGTGAGAGCTTGTTCTTACGTCTGCCAGCCCCAACAGGAACATTTCTTATCGTTCCTCCAGCAGTCCAATATCGCTGGCAATTCCTGCAGTAGTGCCTAGGTTGGTTAACATTGTAATTGTTGAAGTAGCAAAATTTTGTATCAAAGCTGTTGCAGCGGGGACAAGAGAGGGCTTTGTCTGGCCTTTTGAGAACCTTCTCCTGGCAACTGATATTAGTTCCAGATTCTTGTTCTACTGCAGGTTTACCCCATATAGATGCCTTGTCCTCTTGAGTTTGATATTTCACAGACTTATTATTGGGGATAGGAACTTGGCAATGGTTCTCCACCCCTGCGCCTATGTCAGAAATCATATTAGTCTTCATGGACTCATGCAACACAATTGACAATCCTCATTGGTAGCTTTTGTAGCTTGCTGGCATTTTATCCTAACAATTTAACTCAAACTATTTAAATGTAAGTTGCAATAAACATGAAGTATCAACAGTACTATAAATTTGCATAAATTAAAATTTTAAAATAAATACAAGAAAAAGGATGCCAACAACATGTGAATGTGCATCTATCAACCATCCATTTGTCCCATGAAAATTTCTGGTCAATACTAAGTACATGACGTTTTTTTGTTTAAATTCTAAAGACGGAGGGACATTGAAAACGAAAGGAGAACGAGGAAAAAAACGAAACAAACTCTAGGAAAATGGTTATTTGCAGATTTTTTTCCATCATCCATTCTACAGAAGGAATAAAAGTCCATCATCCATCGTTTTATATGATGACCTAATTAGTTCAAATTCCTAAACAGCATTAAGAGTTACTGTACAATAGTGTGAGTCGGCAGCCCCGCCATCCCTTAAAGGAAGCTTGAAGAGACCCATTAAGAATTTGCACCAATGGATTAACAGTTGAGATTCAGAAATCCCATCTTAGGTTCACAGTTTTGACATGGTAAGTTGGTGAGTTAAATTGTTCCATTCCTCATCCTTAAGTGGAAGTTAAGCTCAAGAGGTATTTATAACTTTTAGAGGTCTGACGTTGACTCAATCAGAATAAGTTGGGTTCAGCAACAGATATATCAATAAATAATCAGAACAAATTGGATGCACAAAAACAGCAAGTAAACAGCAAACTAGCAAATAATTTAATGAAAAAAAATCAGGATACTACTTTAATTACACATTGTAATTATGAATATCTTGCATACAAGGAAAGAGATCATGAATCATTAATGATTTTCCTTTCCAAACAGCTGCATTTTACCCTATTGAACCTGTGTACTTGCACAGGAGTATGTATGTATCTGCACCTTCAAGCAGAGAAGGGAGAGTGATCACATACATTTTACAACTTCAACTTCACTCTTTTGCCTACCAGTTCCAATTTCGTTTTTTATAGCCATTCATTTTTTTTCATTTAGCAAAACCTATGACTCTGATGTGACTACAAATATAAGTGCAATGAATACAAGAGTCACAAACATAATAGATCGATCTCAGAATTAATACAGATATTAAATGCATGTTGCAATAATAATCCTCCTCCTGTTAAACTATTATAATAATCGAGGTATCAGATTAGAACTACAATGGCCTAAGCATAGAATAAATGTTTCTAAGTATTTTGTATGAGGCCTAGTCCAAGTAGTCGGATTTTCAAGCAGCATGAACAAATATAACACGTCTAAAAACAAAGGGAAAAATCCTGTTAACCATTGGTATTATTGCGATGGATTATCAAAACTAAAATCTATAAAATAACATGAAAAAACAAAAGAAAAAGAAGGTCTAATAAAAAAAATTAAAAATCGACATGGACCACATGGGTATTGGTAATAGAAATGTGAATGACAGTGCAAAACACCAGCCTTTTCTAAGAGTTTCCCATCTGCAATTGGAATTCGCTTTTGTGTTTTTATCTTTCCTGCTAGGCAACAAGTTCAATCGTTAAAAGCTTCCAAGGCACAACAGAAACACAGCTTTCACTCTAGAAAAACTCAAATGGAACACAAGCCACGAAACTCATATAAAACGAAAAAGACAGACAACAAAAGTTGAAGGTTTTGGTTACAAAAGAAAAAAAAAAGTACCATCATCACCGGAGTCTTGGTCCCCATA
The DNA here is from genome assembly GCA_023512835.1 of Taxillus chinensis. Taxonomy (NCBI): domain Eukaryota; kingdom Viridiplantae; phylum Streptophyta; class Magnoliopsida; order Santalales; family Loranthaceae; genus Taxillus; species Taxillus chinensis. The sequence goes on along the minus strand of CM042090.1, from coordinate 1,872,443 downwards.
TCTTGATAGCCGATGTAGGGAGCTCAGGCATGCAAGACACCTAGGCGACCACCACCTAGAGAACACACCGAAGCGGCGAGGGCCATCCTAGGAACAGTAAACGTAGGTTTTTGTTCCTTCATTATTCTTAACATAATGTTTATATTTAATTTTACGATTATGACGTAATAAATAATATTAAAATTGAAAAGGAAAATGAAGGACGGGATGGAAAATTTTAGATCCATTTTTGTTTTGTTTTTCAAAGTAATATTTGGTGATCATTCATAAAGGTACTTTTAAAAGAACGTAGATTTTTGTCTTTTAAAAAAACTTACACTATTTTTAGGGTTGGTATATATTCAGAAATTTGTATATATATTATCGGGTAGTGCAGCCAAATTACACCATCGATCACCGTTGGTAGAGGATTTGTTTGGTATGAATTTTAGTTTTTAAGTTTATTATAATTTAAAAATAATATATTTTTGATAGAAAAAAATGTATTTTAAAAAGTATATATAATTTTAAAATTGAGTTTAAAAATATTTTAAAAAGTAATACTTGATGAGACTAACTAATAAAATAAATAAAAATAAAAATTTATTTGGATTTCTTAACAAAGTTTAGCTTTAAAAATAAAAATGATTATAAATAGTTTTTAAAAAACTATTGGATTCATTATTTTTAAAAATAATTTTAAATATATATTATTATTAAAATTGAGTGGGCCCACACTAAACTTATAGTTTTTAAAAACAAACTTGAAAACAGATTATACTTGTTGGACCTCATTTTTGTTTAGGTTTGACATACATATTTATTTTTTGCTTTAAATAAATAAAAAAACGTGACCGTCGATTCAAAAGGTAATGACTTATTCAGAAAGGCTTTCAAATGCCAAAGAGCTAGTCTCAAGTGATAGAAAATCAAATTTAAGGATCAATGTCTTTTACCGCGCTCAAATGAGAGGTCAAATGAAAAAGTTATGGCCAAAACCGCATTTGGACCTCTAACGATGATCAACTAACGGCTAATGTTCAAAATGACAATCCGGACTATGTCACAAATCTCGTTTTCCCACCCTACTCATCATTCTAAGAGTTTTGATATATACATTGCATATATTCACTTCCATAACTTATTTTCAAAAAAATTTAAAAATATTTTTTCCTGTAATAAAGCGGTTTAAGGATGCCAATACAGTCTTGGTACAAAATGAGCTCATTTTCAAGAAAAAAAGATACATGATCGCCCGTCATGATGTCCTGTGTACAAAAATAATTTTTTCATATTTTATTAGAAATCGAATTATTTTGTCAATCCTAAAAATTCAAAACATCAGTTAAGAATTACAAAATAGAACAATAAAAATTTCTTTTTTTCTTTTCTTTTCCCGTCTCCCTTAGCCATGTGTAAACTCTTGTTGGTTCATAATAATAAAAAAAATACAAAATACAAAAAGCAAAATAAAAAGACAAAAAAAAAAAAAAACACAACCACATAATTCGTTTCAGTCTTATCACTTCCACCCAAATCTTCATCGTTTTCCTCCTTCTCTCTTCCCTTTACCGTCTTCTATCCATCAATGCCAGGCCCTCTCTATGTCTCCTCTCCTCTCTCTTCCTTGGTCGAGCCCACATTCAAACCAAACCAAACTCATCTGCCTTATCTACCCATAGCTCAGACCATGACCAAACAACTCGGCTACCACCATTGAGCTTGTCTTCTCAAGCCAAGCCACCATGGCCAAACCCTCCTCGTGCCACCATGGCCAAACCCTTTGTCAAAAAAACTTCAACCACAATCTCTCAAATTTTCACCTCCCTCAATCCCTAGAAAGTCCCCCGGCTGAAAACCATATTGTCGGTCAGGCATAGAAAGCCACAACCCCCTATTGATCTCACCGCCATTTCAAAATTCCCACCTATAGCCATGAAAGAAACCCCCTTCATCCTTTTCGTACTTCCCTTCCACTACGACACGGACGGTTCTAGAAGTGCTACCCCATCCTCCAATTGACGCAAACGGCTCCAACAGTGGCACGCCTCAACCCATCAACGGCGACCAAACAGAGAGCCTCCCTGTAGTCCAACCTATTGTTGACCATGTGACGTCCCTCGTCTTTGCAATTGCTTGGCAAAGGGGGAGAAGAAGATGTTGTGTCTAGGGGGAGTACAGTGGGAGGAGTTTAGGGGGAGTTTGGGAGCCCCGAAGTCAAAGGCTCAAAGCTTGTTCACACATGTTGCCAACAATTCCAAAGGGGGAGATTGTTATTCCCATAATACTTTGGTTGTCATTATTATCAACAGAATGCGAAAACAAGAGGATGCATGGTCAAAGATCCATATTGGGTTGAATAACTTCATAGAGTGATCTCTTAGAGTGAGCTCATAGAGAAAGTCTAACCATGTACTTACAAGGTCGATGCTCAGGGTCAAAGACTCGGAGATCCAGACTCGAAGATCCACAAGGTCGAAGATCATATGACTCGAAGATTTACATAGTCGAAGATCATCAGACCAGCAGGCTCAAAGCATCACCGAAGGAACATAGGGTCGTAGACTTGTAGATCCATAGGGTCAAAGATTCGAAGGCTCAAGGTGTAATCAGGTGAAGAGCACCGTCTCAGAGACTCGAAGACTTGCAAGCTCGAAGACCCATCAGGTGTAGAGTGGCAATGTTATAGGGTCGAAGCTCACAGGGTCAAAGATTGTGAGACCTATTGCCGAGAACAAAGACCCATTGATGTAAACAAATAATTAGCCAAGGTATAATGAGGTTGTCGCTAGCTCAAAGATATGAAGACTCGAAGACTCAGAGTGAAAGTCAATTGATTACTTGTTCTTACCTAGATTCGAAGCCAAAGAGGAGAAGAATTGGAAGATCAATTCGAAGATCTAAGGCTTGAAGATTCAAAGGTGAAGACTCGGAGGTAGTAACATGTGTACCTGGAGAGGTAACAACGAAGCTACGAGGCATACATCTTCGAGGCTGTGGCTAGTCGAAGGAGCGAAACGCACTAAAGGCCGTAGTTTAAGTAAGTTACCGCTCAGACAACGTTTCCTTTTGCACGTTAAGCACTAGAAAACATGTGGACGTATCTGAGGCTGGCTTAACAAGTTTCAACGATGGAGATCAGAAGATGGAACATGCCTAACCCTAGCAGAAAGGTTTCATACTTCAGTTGACCTATATAAGTCAAGCATATGCCTTACTTCAAGCATGCATTAGAACATTCAGAGAACACAAGAAAGGCATCTTGTACTATACAAAGAACATGCAGAGTAGTTCGTACAGCATACACACAGAGAGAGGAAGATTGTAAGCGAGATAACATTGAGTTAATCTGTCTTCATTCCTCATACATTCACGAACAAATTGTGAGTTTGGCGAGGGAGTGGTTGAAGGTCAAGTAGTGCAAATGATTGAATACGCAGGAGCAGATTAGGATAAACAGTTCTTCATAGGGAGTGAGTACTGGAGTAATACTATTTTTGTATTTGTATTTAAGAGAAAAAAGAGTTGATCCTATTGTAATAAGGGCTAGACCCTACTGTATTAAACGCTTATAATGGATTGGACTCCGTATAGGTACACCCTCACCACCGTAGAGTAAATCACATTGATCGAATCACGTAATTTGTATGTCTTTGTCTTTTACTTCCCATACATACCTACTATTAAGCTGATCTTGCATAAGACACTGAAATACCACCCAAATAAGAACCTTATTTGTAGAATACCTCTGATTATGATACTACTATTAAAACTAAAAGGAAATAGTTTTAAGTATACAAATTCACCCCCCTCTTTATATACAAACTTGTATACCCAGACGATCTTGCTTGGATCTTGGGAATATCAACTGAAGTTGAAGCAACCTCAATGGCTAACTGAAGCCATGAGAATGGCAGAAGTCTTGGAGGGGAGTTACCATAGTGAAAAAAAAAAGCTTGCTAAGGAGGATTCCAAAGACACTAGTGTCAAAGTAGAACCCGTGGAAGACTCTCAAGCTCTCAAGTAGCAAAGACGCCCAATGAAGGTTGATCTAAGAGGGAAGACAAGAAAAGTCGAATACTTTTATATGAAGAGGTTAATAAGAGAGCTAAGAAGGGTTTCTGCTTCAAATGCGGCGAGAAGTGGGATAAGGGTCATCGTTATCATATTGAGAAAGTATTCATGATCGATGACTCTAGCTCGGTCGATGAAGACAACATCAGTGATGGTGGTGAATTGAGGATGGCTGAAGTTGAAGAGGATACTTGTGATGCTGAGTTATCTATTGATGTCATGACAGGGGGGAACAAAGCCAGTTACTATGAGGCTCATTGCATGGATTGGAACTCATGAAGTTTCGTTGCTTGTAGATTCTGGTTCTACCCATAATTTCATCAGCACTGATATCATGGAGAAGGTTGGAATAGAAGGTTCTGCCCTAGAACCTTTTGTGGTAAGAGTGGCTAGCGGAGAATAATTAAAATGCGTGAACATAGTTCAAAATACAAAAATAAATGTCTAAGGATTCAGGATCTCTACTGATTTGCATGTGTTACCTATGGTGAAAATTGATGTGGTTTTGGGCACTGCTTGGTTGAAAGGTATCGGTAAGGTTGGCACTGATTATCGAGTCATGACAATGGATTTCAAGTTAGATAAAAGAAAAAGAACTTGGGCAGCTCTACCGTCTAAGGAGGAATGCGAATGTGAAGCTCAATGCTTTTGTGGTGGTAGGTGATGGAGATTGGCGAGAGGGTTCTTGGAGTAATTGTATCAAAATAGAAGAGCACTATCAAATTTTCCCTTGCGGACAAGGGAAATCTTGAAAGGAAGGGGAATGATGAAGATCATACACCAACACCATGATATACCATCTGAATTCGAGCGACTCGCAATGCAGAAGGGGCGAATCGTGACATTGAAGCAGCAGCGCACCGGGCACCGTGCACGTAACGTGCACATGGCGCCACAGCCACGGGCACACAGCACCGTCACCATGTGAATGTTGTGTCATCACATCGTGCACGTATCGATGGCGTGCACGTAGCGTCACAACGTGCATTGATACGTGCGTCGCTACGTTCCATATTTCCTGTTGTCCAAGCAGTTGGATACTATTAAGACTCTTCTTGATTTACTTTCCTTTTCAATGGGTAATTTATGGTAGGAAGGGATATATTAGAGTTTTATTAGTTGCCTTATCATATTAGAAATCTTTTCGTATTTTACTTTTCTTTATTTAATTTGTATTAGGGTATTTTGGTATTTTATTTTAGTTTCCTAATTGTATTAAGTTTCCAATTCCTAGTCAGTCGTTTACCTATAAATAGGCCTTGTATTTGGACGTAATAATAAATTGAAAAGTGATTTTATCAATTATAAACTCTCATATTAGAGGCTTATTCTTATTTCGGCTTTTCCAGTTTAATACTTGAATCACTTGGGCTAGGGTTTGGGTAAATTCTGTTATCCATCTCTAGATTGTTGTTGGATTCTAATTAAGGTCCTCAACACAATCCATCCACGCCTTCACCACCCTGAACTGTAGGAGCCTTCAAACCAATCATTCTCGTTAGTGTTGCAACCAAAGGCCTAAGAGGCTGAAGGGAGTTCGGTTGCTGAAGCTTCATCAACTCCTCAAAGAAGAAGTTTGTCTGGTCCGTGAGGTTGAAGGAGCTCGGTTGGTGGAATTTTTTGTATTAAAACTCCATTTTTTCCCTCTTCTACATGTTTTATATTTTCCTCAACCTTGCTTAAAGTTCTTTTTCTTTTTTGATGCCAGTCTGCCATTTTTATTTAGTTCATGGGTTTTGGTATTTGCTCTTGTTACTATGTTTCCCTGTTTTACGATGTTTTCATTGCTGTTCTGCTTGCCTATTTTTTGTTCACTGTCTGTTCAACGTTTCCATGGTTTCTTATTCAAGGGATTTCACCACCAGTTTTTGGTTTCAAGTTCCTAATGACTACGCTTTAAGGTTTTGGTTTTTGATCCACGTTTGCTCTTGTTTTGCAAAAACTCGATTTTGATTTCATGTTCATTGTAGTTGGGCTTTGACATGAATATGTTATTTTGCTTGGAACATTGTGTCAGTGTTCATTTCTTTGAATCCACTAGTCACAATTTGGGGTTTTGTTGCATGCATTATCTGTTGCCAAAGTGATCTAAGAGAACATTTTCCAGTGTTATACCACGTTCATAAAAAATAGAAAAATAGAATGAAAATGAAAAAAACAAGGAAAGGGGTTTTTGGCTATGATCGTATTGTCCTCGTGAGTTACTTCTTTTTTTATGGGTTTTGTTATTCATTTGTGTATTGTTAAACCTATATCACTTGTGATTGTTTATTTGGGTGACATTGTATGGTTTCCCTTATCTTTGTTTTGCAAGAGCTAATTAGTTTATTTTATTTTATTTTGAGTTCCATGTCTTGTGATTTCTTTGTATTTTCTTTTCTCATGTTTTGTAAGCTCCTTCTACTTTCCTCTTAGGATTGTAATTAGGTCTATGACCTCCTCTCTTGTAATATGTAAACTCCAAAAACATAGTAAAAATGACTGAAAGAAAAAAAAGTGAAAAAAGAAAAAGAAGAAAAAGAGAGTTATTTTTTGGATGTCACTTTCACACAAACACTTTTATTTGTATTATCTTAAGATTGCTTTAAAAATATATATATTTCTTCTTTTAAAATATTTTTTATAACAATATTGAATTTTCATTTATTTTAAAAAAATCGAAATTGAGTTACTTTAAAAAAAAACATAAAAAAGGCTTTTTTTTCTTTAAATGTTTTTTTTATTAAAACTCACATAAAAATGTTTTCTTCCTTTTTCTATTGCTTGAGTTTATTCTTTAATTTTTTTTTTGAGATAATCATTTTTAGTTTCATTTTAAGTTTCTTAGGAAAATTGGATTTAGTTTCAACTTTAACAAATAACTTAGAAAATTAAATTAGATATATCCTTAGAAAAATCAATCATAGTCTTAGACAAGTGAAATAAAAACAAATAGCTAAAATAAATTAGAAACCTCTGAATTTTTAATATAGGTACCGAAAGGACGTTGTAGAGGTATTAATCCTTCTCTACACATAATCAACTCTTGGACCCAGCTCTAGTGACGTAGATCATTTTTTAGATGACCAACTACACCTCAAAAACAATTGTGGCGACTTTGTTTCATTTTTACTACCATTCAGATGATGGTTGGAGGAAATCGTATCATCGAAAGCAGGTTTTCCCCTAGAAGAAATCCAATAATGACAATACCATACAGATGCATTATTTGTTGACAATAACATATAAGATATATGTTACTATCATATATATGTTATATTTAAATTGTATTTGTCTTATTTTACTTTTAAATATTAATTTATAAAATTGTTCACTTAATTAAAATTGAACTAGATTTTAATAATTTTACTATGTTATCATCATTTTTGAATAATAAAATTTATATTAATTATAAAAAATACTCATTCTATCATAATAATAAAAACTATTATTATTGTGGGTTAAAATTTTTATTTTATAAGATTAAATGTTAGTAGGAAAAGCTAGTAATGATATAAGATCAAATATTATTATTAGTAATAACACAATCATGAATAACGCATTACATATTATGAAACACAACACATATTTTACAACTTTCTTGACTTCATTTGTAATTAATATTAAAGTATGGAAGATAAGCAAAGCAATCATTAACAAAAGATTTTATTAAGAAGATAAGCAAAGCAATTGTTAATATTAATACAATTTTTCTATTAACTTACAATGAAACCTTAATACATTGAATAACAAAACAATGAAAACAATAAAAATAATAGAAAATTCTAGCAAATTCTAAAAGCTCTAATATATGAAAGCTACTCGGGTTCTTTTTTCTCGAAGAGACTTTATTACAATACTTAAGGTTTTCTATTTATAGAGATATGCTACTTCTTGATTTGAAATTCTTATAGTCATTGAACGTGATATATTTTATCTTATAAGACAAACTCTAACACACTCTCTATTATTTACATGTAGAGAGCAAAAATTCAAATCTATGCTCCAACAGGCTTTTCACTTTACTCTTTACATGTAAAAAGTGCTACAATAACTCTTCATTTGTGAAGAGTTACTATTCATCATTTACATATGATTTTATTATTTTTATAGGTTTTTTTCTCTTCTTTTTCCTATCTTTCATTCTCTCTACCTCTCATCCACAGCCAACGTAGTCCCCCCCACCTCCCATCCCTGCTGCCCCATCCCATGCCCCCCCATTCCCACTGTCAAACCTCTACTAGTAGATAAAGACCACCATGCCACTGAATTCCGGCCATTCACGGCTATGCCACCCCACATGTAGGCCTTCCACCTCGCTTGGCTCTCCCTCTTCTACTGCTTCTTCACCACCTTCTTCATTCGCGCCAACCTCAGTCACAACAAGTCTGATATAGGAACCACCGGTGCTGCCTCCTTTGCCGGTGCCATCCTCTCCTGCCTCGTAATGGGCCCCGCCTGTGACCTCGCCAGCCCCCATTTGCCTCCTCCGCCCTCACCCTTCTCTAAATTCTCCTCTGTGTGTTTATAGATCTCAGAGACATGGGCGTGCCTCCTCTTGGATCCTTACCACCACCTCCGGGTTCAACTAAAAGAACCATTTGTGACGGCTGGGCATAGGGGGTGTAGGGTTGGGTTGGCGACGGCTAGGCGGAGGGGGGATAGCAACCTGTTTTGGTAGGGTTAGATGAAAAATAATATTATTTTAAGAAAACAACATATAAAATAAATAATTTTATTAGAGTTAAACTTAAATAAGTCTTCACATGTGAAATTTTATTCACATTTAGATATAAAATACATATTAGTCTTGAAGTTGCTCTAAATGTGGTAAGAGAAACTTCAACTGATTTCTTTATTTAGATCTTCAATTCATTCGCTTTAATTTGAATCCAAATGTGCCACATCATCACTTTCTTGTTTACGAGTGTCGACAAGTAGAGAAATCACATATTGGGTGCTAAAAATCCTACAATCAATGTTAGTCAAACTTGAGTTGCCTAATTGATCATCATCGAACTTTAAACATTGTGTTGATTGATTTTACTTCATAATTCAAATGAACTTGTTGTTCCAAGCAAGTCCAGATGAATCAAATGGTTCCTCTTAATCCATTTCTGTAATCCTTATTCGAATAGTACTTCCTATTCCAGCATGCTTTGCTAGTTTGAACGAGCCTTCTAATCAGTATAAAATATGTTGATATGAATGAGTCTTCTTGATTCAAATGACTCTTTCTAATCCAAGCATACATTATCAGTACAAAATGAGTCATAACATTAACTCTTTACTAAGAGATGAATAACTTCTCAATTTAATTGTAGAGATGAATTGTTTACATGGATCTAAACAACATCTCAATGCATTCACAACAAGAACTTTGTTCTTCCTAGATTAGAATGACTTGTTAACCCTTCAACAAATTTACGGCTTTAATCAAATCTTTGATCCAAACTCTCCCTATTTGATTCAAACTTGCAACCTCAATAATATCTACTATTAATCTTGATTTAGACACTATCACTTCTTCTAAAATGATGACAATAGCTTTCCTTTCTCTTTAGTTCTATTAATTCTCTACTAATAAGAGATTAATGTCCTTTATTGATACTTTCACCTCGAAAATTCAAATCATTAATTGATTTCGTCTTGAAATGTCTCAACTTCTCTTGAGTTATATTTAATTATCTATAAGTTTCTTTAAGATTCTTCAAAAAATTTCCGTAACTAGATATTTTCTTGAATAGTTTTTTGAAATCTAAATAATATCACAAAATACCTCTTTAGTATTTCTCATAGATGTCCAATATCACATAACACTCCCCTTCGAACTAGGATAGCCTTATAGAGAAAAGTAATGAATAAAAAATCCATGGCCAGATTGATGTCAAAAGTTATAATATTGACAATGCTCTTGACAATCAGGCTTGTTATTAGTATTATCAATAAATTAATCTGTAAAGATACACACAATCAGAGGTTGATATGAAATCATGAACAATTAAGTACATGAATTAGAGAGCATAATCTTTAATGGCAGTAAGATTGATTGTTTGTTATAAACTGCCTAGCTATGTTGAGATATGAGTTATCCAACTCGTGTCCTAATACAAGCAACATTATTTTCATTGAAATTGATAAGATTATAAATTCATTTACTAACAACATGTTATAGTAAAGTAGACCTGAAAAAGCAAGCAAATGTGTCACAACTCTTTGCATATGATGATCGAAGAATCTTCTTTTTGAGTAACATGGCCAACTTAGGTTGAACATGAAGTTGAGCTTGTTCTGTCTTTTTCATAAAATGACTATAACGTAAAGCACTTGGAAATTTTTTGATAAATCCTATTAGTTGGTCAAACACCTATGCTTGGGAGTAGATATTTGATATAAATAAAGAAAATTTTGTTGATTTAGATCAACCTTCAACAATACCTAATGAGGTGTGTTTGTATGAAATGAAATAAGAACTTATTGCACCTCATTATAACCTTAGTTGTCTGAGCCATGGTATCATCTTTTTTTTTCTTCTTAATTTTTAGATATTGATCTATTGAGTCTACATAAGACTATAATAGTTTCTTCTTCTCATACAACCTTTTCTCTTGTCCTTTGACCTTAAGTGGTCATTTAGTATGCAGGAATGAATTTTTGGGGAGTGAAATCATTAAAGGAACGAGATTAATGTGGAAATCGGGATGCAATGGTTTATTACCTTTACTATATTTGGTACGCAAAGTAATGAATTTATTAAATTACTTAAAAATCACAAATTAAAAAGGCTAATTTAATTATGTTCCCACCTCTCTCACATATGGCCTTAATAGAAGTTGTTATCGTAAATTCGGAGTTTAGTTAACCGTGTGTGGTTGGACAGCGACTTTAGAATTAAGGCTAAGAATTTGTAGTGAGCAAAAGTCAAGGATTCTAATGAAAATGCTCCAAAATTTGTATTTGAATAACAAGGCTCTAAATATTTGGTGGGTTGAAAATGTTTACAAGAAATTAAGTTGGAATTAGGCAAGAAAAGGAGGAATATGAGATATTTGGATATGCTAACCTAGAAAGCTGATCAATATCTAAAAGGATTTGCGAGTAGCTGAAGTGATTAAATGCGAGGTTAAGCTGTCGAAGGTGAACAAGTTGGAAGAGGGTCCTGCTAGAATCGTATAGACAACTACCAAGATCTATTCCTCAATCTATTCATCCGTGCAACAAAATCCTATGGTGATAGGACGAACATGAGGTGGTGAGGGTAGTGTTGGAAATTGATAGCCTTATATAGGGAATAAGAATGGAAATAGATTTAATTTCATTTTATTTCATTTTTGCATAATAAATATGCTACAAGTATCCTCAGTGGCTGTGTTTGTTCAAATAATGGTGTATTTCCATGAACAGATAAGTCTTCAAGTGGTATAACTTGCAAAAGGTTTAACAACTAATTAAGAATCTCTTCCCCCTTGTGGAACAAGCCTAGAAAGTTCTTTGAGGTTCAATAATAAGAACATGGGCATCAGATGAAGGAGGAGTAAATCCAACTTCTTGTACACTGTCAAATCCGAAGGAATGCATTTTAGTGATATTAGACTTCTTCTTTAGGGTCACTAGCACTCTTATTCTCTATGTTTTCAAAAGACATGAAGGTCCTACGTTCAATCCATGGGAGCACCTTGCAGGGGATATGAGGCGTGGTATTAAAAAAATTCCTTAAAATAACTTAAATGTCAAGGGAGTAAGTTATTGCTTAAGTTAGTTGGAAATTTAGACATGTTTGGTATGCTATTTCCAAAATGGTTTTCTCTTTTCAAATTCTAAAAACACTAGTCTTACAATATTATAATATGATTAAATTTAAAATTATGTTCTCAAAAGATGTGGGTCCCTTAGTTAGTTTTTAAAACTATTTCTAATTATTTTCTATTTTTAAATTTAAAAACTTAGTTTTTGCAGGAGATCCAAATGAATTTTTATTTTATTTTATTTTTACTTTTTCTCTGCTTTATTACCTAGACCCATCATTTTTCTAAAAATTTGATGAGACCTAATTTTAAAAAAACACTCTTTTTAGAATATATTCTATCTCCAACCAAACAATAATTATTTTCAAAATTTAAAATTCAACACAAACTTCAAAATCTTAAAAAACAAAATACATAAATCAAAACAGGTACTTCAATCAAGACTCACACTTATACACCAAAACACATACCACAATCAAAATTCTTTTTAAAATACATTCTATCTTAACTTTACTTTATAAAATAAATGAATTAAATTTGAGCATCATTTTAAACTCACCAATCAAGAATCATACTCAAACATGCTCATGGTTACCCATTGTCATCACTAGATTTTGTCAGGGGAAAAACCCGCTTTCGGGTGAAATTTCTCCAACCTTCATTCGAATGGTGATGAAAAATCTGACTATTTTTAAGATGCAATTGGTTATCTAAAAAATAATCTACGTTGCTGGAGATGAATCCGAGAGTTGATTACGTGTGAAGAAGGATTAAAACCCTCACAACACCCTTTCGGTACCTATCTTAGGAGTGAGGAAGTTTCAAACATGTTTTATTCGCTTGATTTAATTTCATTTGCATAAACTAAGTTGGTTTTCTATTTTCCTAAGGACTTAGAGTGTGTACTCTTTTTATTTTTCTAAGTTATATGTTAAAGTTTAAAATTAAATCCAATTATCCTAAAGTCTAAAAGAGGTTCTATAAGTTTGAAGTATTAAAAAAAAATTAAAGAACAATCCTAAATAAGCCTTAAAATTAATTTGTTTAAAGGATCCTAGGAGGATTTCCAAAAAAAAAAAACAAGAGAATTTAGAAAGAAATCTAAAACAAAATGTTAGATTCAAGAAAACTCACTTCTTATTTTAAATAAAAGCATTTTTGAGAAACAAATCTTTTTGTCTTTTTTTTTTTTTGAAAAAGGGATGGAATGTTAAAGAAAATAATAGTTTTCTTTTCTTTCTTTTTTAGAATTCATTTTTTAAAAATAAAAAAATAACCAATTTATTTAAAAAAAAAACACAAATAAAAGTATTAGTGTATGATAAGTGCATTCACAAAAATAAAGCAAATCTCTTCTTTTTTTCTCTCACTCCTTTTTTATTCCTTTCTTTTTTCCCTTTTCTTTTCATTTCACTCGTTTTTGCTATTTTTTATTGTTTACAAGTTTCAAGAGAAAAGGTCTCTGGCCTTGTTATAACTTATAAATACATAATAAAAAATAAGGTAAAATAAAAAAACACCCTTAAAACAGTGGTCAGTAGGAACAACACACTTGGCTAAAATGCCAAAACATCAACCGGGGTAAGAGAATTAAAGATAATCAAGGATAGGTTAACGAGTAAAAATTAATCAATACCACATTATGATATAATAACTAGGTTAGTCACGAAGCCGTCACTAAACCAGTCACATGAAAACAAATACAAATAAGAAGTTGTAAAATTAGATAACAAAAACTAGAGGATAAAATGAAATGAATGATCATGAGGTTAAAACCATGATGATGCAAAGAACAAAATAGCACTCCAAGCCACGACACATACCAAGGCTCTAAGAACAGAGCCAACAAAGCTAGAATATACAAACACGAAGATGCACAAAACTAATAAACCAAGAAAATAAAAACAGAACTGAGCTCAATTAGAAAAATAAACAGACTCGACTAACCCTTTGATCTTATGTTGTTGGTGACTTGGGGTTATTTAGTCTGTATGCATGAATCTAGACTCAATTAGAACTAATAAACGAAACTGATGACTCATGTGTACAACAACAAAACATAACTAAGCTTCCCAAAATAGAACAAATCCAAAACGGAACAAATTTAAAACAAAATTCACATATACAACACTTATGCATACATAACCAGTGTATACGGAACTACCAATCGAATCCAAAACTAGCATAAACAAAATATCAAATGTTAACAAAGCAAGAATCATGTCAAACAAACCCACACATTCAACCTTTCTTCAATCCAAGCAAGCAAATCACTGCTTTCTTGCTTCCTTGGGTGACCCATTGGCAAGTGCTAAAGCAAGGAGATGCGAGGTGGTTGTAACAGCCCAAGTTTCCCGTAGCATGGTATTATCCCGTTCAAGGCCTAAGCCTAATCCCCGGTTTTGTTCTTGGCAATGCCACACAGGCAACCCAAAAGGCATTGTACCAGGAGAGGTCTCCACGCCCTCTTAAGAGGCACGCTTCGTTCTCCTCTCCAATCGATGTGGGACTTGGAAAGTCCTCAGACTCTATAATCCACCCCCCTTAGGAGGCTCACGTCCCCGTGGGACTATGGCACACTAACCTGGTCCCCAACTTTGATACCATCTGTAATAGTCCAAGTCCCCCGTAGCATGATATTGTCCCGTTCAGGGCTCAAGTCCAATCCCCAGTTTCATTCTTGGCAATGCCACATAGACACCCCAAAAGGCCTCGTACCAAGAGAGGTCTCCACACCCTCTTAAAAGTCATTTTTCGTTCTCCTCCCCAGCCGATGTGGGACTTATAAAGTCCTCAGACTCTACAATGGTGAAGGCCTCGTGGGACAGCGAAGGTTGCGGCGAGGGCAGCTTTGCAGTCGGCAAGAGGGTGGCTCAGTTACGTCGCCATTGGGGGCCTACACATGGCATAGCTAGAACAGCCGGCACTGGGTAACTGGTGTGCCAATGCTAGGGAGGTTGTAGCGCGTTGCGGTTGTCAACATCGTCCGGTCGATATGGTGATGTCGTGGATTGGCGTTTAGGGGGGCCTATTACGGTAGTGAGAAGGACCAAGGTCAACGTCAAGTGATTTCCGACTGGGTTTTGATTGGGGAAGGAGGATGGAGATATTGATGGGGGACGGGGTAGATGTTATCAAGACGGTAACCAGCTATAGGCGTGTAAAATGGACCACTGGTGCACAAACCAGTCCGTGGTCTGTGCGGACCAGAGCAGACTGGACCAAAAAAATTCTAGTCCATTTCAATCGTGGGCTTAAACCAGGGGTGGGCAACGGATACCCGCCGCCGTTACCCCGCCCGCTATCCGCTCCACCCCCGTGGGGTGCAGTTTTTAAACTTGACACCCCACCCCAAGCGGGGTCAGAGAGCGGTAATAGGTAACGGGGTACCCCGCCCAGCCCAATTTTAATAATGTTTATTTATAAATTATTATTTTTTAAATATTATTATTTAACTATTATTTATGATTTTTGATATTTTTGAATGATATTTATTATTGTAAAATTAAATCATTTTTAATAATTTTTTTGATTAAAAATGATGTAGAAATTTGATTTAAGCCAAAATTATTGATATGAACAAATCCAATAAAAACGATAACAAGATGCGGGCAAATCGAACCTCATTTGCAAACACATTAAAGATCAGTATATCGTGTCATGCCTATATATGGAACATGATACAATCTTAAAATTTAATCTACTACTTAAACGAGAACAGGAGGCGATAATAGGTTGATTCCGCCCTCGATAGGACCCGAATTACTCCTATCAACTGCTTCGTGGAGCCTCTAAAAGGCAAGATTATCTTAAGAGAGAAATCAATAAAAGCCTATAGTAGGGTACGGGTGGATGAAGCCTCCCCCCGTTTACCCCATCATAGGACAGGATATCCTGCCCCGCCTACACATGCGGACTAGTCCGTGGATTGGCTTTTTTATTTTTTTATTTTTTTTAAACTATTACATATCCTATGTAGTATATTAGTACATAGAGCCCAAACCTATTAATTTCAAAATTAAAATTTTAAATTAGTTTAAATAAAATTAACTCATAATAAGTTTTAAACAAATAAATAAATATAAACCGATTCGCATCCAAATATGGAATAAACCGGACTAAAAAAACTTTTAGTCCATTAAAAGTTGGGGCCTAAACGGGCTAGCCCATTTAGCCCCGCTTCGTTTGATAACGTGCATTTATGCCGTTATTCTATTGCCTATTTAGGGGTGTTTAAGAGCATGATTAGAGCCTTATTGTATCATAATTCATTTATATTTGCTCTAACCCCTAGGAAGATGCTATCTGCAAATACATGCGCTTTTAAGCTGTTTTGGTAGGTTTTGGAGATCACTTTTGACCAAGTATATGGCCTCAAACCAATTGGCGTGCAGAACAAACATTTCTCAGCATGATATCCTCTATCTCCCACAGAAGTTTCAGAGCAATCGGACGTGAACGCCAATTGGACTGAAATGGCGTGCAAGCATATGTTTGCTTATCTGCCTTCTACAAGATGCAAGGAAGCTTGGGGAAGAATTTCAGCTAATTTGGAGCTGCACGCCAATTGGGCATATGGCGTTCAAATTGACATGTAGCCATATTTTTGCACCGATCCAGTCGTTTTTCTATGCTGATCATTCTTTCCTAAAGGGCCTTGTCCATATTGTGCTTGGATTGAGAGATTTTAAAGTTTGTAGTGTCATTTATCAAAACTACGTCATTTTGATAGATGGGCTAGGGTACACTTTATAACACATACCAAGGCCCATCCATTCTCTATAAATAGGGGCTCTACACGTCCAAGGAAAAGGGCAACACATTCTACATGTTTTTGAAGAGAAAGAGAGAGACGTTTTGGAGGCTGTTCCTGACCTAGGAGAGCAGCCGTCGCAGCCGTCGCGGATTTTGGAAACTTGGGTTGAAGCTTTGCTGTGTGCGTGAATAAGAAGAAGATGTTGAGCTTTTCTGCTTTGTGTTTGCTTGTAATCATGCGTGAGTAGTCTTTTAATCTAGGGGAGCAATGTAGCCCCCTTATTACTGTGTTGAATTTATGAATATTGGATTTGGATGATTGAGTTTTACATGTTTTATGAATATGTTCTTATTCTTTTATCTCTAGGAAGTATACACCTAGGATTCTTAGCCCTAGTCTGGGGCAGATTGAGATTCATAACTTATTTGTAATTGGTGTGAACATTATCCTTTTGCAAGTAGGATTTATTGGCTTTGCATGTGTATGTTTTGATGACCATTCAGACATACAACACTTAAAAGGACTTCAATGACCATTTGTAGTTCCTTGGTTTATGTTTAGCATGTTTTCAATTAAACAAACCCAATACCATGAATCAGTAGAGATAACATAGGGAGGTGAAATTGTGACCCTAGATGCCTTAATCCTTGATTTTAAATCCAACGTTTTTCTAATTGTTTTTATTGCAATTCTGAATTTCAGTAGTTATAAAGTAAGTTTTTGAAAGAAAGCAAAGTTTATTTGCCAAGACATTATTTGAAGCAAGATTAATTTGGTGATTTGAGTTAAAAGCTAGATAACTTGGTAATCTCTGTGGGATCGACTCCTTTCTTATCGCTGTTCTGTTTAGCATTAATTAAGGGAATTTATAATATTTTGAGAAGGTATTTAAATGACAGTAGCCTAACCCTCTTTTGGGTGACGCTTCACAAAGTTCCGTCTGTCAAATTGGCACCGTTGCCGGGGATTCAACGGTTGACTAGCTTTAGAAAATCAACATTGAATGAAATTGTCTGAATTCTGATCTTGGTGCTTATTTTTCATTAGTTTTTATTTATTTTTTGAATTGTTCGGAGCTGCTGGGTGTGTTCTTGTTTTCTTACAAGAACGTTCACAGCGTATTTGCGAGACTTCCTAGTTGTGCATGCAAAGGGAGGAGTTTATACCATTTAATCGGGAACCTGAAAGGTTGTTCAGAGCTCGTCGCAGGGCAGCTAGGGAAGCAGCACGAGAGGCTGAAGAAGCACTGCAAGGCTTAGAGCATTCAGTAGGTGAATTGATGGCAGATTTAAGGCCTGATGGTGGTGCACCGCAAGGAGGGGCCAATTACAATGGCCAATATCCAGAAGAAAAGGGTAATAGGTTTATGCCCATAACCTTCTTAGATGACGCGAGACCGATGATGTCAGACCATTATTCTAGGATTAGGCAAACAAGAGTTCAAGCAAATAGTTTTGAGCTGAAGCCGGCATTAATTAATATGGTGAGCAACAACGCTTTTGGAGGAACAGCAGTGGATGATCCACACCAGCATTTGATGAGGTTCTACCAGATGTGTGACACCATAAAGATCAACAATGTGTCGGAGGAGGCAATAAAGCTAAGGCTTTTCCCTTTCTCCTTAAGGGATAGAGCTCTTGGGTGGTTT
Source organism: Taxillus chinensis (assembly GCA_023512835.1). Taxonomy (NCBI): domain Eukaryota; kingdom Viridiplantae; phylum Streptophyta; class Magnoliopsida; order Santalales; family Loranthaceae; genus Taxillus; species Taxillus chinensis. The sequence continues at coordinate 1,854,262 of CM042090.1, read as the reverse complement.
AACAGTTTACCAGCAGGTTCAATAAATACTTGGGAGGAGATGCAGACTAAATTCATGTCTAAGTATTTTCCCCCTTCCAAGGTGATCCAGCTCAGAGGGGAAATTAGCAGATTTAGGCAAGATGAGATGGAGACTCTTCATGAAGCTTCGGAGCGCTTTAAAGATTTGGTGAGAAGATGCCCTGACCATGGAAGACCCCAATGGATTCAAATTGAATCTTTCTACACTGGTCTTCAATCTCACTCACAAGACAAGGTGAATCGATTCTTGGAGGATGTTTGATGAATTTAGAGCCTGATGCCGCAGCAGAACTCTTGGAGAGACTGTCATTGGCTGATTGGCAGTGGTCTAACGTTCGCACTTCAAGGCCAAGGGAGAAGATAGCTTCAGTTGATACTCCCTCCAATGATATGCAAGGGCAGATCCAAGCTTTAACAAAAAGCATGGAAGTGTTGGCTCTTAAAGTTGGAGGATCACAACACGCCTCACCAGTAGCTGAGCAAGGATGGAGTGGAGCTGAAGATGCAAATTATGTTGGAGGGAAAGGTTTGTACCAGAAGCAACAATATTATCCTCACCAACAAGGACAAGGGTACAATCAGAACCAACAACAATCTCAGGGATATCAGAAGAATCAGAACCGAGGGGGAGATATATCAGCTCAGTATAAATATGTGCCTCCGAGGATGAAGCAAAATCCGTATGCTACTGATAATTTCTTATATCCACCTCCTGGATTTGAGCAACAGCAGCCTCAGCCTCAGCAGCAAAGAAGAACATATCAGCATGAGGATGAGACAGCTAGAAGAGAGGTGAGTGATTTGAAGGAAAGGGTAGGCAGTATGGAGTCTTCAATTAAGAATATGGAGAAGTTACTTGTGAGTATGGCACAGAATGCTAATCAAAGGGTGTCAACCAACACTTTTCCAAGTGACACTGAGGTGAACCCCAAGGAGAGTTGCAAGGCTATCACTCTAAGGAGTGGAAAGCATTGAAGGAAGCTGAAGAGCCTAAAAAAAGGGCTATTCCAGAAGAACAAAGCAGACCCTTGGAAGCTGATGACCAAGGAAAATCAGATAAAGATGAAGAAAGGTTGCAAGACAAGAAGGAACAACAGCTGACTAAAGGCAAAATAGTTGAAGAACAAAGGCAAGAGCTCAGGCCTACCATGTCATTTCCTCAGCGGATGAGAAATCAGAGGGTTGAGGAAGAGTATGAGCGCTTCCTGAGTTTATTCAAGCGGCTTGAGATTAATATTCCATTTGTGGAAATTTTGGAGCAGATGCCTAGGTACAGAAAATATATCAAAGATTTTGTGAAGAAGAAGAGAAGGTATGAGGATCATGAGACGGTGGCTATCACTAACGAGGTGAGTAGTGTTGTACAAAAGAGCTTGCCCATCAAGCATAAAGATCCGGGCAGTTTTAACCTCCCTTGTGTGATTGGCAATGCACCGCAGCAGCAGGCTTTATGTGATTTAGGGGCCAGCATAAATTTGATCTCTTTTGCTTTGTACAAGCAGCTTGGTCTCACAGGAATGAAGCCAACTTCCATCTCATTGCAGTTTGCAGACTGGTCCACTGGAAGACTTGAAGGAATCATTGAAGATGTGCTAGTTAAGGTGGGCTCCTTCATTTTTCCAGCAGACTTTATAGTTTTGGAAATGGAAGAAAATAAAGGAGTTCAGCTCCTCCTTGGCAGACCATTTCTCAGAACAGGGTGTGCACTGATAGATGTGGCTCAAGGGCAACTGACTCTGAGAATTAATGAAGAGACCTTAGTCTTCCATATGGGGAAGGCTTTACAAGGTCAAGAGGAGGAGGACTGCCTATGGGTTGAAGATTTTGAGGAGTTTGTGGAAGACTTTTTGGTAAAAGAAATTACACAGCAAATGATGGAGTGCTCCAGCTTACAGAAGCTCAACAAGATGAAGAAGTGGACTTGATAGTTGAGGAGGATGAGCAAACATCAAATTCACTGGAGCAAGCAAAGGAGGAGAAGGAAGAGGACATACCTCTAGCTCCAGAACTGAAGGAACTGCCTGGACACCTAAGGTATGAATTTCTAGACTCTACAAATAAATTTCTAGTTATAGTTGCTGCTAATTTAAATGATGTAGAGTGCACTCAACTGCTAGAAATCCTTAGGAAACACAAAAAGGCCCTAGGGTGGAACATTGAAGACATTAGGGGTATCAGTCCAGGGATTTGTATGCACAAAATTCTAATGAATGATGACTTTAAACCCACAGCTGAAAGACAAAGAAGACTAAACCCTACCATGAAAGAAGTAGTAAGAAAAGAAATTCTAAAATGAAAAAATGCCGGTATAATTTATGCTATTTCAGATAATGAGTGGGTGAGTCCGTTGCATGTTGTGCCCAAAAAAGGGGGTATGACAGTGATTAAAAATGAGAAGAATGAATTGATTCCATCTCGGACTGTGACGGGATGGAGAGTGTGTGTTGACTATAGGAAACTGAATAAGGCCACTAGGAAGGATCACTTTCCCCTTCCTTTCATTGACCAGATGTTGGATAGGTTAGCTGGCTATAGTCACTCTCGCTTTTTAGATGGATACTCCGGGTATAATCAGATCATGGTTAAACCTGAAGACCAAGAAAAGACCACTTTCACGTGCCCCTTTGGCACCTTTGCTTTTAGGAGGATGCCATTTGGGCTATGCAATGCACCTGCCACCTTTCAAAGGTGCATGATGGCCATTTTCCAGGGCCTGGTGGAGGAGATCATGGAGGTTTTCATGGATGACTTTTCGGTGTTTGGTTCCTCTTACCAACAGTGTTTGAAGAATTTAGATGTGGTCTTAGAAAGATGTGAGGAGAAGGAACTAGTCCTAAATTGGGAAAAATGTCATTTTATGGTAACTGAGGGGATAGTTCTAGGGCACAAGGTGTCTTCACAAGGTTTGGAGGTGGACAAGGCAAAAATCTCCACTATTGAGACTTTGCCACCTCCAACAAATGAAAAAGGGGTGAGAAGTTTCCTTGGCCATGCTGGCTTTTATAGGAGATTCATTAAGGACTTCTCTAAAATTGCAAAACCCATGAGCAAGTTGTTAGAGAAGGACACAAGCTTTGAGTTCAATGTAGATTGCTTAGAAGCTTTTAACATCCTTAAGGGTAAGTTAGTCACTGCACCAGTTATAGTCACACCAGACTGGGCTCAGCCTTTTGAGCTAATATGTGACGCAAGTGATTATGCTGTGGGGGTAGTCTTAGGCCAAAGACATGATAAGGTGTTTAGGGTCATTTACTATACTAGTAAGACCTTAGATGATGCTCAACAGAACTACACCACCACTGAAAAAGAATTGCTGGCCGTGGTATATGGCTGCAACAAGTTTAGACCCTACCTTTTTGGGTCTAAAGTAATTGTTTATACTGATCATGCAGCTTTGAAATATTTATTTGCTAAAAAGGAAGCTAAGCCACGCTTGATTAGGTGGGTACTCCTTTTACAGGAATTTGATCTTGAAATTAGAGACACAAAGGGAGCCCTAAATTCTGTAGCTGATCACCTCTCCCGTGTGGAGAATGCACCTAAGTCTCTACCCATTGTAGATGACTTTCCTGATGAGAAGTTGTTTGAGGTGCACCAGCTTCCTTGGTTTGCTGATATAGCAAACTATTTAGCCACTGGATTTATACCCAAGCAATTGGACTACCATCGGTGAAAGAGGTTGGTAGTGGATGCTAAGAAATACATTTAGGAAGACCCTATTCTCTATAGGAGGTGTCCAGACCAAATAATTAGAAGGTGTGTTCTTGAGGAGGAGATAGATGACATAATATACCATTGTCATTCATCACATTATGGGGGCCACTTTGAGGTGCAGAGAACTGTGGCTAAGATCATGCAGTGTGGCTTTTATTGGCCTCACATGGTGAAAGACACTTATGTCTTCATCAAAACCTGTGATAGATGTCAAAGGATAGGTGGTCTATCTAGGAAGAATGAGATGCCATTAACTGGAATTCTTCCAGTTGAAATTTTTGACATATGGGGCATTGATTTTATGGGGCCATTCCCCAATTCTGATGGGTATTCATACATTTTGCTTGCTATGGATTATGTGTCTAAGTGGGTAGAAGCTATTCCTACTAGAGTGAATGATGCTAGGGTTGTGACTCACTTCCTTACTAGGAACATCTTTAGCCGTTTTGGGACACCAAGGGCTATAATTAGTGATGAGGGTAGTCATTTCTGCAACAAATTATTTGACAAGTTATTGAACAAGTATGGTGTCACTCATAGGAAGTCTTTAGATTACCACCCACAAGCTAATGGACAAGCAGAAGTGTCCAACAGAGAGATTAAGGCCATTTTAGAGAAAACTGTTGGAGCCAATAGGAAAGATTGGTCTCAAAGGCTTGATGAAGCCTTATGGGCCTATAGGACAGCTTACAAAACTCCCATTGGGATGTCACCTTACCGTATTCTATATGGTAAGGCATGTCACTTGCCTATGGAACTAGAACACAAGGCTCATTGGGCCTTGAAGAAGTTAAATTTTAACCCACAAGAGATCAAGGAGCTTAGGATGACTCAATTAATTGAATTAGATGAGTTCAGGATGGATGCCTATGAAAGTGCTAAAATTTATAAAGAAAGAACCAAGAAATGGCATGATAGGCAATTAACTAATGAACCTATAACCTTGGGGCAGAAAGTTCTCTTATTTAACACAAGGTTAAGGCTATTTCCTGGAAAATTAAGGTCCAAATGGATGGGACCTTTTGTGATAGTAGATAAGAATCCATATGGGAGCTTTGAGCTCCAAGCTGTAGATGGCAAGAAATTTTGGGTGAATGGCAACAGACTAAAACCATACTTTGATCCAATTCAGAGGGAGATTGTTGATTCCCTCTCTTTCACCACCTTATGATCTTAATTGAAAGTCTAGCTACAGACTTTAAATAAAGTGCTGGTTGGGAAGCAACCCAATGTTTTATTTTATTTATTTTTATTCAACAATTTTATTTGCAAGCTAACCCTGGTGCAGTAGATTGTGTTTCTTTCTTGACTAACCATTTGCAGGATGAGCCAAAATTATTGGGCCTTCGACTTCTGAATTTATTTTAAGGAACAAGTCCTGGAGCAAGGAACAAGTGAAGCCCACAAGTACTTGAATTTAAGCCCAACGAATTGGCGTGCAAGCATAGAGGTTGATCCATACTGCAAAAGAAACTCAAAGGAAAAGTTTGGGATAATTTGGGCCTGCACGCCATATTGCACGCCAAATGACCAAATGGCGTGCACCTCTTTTGCTTCTGCAAATTCCTGGGCCAGTAGATAAATATCATATGATGCACTTTAATTCTTGCACGCCAATTGCTAGCTGTCATCTGAAGGGATAAAAATGCAAAATACCAATTTTGGACCTCCTAGAAGCTTCAATGATATCACGTGCAGAAGAGACTATTGCTTTACAGATCATGAGGGACCCACCACCAAAATTTGGGACGAATCTAACCTGAACGCCAATTCACCCATATGACGTGCAAGGGTTAAAATAGTCCAAACGCTCTGAAAATTGGAGGACACGTGTATGCTCCAAATTGGGACACTTCTTCTTTTGCACGCTATAAATAAAGAGGCTAGGAGCTAGGTCATTCACACCAAAAACTCATTTCTAGATCTGCAATTTGTGAAGCTCTGGTTCCTAGTGCTCTAGCCAAATTCTATCTTTCTTTTCTCTAAATTCCTGAAGCAAGATGGTGCGCACAAGGAGATCAGGCAAGGAAGAAGTTCATTCATCCAGTTCTTCCAGCAGTGAGGATGGGGAGATGTTCCTGGGGCATGCTTTGAATCTAAGTGCCTTGGAGGAATCAGACCTGGGATGGTCAAGTGAGGTGGCTTTAAAGCTTCAAAATCTTGGGTTAGTGAGGTTAGTTTCAGCCAGATGTGCCGTTTATTATCCTGCTTTGCATGAGTTTTATCATTCCATTTACTTAAATGAGGAGGAGGATGCAATTCTAGGGCAGGTGCAGGGGGTGTATATTCGTATCACACCTGAGACAATTAGGAAGACCTTTAACCTTCCTGTACCTACTGACCACCTCCCTCACCTGACCTTAGGGGAGTATGGTATTGCCTTAAATTATGCCAAACGTTCTGAGAGGAGGAGGCAGTTTACTAAAAATGGATTTGTGGGAAAAACTAGATGTTTAGCTCATCTGGTAGGAAAGTGCTTGCTGTTGCAAACTAGTGGAAAGGATGGTGTGCCTATGACCCATCTTGCATTCATGTATAGCATTGACCATATGTTAAATGTGGACTGGGCTGCTGCCATTTTCAATTGGTGGAAGAAAAACTTGACAAAGAGGGTATATGGCAGAATGTTATGTGTTATTTTTCAGAGCCAGCATGCTCAGCATTTTGCCCATTTAGACAGCACCCCATTCCCCTCTCAATGGGTTTTAAGAGTACCGCATACTGAAGGCGGTTTGGGGGTCAGTACCAGAGGTCATTGGGCAACCAGTGTTCCTCCTCCATCACAGCCATCTAGGCACAGCGTTCATGTGGAGAGATCCACTGACTTTGTAAGGGATACCTCCACTCCATTGGATGAAAGGAAACAAACCTTATTCAGGCTTACTGCCATGTATATGCAGTATAATGTGCACAAGGAAGATGTGTTTAACTTCTTTCAAGGTATCAGTGGCCAGGTGGTAAGTGAGGTAGAAGTTATCAATTGGGCATTTACAAATGGACATATTCAGAGTGCTCAGTTTGAAGAGTTAATGGTACTTGTCTCTCAAGACCAGCAAGCTACTTCTAGACCGTCAGCCAGAGCATGGGAAGCCCCTGAAGCTCCTGTTACTCATCTACTGAAGCGTGGAGAAAAGAAACACAAGAGCTTAGGGAGGCAAATGCTAGAACCCAACGCGAAGTTGAAGCCTTAAGGAAGAATAACAATGAAGTCAAAGGCCTCCTAGGAAAAATTTGGAAGGCCTTGAGCAAGAAGAAAGCATCCAAACACTCTCCCGTAGTGGAGATATCTGAAGAAGACTTACCTTCAGTTCATGAAGACTCTTCTCATGCCCCAGAAGATCCACCACAACCAGAAACTTCAGCAGGGCACGCTTATTATCCAGAAGAGGCAGAGCAAGAAGCAGGGCATTCACCTTTTCAGCCCTTTATAGATCCTACCTATTCTCAGGCTATTGTGCCTATGGTGCTTCCTGTCTCATGGAGGCCATACATTCCTGCTGCACCTCAAGACCTGCTTGCAGAGCCTATACATTTAACCATAGATCCAGCCCTATCATCTGCTGAGAGTCAAGCAGCATTTGAGAATTTCATTAACTCACAGGTGTTAAGGGCTCGCTTTGTAAGGGATATGGACCTCTTCACCTCGTTTGTCCTTCAACGGATCTTAGGTGATGAATATCTATATACAGATGAGGTGGACTTATTTTGCAAGACTATGCGTTTTGTAGTGGAGGCTGAACCTCATAACTACTCACTATCCCAGTATACCTCCATTATGTCGTGCGAGCTTTATGAGCAACCTTTGTCTGAAAGTGTGTGGCGCCAGCGTATAAATGGTCAGAATGAAGGGCACCGTCCTTGGCATGGTATGCACGAGGTGTTGATCCCTGTGCACATTGATCATCACTATGTCTTGGTGCGTGTGGATTTGAGTGCAGGGCATGCAGTGCTTTATGATCCAAGCCAAGGCGAAGGGTTCACCAGAAGAAAGAGACGGCTTGTTCATGGGCTCATAAAAAGAATCAAGGATGCGATGAAAAAAGAAGGATTGTTGCAGGACAAGCTCCCCCTTATTCACCTCAACGAAATGGAACTCCCTCAACGCCGACCAATTCAAGTTGTGGGATTTTTGTTTGCTACTATATGATGGCTATTCTGCAACTGAGGGAAAACTGGGAGATACGCGGAGAAACCTCAGCTGATTTTGTTACTCGTGCACATCAAATGGTGGCTAATGTTATCTACTACTATAGCTTGCCAACTGAGAGGTAAGTATTTTTTTCCTACTCCCTATTTCATGCCATGCGGACATAGCATATTTTAAGTGTGGTGTATTGGGGAGTGACTTTAGCCACTTGCTTGTCTTTTATGTTGTGTGATTGCATGTAAAAAAAACAAAAAAAATTTGCATGATTGTTTGAGTGATTTGCATGTGGAGACATGGATATTAAGTATGCAACTTTGGCCTAAAAATTTTACTTTTTGTGCCACATTAGTATCATGTTGTGATAAGGGTGTTAAAATAGTTAAAATGTGCTCTGATTTGGTTAAATCATGTCTTTATCTTTTGAATGATATCACCATGTTTTTGGAGCTGAAGTTTGAATATTAGCTAAGCATAACATGCTAAGATAGACTTTAGTGTTTGAATGATATCACCATGTTTTTGGAGCTGAAGTTTGAATATTAGCTAAGCATAACATGCTAAGATAGACTTTAGTGACCCTTAAAGTTGAGTGACAAAAATAAAAACAAAACATGAGAAAAGCTTCTTTTTAGCCCTTGAGTGACATTTATGGTTCATGGGTAATAGTTTGATTTGATACTCCTCTCTGCACTTAACATTAGTTATTTAATGGTAGGAGTCAAGTATGCATGTGATTACTTATTAGTGCTCAGTGTTTGGTGTGTAGTTAGGGTGCAAGGCCTTTAAGTCACTTTGACTTCCTATGTATCCTAATTTTTGTTTGTTGTGTTGTAAATATAAAAGGCTGTGATATAGAATGTGAAAAAGCCATCACTTAATTGGAAAATGGGATGTGAGACATCAATGAATTTCTGTCTCTCCTTATGTAGCAAAATGGCAAGGGGTATGCATTACAAAAATCAGTCTTATTTATGTGTTATGTGAGTAAAAAAAAGAGTGAATAATCCATCAAGGGAGAGCATAAAATGCAACCTTGTAAGGTTATTACTTAAAAAAAAGAAAAAGAAAAGAAAAGAGGGATTCAAAATAAAAGCCACATTGGCTTGATGTTCATATGAGTAATTAGTTAGTTTGGTAGCCACAATGGCTGAGTTTTGTTTGTTTTGAGAGTGTTGAGCTCAATTCTTAGGCTCAAGGTGTGTTTATTCAGTTATTAGAGTAGAGTGTGAGTTTTAAACAAAGTAGAATAGAGAGTGTGTTTCCCTTGATGAGCACAATAGGGAACTCTCATGTTTGCTTGGGAAGTACTTAATTAATAACTAGTGAAGAATGTAGGAGGAGCTTTCCACCCATTGATTTTCTGTTAAGTATGGTACTTGGGCATGTGTGGAGAAAAAGAGAATTTATATTTGAGTGAGGCAGCTTTATCCTTGGTGAGAACTTAAAGGGAAACTAGGTGCTATTTTATCATGGATTGCTTGCTGATATCTGAGTTTTCAATAATGATATTGCATGGTTATTGGACTTGTGGTATAGACATGACTGAACTAAGCTATGACTCATTTTAGTTGTTTAAATTCCCATTTCATCATGATAGAGTGCATGCTTAGGAAACCATGATTCTCCTTGATTGTTATTTATTTTTCTTCCAGTTTGACTGAGTGTTTATTTTATTTCTGCATGCTTGAGGACAAGCAATGGTTCAAGTGTGGTGTATTTGATAACGTGCATTTACAGACGGGACCGGTCCATTTTACACCCCTAGCCAACTAGTGAGACGATTCCAACTAGCAAGGAACTCTCTTTAGAGGAAGAAGGTGAGAAAACTTGGAGAATATAACTAGGTTTGTAAATTGTGATAGCCCCCCCTATGATTGCATTTTGGGGTAGGTTTTATAGATAAAGGTGTTATTCCTAATGTGAGTTGTTGAGAGTTGGCATAGCTGATTGTGTTGTCATTGTTGTCAACCATAGTGTTGTCAACCACAGTACTTGGTGTCAACCTTAAATGAAGATATAGGTAGACATCTATTCAAGACCAAATTGCATCATATGAAAGAGGAGGTCCAGAGAAGCAAATATCATCTGAATGTTGACAGTTCCTCCAGCTGTGGACATATAATGATGGGGCAATTTAGAGATTTTTAGCTCTAAATTGTACCAAATTTTACCCATGGATAGACAACTTCAAGCTCTACAAGTTTACTTTTGACCTCAAGCCATTTTTGAGCTTTATACAAAAAGTTATGGGCCATATACATGTAAACGACTGATAGTTTATCTAACCGTGAACACATAATCATAGGGCAGTGCAGACATTTTGAGATCCAAATTGCACCCATAGTTATGAAATTAGTGACTCTAAAATTGTAAGGAAGATATTGAGATCATTGCCGAATGTGTACAATCCCAAGGTGTCTGCTATAGAAGAAGCACATTAGTTGCATAGCTATAGTATGAGACCACGACATTATGAGAAGAAGCTATAGATGGATTGAAGAAGCTAAAGTATGAGACCACGTCAGCTATAAAAGAAGCTACAGTATAAGACCATGACATTAGATGGATTGAGAAGCACATTAGTTGCATATGAGATGAGGGTAGTAGGCTATGGTGAACCTTCCAAGAAAAAGAAAGAGGAGCCAGCAGAGATAGCTTTTCATGCCATAAAGGGAGAAGCTAAACTTATCCAAGACGAGGCATCTACTAGTGGAGATGATACTGATAGAGAAGAGGAGTTGCTACATGCTTTGTTATCTAGAAAATTCAGAAAGAAGACAAGTCTGAAAAGCAAAGGGAAGGATAAGTCTACCGTCACATGCTTCAATGTGGAGGCCAAGGACATTTTGCTCAAGAGTGTCCAAGTAAGAAGAAGAAGAAGAAGAAGAAGAAGCCACATTTCCAGAAGAAGAGCAAGCAGACAGCATAACAAAAGCTAAGCAAACTAGAAAACTATCTTAGTGCTATTTTGGATGATTCAAGTTCAGCTGAGGAGGAGGCATCAGATGATGTTAAAGAACAAGTAGTCATGGTGTCCATGCAGCAACAAAGTCAGGAAGAAGATGAATCTTCACAAGAGGAAGAATGTGAAGAAGAAAAACTAGAATATGACTTTGGACAAGAACTAAATCGAGCTCTAAAGAAGATTATTGAATAGAGGGCCACAATTAAATCTCTGAAGAAAGAGAAGAAAGCTATTGAAGTTCTTTATGACGATTCTAGTAGACTATTAATGGAATCAAAAGTGAAGATTGAAGAGTATATCAAAACTATAGATGATCTCACTAAAGAACTTGAATCAAGAAGATTAAATGTTGAACGATTAGAGGCTGAGGTTTGTGAGCTTAGGATGCAGCTGCAAAAGAAAAAATCTACAAGTCCAAAAAGCTCAAAAGCAAGGGAAATCAGAAATGACGATCAAGAAGCCAAAATCAAGGACAAGTACAGCAAAACCACTAGGGAGGTGTTAAAGCAAGTTGAAAAGCCAAAGGCAACAGTGAATCAAAAGAAGACTACCATTGTTGATATGAGGCAAGCTCTAGAATAGAGAGTTCAAAGGACCAGAAGATTTAAAGGGTATTATTTTAGTTATGGGTTGCAAGGACACAAGTCTGTGCAATGTAACAGAACCCAGCAGAGCAAAGGGCATAGGTTGAGTCTGACTTACATTTCTTGTTATAGGTGTGGTAAAAAGGGTCACATAGCTAGAAGATGCATGACCATTCTACCAGAACAGATCTCAAAAGAGCAAAATCAGCAAGTACAAGGCAGATTAGCCAAGGAAGCTTATGTCAAGACAAAGATAGCTCTGCAAATGAAAAAGGTCAAAAAAGCTCCAAGTTCCAAAATAGAGTATGGGCCGAAGGTGAAGGCTAATGTAATCGAGATAGCACTAAAGGCATATAACAATGATACAACTTGGATATTTGATAGTGGTTGTACATCACACATGATTAGAAATAACAAGCTTCTGAATTTATTTTCAGAGAAGAGAAGTGGCACAGTCAAATTTGTTGACAATGGGTTGATGCAAATCAGAGGAAAAGGAAAAGCAAAAATCAGAGGCAATCAGCTACAGTCAGAAAATGTGTATCTAGTTGAAGGGTTAAGACACAGTCTATTGAGTGTCAGTCATCTATGTGATGATGGACATGATGTTGTCTTTACCAACAGAAGCTGCCTTATCAAGAAGAAGGGATCATTAGATGTAATTGCTAGAGGCAAGAGAACAGATGGAAATTTGTACCATATCCAAGGTACAAGTGAAGAAACTTGCTATTTTAGCAAAACAGATGAGAATGAGTTATGACACAGGAGATTAGGGCACCTAAATCAGAAAAATATGAGAGCCCTAGTAACTAATCAAGCTGTGATAGATTTGCTTAATCTACAGAGAGGAACAGAGACATAGTGTGTGGTGTTTGTCAAGAAAGGAAGCAAACGACTATAATGCATAAACCAAAGGAGCATAATAGCTCAAGTTTGCTGAGTCTAGTATACACTGATTTATGTGGACCTATGAGAACCAAAGGTACCAATAGCGAGAGGTACTTCATGCTATTAATTGATGACTTTAGTAGACTGCCCACTATTATTCATCTCAAGCACAAGAGTGATGTATTCAGATGCTTCAAGGACTACGGGAAGAGAGTACAAAATTAGCTTGGGGTTAAAATAAAAGCATCAACGTCAGATCATGGTAGTGAATTCACTTCTGGGGAGTTTGAGGCTTATTTGGCAAAGCATGGGATTCTCCATCAAAAATCTAACATAAGAACACCACAACAGAATGGAGTGGTAAAGAAGAATAACAGAGCAATTATGGAAATGGCAAGAACTATGATGATAGATAATAATATTCCATAAAGATTTTAGAAGGAGGCCACACAAGTTGCAGTGTATATGCAAAACAGAACTTTGTTAAGGTCTAATTCTACCAAAACTCCATATGAATTATGGTATGGACATAAATCAACAGTGAAACATTTCAGGGTATTTGAAAGTTCATGCTATATTAAGAGGAAGGATCCTATCGGCAAGTTTGATAAGAAAGCCAATAAAGGGATATTTTTGGGTTAATCTTTTACCAGCAAGGCATACAAGGTTTATGATTACAGGTTACAAAAGCTAGTTGAGAGTTGTGATGTGAAGGTTATGGAAATAAAAAACTCAGAAGAGACCACAAAAATTATGGTTGATGATTTATTGGGAGAAGTAGAGCCTATTGTGACCACTACTAATGAAAATAAGGAAATGGCAAGCTTAGGCAGTGACAGTGATTCAAAGACAGAAGCTGATGATACGGAATCATGGTCAACTAGAAGAAATAAGAGTTCAACGAACTCTCAAGTGATAGAAGCTGGAAGAGCACAAATCATTGGTGATGCCAATGCACCAGTGAGAACAAGAAGACAAATTCAAGCTACTACTTTAATCTCACAAGTTGAGCCTACATCAGTTGGAGAGGCTCAAGATGATCCTTTTTGGATAAAGGCTATGGATAAAGAGCTCAACCAAATTGAGAAAAATAACACATGGGAGCTAGTGGATAAATCCAAGAACAAGAATGTGATTGGCTACAAATGGGTCTAAAGAAACAAAATGAATAAAGATGGCAAAATCATTCAAAACAAAACACGACTAGTCTGTAAAGGCTATTCAGAGGTGTAAGGAGTTGACTTTGATGAAACTTTTGCCCCGGTTGTAAGGTTAGAAAGTGTTCGGATGTTTTAGTAGTTATTACACATCTAAAATATAAGATTTTTCAAATGGATATCAAGTCAGCCTTCTTGAATGGAGATTTGGAAGAAGACATCTATATGGAATAGCCAGATGGTTTCATACTTAGAGATGATGAAACCAAGGTATGCAGATTGAAGAAAGCTCTGTATGGCTTGAAGTAGGCACTAAGAGCATGGTATTCAAGGCTAGATAAGTATCTTAGAAGACTTCAATTCAAGAAAGGTACAGTAGACAACAACTTGTATACCAGGAAGAGTGATAGAGGTCAGCTAGTAGTCATTGTGTATGTGGATGATATAATCTTTGCCGGTAACAGTGATGATTTGTCCAAGAAGTTTTCAGAATTGATGCAGGCAAAATTTGAGATATCCATGATAGGAGAGCTATCATACTTTTGGGGTCTGCAAGTTGAACAGAGAAAGAATGGCATATTCATATCATAGGCAAAGTACATTAAAGACATGCTACAGAAGTTTGGAATGACTGAGAGCAAGCCTATTTCTACCCCTATGTAGGTAGGTTGTCAGATTTCTAAGGATGAAGAGGGTTCAAGTGTGGAATAGAAGCTCTATATGAGCATGATTGGTAGTTTATTATACTTGACAACCACACAACTAGACATTATGCATGCAGTTTGTCTTGTGGCACAATATCAAGCTAATCCAAAAGAATCACACATGACTGCAGTGAAGAGAATTCTGAGATAAGTGAAGGGGACCAATGATTATGGGCTTTGGTATTCAGAAAATACATATTTAACTTTAGTTGCTTATAGTGATGTTGATTAGGCAGGTTGCAGAGATGATAGAAAGACCACATTAGGTGGAGCATTCTTTTTGGGAAACAGATGTATTTCCTAACTCAATAAGAAATAGGAGAGTGTGTCCTTAAGTACTACATAGCCAGAATATATAGCAGCAGCTTCAATATGCACTCAAGTGATCTGGATGAAGAGATAGCTCAGAGATTGACTAGTAGAGTTACAGGCACAACCGTGATAACCTGTGACAATCAGAGTGCCATAAATCTGAGTAAAAATAGTGTTCATCACTCCAGGTGTAAGCACATTGACATCAGATATCATTTTCTAAGAGAAAAAGTGGAGAGGAAGATTGTTCAGTTGGACTTTGTAGTCAGCAAGCAATAGATAGCTGACATATTTACTAAGCCCCTGCCACGCGAATTGTTTGAGCAACATCGAGCTAGTCTCGGTGTGTATCTTTCTCATTGAGGGAGTAGCATAACCCCGGATACCCTCCAGGTTCCTGTGAGAACCCCTAGTTCTTTCAATGGTATCTACTTTGTAGAGGACGTGTTGTAATAAAGCTCTGTTTCAATTCTTTGGAATTGATATCAAAGGGGGAGAGATATACTAGAAGGGGGGAGTTGACCTTCTATCAGGGGAGTTGTTTCTAGGGGGAGAACTATCCTTTTTCGGAGGAAGGTCTGCAGCAAAGTAGAATGCAAGATTAACGTGAGATGTCATATATAGGGGGAGTGTGTGTATGACTGCACACAGGAATTATTTTTGCAGGAGGTATAATGTGATATTGAAGGGGATTTTCTTATTGCAGTCTATATCCTGTAGTTGAACAGGCTCCAGTAGAGTTGAACCCATTATGTGAAGTGAATGAAAAAGTGGCGAGATGTGAAAGATGTTAAAGTGGAGAGACAAGTGGTTGGCAACAATTCCAAAGGGGATATTGTTATTCCTAATGTGAGTTGTTGAGAGTTGGCATAGCTGATTGTGTTGTCGTTGTTGTCAACCACAGCGTTGTTAACCATAGTATTTGGTGTCAACCTTAAATGAAAATAAAGGTAGACATCTATTCAAGACCAAATTCCACCATATGAAAGAGGAAGTCTAGAAAAGCAAATATCATCTGAACGGCTGACAGTTCCTCCATCCATGCACATATAATAGTGGGAAAATTTAGAGATTTTTAGCTCCAAATTGTACCAAATTTTACCCATGGATAGACAACTTTAAGCTCTACAAGTTTGCTTTTGACCTCGAATCATTTTGAGCTCTATACAAAAAGTTATGGGCTATATACATGTAAACGGAAATCAAAGAGAAGATCACAAACCAATCCATTGAAGTACTTTGATTAGAGAACAAGGAACCTCAGACTATCAGTATTGAAACTCATCTGTGAGTTGGTATTGTTCTCTTTATAATCATTTTTATCATTATTTTTGTAAAAACCAGAACCAGTGAGGTTTGGATGTTGTTGAAAAGGGTAATGAACCCTAAAATCTGTAAAGTGGTGAACCTTGGATAGCAATATGCTATTCAAAATTGCTAGTGGAGATTCTATGATCAACTGATTGTTGGTCACTCCATGGGCATAGCTCTACTCATTATAGGGTGAACCCGTAATTGCTGTGAGCCTTGTCTTTGTTGTTTGTTTTTATTTTGGCATACAAACACAGAACTTGGAATTGACTAATGTGATCATCAGGGGTAAAAAGGAAAAGGGTAAATATTAAATTATAAACTGATTCACCCCCTCCCTCTCAGTGCGTGTCTGGGAATTTCAAAAGGAAGGGTTGTTAGGGTTTTGATGTGGCTCAATGGCAATGGTGTGGAGAGATGGTGAGTGTTGAGGACTCGAGTTAAGCATGGTTTGGTTTAGGTTTGAGGGATTAGCTTGGGTTGGGTTTGGACTGAGTCTGAGGGAGAGAGAAAGAGGTAAAGGATGGTGTGAGCTGGAGATGTCGTGGTCCTTCGGCCGCATCACGTCAAGGAAGAAGACACAACCGAATAGACAAGAGAAAAATATTACGCAATTTGGTGGAAAAGATAAGGGTGAAGTAATTATGTGGTTGTTGTTTTATTATTATTATTACTATTATTATTATTTTAAACAAAGCGAAAAATGACACATGGATCAGAGAGAGGAGGGAAAGAAAAGAAGAGCGAAAGGAAAAAATGATTTTATTGCTTTACTTTGTAGTTTTTAATCAATATTTTGAGTTTTTTATATTAGCAAATGAACTGGGTTTTCAACCGAATCTGAGAAAATTATTTTTGGACTCAAGACGTCATGACAAGCGACCCAGTATCTTTTTTACTTGAAAATGAACTCATTTGTGTACTAAGACTGTATTGCATGTCCCTAATGTCAAGGGGTCAGGTTTCCTATGCCTCTCAACCCATTACGGCACTTAGCTTCTCTATCCACGGTCCGCTAAGTTTAGCCTTTGAGGGTTGAAGCGCACGTAGACTGGTTTCGCCCTGCCACTGGGCTCATCAGGAGAACGGCTCCAGTTCCCGACCAGTTTGTGTAAGGATGGCCAAATCCCTTCTTCAACGTCAAGTCCTCGACTAGCGGCGTGCTCCCCGCATTCAACCGGGTCGGCACGTCTGAACTCCGAAGGGGTTCCATCCATTTTCCTCCACGAACTGCCTGGAACCTTCCGCTGCGCACCATCTACGCTTTCACCCAACCCCTCTCCTTTACGTAGCACGAATACATTCCTGAATCGTGCCACTAAGAAACGTCCCGCCAGCACCACGCTGCTCGGGTCGTGACATTCTCCTCCACCCAATCCTCGCAACGTCCTTGTTGCGCTTGTCGACATCGCTTCCCCGCAGGCGATGGCATCGTTACCTCGACGCCCTCCCACTCGCCCAATGTCAACAGCTTGGACATCGCTTCCCCGCAGGTTGCAACACCTTTACCAAGATGTTCGCCCACTCGCCCAATGTCCAAAGGATAGGAGGCTTCCAAGATCGCTCTGATGCGCTCCTTCGTACTCCCTTGCCCAGCTCTGTATCACACTCTAGGATACTCCAACTCTATGGACGCAAGGCGTGCAAGACACTATCGGTCGACTCACCTCTGTGAGCTCCCACCTTGGGATCACGCTACTCGCGAGAGTGCTCGGCGAGTCTTCAGGATACGGGCCGGTTCGGCTCTGATACCACTTGTCACGGGGTCAGGTTTCCTGCGCCTCTCAACCCATTACGGCACTTAGCTTCTCTATCCACGGTCCGCTAAGTTTAGCCTTTGAGGGTTGAAGCGCACGTAGACTGGTTTCGCCCTGCCACTGGGCTCATCAGGAGAACGGCTCCAGTTCCCGACCAGTTTGTGTAAGGATGGCCAAATCCCTTCTTCAACATCAAGTCCTCGACTAGCGGCGTGCTCCCCGCATTCAACCGGGTCGGCACGTCTGAACTCCGAAGGGGTTCCATCCGTTTTCCTCCACGAACTGCCTGGAACCTTCCGCTACGCACCATCTACGCTTTCAACCAACCCCTCTCCTTTACATAGCACGAATACATTCCTGAATCGTGCCACTAAGAAACGTCCCCCCAGCACCACGCTGCTCGGGTCGTGACACTAAACTGCTTTATTACGGGAAAAATATTTTTTTTTATTTTTTAAAATGAACTTTAGGAGCAAATATAGACAATATATATGTCAAAATTTTCAAAATGATGAATAAAGTGAGAAAACGAGTTTCGTGACCTCATCCGAAGTGCTGTTTTGAACATTGGCTGTCAGTTGATCACTGTTAGCAATCCAAACACAGTTTTGGCTATAACTTTTTCATTTGACCTTGGATTTGAATGTGATCAAAGGCGTTGATTCTCAAAATCAGTTTTCTATTATTTGGGACTGGCTCTTTGGAATTTTAAAGCCCTTTTGAAGAAGTCATTAAAGTTACACCTTTCGAATCGATGATCATGTCTCTTTATTTATCTATACAAAGTGAGTAACAAATAGAAAAAAATTAAAGCAGAAAATGAATGTGTATGTCCAACCCATATAAAATGAATTATAACACCTGTAATTTGGGCAGGTAATGAGTACCATATTTGTCGTCAAAAAGGTGGACAAATTTGTTCGCACCGATTTTGTCTGGCCTAACCATTACTCGACCCTAACATGTTTGTGTAATTATTTTTTAAAGTAATACTTTTATTTTAAAAAAGAATATATATTATTATTATAATATATAAAATAATAATATTAATAAATTTTTATATGAAACATTTAGCTTTCATTTAAATATGTATTTATCCATACATGCATAAAAACACATATTTATTTCTATATGTATTGCATTAAAAATAACTTATTTGTAAATAAATTGCATATGACACACACACACACACACACACATATATATAATTTTATATTATTTATAATTTTAAATATTATAACATCAACAAATAATACCAAAAATATTAAATATAAAAACAAAATAATAAGCATGGGGTTACATTTAAGGATGACAATTTGCCCCTTCCCTTCAGGGACTTGTCCTGCCCCAAGTGGAGCGGTTTTTTTAAAAAAATATTTTAGGGCACGAGGTGGAAATGGGGCAAAAATATTTTGTCCTGCCAAGATATGAGGCAAGCATGCCCCTCCTCGCACGCAACTGATAAAATTCATGGCAAAATGTAACCAAAAATATTCAAACCCAACACCTCCTTCCCACCAATATACCTCTCAAACCATTAGGCTAAATTATTTTTATTTCATATGCTTATATAACATATAAATAATAATAATTAATAATAATACTAATAATAATAATAATAATTGTTGTTGTTGTTGTTGTTGTTATTAATAATGATAATGATAATATTAATATTAATAAAGTGTACTTGATTTATTTTAAAAATAATAGTAAATATAAATATATATTATAATAAAAAGTAAATATATTATTATTATTTTGATATAAAATACAAATAAACTATATTCACATTTAGTTTTGAATTTATTAATAAGTTGATTTAGGATTAGGTGATCCAATCAAATATTATTTGATTAAAAATGCATTAATATTTAAACTAATAATATTATTTACATGGTTTACTACTTTTAATTCAAATATGAAATAATAGATACTATCAAGTGTAAAAAGATTCAAATCTCACTCTCACCATATATGACTCGTATCACGCATAAAATAATTTGTGGATACTCATATTAATTTGATTCAAATTTAATCTTAAATTTATCAATAGGTTGATTTAAAATTAAATGAACCAATCAAATAGTATTTCATCAAATAATTACATTAATATTTAAACTAATAATATCATTTATATGATTTACTAATTTTAACTCAAATATGAAATGCATACCATCAAAAATCAAAACCCACTCTTCCCATACATGACTCGTATCATGGATGAAATAATTTATAGATGAACATTAATTAAATTCAAATTTAGTTTTGAAATTATTAATAAGTTGATTTTAGACTAAATAAACTAATCATTAATAATAATAGTAACGTTATTATTATTATTGCTACTAATATTATTTATATGTTATATTTTAAATATATACACTAATTATGCAAATATAGTAAACAATAATCATCTATGATATATATAGTTATCAACAAACTCCCTAGCATCAACTATTACACTCTAGATACTTAACAATTATCATATTACTTATGTATATATATATATATAGTTATCACTACTCAGGTTATTACTTATTACTTAGTGATAACTATATATGTGCACTTATAAGTTATAATCAATAAGTAATAACCCAAGTAGTGAGTAGTAATAACCTAAGTAATATAATTATCATTAATAATAAGTGATAACCTAATTAATATAATTATATTTCATAGTTATCATTTACTTATGTTATAAGTAATACACTAGTCCAAAAAGTGGTATTTCTTCAACTTGTTTACCTTAATGTAATTAAAACGATCGATAATATAATTATTTTCGTATAAAATTAGTTATTAAATGTGAGTTTATATATATTTATTCTTTATTATGATAAGTATATATATACTTTGATCATTATAGCCAATGTGATTAGTTAATTATACAATATTAACTAGTTTATATACTAAAGAACATATAGTGATAATGCGTTTTGACTTTTGATAGAATGTATTTTATATTTGAATTAAAAGTAGTAAATCATGTAAATGATATTATTAGTTTAAATATTAATGGATTTATCGTTCAAATAATATTCGGTTGAGTCATTTAGTTTTAAGTTAACATATTAATAAACTCAAAACTAAATTTGAATCAAATTAATATGAGTATCCACAAATTATTCCATGCGTAATATAAGTCATATATGGTGATAGTGAATTTTGAGTTTTTTTACACTTGATAGTATGTATTTTATATTTGAATTAAAAGTAGTAAACCATATAAATGATATTATTAGTTTAAATATTAATGTATTTTTAATCAAATAATATTTGATTGGATCACCTAATTCTAAATAAATCTATTAATAAATTCAAAATTAAATTTAAATCTAATTCATTTGTATTTTATATCAAAATAATAATAATACATTAATTTTTATTATAATATATATTTATATTTACTATTAATTTTAAAATAAATCATGTACTCTTTATTAATATTATTATTATTATTATAAATAATAATAATATTTATATGTTATATTATAAGTATATATATTAATTATATAAGTATATGTAACAAAAATGATTTAGCATACTAGTTGGAGGGATACATTTGTGGGAGTGAGGTGTTAGGTTCAAAACTACTTGATAACATTTTATCAGGAATTTTACTTGGTGCTCGGTCAGAACGGGGCGAGGTAGAGGTGTGACTCAATTGGGATGTGGGCGAAGGAAGTTAAGGCAAACACTCTCCCAATGTTATCTCTAGCTACACTGTCCAATCATTCACACAAACTTTAATATATATATATATATATATATTGATAATTTAGGAAACACTTTTAGGACTTTGATAAGAATAACTCTTCGTTAGCTTTCCTAAAATAGGATTTAAAGGTAAAGAATAATAGTGAATCTCTATATTCATGCCCTAAAAATATTTTCTATAATTTTTATATTTTTTTTTTACATGAATTTTTGAATAGTTATAGTTAGAATTAAGAGTAAAAAAATAATAAAGAAATGATAAAAGAATATTATTTTAATAGAATAAATAAAGAATAAGAAATGAGACGTAGATTAAAAAAAGTAAAATTTATGATAAAATTTTAAGAAATTAACTAAAACTTAAAATAAAATATATTGTTCCAACGGTTCCCGCGAGGATTAGGAATATCTGTTTAAATACTTTTTTTGTCTCATACGCCATAATACTTTGTATTTCATATTTTTGAAAAAAGTCTACGTATGGGGCACCGAAAACCCAAAATAAGGAATAGAATGAACAGAAGGCATGCGCTACAGTACACTGTCTTTTTAGCATTCATGATATGGCACCACCGTCTTTCCTGTTTTAAAAGTTGACTTTTGATAAAGCAGTAGAAAAATTAAAATATTTTTTGTTAGATATTTTTGCCGCAACCAAAAAATAATGGACATTTAAAAATCTGGTTGGGGTGGCAAACTCCATAAAAATTAGTCGCTCTTTTTTTTTTTTTAATGTTTCTCAAAAACACACTAAGTTTAGATTCGGTTGGTAAAAATTTTAAGATATGAATTATGCGAGTTATGTCCAAGACAACTGAAATTTTAAGATAATTTAAATTAAAAGCACAATTGTAATGATTTTATTAGGTGCATCATCCATTAATGTTTTGTTTTTTTTTTTAATCGAACGATTTCATTTGGGTCACAATTAAACCTTGTTAACCAAATGCGATTTGTTTTGGGTTGGACGTTGTACGGAAGGGCTGATTGATCAGGGGGGACGGCTATGGAGAATTGGTTGAAATCTGCCATGAAGGTTAAGGGTCTGATATGGGAGTTGAAGGAAGCGGATGGGTTTGATTTTTCATTATAACTCCAGTACATGTTTTTTCTATTAATATGATACTATTTTATTGTTGACAATATTTATTATTTATATATTATAATGAATTTATTTTTAAAAAAATATTTATTGATAACCATTTAAAATAAAGAAATTTTATTATGTAAAGAATAAAAAATTATTTAATGTAAAAACAAACATTCATTTAATATTAAGGTAAATTTTAGATTTTGTCAGTTTAAATACCACCAATAAAATACAGAAACCAAAATGCATAAATAATTATTTTTCTTAATTTAACCCTTTTTATTTTGTATAATTGAAGTTATTTATTTTAGATTGTTAACAATAAATAATATATTTTTTAAATCAGAATTTTATCACGGATAAATAATAATTTAAACAATATTAAAATATTACAAAAAAAAATATTAAATATACATTATTAATAATAAGTAGGACAATTATAATCAAAGAATAATAATAATATAAATTAATTTAGAACAACAAACAGGCTAGCAAAATAGGACCCACTCCAAAAAGGGCTAGAGGAGCCAACTTGCAAAAAATCTAAAAACTAAAATCTAAAAAATCAAACCACATTCACGTATCAGCTAAAAACTAAAAATTGTAATCCAAGCCACATCAATCGGGTTGGACATCAGTTACATGTAAAAATTGGCCTTCCCAAAATAAAACCCCCAATACTATTTAGCCGAATTTACAATGTGCTACTGGCTATAATTTGTATACTTTTTTTTCCTGCTGTAAATAATTTTAATTTACAATGTACTGCTTCATCATACATAATGAACCTCAGAGAGAATAAGGAAACAAATTTAGCCCGAATAGAACAAAATGGACTCCTAATATACAAATTCTATTCCTTTGAATAATTCAAAAAAGATTGAAAGTAAAGGCATCTTGAAACAGGACCAATTGAAAACTATAGCGGGTTTTTTTTCTTCTTTACAAGAGAGAGAGAGAGAGAGAGAGAGAGATGGTTCAAAATCACCTTGTGGTCTCCCGTGTAACAGAGACGGTGTTCATTTCGAGCTCGGCAACCCCAAAATCTGTAGGATTTCCAAACTTTTGGGCCTCTCTTGCGATTTGAATATCAGAAGGGGTACAATATTTATAGAAAGCTATCATGACAAAACGAGGAAGCAATCCTCCTATCACAATGCCAAGCAAACAACACCAAAACAGTCCTCTATTGGCAATGTGGAATATGGCCCTGCCAAGTTTTTGTCAGAGCTGTAAGGTTTCATGACATAGAAAATGACAATGCGACAACTTAGAGGAATTCCAAAACCAATTAACTATAATAAATAGACTCAGTTTTCTTTGACACAATAATAAAACAGACTTGACTTCCAATTTCAGCAATGGAAGCAAGATGTGGTTGCATTAGCTAATATTACCACAGTAGTATGCAAGGTACTGAAACCGGAATTTCCTAAAGGGTATTTGGACAATAAATGCAAAAAGAATTTGTATATGAATATAATAGTAGCTTATAACTATACACATTTGTGAAAGGATGTGATTCATTTAGAGCACTATCTTCAGTTGAATTACTACCCAGCCAAGTTTATTGAGTTAGGATATTCTCTTAAACAGTCGAGAAGCATTTAATAGGACCAGTTGGCATTATAAAATTTCCAACAGTTTAGGAATGAAATGAATGTTTATTAAGTGACAAGACACAGTGTCAACTTTCCAAAATTAGGATCTTAATCGGTGTCCTTACAACACAGTTATAAAAATCTTTTGAAGATTACTGATTTAGAACTTACTTTTTTTCTTTTTCTTTTGAGAGAGTGTTTCCTTGCCGAGGCCTGTATACAACTTAAGTTGCTTCAAGGCCACAAAAGAGTATGTAGATATACTTTATATTAAGCTTTAAAGATTCCAAACAGGCAATTTTCTAACTGTTGTCTGTAGTAATTGTACCGCAACCCCCCCCCCCCCCGATAGTGTTTGTTTCTAATAAAATTTCTTCCCTGATTAAGAAAAAAGGTTCCAGGCACTTCAACTGCTGGTTTAACTCAAGTATCCTAAGGCACTATTACGAAGAGAAACACTTTCAGGCAAGAGGGATTGCACTTGTACTTTCCACGGAAGATTACTCTTAAAATAAACTCTCAAATGTTTTACAGAGACCCTTGTTTAAATCCGTTAATCTAGCGGTAAATCATTCAGGCTAAGCACCAATATCAAATGTTAGTTAAAAAGTATAATACACTATAGAATCTCACTCTTGAGTCATCTAATGTTTACATTGTGTCCTTAAGTTCATATATATTTAAGTATAGCAGAAACATTGCCCATCAATCGAGATAGATGAATGTGTAAGGTTCTTGGAATGGAAAGGTTTCTAAACAGGTAGTAAAGACTAGCAAACACAGACACTAACTTTATTCAATTATGTGTGCATGTACAAACTGCATGCTTAACAGTAAAACAAAAGCTAATTGAGAGAATTTACCAGTAACCAGGTAGTGTGGGGATAACATCAATCACAATCACACAAATGAAAGTTGCAACCACTGATCCCCAAATGACCGCATGAGTAATCCACGTCCACCGGATGACATCTAATGCTAGATGCAAGTTAACCAAAATGACAACTCCTAGAGTCCAAAGATCTCCTATACTGGAGACATCAATGTCGGTGTCCCGAAAAGCAAAGAAGGGGACAAAAAAGATCACTGCACTTTGCCACAAAGTATCAGACATCGTTAACCAAAACAGATTGGAATTGTAACTCTCATTTCTCTGTCCAGTCCCATATAATTGAGGATGTTTTAGAAGAACCCTTCTACTTAGGTCCTTGTCAAGGATACCAACAACAATTGTTGGCAATGAAGTGTAAATTACAGAATACAGTGTACTGCTCCAGTCGGTGATTGCAGTAGTCAATGTGAAATTAGTATAAAGCACGTACCTATTCAGAACAAACACAAAATGATATCAGGAACATTAATAAAGTCAAGTATTCAGAACTTTTGCAAATAAGGATATTTTTTCAAAACTTGTAACATTCAAATATGAATTTAATAGAATAATTTTGGCCCAAAGGTTCTTTAGAGGTACTAATTTCATGATGCTTCCATTATAATGTTATCGGTCAAATAAAGAATTTTAGGATACACACAGAAACACAAGCTAATCAGCGTACTTTTATACTATTCAATGCTACGATTTCTAGCATGCAAGCATAGGGTAATCCACTTTCTATTATTGCCCAACCAACAGGTAGGGGAGAATAAAGTTCATTCTTTAAAATAGACCACGCTTCAAGTTTGCACTATATGGTCAAAGAAGTTACT
Organism: Taxillus chinensis; assembly: GCA_023512835.1. NCBI lineage: Eukaryota > Viridiplantae > Streptophyta > Magnoliopsida > Santalales > Loranthaceae > Taxillus > Taxillus chinensis. Next base: position 1,828,588 of record CM042090.1, on the reverse strand, counting down.
AGATGACGGAAACGAAAAAGGTCTGCAATTAAATTTAAATTACTAAGACTCACCAGAATAAGACAAATACAAGCACAGCATTCCTGTAAAAATTATATAATATCATATAACCCATCCGCTGGTAGTTCCAATGCCCGTGTACCAACAAGAGAGGAACCAAAAATCTGAATTGCCCCATTGCAAAATCTGATGCCATGACAGCTTGGCGCCCCTCTTGGCCACTAATACCAATTCCCACATCAGCCATTTGAATCATGGAAACATCATTAGCACCTGCAAAGCCGCCAATAGCAATTTTGCATATAAGCCCAAGGCACAATTTATCAGCTAGTTTTTGTTCTTTGAGTGAACATTTAGAATCTATATATTTCACGGAAAATGAGTTATATTTGAAAAACAATTTCTTGAAAATTATTTTCCCGAATAATGGAATTTTTTTCCATTATTTGATTTCATTATAAATTTTATAAAAATTATTTTTTTATATTAAAAAATAACTTTTTTAGTGGTAAAAAAAAATGTACGAGTGAACTCCAAAAAATAGCTTTTGATTTGAGATAAATATTTCGTTTTAAAAAATAACATTTTTTGTTGGCCACGAATTATTTTTTTATTATCATTTTTACCGCTCTAGCAACTACCAGAAAATGAAAAAAAATTATTTTTAGAGAACTCATTTATTTTCACGAAACAAACAGAGCCTTAGTTTCAGCCAAATCTAAACAATGGAAAAACAGTTGTTACCATCCCCGATGGCAAGTGTCATGTCATCAGTCCTCTTCTTTACAAGAGCCACAATGCCTGCTTTTTGCAACGGAGCAACTCGGCAACATAGCACCACAGAACACTGACTGGCTAATTTAAAGAGCTGCACCACCAAAGAGATTATAATAAATCCACTAGCAAGAACAATCTCTGTAGGTGTCCCTCAGAGAGAGAGAGAGAGGAGAGGGCATTTACCTGTTCTTCAAGTTCAGTGTCAATAATGTAAACAAGGCTGGAACCATCAATAATAAGAGCAAAAGAAGCTCCCATAGATTCATTAGTTCCTTCAGTATGTGGAACGCTGGACAAGGTCTTAAGCTTCTTAGACAGAGTATTGGCATCTTCCAAGCTCTTTCTACATGATTCCCTAGAGTTGCTGTTAATTATAATCTGGGTCATCTTACTCGTTAAGAGCTTCGAAGAATAGCCAATTGATATGGCAGTTTCCTGCTTATCACCGGTCAGGACCCATACATTAATCTCAGCGACCCTCAAAGACTCTATTGCATCTGGCACCCCTTTTTGCAGTTTATCTTCAATCCCAGATGCACCTAATATCGCAAGATTGTTTTCTATGGTGTGAGCAACTTTCCGAAGCAGGGCTGCCCTTCCTGATAAAGCAGTGCTCGCTGCCTCATAAGAGAAATGCCATTGCTCAAACTCTGAACTTTTAAGCTCCCGCATCCCAATGACAAGTGTTCTCAGACCCAGTGAGGAATAAGCATGCAGATGTGCCTTGGTCGCATGAGTTACACTTGAGTTCAAGGATGTATCAATCACCTTAAACATGGAAGTATCAGCACCTTTTACAAAGACTTTGACAGTCTTGTCTGGGCAACCCAAAATAACCGACATCCTTTTGCGATCACTATCAAATTCATGCAAACCCAAAACATTGAACCTGCACTGCCCATCACAGGAGGATTCAGTACTAAAAATACTAAGATCTAGGAATTTTAAATAACAGTACTTCTTCAATGGAAATATATTACATTCCCACCAAACACCACTGACATCATCATTTACCTCTGCTCCCACTGCTAAATTAAGAAAATGAGTGAAGTGAGCACAGCAACAGCTCCTTTTCCCATTTCCCCCTTCTACCTACCTACCTATATATAAATTATCTATTATTTACCCTATCATTATTCACTGTGAAATGGCATTAAATTGTAATCATAAATTGAACAATCGCATAATTATTTATGAAAGTGGCTTCTAAAGCATAGAGAAAAAAACTAACAAACAGGAAAGTAAAAGCATACATAGAAACAAAAGTCTATATTTTCCTACTTATACAAGCACCATTCTAATCAATAAGAGAAGAAGCAGAATATGAAGTAAAATCCCAAAAACAAAATTTTGATTACCTTTGCTTTTCTCCTTGAACATCAATAATTATGTGGCCTGAGGTTCGTTCTATGAGCATAAACCCATAGGCAGCGGCGGCATAAACAAGTGCCTGCTCATCTGGAGACTCACCCTGATAATCGATCACACTCCTTGTAGGATCTGATGTGTCTATAAGAGGCACGATTGTATTGCAGGCTGCCAATGCAAGGAAAAAATCATACACACTTTTGGTTTCCTCCGTTGGTCTTGCACCCGTTGCTATGTTGAAAAGCTCGGGAGCAGTCTTCACCTTCATCTTTGGCCACAAAACCTGTCCGTCAACTGATACAAACGAGAAAAACAGGATGAAAATTAGAACATATAGCACGAGAAAACCAAAATTCTTATTATAAAGGAGAAACTTTCATTACCTTGGCTAGAATATCCAATATGATCCTCTTGCAAACTAGCATCCCCACCACTGTAATCTACACCTCCGATGCTTGCACATTGGAATTCCATCTTATTCTCAGTAAGTGTACCAGTTTTATCCGAGAACACATACTTTATCTGTCCTAAATCTTCATTTATATTCAAAGCCCGGCATTGAAACCTTGAGTTCGAGGCTTCATCAAGCAGCCTGTTGTCCCGGATCATAAAATAAGCCTGACCGATACGGACAAGTTCCATAGATATGTATAAAGATATAGGAATCATAATCTGGAACACAATAACTGACATGAGAAATGTGAAGACTATTTCCCAGCCCCACCCATAATAGTTGTAATCATCAGGATCAGCCTCGCTGTAATCCTTCTTCCGGTAGTAAGGCATGGTGTTGAGCTCATCCTTGTGGCGTTTCAACCAAACCGCTGCACAAGTGGAGACCACAAGGCACAAGGCAGTAAGAAACAGAGAGAGGATGATGATCTCACGGTTCATCCTCGTCTCAAGCCGGCTCCTCTTGGATGGAGCGCCGGAGTTGTTGAGCATTGCTTTGGTTTCCTGGCCACAATACACAGCTACTCCAATAGCCCAAGAAGTGTTCTTGAGCTGGCAGCCCCGAAGGATGATGTTCGAGGGCCCCAGGGACAACTTCTTCCCATCAATCTCCATGTTTGCCTGGAACCCATAAATGTTCCTATTGGGCTTCTCACACTTGATGAGGCCAGTGATCCCATCCCTGTCAGGAGCCTTGGAAATGGTCTCCTGCTTCGCATATCGAGTTTTCAGATTGGACTCACCATCTAGATTGAGTGTCTGGACATAAGCAACACCGGTAGGATCACTGGTGGAGAGAACCACCATGTCACAAGGAAGGGTCTCGTTTGCCGAAACCTTGATCAGCTCACCGACCCGGATCTCCTTCCACCTCTTAGGCTGAAACCCATCATTTCCCGACAACACCGAAGCCAACCGGTTGTTTTCGATCCGGTCGGACCGGTGCCGCCTCCAGTCCTCGTAACCATCCTTCACGGCGGAGACGGCCAACACGAACGACAACGGCAGGACCGAAACGGCCCGACCGAAGACAGCGAGCTGGGGCAGCTGGTTGAGGATAGCAATTACGAGGAAATAAACGTAGGCGACACGATGAAACTGTTCGAAGAGGTTGCGAGGCAGGAACGTGAGTACGGTGTACTTGCCGGTCCGAATGGCGTTCCCGGCGAACTCAAACCTCTCGTTGGTCCTCGCGCGGTCGCCCAGGTAGATGAACCGAGCCTCCTCGTCGCTGATTTCCTCCCTCTGCGACGCGCTGAGGGCTTCGGAGTGGGCGCGGGAGCCGTACCTCACGGGCTTGACGGATCCGAAATCGGTGAAACCCAGCTCCCCGCGGCGGACGGAGGCACTGCGGCCTCGCGAGTGGGCCGACGAGGCGCTTCGCTGCGACGAGGAGGACTTGAAGGCTGACTCCGGGACGGAGGAGGAGTGGTGGAGCATCTCGTTGTTGGAACGGATGGAATGACTGGAGTGAATCGAGTCCATGGATTTGAGGTCTGTCAGTATGGGCTCTGGGGAGTTTGTGGCGGCGGCGATGGGCGTGTAAGGGAGGTCCGGGGTTGGGGTTCTAGGGGAGGGGATCAGCAGAGGGCGATTCGAGGTCATGATTTGCCCCTGTTCATCTGTAGAGGCCTAGAAAAATCGATGTTCGACAACAAAATGGAAGAATATACACACTGACCCGACAAGAACTTACGAAAAATTAACCACAACAACAGCAGTAGCAGCAGCAGCAGCAACAGCAACAGAGAAGAATAGCACAGCAGAGGTGGTGATTAACAACGCACGAGTCACAAGCGAGATGGATGGAGTGTGTGGGAGCTAAAATTGTGTTTGCTAATTGCTAAAGGCTTTGGTAGACGTGGAGAGAGAGAGACAGACAGACAGAAACGCTTAATAGTTGTGGTGTTCCGATTCTGCAGCTGCCATGGCCTGAAGCATACATAAACAAACGATGTGTTTATGTTTCAGGAGAGAGAGAGAGAGAGAGAGAGAGAGAGGAGGGAAAGAAAAGTCCGAGTCAACGAGACATTCTAGAAGGTAGAGAGAGAGTGACAGGGAAAAAAAAGGCGGGTCGCGACTACAGGCCAGGCCAGGGGGAGAGAAATTAAAGAAAGTCGCGATGAGTGGCCGCAACGAATCAAAATCAAAACCGGAGAGTTGTAGAGGGCTTTTCCATTTGGTGGCGTTGTCGAGTTTGACTATGAATGAATATATTAAGGAAATGCGGATACCATAATTATAAAAGAGGATCCATAATCGATATTAATTTGTCCAATTTGCAAATAATTTCTTTAATAATTAATAATTTAAATTAAAAAGCATGTTAAACTCAAAACACGTTCTAGATTGGCTTCCATTTGGTGGCGTTCTCGAGTTTGAATATGAATGAATATTAAGGAAAATACGGATCCGCCTCATACTCTTCTAATTTTTTTCTTTTTAAATAAATTAGAATTTTTTTATTTTAAACAAAATAACTCTTTATTTTACTCTCTATTTTTATTCTACTAAAAAACTTTATTTGTTTCCATAAATAATTGATCAGGTTTGTTTTTCTGAAATTAACATAATAAAAAAATTATTATTTTTAAATTTTTACAAAGTATTCTTTATAAGGGCGGGTAAAACCAAATTCTATATTTTTTCTCCATAGGTAAAAAATTATTTTAAATGATTGCTGGCGAAAGGATTCTATAATCAATATTAATATATCTGGCTCTGTTACAAATGTAAATAATTTCTTTTATAATTTATATTAAACAACATATTAAAATTTCAAAATGTATATATCTATAAAATTCCAAAAGTTTTAAAATTGATAAGAGTCATAAGACCCTCGGTTTTTTCGATCAAATAACACACGTTGGATGATATCTGAAGTAACGAAATGAGTAGATTTTTATATTATATTATATTTTTAAATTTTATTTTTTAAAAAAATAAAATTTTAAAAAAATGTTAATCTGATAAAAACGCACGAGTGGAACAAACATCTCACTTATTAATCTGATAAAAAAAAAAATACCCCCCCCCCCCCCCCCCCCCCCTCTTTCCCTCCCCCCCCAAAAGATATATTTAAAAAAAAAATTTTAATTTTAAATTCCTATCACACTAAAAATTAAAAAAAAAAAATTTCTTTTTCCCCCCCCCCCCCCCCCCCCTCCTTTTTTTTTTTTTTTTTTTTTTTTTTTTTTTTTTTTTTTTTTTTTTTTTTTTTTTTTTTTTTTTTTTTTTTTTTTTTTTTTTTTTTTTTTTTTTTTTTTTTTTTTTTTTTTTTTTTTTTTTTTTTTTTTTTTTTTTTTTTTTTTTTTTTTTTTTTTTTTTTTATTTTTATTTTTATATTTAAAAAAAAAAAAAATTAATAAATATAAAAAAATAAAAAAAAAAATATAAAAATTTAAAAAAAAAATTTTTTTTTAAATTTATTTTTTAATTTAAATTTTATATTTTTAATTTTTTTTTTTTTTTTAAATTATTTTTTTAATTAAATTTTTTTTTTTTTTTTTTATTTTTTTTTTTTTTTTTTTTTTTTTTTTTTTTTTAATTAATATTAATTTTATTTTTTTTTAAAAAAAAAATTTTAAAAAATTTTTTTTTTTTTTTTTTTTTCTTTTTTCTTCCCCCCCCCCCCCCCCCCCCCCCCCCCCCCCTTCTTTTTTTTCCTCTTTTTTCTCCCCCCCCCCCCCTACATTAATGCATAGAAGAAAAGAATGTTAATGTGTTAAAAAAATCGACTCATTTAGGTACTTACAAGACTCGCTTGTTCTACCCTTATGTTAGCCTAAGCTTAGGACATGCAACCCAATCAAAAGTTGTTTAATTATGAAATAATGCCTTAAGAAGTCACTGCTCTTAGTTTGGTAACCTAGGAGTACTTTTTCATATATATGCGTACCTAATTGGTTATCTTAACTATCTTATGGCAACTCTTGTTCCTTTACAGTTAATTAATGTTAAACATACATTATTTGGCTACTCCAAAACATGGCAAAAAACATTCAATATAACACAATCGCATCAAACAAGGTATAAGTGATGTAATAAAAATAATCAACTAGTTTATTACATCAATGATAATAGTTCTTAAGAATTCCATAAATGAATCATAGAGACAAAAGGTGAAGAAAACACACACACTTTAATATACATATTATATACAATATTATAAAATAAATAGAGTATTGTAAAAGTTTTCAATGAGTGTAATCTTTCTCTTTCTGTCTTCATCATGTTATTATAATTTGATTTATTGTAAATATGAAAATTGTATCATTATAATTCAACAAATCAAACAAATTATTGTATATAATATAATTTGTGTTTCATCTCTATTGTTGTTGTGTTTGTGTGTTGTCCAGATAGTTTGTTTTAGTTAAAATATTATATAGTTCAATCTATTCACCCTTTTGGTGCTTGAGACCTACATTAATAATACCACAATAGTAGAGGTATTAATTGTATGACCTTCTAGACAATGTATGGATATCTTGTACGTGGGACCAATAATCATGAAAGACAGACTTATTAAAAGGATAGTGACAATTTTAAATGGTTTTTAAACACGTGTTTTTTAAAATATAACTCAAAAATAAAAGAATGATAAAGTTTAGAGTAACTACTAACTAATTAAGTGTGTTCAGACAATTGCTACTAAAAATAACATAAATTAAAGTTTGTGTCACCTAAAAATATATGTTTAGTCTAGTCCAAATATATGTTTTTTAAAGTATATGTTTGTTATGAAATGTTTTTTTGTTTTTTTTAATTATTGAAGTTCACATTTTTTGGATTTTTTAATTTTTTAATGATAAAAAATTTATTTGCCTTTTTTGTTTATTTTTTATCATTGAACAATTTTGGGTTCTTTTGCTTTTGTTTTTTAATTGATTTCCAAGCTCTAAATTTTCAACTCTCTCACACAATTTTCTAACCTATCTTGTTTTCCTATATTTGAGTTTTAACTTTATTTTTGTTTATTTATTCAAGTTAAAAAAAAAAAAGCAATTTCTTTTATTTTATATATTTTCTCTATTTTTTAATAGTTTATATATATCATTTTTATGGTAACATAATATCACCAATTGAACACTAATTTCATTATCTCCTTATTTTTCTTGATTTTCTCATCGGTAAAACATAAATAAATATGTCCGTTACTATCCATTTTTAAACACAACGTCTTACATTTATTATAATTATATATTTATTTTGTCTATTATTAAAATTCAATACTTTTCCCCTTTTTGTTTTGACTTTAGAGTACTCACAATGGACTCAACAAACTTTTATTAAAATTAGCCATAATTTTTAACTTTTTAAAATTTAACCAGCCAAAATTTACACTACCAAATAATGAGTTCAACAAAAATTTAATGTATAGTTAAAATATTTTTTAAATACATTATAAATTTAATTATAATTTTGATTGTTATAATTTCAACATATCGGAAGCTATATTATCCTCGGTTGCTCAGTATCGTGTTATGGAGGCATTGCTCATAACTCTGGTATGATCCCTCTCTGTTTCTACTTAGCCTATATATAATATATTCGATATCTTTTTCACCTTAATTTATTTGTATGATCTCTCTCATTAGAGTTTTGCACTTTATCAACCCCTATCTTTATTCTATACCAACCCCAGATCCTCCCTCCTCTCTCCCTCCCAAGCACATACACTTATACATTGCAAGGCCAAATACGGGCAAAGGTACACCCAAGACTAAATCATACAATATAGTCCAACATAAAATGTCAAACCACTAGACTTGTTGCCTTTGCTATTGTAACAAAAAGGGACCCAACCAGGCACATAAATCTAGCATGAAAATTCAAAAATTAAAACTATAGTAAGCTGAATAATTTATTAATTATTTTTTCTATGGTAGTACATATCATCCAAGTGACATCATATCTCATTGTTCTTCCAAGAATCAACTAATGGAAAAGAAACGTGAAAACAAAAAACAACAACCTTAAACTCATCCCAAAGAATTGTCATGTTATGCAGAATAATTTTGAGCTCTAGAAAATAAAACCTATTGCCTTTGCTACTATTGGACTCCATTTTGAATGGGTTAGATTATGGTCGTATTCAACAAAGACCACTTGATTAAGGACCTCTCAAGAAAACTTCAAAGCACCTTAGAGCCAATATTGAATAATAAATGGTGAAAATTGAAGAACAACATACTTGATTGTACTCAATTTTGAGAAAAAATGAAGAAATTATAACAAAAATATAGAGTTTTGTATGAATTTAGATTGGGCAACTGACGCGCAGTGTGTTATTTTGACAATAAATTTTTCAATACTTGTTGGAATCAAGCATAGTCAATTAAGTTGGTTAGCTAACATATTTATCTATCATTTCGAATTGACTTTAGGTCATTTCAAGCTTCGTAACCAAAGTTATGGTCATTCAAAGTTGGTACTCAAGTTTTTGTTGGGCAGCGGGCCGGGAGTGTAGTGCTTTTTTTTGCTAATAACTTTATAAATACTTATTGGAATCGAATAAAGTCAATTGAGTTGGTTAGATAACATCTTTATTTATCATTTACAACTGATTTTAGGTTATTTGGACCTATACACAATTAGTAATGATTTTTGGAATCAGATGGGCAGAATGTTCACTTTGCCAGGTACCTCTGTACAGTTCTTCCCATTTTTCTATCAAAATTCTGATTATTTTTGAGTGATTCCAATTTCATAAGATATATAACTAAATTTAGAGCAAAACAATACCAATTTGACCTTAATTGGAGCTTTATGGAGAAAGTTAAAGATTTTTGAAGTTGCTCCAAAATCTGCCTCATTTTCCATGATTTTTGTTCTTCATAAGGTGCTTGTCCCACATTGACAGTTTTGCTTCTTATTGGTCTAGTATATATACAAAGTTATTTTCTTTGCACATCAAATAAAAACAAAGGAGGCCAAGGAAATCCCAATTTTGTATTTTTTTAATGACGCGAAGAGCAGAAGGCCCAGTAGTTGGTCACGATGTCGTCATCAGCTTCTGGTGATGTCATCATGAAGTTTAAAAGATCATTAGTGGATGGGTGACCTCATCATCCACTTAATGACATCATCATGTGGTTTTCCAATGCCCCAGTAGTTCTCGTGAGCCATCATGGCCTTTGTGACATCATCCTTAGGAAAGTGACATCATCATGAGGTTTAAAAGGCCATCAGGAGGTTTATGACAACATCATTAGGAAAGTGATGTCATCATGAGGTTTAAAAGGCCTTTAGGTGGTTTGTGACATTATCATGAGCATTTTTGCCTGCACTAGCTCCAACAACTTGCAGCAGTCCCCACCACATCAACTGATTTCTAAAATTGATATTTTTACAGCTTATCCACTCCCAAACACTAAAAATTGGGAGAGGAAAATTTCCCAAAAAACACGTTAACTGCAAGCTGTACATACGCGGACCCTAAAAAACAAGAAAGAATATATTTGCAGTATCATGAAATATCAAAAATTCAATCCGAAAGCTCCAGCTCTTCCTTGTATGGCGTCCAGATGCAGTCCAATATTAAAAAAGGAGATAATAATCAAATTAAGTTGATTAATTTAAATTGGGCAGTGTGCAAAATTAAATAATTCTAATTGATATAATTGAAATTCCTTGGGGGATAATAAAGCTCATTTACTCTTTTTATCTTAATCAGGCATTAAAGGAGGGAATTTGCCTATTAGAAAATCCTAACTGTGGAATTTAAGAAGGTGGTTCCCCAAACCTTAATGGAGAATCTTTTTATGGGTTTGGGTAAAGAAAATACCAAATATCTTTTCCCGATTTCTTTCCTAGGCGTCATTTTAAATGATTTTGAGGGGAAAAACTTTGGTTGGACAGGGAAAATACCCATTATTTCTCTCAGGCATCCATTTGGATGATTTTCAAGGCATAGCATTAAATAAAAGTATGGGCAAGTCTCCTAGGCATGAGGGGGCATTTGGAAGCATTCGAAAATATCAAAAAAGAGATTTGTAAAGAATCGTATTCGGGTAGGATTGAGAGATAGCCATTTGATGGGAATGCAACTATCTGGATGGTAGTGTAGCCGTCGATGTGAGCATTTTGACAGTACTTGGGCCCGATTCCAAATCGGGGCCCCGAGTGGTCTGATTGTTGACTTTCTAGGGGTTTATTGGTTGATTTTGCATTTGAGTAGTCATTTGAGTGTGATAATATCTAAAAAGTATTGTGTTCGTCATTTTGAGCGTTTTGACAGTAATTTGACTCAATTTGGAGTCCGTGACATTGGAGGTCAATTATTATTTTGCGAGGTCAATTATTACAAGGTCAATTATTGGTTATTGATTGGCAGAAATATAAATAGAATGAAAAGAAAAAACTTTCACTTTATGTTAACACGTTGGTGCGTTTGAGAAAGAGAGAGAGAGAGAGAGAGAGCTTAGAAGCTTGAAGCCTTGGCGATTTGGGACGATTTGGGTTCGTGGAGCTCAAAGAATCTCTCCAGGTAGGTGTCCTTGAACTTCTTACCTCTTTCTTGTCTTAGATATGCACGAATTTGTCATGATTTATGAAATTGAGCATGAACCCTAGGTTTTGGGGGAAATCCAATTTTAGGTTAGATCTAATGGTTTAGCATAAGATCTGTGGTTAAGAACTGATTTATATCAGTTTAGATATGTATTTCTGTGATCTGGGGTTGTTTAATTGTGTATTTCATGAGGGTTGAGAAGTCAACCATGGAAATCTGGATTTAGATCTAGATGGATATAATCTAAAATTATATGCGTGTATTTTCGTTGTTACCGTGCGATTTAGAGGCGTTGAAGACGCGTTTTGAAGTAGATATTGTAATCTATTGCGTAAAACATGTGCTTGTGAGCATTTGAGAGTCATTGGATTGATTCCAGATGAAGAACAAGAAAAAACGATGATGAACAGTACCCTAGGTGAACTTCCTGGTCAAAAGGTTGAAGACTCGAAGATTTGGGTTGAAGGGTCGAAGATCCGTAGTAGTAGGGTCGAAAATCCATAGTCAAAGGGTCAAAGATCCGTAGATCTGTAGTCGAAGGTCAAAGGTCGAAGTTCAATGCTTCGAGTCTTCGAGTCTGCAGCTCCGCAGTCCGCAGCTTCGAGCCAGTGTTCCACAGCTTCTAGCCAGTGCAACTGCACTGGATTGGACCATTTACATTGTAACCTTTAAGTCTCTCCGCATTTATTAAGTTACAATGTAAATAGCGAAATACTCCCCTTTCGTATTCAAAGAAAAATACTAGAAAATTTAATTTCCACTTCTTCAAAATGTGAAAATTGGGATTTAGTGGAAAATCTCGGAAAAATCAGTTTTTCGTAGAGGTGACTTTTAGAAAGTGGGGTTAGACATCTTAAAAAAATCCTCAAAAATCAAATTATCTTAGTTATGATATGGGGACCCAATGTCGGGACTTTTGATTGCAAGAAAACAACTGCTACGAGTATCTTCTTCCTTGGTTAAGACATGAGAATCGATTTGTGAAGACTAGCCTCAATTATAAAGGGAGTGTTGTGAACCTTAAGGCCATACTGGTGTTGGTATGTTGGTTTGAGGATTTGGGGCTTGGACTCCATGACTTGTTTGTGTTCTCACCATGAGGCATAGGTGATACTATGTGGTTGACGTGATAGGCTAAGGCCTGGGTTGAGCCGTTGAGCTCGTGGAGTTAAGGCTGAGTGCCCTGAGCTGAGATCCTATTGAGGATTGTGTTGAGCCGTTGAGCTCGTGAGACGTTTAGCTCGTGGAGCTAGGGCTTAGTGCCCTGAGCTGGGATCTTGTTGAGGATCGTGGACAAGCTGTTCTATGTGGGCAGGCTAAGTCCTGATGTTTGATTGCAGGCTGAGTCCTGATGATTGTGCACACTACACGATGCACAAGTACACTGAGCATATAGTATAGACTTGTATGTTTTCATAATGTGGAGTTTTAGAGTCACCTACTGAGCTTGTCACTCACCCCTACTTGTTATTTACCCTTTTCAGGTGTGCCCCGAGACTAGTGGAGAACTTTTTTCCAGGAGGACGTGCCCACTACTCTGATGTATGATACAGTACTGTATTTTGTATTATTTGGTGTGATATCCCGAACAAGGGTCCATGGATAGTTATATTATATATTGTTTGTCATATGATGTTTGTATGACTGTTTGACATATTGTGTGCATGTTGATGTATGGGAAAGTACAGGATTACCCTTGATGTATGACTGTACAGGGTTTCATATTTGAGGCAGCACCCGCGGTGGAGTCTCTATTGGTGCTAGTCACCTATCCCTTGACCTTTCGGGTTCGGGCAAGGGGAAGTCATGTTCCTGGTTCCGGATACCCTGGAATTTGGGGGTGTGATAAGAATCAAGTTTATCAATAAGCAGGAAACCATCCAGGTTCCATTTTTTATTAATATGTTTTTTAGTTAAAGCTTTATATATTATTTTTAAAAGAGAACAGTACCTAAAATTGAATTTTATTATTTCCCTTTTTTTCTTTTCTCTAAAAAATAATAAAAACACAAAAATCAATTTTTTCTAGAAAAATTAAATCTAGAGGCCCCAGTGGTCATGAGATTGAGCCCTTGATACTCATATCCTTGTTGCTTAAGCCAACATTAATTGTGGTAATATTATTTATTCAAAATACTTTTATTTCTTTTCTAAAAAAGAAATATTGCTACATAGGCCTAGATCTTATACCCTTTTCTTTCTAAACTTAAAAGGGCCTTTTTTTAAAATTATATTTGTCTAAAATATTTTATTTCTTTTTCCGCTTAGATCCATAAAATGTCTTTTCCCTTAAAATATAAAAACACAAAAAAATGACTTTTTTTGAATAAAACAAGTAAGCACTCATAGATCAAGATTTGGTACCAATTGTGGGGGTGCAATAATCTTTCTTTATTCCCCACACATAGCTAACTCCTAAACTTAGATCTCTGAAACTGTAGACCTTTCTTTTTCTAGGTGCTCAATCATACCTCTAAATTGTTTGGTAGTGACTTTGAATTTTTTTTCCTTGGGTGGTTTGTGTGAGCTGCTGTGCAGGGATGACTCGAGGACCAATGGATAAACTAGCATTGAGTCCTTTTCAAAACTAGTTTCGAGCCCGAATGAAAATGGGTTATGACAGCTACCCCCATGACGCTTGCAAGCTAAGCTAAATGTGTTGAGAGAAGAGAAGAAATCCAGAGAAACAAGAAGTTGGTTAGTTTTTTTTATTAGATTTAATTTATAAAAGAATCTATTTCACAATCAAAATAACTTACAAGGATAAAGCAAAATCATTATATTAGATTTACATTAAATGTTTTTATACATTATTAGTATAAAATAACACCAACATTTTTATTTCAATACAATTGTAATAACTTTATGAGAAATCTTGATGAAGTCTATGATGTGGAGAGATAAAATGTAAAGCACAAAACTCGAGTGGAGCAGCACTAACCTCTAATGATTCTCAGTTCGACCAGCAAGGAGGCTTTTGTTGATAGTCAAACACTATAATAAGAGGAAGCAAATCCTATTCTGGAGTTATTTCGCCCATGTCTATTCCTGGCTATGTCCACATTACTACTTTCAAGCCTTTTCCACACTATTAACCAATTGTTCTACTTCTTTATATTACACTAGTTTTCTTTATTGAATGATAAAATAAACTAAATATAGTGGATCAAACTAGAGTTACAACCATGCAAGATGATATTCCCAAGATCCAAGCAAGATCGTCTAGGTATGTGTGTGTGTATACGAGAGGGGGTGAATCTGTATACTTAAAACTATTTTCTTTAGTTTTAAGAGTAGTATGATACTCAGAGTATTCTACATATGTGGTTCTTCTTTGGGTGGTATTTCAGTGTCTTATGCAACATCAGATTAACAACAGGTATGTATGGGAAGAAAAAGACAAAGACACATGATTTACGTGGTTCGATCAATACGATATACTCCATGGTAGTGAGGGTGTACCTACACCTAGTCCAATCCACTATATGTTTTCAATACAGTAGGGTTTAGCCCTTCTTACAATAGGATCAATCTCTTTTCTCTTAAATGCAAATACAAAAACAGTATTACTCCAGTACTCACTCACTGTGACGAACTGTCTAGCGCAATTTGCTCCTGCATATTCAATCGTTTGCACTACTTGACCTTCAACCACTCCTTTGCAAAACTTACAATCTGTTCGTCGAATGTATGAGGAACAGAGTTAGATTAACTCACTGTTATCTTGGTTTCAATGTTCCTCTCTCTCTGCGTATATCATACGAACTACTCTTCGTTGTCTTTTTGTATTGCTTTGGATACCTTTCATGTATTTCTATGATTATTCTGACGCCTAACTTGAAGTAAGGTATATCCTTGCTTTTATAGGATGGCCATAGTATGAAACCCTTTTACTAGGGTTAAGCATGTTCCACCTTTTGATCTTCATCGTTGAAACATGTTAAGCTACCCTCAGATGACGTCTACGTGTTTTCTAGTACTTAGCATGCTCAAAAATGTTGTCTGAGTGATAACTTACTTAAACAACGACCTTTAGCGCGTTTCGCTCCTTCGACTAGCCATAGCCTCGAAGATGTATGCCTCGTAGCTTCGCTGTTACTTCTCCAACTACACATTCTACTGCCTTCGAGTCTTCACCATCGAATCTTCGAGTCTGAGTCTTCGAGCCTTAGGAATTAATCTTCTGATTCTTTTGCTCTTTGACTTCAAAGCTAGGTACCAATGATCAACTGACTTTTCACTCTACAAGTCTTCAAATCTCTAGTTTTGAGTTAGTCACAACCGCATTCTACCTTGATTAATCATTTGCTCACATCAACGAGTCTCTGTTCTCGGCAACGGGTCTCATAATCTTTGACCCTACGAGCTTCGACCCTACGGACTTCGACTCTACAACATTGCCACTCTACACCCGACGGGTCTTCAAGCCTGCAAGTCTTCGAGTCTTTGAGACACTACTTTTCACCTAATTACACATTGGGTCTTCGAATTTTTGACCTTGTGGATCTACGAGTCTGCAACCCCGTGTTCCTTCAGTGATGCTTCGAGCCTGATGGTCTGATGATCTTCAACTTTGCATATCTTTGAGTCATATGATCTTCAACCTTGTGAGTCTACGAGTCTTTGGATTTTTGACCCGAATCTTTGACTTTGTAAGTACATAGTTAGACTCCCTCTACGAGCTCACTCTAAGACATCACTCTATGAAGTTATCCAACCTAGTACGAATCTTCGACTTTATGGCTACCTGCTTACACATACTGTTGACAACAATGACAACCAAAAGCCTCATGAGAACAACAATCTCCCCCTTTGGAATTGTTGGCTCCAATCTCCCCTTGAACTCCTCCCACTGTACTCCCCCTAGACACAGTATCTTCTTCTCCCCCTTTGCCAACCAATTGCAAATAAGGAGGGGGGAACCCTATTAACACCTTAGGTGTGAGGAGGAAGTTGTACAGACAACCCACGTCGGTGTCTATCAAATAGCTCAATGGATAGAGGTTTGATAAGGATATCAGCGGTTTATTCTTGAGTGGGAACATACACCAGTTGCACATTTCCCTCATCCACTTGTTCTTCTTTGATGTAGTGGTAGCGATAATCAATATGCTTGGTTTTTGAATGTTGAATGGGATTCTTGCTTATATTGACCGCACTCTGGTTGCCACACCATATATTGACAGGTAACTCCATATTAACTCCCAAGTCTAACAATTAAGTATGTATCCATACCACTTGAGTACATACAGCATGTGCTACTATATATTCAGCTTCGGCTATGCTGCAGGCCACACTGTTTTGTTTTCGGCTCAACCATGCAACACATTTCGAGCCCAGGTAAAAATTGCAGCCATAGGTAAAATGTCTGTTATCAATATTTCCAGCCCAGTCTGCATCAGTGTATGTATGTAATTCAATGGAGTCCTTAGAGGGATACCACAACCCCATTTCTAGTGTACCATGTAGGTATCTAAGTATTCGTTTGACTTCCAGCAAGTGAGACTCCTTGGGGCATACTTGGATATCTACTTGCCTGACACACAGCTTGCATCATATCAGGTCTAGAGGTTGTAATGTATAAGAGGCTTCCAATCAAGCATTGATACTCTTTTTGATTCACACTAGTGTCTTCCTGATCTTTGTGAAATTTGTAGCTTGTAGCCATTGGGGTTCCAACAGGCTTGCTATCTTTCATACCATACTTCTTTAGTATTTTCTTAGCATACTTGTGTTAAGATATGAAAATACCGCCAACAGTTTGCCTAATTTGTAGTCCTAAGAAGTAGGTTAATTCTCCTCTGAGAGACATTTCAAATTCATCACTTATTCTCTTAGCAAATTTTCACATAATTTTGAATGATTTCCCTCCGAAGATAATGTCATCTACATAGACTATGGTAGCCAGTTGTCCTCTGTCTGAATTCAAAATATACAGATTATGATCCACTGTACCTCTACTGAAATTTATTCTCTTTAGATATCCATCCAATCAGCTGTATCATGCTCTAGGAGCTTGCTTTAAGCCATACAAGGCTTTCTTCAATCTGCATATATGTGTATCATCATCAGCAATCTATACTCCATCTAGTTGCTTAATATATACTTCTTCTTTTAGTAAACCATCTAGAAATGCAAACTTCACATCTATTTGATAAACTTTAAATCTCTTATGTGCTGCTAATGCAAGAAATATCTTGATTGTTTCCAGCCTTGCTATTGGTGCAAACATTTCATCTACATCAATACCCTCAATATGGGAGTATCTTTTGCATACCAGTTTAGCCTTGTTCCTCACAACCTTGCCATCCTCATTCAGTTTATTTTTGAATACCTACTTTGTGCCGATGACATTCTTGTTCTTTGGTCTAGGAACCAACTTTCATATGTTCTTTTCAATCTGATCTAGCTCCTTATTCATTACTGGGATCCAAGCTTCATCCTCTACTATCTCTCTAACTGACTTTGGTTCAATTTGTGAGAGCAATGCAGTAGTTCTTGTAAATTTTCTCCTGGTTGTTACACCTGCTTTGGGATCACCAAGGATCTGATCCTTGTCATCTACACTAGACCATATCCTCTTGGTTTTCTTCCTTCAATCTCCTCTAGGACTGAACTTTTCTTTCTCCTCTTCATCAGAATTCTCTGAATTTGTGCCCTCATCTTTCTTATTATCTTCATGCTCAGACTTATAGAGTTGAATCGAAGGAAACTAGTAGGGCTTGATGAGAAGCTGCGGAAGATGAGCTCTTGGGATCTTTAGAGGCGATAACATTCCTAAAATTACAAAATATGCTGAATGTATGCAAATGATGCATGAAATGCAAGGAGATGCATGGCTAAGGTGCAAAATGAACTTAAATACATCATGGAATACTCATGATGTATGTATGAATGAACACAGAATGCATGCCATTTGCTTCTCGACTTGGTGGGGGAGCTTAACTCGCTGGTTATTCGCTGTTGTTAGTGATGAGCTTCGCTTTATTGAGAGAATCTCACAATGCTGTTGAGCAGTTCTTTTGTTGGGGAAGTATTCCATTCATACTAGGGAACACTATTTTTTCTTCAGCTGGAGAGTTTGTTTGACTTAGCTTCCTTGAAGGGTTCGACTTGAGCACTGTCTTCTTGGATGACATAACACCTTTGTTGAGTAATATCATTCGAATATTGTTGGGGATAAACATTTATGTACACAAGTTTTGTGCATTTCAAAAACAAGTTCTCGAAGATGATTTTGTCTAACTGGAATGATTTAAAAAAACATGATTATGCAATATATCCATAACTTGTTGTCCTCTCATCACACGGGTACAAGTATTTTAAAGGCATGCTCCACAAAGTTGGCTTGAACTTATTTAGCTTTGACGAGATAATGGTTCTTGGTAGCTTTGACCTAATAACACCCATAGTTCAATTTGGTGGCTGGGAAGTATTAGTGTTCAATGGTTTTGGGTTAAAGGTATTAGTACTCGATGGTTTGGTAGTTCTTGGGACTAGATTGCCTTGAAGCTTTGGGGTCTTTCTGGAAATGTTGGTTCTTAATGGTTTTGAGGGTTTTTAAGATTAAGGGATTTTTGAGATGGAGTTTGGATCGTCTCGCAGTTTCGGATTTTATCCTTGGATTGGAGGTGTTAGTATGCAATGGTTTTGAGTTTCACCTTGAGAGGTTATTGTTTGGAGCATGACCTTGATCTTGTGGCTCAAAGAACTTTATCTCCAGAAGTAGTTGTTGTTGGAAGCCGTGCATTGATCTCGAATGTTTGAACACTTCTTGATTTTATGACTTTGGAACCGTCAGAGATTATTGTTTAGGCTTTGACTTGATCTAGTGCACTGGAACACTTGTTGCTTTCATGGCTTTGAATTTTACTCACAGCGCCCTTTTCGGCTTTTTGCTATGCCCGCTTTGCATGGGTTCTATTGTCCCTCCTGCCTTGTAGATGGCTTTGACTTGATCTAGTGCACTGGAACACTTGTTGCTTTCATGACTTTGAATTTTACTCGCAGTGCCCTTTCGAGTTTTTGTTGTGCCCGCTTTACATGCGTTCTATTGTCCCTCCTACCTTGTAGATGGCTTTGTATTTTATCCTTGTTACCCTTTATGGTTTTCACCAAGTCTGGCTTTTGTATTGAGAATTTTACTCTCCTTTGAGTACTTGAGAAATACTTGAATCATTTAATCAGAGAGGACTTTTCTAGGACTGTAATAGGGGCTTGAGGTTTAAGGGCAATCAAGAAAGGGATATAATAGGCTTTCTAGGTTGGATATGATCCATAGTTTAGACTAAACTCCCTAGAAGTTAATTCTTTTGACTCTCTTTTTGATCTCCTTTTTTGTTTTAACGAGGGATAGACTAAATTGCTCCAGTGTAGGGCTTTATCCTTATCAAGAGACTCATAAGGCTGATTTTTTTCTTGAAAACTGCCCCGGCATGGGTTTGATTCAAAATGCCCCTTTTCCCTTTTTATTTTCCTCTTTTTCCTTCTCATCATGCCCCAAAATGCTTTTTCTATATTTTTTTTTATCTTTTTATCTCACCAAAGGATGCCCCAGTTTGACATGCGTTATCCCAATAGGGGATTCTATGATGCACTAATTGCCCCAGCATATGTACGGAAATGTCTCTCCCAACCGATTTGCTTTGAGGAACCGCCGTAGTGTGGGGTGAACGATGGATCGGGTAATTTGAAAGGAAATTTCATTATAGGCTCAAAGGGGGTAGCAAGGGTATTATCATAGGGTAGCACAAAAGATGACCTCTCCTCACTTTAAATAATCAAATGTTTTCTCAAGCAGCTCACAGAAGAGCTATATCCATTTTTGTGACAGAAAGGACTTTACCTAACAATCAATCAAGCTCTTTGATGATGTCCCTTCCGATGGGAAAGGAGCTCTCCAAAATTGATTTCCCTTTAAACTCCTCCGTCTCTTACTTTAGGCTTTTAGAGTGATATGCTGCTTGGACCCTTCTTAAGCTTAGGCTATCAGTTCAATCTCCCTCATTTCATATGCCCTTGTTAGGCTTTCATCCACATACCATGAAAGAGGACGAGTTATGGTCAACTACTACATGTACATGTCATGAAAAGAACCTTTTAAACACATTTATTATCAAATAGGAGGTGACGAGCATCCCTTTTTTTCATGATTTTCAAAACAACATTTCACTAAAAGGGGAAATTATTAAAAATCACAAATCTTCATGATATTACTCAAGCATTGGTGATTCATCCTCTAGAAAGCTTAACTAGTTTGCCCTCCTTCAGTGGTATCGAATTACCAAACCCGATTCTAGTCACTAGACCTTGGTGCAGGTCATCGGGACCAGGAGACCTTGCTTTGGAAGAGTCACTTTGAGTCTTTGATAGTGCTGGTAAGAAGTTCAACCACTGTGCATTCCTCATGGATTGAACTTTCTTCTTGAAGATGATACAGTTCTCAATAGCATGCCCTATCCCCCATCATGGTATTCACATCGTTCATTCGGATTAGACCACTCGAGATAAGGTTGCTTGACTGGTATTATAGGAATTAGAGCTACCATATGGGCCTGAAGCAACTCTTTATATAATGCTGAGTAAGTCATGGGGATGGGGTCAACTTTTGGTTGCTTGGGTTTCTTATTCCTTCTCTCCATTGGACCATAAATGGGGATGCCTCCATGTTTCATTGTTATTGGTCCCAATCTTTGCCATGCATGTTAATAAGTCTGTTGGGGAGCATGCATCAAAGAAATGTCATGAGTGTGGCTATGAGGAAATAGTGAGGGAGTCAGTCCATGGGGTTGCTTCACTCTTTGTGCTTATCCAGTAGTTGTTCTCTCAGCTGATTCTACTTTGGTGAGCCTTTCGACCAACTCCATTAGCTTCTAGAGTTGACATTTTAATCTTTGCAAATCCGCATACATTGCTATTTAAGCTTTCTCCACCTTAGCCATCCAGTTGTATAGGTCTTCAGCCATGTGTTTCGAGAGTTGACACCCCATTGATCCATCATATGGCTTGTATCAAGAGTCACGATTTATGCCTTGGCTTCTTCATCATAGTGGCATGGCATCGATTGTGTAAAGACTTGTATTTGGGCAGTCTTGAGAGATAGTCATTCTATGGGAATGTAACTATCTGGACGGTAGTGTAGCCGTCGATGTGAGCATTTTGACTGTACTTAGGCCCGATTCCGAGTCGGGGCCTCATTTGACCCGATTGTTGACTTTTTGGGGTTTATTGGTTGACTTTGCATTTGGGCGGTCATTTGAGTGTGATATTATCTGAATAGTGTTGTGCTCATCATTTCGAGCGTTTTGACAATAATTTGACTCAATTTAGAGTTTGCGACCTTGGGAGGTCAATTATTGTATTCGAGAGATCAATTACTGCTGGGAGGCCAATTATTGGTAGCAGTATAAATAATTATGAAACTGCCTTATCCATTTAATTTGCTTGGTGCGTGCGTGTTTGAGCAAGAGAGAGAGAGAGAGAGAGATAGAGAAGGTGAAGAGCTTCCCTTGGTGATTTTGGGACGATTGGAGCTCGTGGATCGCAAATAATCTTCCCAGGTAGGTGTCCTTGAACCTCTTATCTCAATTCTATCTTTGAATATGCATGAATTTATCATGATTTATGAATTTGAGCATGAACCCTAGGTTTTGGGGGAAACCCAATTTTGGGATTAGATATGATGATTTAGCATAAAATCTGTGGTTAAAAACTGATTTATATCAGTTTAGGTACGTAATTTTGTACTCTATTTAGTAAAACGCGTGTTTGTGAGTGCCAGGGGGTTGCTGGGTTGATCCCAGACGAAAATTAGGCCAAAAACGATGTTGAACAACACAACTGGCGAACCGTAAGGGTCGAAGTTCGTAGTTAGCAGGTGTGGAGTCAGCAGTTATGGAATCAGCAGGTTCATAGTCAGCAACTGTGGAGTCAGCAGCTATGGAATCAGCAGGTTCGTAGTCAGCAGCTATGGAGTCAGCAGCTTCGTAGTCGATAGTCGTGGAGTCAGTAACTATGGAGTCAGCGACCGTTAGTCCAGGCGATTAGTCCGTATCGATGATCTGGAGGAGTTAGTCCGGATCAGTAGTCCGGAGCAGTTAGTTCGGATCAGTAATCCGGAGTAGTTAGTTCGGATCAGTAGTTCGGATCAGCAGCAATGATCCGTAGCATCGCTCCGTAGCAATGTTCCGCAGCAGTGCAATTGCACTGCACTGGACATTTACATTGTAAACCATTATGCCTAAGTACTTAAGTTACAATGTAAATAACGAAATACCCCCCATTTGGATTCAAAGAAAAATACTAGAAAAATTAATTCCCACTCTTTCAAAATGTGAAAATTGGGATTTAGTGTAAAATCTCGGAAAAATCCAAAAGTTCGTAGTTGTGACTTTTTGGAAAGTGGAGTTAGACATCTCAAAAAAATCCCCAAAAATCAGATTATCTTATTTATGACATGGGAACCCAATGCCGAGACTTTTGATTTCAAGAAAATAGCTGCTATGGGTACTTCCTTCATAAATCAAGGATTGAGGATTTACTTGTGAAGACTGGCTATAGTTCTAAAGGAAATGTTGAGAATGACATGCCATACTAATGTTAGTATGTTGGTGTGAGGTATTGGGGCATGGACTCCGTGACTCGTTTGGGTTCTCACCGTGATGCACCGATGGTGTTATGTGGTTGACGTGGCAAGCATATGCACCGATGGCAGGCCTATGTGGCGACTGTGGCCAGGCATATTGCGCTGTGGACAGGCTAAGGCCTCAGTTGAGCCGTTGAGCTCGTGGAGCTAGGGCTGAGTGCCCTGAGCTGGGATCCCCTGGAGGATCATGGACGAGTTATCCTGTGTTTGCAGGCTGAGTCCTGATGTTTGTTGCAGGCTGAGTCCTGATGATTGTGCACACTACACGGTGCATGAGTACACTGAGCATATAGTATAGACTTATATGTGTTGCATGATGTGGAGTTTTGGGGTCACCTACTGAGCTTGTCGCTCACCCCTACTTGTTGTTTACCCCTTTTCAGGTGTGACTCGAGACTAATGGAGGACTTTCTTCCAGGAGGACGTGCCCACTACTCTAATGTATGATACAGTACTGTATTTTGTATTTTATCATGTGTTGTATCCCGGACATGGGTCCGTGGATAGTTGTATTTGCATACTGTTTGTGATGTAATGTCTGTATGACTGTTTGACTTATCATATGCATGATGATGTGGGAAAGTACAGGATTACCCTTGATATATGACTGTACAGAGTTATATATTTGAGATAGCACCCGCGGTGTAGTCTCTATTGGTGCTAGTCACCAACCCCTTGACCTTTCGGGTGCGGGCAAGGGGAAGTCATGTTCATGGTTCCGGGTTCCCAGGAATTCGGGGGCATGATAAGTTGGTAACAGAGCATGGTCTAGCGGACCTAGGTTAGTGAGGGGTGGTTAATTGATTCCATGTGACTTGGAAAACTGTTGGGAGGGCGCTTGATCAACGCAGTCCTTACATGTATTCTAGGTTATGTTGGTGTCAGTTAGATCATCCTAGGAGCATATGTAGGCATGGATGCTTTCCTAGTGGTATGATTGTGTGCATATAGGGCACTAGATTATCTTTGTGTGTGATGTGATTGCATTTGGTGCCTGAATGGCACGTGGCCATGAGAGCCAGGACTGGATTGTGGTGTACCCTATGGGGTGACACGATGCTATATGCATGGTTGTGGACCTACGGGTCATGTGGTGTACCCTGAGGGGTGACACAATGCTATATGCATGGTTGTGGACCTATGGGTCGTGTGGTGAGAACCTACGAGTCGATTGTACCTT
Organism: Taxillus chinensis; assembly: GCA_023512835.1. Classification (NCBI taxonomy): domain Eukaryota; kingdom Viridiplantae; phylum Streptophyta; class Magnoliopsida; order Santalales; family Loranthaceae; genus Taxillus; species Taxillus chinensis. Next base: position 1,804,651 of record CM042090.1, on the reverse strand, counting down.
TGATGGTTGTTTATGCTAGCAGTGCTAATATTGATCATTTGTTGTTTGTTGTTGTGGCCAGTGCGATGGCACCACCGAGGAGAGTTGTTCGAGGCCAGGGCCTGGCAGAGGAGCCCACGATAGAGTCGGGGCACCAAGGGCAGTAGAGCCCGCAGCAGAGATCATCAGCTCCCATTGTGGGACCTGATTTGGCTCAGGTGTTGATTTAGTTATAGGAGGCCATGCAGGGTATACAGGGCTCGATGAGGGATATGGCTAGAGAGGTGGATGAGCTGAAGAGGCAGCAGCAGCCTCAGCAACCGCCATAGCCTCAGCAGCAGGAGGCAAGGGTGGTGCAGGATGTGCACCAGCAGGAGGTCGTGATAGAGCCAGCACGACGAGGAGTGGACTGGGTTGCACAGTTTTTGAAACATGCACCCAGGACTTTTGAGGATAGTTCGCGGCCAGAGGCAGCCGAGGACTAGATTAGATGGACAGAGGACCTCTTTGAGATGATTGGGGTGCCAAATGAGGAGCAGGTGCGAGTGGCGACGCACTATTTGTTGGGTATCCCACGTAGGCGGTGGGAGTCCACGAGAGCTGTCCATGACAGTCAGATGAGCTGGCGAGATTTTTTTGAGTACTTCTTTGGGGAGTATTTTCCTAGCTCGTTGCAGTATGCACGACGAAGAGAGTACTATGAGCTTCAGCAGGGTGGCCAGGCGGTGGGTGAGTATGTGCAAGCCTTCACAGATTTAGGGCGGTTTGCTCTTGAGGTTTGGGAAAAGGAAGCTCGTAAGACGCAGGATTTTATTCAGGGCTTGAGGCCATCTCTGAAAAGACAGCTGGAACCGATGCAGTTGACCAGCTACCGGGAGGCGGTCGACAAGGCGCTCATTATTGAGCGAGGTCAGGATCAGGCGAGAGCCCAGAGGCCGGGCGGTTCGGAAGGTTCGGGCAAGAAGAGACAGAGTGGGGAGAGCAGTCCTGCTCAGTCTGAGAGGAGGCAGGTGCAGAGGGTTTCCAGCCAGGCGGTGGGACCCCGTGAGTGTTCAACCAGCAGGAGGCCAGGGGCCTGTTGGAGCTGTGGTTTGACTGGGCATGTATTGAGAGACTACCCAAGGAAAAGGATGACTTGCTTCCGATGCGGGAAGGTGGGACATGGAGCTAGGGAATGTGTTACCCTTAGCTCGACTAGAAATGTAGGCCCTCGTCCGAGAGAGCAGGAACAGAGGAGTGGGGCTCCGTCTCATAGGTCGGTGCCGCCGGCACAGAGCACGCAGACACGACCTGCGGTGCAGCAGCCTCAGCGGGAGGCATAAGGTCATGTTGATCAGCGGGGTAAGGCCCCAATGGGCCAGACTAGTGGCAGTGGACCACGAGGGAGGACTTTTGCCCTTACCAGTAGAGAGGCAGAGGTCCCACCAATGGACGAGGTAGGAGCAGGGCCTTCATTGGTGAGAGGTACCATCATCATTTCTCATACTATTTGTTCAGTTTTGATTGATACTGGTGCCACTTATTCTTTTATTTCATATGCTACGGTGGTTGGATTGGAGTTAGACCAGGAGACAGTTAGTCAATCTCTGATGGTAGCTTTACCTTTGAGTGGAATTGTGATCCTTGAGAGTATTTGTCGTGCTTGTCAGGTAACACTTGGGGGTGTTAACCTGTTGTGTGATTTGTATATCATGGAGTTAGATGATTTTGATGATTTTGTGCCAAAGAGTTAGAAAAGAGTTTCGATAAGAGCCTATTCACCCCCCTTTAGGCTCCAAGGGACCAACAAGTAGTATCAGAGCAAGTTCTATCTGTTCAAAGTAGAGATCCCACTCCTTCTCTCTCATCAATGGCCGAAGAAAGCAGTATGCTATTCAATACTCGCCTTAACTCCGGAGGTGCACAAGAGCCCCTCCCCAATCGTAGCAGCAGTGAAAATGTCGATCCACCTCAACTTGCTGCTGCCGCTGCTTCACAACCACGGAGTTCTGGTTTCAGTCTGACACAGCCGCCAAAGTTCACACCTGAGCTTTTCTCCCAGTGGAAAGCTCGCATGAGGATGTTCATGGTTTGCCATGATTATCTCATGTGGCCGTGTCTTCATCAGGAGATATCCACTCCGATGACAATCGGAGAACATGGAGTTAGAAGACCAAAGACTGATGCTGAGCTCACCAATGATGAAAGAGCCTAGCAGTGTACTAACGAAAAGGCTTTGGCATATGTTACATCATCTTTGGACTCCGAAGCTTTCATGGACATCCATGGCTGCACGACAGCGAAAGCTATCTGGGATAAACTGACAATCCTCTATGAGGGAAGTCAGTCCCAAATGCAGAATGTTATCTGTACTCTCAGACAGAACTTTGAGAGTTTCAATCACAAACCTGGCGATTCTCTCGAGAGCATCTATCGGAGATTCTGTAAGCTCATCCTTGAGCTAAAAACTATCAATGAGCATTATTCTCAATCTCAAATCAATGACAAGTTTTTTCGCTCCTTGCCGGATCACTACTACTCCAAGAAACTCCAGATGCAATCCGACAAAAACTGGCAGTATGTTCCCCTTGAAGAACTATACGGAGAGCTACAGACTCACGAGGTCAGGTTTAAATACTCTGACCGAGACAAGAAAATAGCTCGGAAAGAAAAGGAGGTAGCTTTTAAAGCTACGGAATGTCTTAGCATACTGAAGAATGATGATACTGAAGAGTCTGAGAATTCTGACTCTGACGCTGAAGAGGAAATAGCTCTTCTCGTCAAATCCTTCGAGCGATTCCTGCAGAAAAGCAGAAAAGGATTCAGAAGAGGCTCCTCATCGTCATTCCGAAGGAAGGAGTGATCGGAGTCCAGTTCCCAGGAATGCTATAACTATGGGAAACCTGGTCACTGGGCCAAGGACTGTAAATCCAAATCTAAAGTGGCCGAAAAAAGTAACAAGGTTACTCCTCGCCGCTCCACCTCAGACAACAACAAGAACAAGAGGAAGACATTCGTCACAAAGTACTTCAGTGGCTCGGAAGAAGATGAGGAATCCTCGGATGATGAGCCAACTCCTAAGCCGAATGTTTGCCTCATGGCAAAAAGTGAGGTACCTTCGATCTCTTAGGTTATGAGTAAATTAGAATCTCTTATTACTGAACGTGATCATGAAAAGAATGAGAGACTAATAATTACTCAAATGTACAAAGATATGGAAAGTCAGAACAAACGTCTTGAGATTACTGTTGCTAGACTAGAAAAGGACATAACTGACTTCAGGGGTAAAGAGGCTTGGTATCATGATCTAAGAGCTGAAAATCACTTGCTAAATACTAACCTAACTAGCCTAAAAGTTATTGTGAAACGACTTGAAAATGAACTAGAACAAGAAAAAGAAATAAATCGTAGGTGGCTAAAATCCGGGGAAATAGCCTCTACTTTTAGGACTGATTCAGACAACATCCGAGTCAAACCTGGCCTAGGCTCCGAACCATCAACCATCACACAAACTATTGAGTGTCCTCCGGATTTCATTCTGAAACTAACCAACCTTTATCCTATTAGTACGTTTAAACCGTTGGATGGTTTCATTTCGGGTGGCACTATAGTCTATGATTATGGAAGTGAGGCTGTTACTGCTGTTCTTGAAGCAGTAGCACCCGTATCTAACGATCATGGGAAGGTTGCTGTAGTTAAAGCCAAAACTGTAGCACCCATAAAGAAAGGAAAGGCCAAGGCTAGCACATCTAGGGCCAAGAGCGCGTCACCCAATCACAAAGGATTAGGCCATAGGGAACAGAGTAGAAAATCTATTAAACCTGAGAAACCTGTATCCCTTGTTACCACTCCGCATCGTAGTGTCTGTTCCATCTGTAAAAGAAATAGGTCATTATCACTATGAATGCTGGAGCTTATCTGATAGCTGGCTTTGTAATCAAATTCATACTAATAAAGATCAGTTTATCAAAAAGGATTCTTCGAGCAAATCTAAATCTAAATCTCAAAGGAGTGTCTCTCCCAAGAAAACCAAAGTAAAAGAAGTAGCTGAATCCAACAAAATTAAGTCAACCTAGAAAGCTAAAACTCCTAACAAAGTTAAATCCGAAACTGTTGACACCACTGCTGTTTCTCCTAACCGCCCGAAACAAGTTTGGGCACCAAAAGTATAAACTATTGTCTTACAAGAGCATCTCTGGATTGCATTGCCGGATCACTTGAAGTTAAAGATCAATCAGAGCAAGTGGATCCTCGATAGTGGATGCTCCAGACATATAATGGGTGATCAGTCTCTTCTCGTTGATGTTACTGACAAACGAGGCCCATCCGTATCATATGGGGACAACAGCAAAGGTAAGACTGTGGGGTATGGCACTTTAACCAACGGCTGTGTATCAATCACTAGAGTTGTACTAGTTGAAGGTTTGAAGTATAATCTGCTGAGTGTCAGTAATTTATGTGACAAAGGATTTACTGTCTCTTTTATGTCCAACACCTGCACAGTTAGGGAAAACCTATCCGGAGATGTTAAATTATCCGGATCAAGAGATGGGGACATATATTCAGTGGTTTTAAGAAATAATTCCTCTGACCCTGTATGCTTCCTCACTAAAGCATCAGAGGAGATGAAGAAAGTTGGCTATGGCACAAGCGTTACGCACATTTAAATTTTAAAACCTTGTCTAAATTAGCGTCACTTGACTTAGTAAATGGGTTGCTCAAACACAAATTCTCCAGAGATTCCATCTGTAGAGAATGCCAACTCGGCAAGCAGACCAAACACAGCTTTAAGAGCAAATCAGTTAATTCAATAACTGCTCCACTGCAACTTCTTCACTTGACCTCTGTGGTCCCATTTCTATTGCTTCTCTTGCCGGTGCGAGATATACCCTAGTGGTTATCGATGACTTCACCAGGTATACATGAGTGATGTTCCTGAAGTCAAAGGATCAAACCTTTGAGCATCTTGTAGATCTCTTCAACTGGATAAGCAATTCACAAGGACTGAGCATTAAATGCATCAGAAGTGATCATGGTACGGAGTTTGATTTTTCCGATATGAGATCATATTGTTTTGAACAGGGCATTCAACACGACTTCTCTGCGCCCAGGACTCCACAACAAAATGGAGTTGCTGAGCATAAGAATCGCACCCTAGTTGAAGCCGGTAGATCCATGTTAGCAGGGGCAAAGCTTCCTCTCAGTATATGGGCTAAAGCTATGTCAACTGCATGCTATGTTCAGAACAGAATTCTTACCAATAAGGTTACCATGAAAACACCCTACGAGATGTGGAGAGGAAGGAAGCCATCAATCTCCCATTTCAAAGCTTTTAGGTGTGGTTACTACGTGTTAAATAATGGCAAGGAGGCCCGGAGTAAATTTGAGCCAAAATCCGATGATGAGATCTTTGTCGGATATTCTTTACACAACAGGGCTTATCGTATTTTTAATAGAAAGCGTCTAACTGTTGAAGAATCTATCCATGTTAATTTTGATAAATCTAACCTTGACTGGTCAAGTGTAGGATCTTCAAATTCAATTATGCAGGATCATACAAATATAATCGACTACTCTCAGTTCAGACATGTTCCTACTACTATTATTGACCAATCAACAAGCACCGGTGAATCAAGAAGAAATGCTATTGATGATGCTTCAGAAGACTCGGACTCAGGACTTCCACCTATCTCCGGACAAACTATTATGGACATCCATAACTCTGGAGAACCTTCAAGTCCATCTGGACTAGTTAATACTGAAAGCAACAGTGCTGAAGAACTTCCAAGTACTTTAGGAACTGCTCATCTTATGGATACGAATGGTCCGAAAGAAGCTCCACCAACTAATATACAAGATCCACCCGATCTGACAGAGCTTCAAATCATCAACTACTCACCACCTCTTGTGTAGAACTATAGGTGGACTCGGAACCACCCATCAGATCAAGTGATTGGTGATCCTACTGTTGGAGTACGAACCAGGGCAGCCACTTCCAATCTATGCCTCTACTCGTGTTTTCTATCACAAATAGAGCCAAAGGTCGTGGAAGAAGCCCTTCAAGACTCAAATTGGATAGAAGCTATGCAAGAAGAGCTTAATCAATTCAAAAGGAATGAAGTGTGAACGTTAGTACCAAGGCCGAGATGTCAACAAGTCATAGGAGTTAAATGGGTGTTCCGGAATAAATTGGATACCAAGGGAATCATAATTTGGAACAAAGCCAGACTGGTAGCCAAAGGATATCGTCAAGAAGAAGGCATTGATTATGACGAAACCTTTGCTCCAGTAGTTAGACTTGAGGCAATCCGAATGTTCTTGGTATATGCATCATATGAAAACTTCAAGGTTTATCAAATGGACGTCAAAAGTGCATTTCTAAATTGAGACCTTCAAGAGGAGGTTTATGTTGAATAACCTCCGGGGTTCGTTGAACACAAGAGCTGAGCATAAAGCTTTGTACGGATTGAAGCAAGCTCCAAGGGCCTGGTACGACACACTATCAGAATTCTTACTCAAACATAATTTCAGAAAAGGGAAGATAGACACCACTCTATTTCTACGAAAGGAGAAAGATAATTCACTCATCGTACAAATCTATATGGATGACATCATTTTCGGATCATCTAATCCGAAGCTTTGTGAAGAATTTACAGAGTTGATGACTGGCAAATTTGAAATGAGCATGATGGGAGAACTAACGTATTTCCTTGGGATTGAAGTTAAACAAATGAAAGATGGAATCTTCATCAACCAAGCGAAGTACACACGAGACTTAATCAAGAAGTTCGAAATGCAAAACTCATCTCCCGTAAAAACTCACATGCCCATTAGTGCCAAGTTAGATCCTGATCTTGACAGCGAATCTATAAATATGACTAAATATAGAGGGATGATTGGATCATTGTTGTACCTTACTGAAAGTCGCCCGGATATAATGTTTACAACTTACATTTACGCAAAATATCAGGCGAATCCCAAAGAGTCACGCATGCTTTATGTGAAATGGATATTGCGATATTTAAAAGGGACAGTGAATTTGAGACTTTGGTACCCAAAGGAGTCCAACTTCTCCTTATCCGGTTATTCAGATGCTGATTTTTCCGGTTGTCGCATCGACAGGAAGAGCACTAGCGGTACTTGTCAGTTTCTTGGAAACAGATTGATTTCATGGTTCAGTAAGAAGTAGAATTCCGTATCAACCTCTACTGCTGAGGCGGAATATATAGCTGCTGGGAGTTACTACGCTCAGATACTCTAGATGCAAAGTCAACTTACTGACTACGGTTTCAACATGACATTTGTTCCTCTGTACTGTGATAACACTAGTGCCATTGCCATCAGCAACAATCCTGTGATGCACCCAAAGACCAAGCACATTGAAGCCAGGTATCACTTCATCCGAGATCATATTCTTAAAAAACACATATCTCTCGAACATGTTGCTACGGATGATCAACTCGCAGACATACTCACCAAGTCCCTACCTGATGCAAGATTTTCTGAACTTCTCCTTAAATTAGGTATGCTTGATCTATCTGCATAGATTCTACTTTATAATTCCAACAGTACTTCTTTTAGAACATGCATTGCATTTATAATGCACTTTTGACACCAATAGTTTCTCGTGCTGATTATTTTTACTTGTGTCATGCATTTTGTTTTTGATAATTTTCTCATATGTTCATATTGGGAGGATGCTTGCGTTTCCCGACTGAAGTCGTTTAAGCCAACATAATTAAAACATATATGAATAACCTCTTTAGGATTTCATGATTTTAATCTCCACTCATCACCACATGACGAATGCTGTTTCATATTGATTGCTCTATTAACTTGTATGGTTGAAGAAATGAAATGGGTTAGCTCGGAATGCCTGGTGGATGTACTTATAGTTACAGTCAGATAGCTCCTGAAGTATAGTTTCCTAATGGGTAGATAGCGTTGTCTCATGATCTAAATTCTTTAACAGGAAATGACTATCGAGAGGATCACATGATTTACGGGGGAGAAAATGCTTTATTAATTATCCAAGTAATACCCCCCCGTATATGTCTTGTGACCTCTTTCCTGGCTGTCTATCTGAGGGGGAGTCTATCATTGAGAGGATCGCATGATCTCAGCGGGAGCAATAGCTATCCATTACCTTTGCAATGATCCCCTAATATGTCTCGGATGCTCTTTCCTCTAAACTCTCACCTCCGGATCTAACTGGACATGCATTGTTGAATCAGAATTGTGGCATGCTTGGATGTTTTTTCTTTCTTCAACCGTGCATTTTAATCGGATAATCATCTCCTTGCTTTTGACATATGTACGATTATCCAGTTTCACTCATGAATCCTAATTTGGACAAATCATATGATCTTTAATTAATCTTAGCTACGTCATTCAGCAGGAAGGTTTCGCTATGTTGACCAATATGAACTTGTGTGTTTATTATCTGACATATGCCTTGATTCAGTAACAATGATCATTCTCTCGTATATATGTGTCTTGTACATTCCTTTTCAATGCATTAAGTTCTGTTTCTCATTAGTTTGGATTCAGTTACTCTTCAATAGACTATTTGTTCATATCCGTACTAATTCCTTCCTGTACAGCTTCCTGTTCTTTTAGTTTATTTTCGTGAAGCTACAGGTTCAGATTCTCTTTGCAACTTTACCGATATATCTTGTCTATAGTCTCGGATTTGAAGTGTTATGGTACTTCTCTTCTCTTCTACTTCACGACAGCAAAGGAATCTACTTCTCTCTTACTGCACTCTGTTTCTCCGAACACGGTCTGCCTTTCATCCGGATGATCTTATCTCGGATATCGTATACTCCGGATGATCGTTGGTTCATTCCTCCGGACTCTTGGAACTCTCAAATAGCGATAATCCATGTATTATTCTATACCACGTGCTTTTGAGGAGGAATAATGATGGTCCATTAAATGTACGTCTTGGGATGCACACACTTCCCAACGAAGGCAAATAGCTGTTGTCATTCCCTGGTCATGCCGTCTCCACGTCATCTTTATATCCGAAGGCGCACCGCTATCAAGACTAATGACATTAGCCTGTCAAGCGGTTCACTGTTCCACTCGCTTAATCCCTAGACTCGCTGACAATCACGGACTCGGTCTTATATATCCTGGACATTCCTGCGTAGCGCGAGTTTATATTTTCCAAATCCCTAAAACCCTCATCCCTCCTTCAATCCCCAAGACCTCGCCTCCTTTCTCCTCTCATCTTTCTCTCAAATGGCACCCAAAACTTCTCTTTCCGGCGTTAACCCCGGCCATCTGGTTGATTGATGCGCTGTCTCCGATCCTCCGGCTTGGTTTCTGGAACTCCACCCACTACTGGAAGCCTCTCACATCCTGAACCTGATCTCCAATCCTGTCGATCTTCTTATTGAAGACATTCTTGAGTTCTACCAATGGATCCGCTGCACCACCGACTCCATTATCTCCTACGTCCGTGGTGAATCCATATTAATCACCCCCGCCGTCCTCCGTGCCGCTCTCAATCTACCTCCCAGTGATCCTCAGCAACCGGATGCTGAGACAATGGCCGCTTCCATGGGCTGCTCCTATAAAGGGAAGGAGTACAAAATGAAGTCCTTCCAAGGTCGCTACTGATGTATGGCGACCATACTGAGCCACTGCCTCTTGGCTCGTACAATTATTCTGGACTCCATCCCGTACGACCTTCTATTGGCTATATACGGAGTCTTTGAGGGTCTCCTGATGGACTGGGGGACATTCTTGTTCCGACTACTGAAGAACGGTCCAAAAAACCATTTTTTCGGGCGGATACTCAGCGTTGCCTTTCGGCATCTACATCCGGACCATTTTGCCCGATATGATGCTATCCCTTTTCCTCAGGCATATTATCTTCGCCACCTTATGCTTGATGGGAACATGACGGCCCGCCATCCCTCTGCTGCTCTCCGCCCTCTTCCTGCCTCAGAACAACAAGGCAGCTCGGTTGGTGACCCCTCCGCAGCCATGCCCCCTCCGTCAGCTCTGCTCACCGGTCCTCCCGGATTCAGCCCGTTGCTGCACCCTCCATCTCTTGAGCCTCCCAGCACAGCGTTCGTGCCGACCCCTCCAAGGTTGCGGGGCCACCTCAGCCTAGCTTACCTAAGGCCGCTTCCCCAGTACCTTCTGCTGCGGATGTCCCCACTCCCTTTACTTCCGCTATTGCTGCCGCGATTGATACTGCAGTTGCCACTACAGTAGTTGATGTCCCAGAATCTCTTCTGGAAGCTCCTTTGCCTCCCCTACCTCAACCCCAAGACTACCTTGACCATCTCTCCGCCGACACCTTAATGGACCTATGGTTCCGTTTTAGCCTCGCTTGTACTGCCTTATCCTTGACAACGATATCAAGGTGTTTTATGCCAAACACACCCACACCCCGGAGGATATGATTGTCTGGAATCTGGACCATGGCTTTCTTACGCCGGCTCACATTCCGGACGTTCCCTTCGCTGTCTCCTCCGGAAAGGCCCATGGCGCACGGGTTCCCTCCCCTGCTGAGGCTCGGTCCGCCTCTCCTGCAGCTGCCATCCCTGTTGTTGACCTCTCTGGTCAAAGTGGCTTTGCTGCTCCGGAAGCCTCTGATGCTCTAGATGCCCCCTCTGCTGCTGCTGCTGATGTCCCCTCCACTCCTGCTGACTCCTCTGCCCAGCGCACACCTGCACTTGTTCCTGCAGGGGAGTCCTCCAAAGTTCCGGAGTTGGCACTTGGACGTGCCTCATTTGGCACGGTTCACTCTAATGTTGTGTTGTCTGCTCAGCTGGACCGTCACGCCCAAGCCCAAACCGCCCAAATTTCCTCGATCGCCACTAAGGTTGATGCCCTCGGCGCCCAACTCCTCTTTGCCTTAACCGACTCTTCCACCTCCATCGAGCAAAAGATGGATCTTGTCACCTCGTCCATCCATTCCTTGTCTACCTCTTTTGCGGACTTGGCCCACACGATGGCTTATCCTCCTCCCGTACCTCGATGATCTGCCTAACCGGGGGAGAAAGTGTCATCTGATCCTCCTGCATACGCGGATCTTGATCCTCTTGATGAGGATGGAAGTGTTTTTGATGCTATGGCCAAGTATGTCGCGTCAAATGCTGAGCGAAGATGTCTATCCGAGTTGTACCCCTTCTCTCCTCAAGACATAAGGATTATTCGTTCTGAGACGGGTCTGCTCATCACAGAAGACATAGACAACTTCTCTCGGGCAGTTAAGATGTAGATGAGGCTGTTTTCATCCCTATACAAGGACAGACACATGTTTGATATCTTGCCATGTTGGAATGAAGGGTATTTTCTAGATATAGCTGACATTCAGACCTTCATTAACGGAACGGCGAAGGATAGCACTCGTTGGAAGACTCTTCAATCTGTCCTTATTCCATATTGGGTCATGAAGCCGCACTTCATGCTAGTTGTCTTTATGATTCCATCCAAGCATCTGATCCTAATTGATTCTCATCAAATTGTGGAGCATAATGTTATAAGGAATCAATTTGAGCCACTGTGTATTCATCTGACGGAAGCCGTAAAGCAATCGGGGCTTTATGAAGAACGGGGCCTGACTCCGTTGGGTCCAACTGAAAAGCTGAAGGCGACGATCCGGGGCAAGAAGCTAGTGCCACAACAGTCCGATGGAGATAGCTATGGAGCCTTTGTCTGTTTCTTCATCAAATCTATTATCAAGGTGGATAAAAGCTGGAACAGCATCCAAGCCTACACAATGGAGCAGACAATGGAGCTTAGAGAGAAGGATGCAACGATGATCTTCAAATATAGTAAGCCTTATGTACCTTAATAAAAATTTTGTATAATGGCTGAATTGTACTTTGTTGCTGATTAATGAAAATGGATGTGATTTCTATTCTGTATGTTATCTTTTTGTGTTGCTTACCAGATCAGATTACAAAGGGTTTGGGCATATCCATAATTGGGGGAGATTGTTAGATCAAGCCCAGAATTCGGATAATGCTGATAAAGCCCTATACCACTTGATTTGAGACCTTTGTTGTTTTGTCATAAGTCATTGCAGAAGATATGATCTTAATCCGGATGTACACTGGTGAAAGCAATGCTAAGGACAGGATACATAATCCCGATCCAGGTGAGAATGAGTGTCGTCAAATACTTGGTAAATAACCAAGTCTTTACTTCATACGGAATAAGGATCATTCGTGCGGACTAAGAACTTAAAAGCTACAGACTAAGGAATCCGCACCTAATACTTCAAATGGACTAAGTCAAATAAATGCGGAGTAAGAATCTTAGTCTACAAAGTCACATGGAGTAAGAGAGTCATCACGGAGTTAAAAAGTTAAGTCTTCCACTCAAACGGACTAAAGTAAAGAAGACACGAAATAAGGAATCCGAGTCTTCCATACATGCAGAGTAAGGAAGTACTTCTACGGAATAAGGACTTGAGTCTTTATTCGCACGGAGTAAGAAAACTAGATGCGGAGTAAGAAATCCAAACCACTCACTCATGCAGAGTAAGAATGTGCTAATACGGAGTAAGTCATCCGTTCCTTTAACTGATGCAGAGTAAGCACTCCGACCTTCTCTTTCATACGGAGTAAGGAAGTGCTTACACAGAATAAGGATTCCAGTACCAAATTGATACGGAGTAAGCAATCAGTATTACGGAGTAAGGATCTGAGCTTAGTTTAACACGGAGTAAGGAACCTTACACCGGATTCAAGAAGACGCTACTTCAACTTATCTCTTCGTATTCAAAGTCACCAGCTCGCTGCTTCCCGATGTAAGACAAACTTGTTGAGAACCTAAAGCATCTTACACGTGGATCATCCGAATATGTGGACACAACCTTAACTACACTTGGGAACTTACAAAGTCTCTTATACATTGCAAACCCAAGATCTTTGTTGGTCCCGGAGAGCCTAGAGGGGGGAGGGGTAAATAGGCTCTTTGAAATTTCTTTTTCTCTCTTAATGGCTTAGACACTCACTCTGGTTAAACGGATAAAATCAGTGCGGAAGATTAACCAGGTAGTGGAAGTATGTTGCTTTATTATTTGAAGATAATTACAACAAAGCAAAACAACATTTTAGCTGATTACAACACAACACTCTGTTGTAGTTACACACACTTGGCAGTGAATCTCTGTGTTTGACTCTTTACAAGATATACGCTTATGAGTGTATAAGTACAAGTAAGCACACGCGTCTCTTTTTACATTGCTTCAGGCATATATATAGACATCCTAGAAATCTATCTTGGAACTGCATTTTCCGAGCAGTGTGGAGCATTGAAGTTCTTCATCGGAAAATGCTGAAGCTTTAACTGCTGCGGATGTGGAGCTCGAAATATTGGAAGCATAAGTTGTAATGAATTCTTTGCTTGATTCCAATTGCATTTAAGACTGCGTCCACATCTCCGTGTGTTCTACGTGTCAGACAATTTAGGTATTCAATAAGTTTGTCTTACATCGGGATGTAGCAAGTTGCTAGCATTAATTGTGGTTTGGAGAGATGAAGCAACGTCTTCTTGGTCCGTTGCAAGGTTCTTTACTCCGTATGAACAAAGCTTGGATCCTTACTCCATATCAGTGATTGCTTACTCCGTATGAATGAAGTCCTGGAATCCTTATTCTGTGTCAGCGCTTCCTTACTCCACATGAGTAATGGTTCGAATTCCTTATTCCGCATTTGATGTCCTTACTCCGCAACAGTTGCCCTTCGCTCGAATGACAGACTCGGATTTCTTCGTACCGTGTCTTCCTTTCCTTAGTCCGGTTGGAGTGACAACTTCGATTCTTTCTCTCTCACAAGTCTCTTTTACTCCGTGCAAGATGTAGACTCAGGAACTTTCTCCGCATTAATTGATATAATCTTGTTGAGTGTTAGATGCAGGTTCCTAGTCGTTTTGTCAAGTCTTTAATCAGCACGAAGGGTCCTTACTCCGGATGATGACTTTGTTATATACCAAGTGAATGACGACACTCATCATGATCCGGATCAGGATTATGTATCCTGTCCTTAGCTTTGTCCTCACATGAGTAGGTCTGGATTTAGAGTTAACTCATCTGCACAGACTTAATGGTAAACATGTAACATCTCGAGTCAAATTACATAGGGTTTGTTCCGCATTATCCAAATTCTCGGTTTGATCCAACAATCTCCCCCAATATCGATATGCCAAACCCTTTGTAATCTGATCCGGTAAGGCAGCAAGAAATAACATAGAGGTAAGGATTAAAGAGAACAGTTCCACTTAGTTACAGCAGGAATACATTAAGCCTTAGTACAGATATACATTATGGTACATACGGCTTACTATATTTGAAGATCATCCTTGCTGCATGCTCTCGTAGTGCCATTGTCTGCTTCTTGGAGAACTCGATGATATTTTTCCAGTCATCATCGAAGGAGATAACAAATTTCAAGAAGTAGCAGACAAAGGCTCCACAACTATTTCCATCGAGTTGCTGGGGCACATTCTTCTTGTTCCGGATCGTCCCCATAAGTACTTCATCTTGACCAAGAGGCGGTAGATTCAAGTCTTCGTAAAGAACTCTGTCTGATTGCATCTGACAAGGTTCAAATGAGACTCCTCATCTGATTCTTTCTAATTGGGTGGTCAACCACCTGATGAGAATCCAGAAGCAAGATTTTCTTCTCTTTGATCAGGAAAACAGTCAACATGAAATGTGGGGAGTCGACCCAGAAGGGGATGAAAATGATGGACAGAGAGGTCCATGGTCGGCTGTTCTCTACTGTACCATTGATGTAGGATAGAATAACGTCTACAGCAGGAAACTGGTTTTCAACCCAGCAAGGAAGAACATCAAAATCAAGGCCTTCCTTAAGTAAAGAGGGGAATAGCCTCAACTCCATCTTTACCGCCAGAGCATAGTTGTCGATGTCGTCAGTGGAAAATTGTCCCTCCTCAAACAGTATGGTCTGGATGTCTTGAGATTCGAAGGGGGACGAGGCAGACACACATCGGCGCTCAGCAGTGGAGAAGGCATAGGCCTTGGCCGCAGCAAGAATGCTCCCATCAGCATCATCTGGATGCAATTCCGCGTATGATGGGAGGAAGGAGATGGCACCAGAAGGAACAGCAGGAGTGGGAGAGCTGGTCTGGCCAGTGGAGAAACGGCTGTGTTTAGGCACTGGAGGGCCTGGAGGAAGAGCAGGTGCAGACCATTTGCGAGAGGCAACGCCAGTAGTGGAAAGAGGGGAAGGATCAGATGATTTCTCCCTCGGTTTGGCAGATCGGCGAGAGAGGGAGGGACTGGCCACGACTTGCGTTAAGTCCGCAATGGAGGTGGACAAGTTAGAGAAAGACGCGGCAAGCCGCTCTAGCTTCTGATCCATGGAGAGAGAGGTAGAGGAGAAGGCAGAAAGAAGCTCGGCACCCATGGCCCGGACATGGTCGGAAAGGGCCTGGGTCTGAAGACGACTGTCCTCAGCAAGGCGATCGAGTTGGGCGGAGAAAGCAGCCTCAGATAAAATCGTGGCAAAAGAGGTGCGCCCAAGACCAAAAGCGGGAGCTTTCGAAGACTTGCCCGCATGAAGAGGGGCAGGTGTGGGCAGGGCAGAGTTAGCGGCAGCAGGAGAGGACGGTGGTTGTATAGCAGCAGTAGCAGGAGGTTTGGCAGATCCACTTTGACCGGAGAGGTCAATGATAGGGATATCCATAGGATAAGAGGGGCCAGCCTCAGTAGGGGCAGTCGTCCGTGCGTCATGGGCATGGCCGGAAGAGGCAGCAGTAGGAGGTGCAGCCTTGAGGAGCGACGGCGTCACAAAGCCGTAGTAGCAGTTCCAAGTAATCATTTCCTCCGGGGTCTGGGTGTGTTGAGCATAAAACACCCGGAGGGTAGGTTCTGGGATGTCAGCAGTAATGGCAAGACTGAAGCGCAGCCAGCAGTCATTCAGTATGTCGGTGGAGAGATGGTCGAGATAATCCTGGAGGGCCGAAGAGTGAGCAGGAGAGGCTTCCGCAGGAGAAGATGGAAGGTCCGGAAGAACAGCAGCAACAGCCACTGTGACCAGAGAGATGGGTGAGGGAGCATCAGCAGCAGTATCAAGAGTAGCAGCAGCAGCAATAGTAGGAAGAGAGGCAGGGACATCAGCAAGAGAGGCAGATGTGGTAACCTCATGGAAGGGCGGCTGAGAGGGCCCTGCAGCAGTAGACGGGTCAGCCCGAACGCTGTGTAGCGAATTGCGGGAGCGTGCCGGAGCGGCAACAGACCGGATGCGGGAGTGAACGGACCGGAGAGCAGAACTAACTTTGTGGCCCGAACTGGCAACTGGGTCACCAACAGAACTCGCTTGCTGTTCTGAAGCAACAGCAAGGGCACAGGAGACTGGAGGGCAGCGAACGGTGAGGGTCCCGTCGGTAGTAAGATGACGGAAGTAGTAGGACGCCGGGAAGGGAATCACCAGTTCACCCTGGAAGTGCGTGGGGGTGAAGATGCCGGAAAATTTGGGACAGAATTCGTCCGAAAGACGAGTTACATTTCCCATTCCGCAACACCCGGAAGAGAAAGTGTAACGCCCCCAAATTTGAAACCTCCAAACTGGGTGCGTTAGCAGAAAATAAATATACAAATTTTATATAAATTTCAAACTATTACTTATTTAATCAAAAAAAACATTCATTATTACAAATTTCAATCCAAGATCTTTAAGGTTTAGGGGTTTAAAGACTAAGTGTCCATAACCCATTATTACATAACAAAGCACACGAGCAAACAACTTAATAAATCTTTAAAATTTCACATAACTTTATTTCCAAGCACTTCTCGACTCCTTATCCTAGTTTCTCCATCCCTTAATTTCCCGAGGTTGGAAAGAAATCATAAAAAGGGTGAGCTCAAATAGCCCAGTAAGGTTAAACATAAGTGGGTAAGGAAAATCATGAAGATATCGAACACAAGAAATACCATATAATATTTGCACATCATACATGATCAACATTTCACAAGGAAATCATAACATGGAAGATTATGTTTAGACATCGTATCATAACATCATGACCTAGGTTAACCACCCAGATACCGAATCATAACATAACATATTATTAGCTGGATTGACACTCTCCAGTGATGTTCTTTACCCAATGCATTGGAGGTCTTTCTGGAACCACCCATTATAAACTTACTTTGTCCAAACAAAAGAGGTTATAATAACTTTAACATACATAACATGAGGCATATTATAGAATTCCAATAAAACATTCAAGATTAACAAGGATAACCACGAATATCAAAATGGTTATCTACTCCAATCAATAGCATAGACTACCAAGAGAGAATAAAAAGAGACTAATCTAATCTTCTCAACAATAAAATGGAATAAGAAACATAAAACTCTTACAATAATAATTCCAAATAAAACAAGATAAAGAGGAAGAGAAAAGTGAGAATAAAGAAAAGAAAAACTTTTATAATAATAATGAAATATAGATTATAATAAAAAAGAAAAAGGGGATGAGAAAAACCCTTACAATCGCTTGTCGTTCTTCGCGTTCTAAACCTTAAAAATATCAAAACACTAAATTAGCATTAATGCTTGAAAAATTCAATATCACACATATCTCCTTTTATATATATATATATATATATATAAATATCATACTTTAACTTATATCTTTTAATAGGCATACCGTGCTTGTGGGGTTGAATATTAATTTGGGTTCCCACTTCTATTGCTGTTCCATATCCTATTTCGATCCCATGCATCATAAGCCTTGAGTTGTGCACTAACTAGGTTATATGCCTTGAGAGTTTTTGAATAAGATTTACTTCTTGTATTGGGTGAACGGAAAAGACGTTCGATAAGCTTATTTTTCCTACGTGTCTTCCACCTTAACCATGAGGGGATATTAGACATGGGTCTAAAGGGACGATCAGGAGGAGATAAGGATGGGGATAGCTGTGAGGTTGAAGCATTAACAATTGGGGTTGCAGAAGAAGAAGGGCGATTGTCGGGGGAATTCATTTTGAAAGTCGTTCCTTACGATCTTCCGCTATCTAGAACCTTACAAATAAAAATAAAAAAACATAAGTTAATATTCTCATCTTTTCACTTGAATTATAGAATGACAATATATGCTATGATAAAATACTATAATTTAAAATCATTACACATGTATATATAAATATATATGAGGTGGCAAGGCCAACCATGTATGTATATATATGAGGTGGTACAACCAATCATATAAATAACATATGTAAGGTGGTAAAACCGACCATGAATATAGTATATATGAGGTGGTAAAACCAACCATATAGATCTACATAATAAATAAGAAGTAACTTCAAAATTTCAAAATCTTAAGTATTACCTTTCGTAGAACTTCGACGCTTGGTAAGTACCAAAAGCAAAAGAGGATTTGAGTAGAGTATTTGGGGTGTTAAGAGGGCTTAAGGGAGTGTTTTGAGAGGGAATTTCATGGTGTGGCTTGAGGGATTTGTGCATTAAGAGGAGAGGCAAGACACTCCTTATATAGGCAAGGATGGTAGGTGTAATAGTGTGAAAAATAGTATACAAATTTGACTTTGGCATTAAATTAAATTATTTAAAATATATATAATACTTTATTTTCTTCATATTATCTCTTATTAAAAACCTGGTTATCTCTTCCTACCATTAAAAAAATGTTTTAAGACTTTTAAACCTAGAAGGTTCCTTTGGCATCAAAAGTCCACATTGGTGTACTCCCTACTAATTCAATTATAACGTTTTTAATTTTGTAGTTTTTGACAAATGGCCAATTGTATTGCATTACTAACTCAAATATCTACAAATGGGTATCAATTTTATAATTTTTAAATATGTATAACAAAAGTTATTGAATTTTAAAGTCATACTAAAATGTTTACCCGTTCATACTGAACCTATGTGTAGTATTTTAAATTCTAGAATTGATTGGCTTCATATTAAATTTTAAAATTTCTACACGTTTTAGCTAAGTCATAAATGAACAAATGGGCTTTGTTTCATGTCAATTGGATCTGTATAATTCAAGTTATGGATTTTTGAATGGGACCTCCAGAATCTGCCTCATTCAAATTTTTGGGCCTTACCTATGTTTTATACTTTTGGTAAAGTTAAGGCTTGTAATACTTACTTACGCATAGTATTTTGGATTAAAAAACTAAATGACATAATATATAGCATCTAAAATTTTTATGACATATGAGAAATTATTTTATTTTTTTATAACGTATTTAATATTTACGCGGATAAAATAATATAATTGCATAATCAATAAACAATAAAGTAAGATAACATTATAGCATAAAATATTATAATCCTAAACATAAACATTAATATCATATTCTATGGCCTTCGTAAAATTTCTTGAATTATATTAGCGTATGTGCGTAGGACGTGTTGTGCTTCGGCAGTAGAGCTGCACAACCCTTCAGCTAACATTGTCGTGGTTGTCGCACGAATAACGTCAAACTTCTCCCTGTGTCTCGTCGCATTATATTGCAGCCATTGGACACGAGCATTTAGCTCATCTATAGCAAAGCATAGCTTTGTAACTTCAAGTCGTATTGCTCGCCGATCTTCATCGCGTACACTATTCTCGGATGGCAGTACTTGAGAACTTGATGTCATAACTCTTATTATTCTTCTTCTTACTTCTATACTCTCTTATAAATAAAATCTCATGCTCATACCTATTTATGGAAGTCCAAACGGATACTATTCATAACGGACGGATACTATTCATAACGGCTACTTACTAGTCACATGCTATTTGAATGACTATATTGGGTGCTTATTTTTATCGTGATAATATCTAAAATATCCTTTCTAACTATTGTTAATAATAACATTATTATTATTTTATTATTATTACTCTTTAGGTAAGAACTTAAATAGCTAAAAATTTTGCGGGTCTTACAGAAAGTTTCCCCAGTCAAGTGGCAGTGACTCAAAAACCGCATACATCGCCAACAGGAGATCATACGGAACCGAGTCGAGAGCCGTGGAGCGAGCCAGAAGACACCGGCTAAGTACGGTGGCCATACAGCGGTGAGGACCATGGAAAGACTTCATTTTGTACTCTTTCACCTTATTAGGACACCCCATGGAAGCAGCCATGGCAGCAGCGTTCGGGCGAATGTCATCGCCGGCAGGAAGGTTGAAAACGTCCCAGATCACCTGAGGTGTGATCTTGATTGAGTTCCCTCGACCACAGAGAGGATAAACTCCTCAGTGGAGGTGGAGTGCTGATGGAAGGCCAGGACATCCGACACTAGAAGATCAGCCGGGGCAGAAACAAGCTCAAGAAGGTTGCTATGCTCGAGTAGCTGGCGAACCTCGTGGAGCCATGCTGGAGGATCAGAGATTCCGGACCAATCGACAAGATGGCTAGGAACAACACCATAGAGAGCTTGGGATGCCATTGAGAGTGAAAGATTGAGGGAGAAGGAGAGAAGAGCTTTGCAGGAATAGGTGCGGCGAGGGTTTAGGGTTTTGAGAGTTGGTAGTGATAACCTCGGCCGACGCCGATAGTGCAGTATAAATAGGATCCTTTCTGTGGAAGCAAGTGGGTCTTGAGTTTAAGCGAAATAAACAGTGAGTCACTCGACTTCCTTATGTCATTAGAAATGATGGATTAGCACCGTTGAATAGACTTATGACGTGGCGGCTGTGCTCACCATTTAAAGATAACAGCTGTAGGCATACTTCCGGATTTTTGAAAAGATAAGTATCGGGCTCGATGCGTGCATTAAATGAACCATCATTATCCCTCCTCAAAAATAAGCGATGTAAGATAATTACTTGGTTTATCGCGAATTGAGAATTCCAAGAGTCAGGAGGAAATAAATCGACTTTCATTTGGAGAAGGATAATCCATATAAAGAACATCCGGATGAGACTGACTAACTGTCTGTATAACAGAGTGTCGAAAAGAGATGATTCCTTTGCGGTCTTGATGTCGAGGGAGTATGAAGTACCACAACACCTCAGAAATCCGAGACATTTGACAGGATAGAGCAATGAAATACAAAGAGAATCTGAACCTGTGACTTAACAAATAGATGCTTTGAAGAGCAAGTCTCGTCAGGTTCGGGTTAGTCCGGATAAATAATATAAGAGTATAACACACAATCCGTACTAAGAAGAAACAGAACTTATGCATAAGAAGTTAAGTGCTAGACACATACATAAGAAGTGAAAGCCATCATACTAAAATCAATGTATGTATGGGATAATTAACACATAGATCCAATAGGTCAACATAGCCAATCCTTCATACTGAAAATGAGAGCAAAGATTAATTTGATTTATATGACTTCATCCATCAGAGAATGTATGAGTGAAAATGGAAAGAAGAGCACATGATGTATGATGATACAACAGACTGTTATGCCTAAAATGCTAGGAAGAGGAAGATAACAGCCAAACAATCCGCAATTCCGATTCAACAGTGCAAATCCAATCAGCTTTATGAGTGAGAGTTATAGGGCGGAACATCCGAGATATATCAGAGAGGCATTACTTAATAATAAGCATTCTCTCACCTTGTAGTCATGCCTTTTGCTGAAACAGGGGGCCTTACTTAGGATTTAATGAAGTATTCTCTCCCCCTGAGATCAGCGAATCATTTTGATGCGATCTTCTCGAGGATGACTCCCCCTCAGATAGATAGCCAGGAAAGAGGTCATGAAATTTGAATCCAAGGGTATTACTAGATAATAGAGAGAGCATATTCTCCCCCGTGGTCTTTTAGAGCCTGTTAAGACGTTTCCTGTTTTATGATGAAACGAGAGACACTGCTGCCTATCCTTGATTTACTCCACTCAAGCAACTGATCAGCAGACAGTGAATTTCAACTTTCAGTCCGAGCTTTCCCAAATCATTCCTCAACCATGCATCTTAGATATTTCAGTCAGTCATAAAATCATAAGACATGTGATGGAAAATGGAGTAGAATTCATGACATTAGAATAGGATTTGTCATATAAATTTAATTATGTTTGCTTGATTCACTGTCAGTCCGGATAAGCAAGCATCCTCCCATTATGAACTTAGTGAGAAATATTAGAACATTTACACGACTAAAGTAAGATAGTTAAACATGAAGTTCAGTATCTATCACTAACCATGAAGTACAACAATGCATGTTCTGAAAGTAACTACTGATGGATAACAGGTGAGAAGCTATACAGAAAAGTCAAGCATACCTAATTTAAGAAGAAGTTCAGAAAATCTTACATCAGGTAGGGGCTTTGTAAGTATATCCGCCAGTTAATCTTCAGTAGTAACATGTTCCAGAGATATGTGCTTTTTAAGAACATGATCGCGAATGAAATGATGCCTGACCTCAATATGTTTTGTCTTTGGATGCATGACGGGATTATTGCTGATAGCAATAGCACTGGTATTGTCACAATAGAGTGGAACAGATGTCATGTTGAAGCCATAGTTAGTAAGTTGACTTTGCATCCAGAGAAGCTGTGCGCAGCAACTCCCAACAGCTATATATTCCACTTCAGTAGTAGAGGTTGATACGGAATTCTGCTTCTTACTGAACCAAGAGATCAATCTGTTTCCAAGGAATTGGCATGTACCACTGGTGCTTTTCTAGTCTATGCGACACCCGGCAAAATTAGCATCAGAATATCCGGATAAGGCGAAGTTGGACTCTTTTGGGTACCAGAGTCCCAAATTCATCGTCCCTTTGAGATACCTTAATATCCGTTTTACATGAAGCATATGTGACTCTTTGGGATTCACCTGATATCTTGCGCAGATGCAAGTTGCAAACAATATGTCCGGGTGACTTGCTGTAAGATACAGTAAAGATCTAATCATCCCTCTGTACTCAGTCACATTCACTGATTTGCCATCAACATCTGGGTCTGACTTGGCACTGACTGGCATTGGAATTTTGACAGGAGATGAACCTTCCATACCAAACTTCTTGATTAAGTCACGAATGTACTTAGCTTGGTTGATGAAGATCCCTTCCTTTAGTTGTTTGACCTCGATCCCAAAGAAGTAGGACAGTTCTCCCATCATACTCATCTCAAACTTTCCAGTCATCAACTTGGCGAACTCATCACAAAGTTTCGGATTAGTTGATCCGAAAATGATATCATCCACGTAGATCTATACGATCAGAGTATGTGTCTTCTCTTTCCATAAGAATAGCGTGGTGTCAATCTTCCCTTTTTGGAAGTTGTGAGCGAGTAAGAATTCCGAAAGTGTGTCATACCAGGCTCTTGGAGCTTGCTTCAATCCAAACAAGGCTTTCCTTAGTTTGTAGACCAGATGTCCAGCCTTTGGTTCAATGAAGCCTGGAGGTTGTTCAACATATACCTCCTCTTGAAGATCTCCATTTAGAAATGCACTCTTGACATCCATTTGATAAACTTTGAAGTTTTCGTATGAAGCATATGCCAAGAACATTCTGATTGCCTCAAGTCGGGCTACTGGAGCAAAAGTTTTGTCATAGTCTATTCCTTCTTCTTGACGATAACCCTTGGCTACCAGTCGTGCTTTGTTCCGGATGACGAGTCCGTCCGTATCAAGTTTGTTCCGAAACACCCATTTAACTCCAATGACTTGTTGAGACTTTGGCCTTGGTACAAGAGTCCACACATCATTCCTTTTGAACTGATTTAATTCTTCCTGCATGGTGTTTATCCAATTTGAATCTTGAAGAGCTTCTTCCACCACTTTTGGCTCTATCTGCAACAAAAAGCAAGAGTAGAGGCACATGTTGGAGGTGGCTGCTCTTGTTCTAACACCAACAGTAGGATCACCAATCACTTGTTCTTGAGGGTGGCTTTGAGTCCACCTATAGTTTTGCGCAAGTGGTGGTGAATACTCAATGATTTGAAGCTCTGTTAGATTAGGTGGTCCTTGGTCATCCACTGATTGAGCTTCTTCTGGGCCAGCGTTATTCAAATTTACAGGTTCTGGAGTATTTTGAGGTTCTCCATTACTGTTCATTTCCGTATCAACTGGTCCGGATGGACTGGAAGGTACTCCAGTATTTTGAATATCTGAAGGAATATATCCGAAGTTATGCGGAAGTCCCGAGTCCGATTCATCCGTATCTATTGAAAATTCGATAAGCCTTGCTATGTAATGAGTACCCAACAAATATCCCATCATTAGATTTAGGTTCAAATTTATTCCGGGATTCTTTTCCATTGTTCAGTACGTAGCAAGTACACCCAAAAGTTTTGAAGTGTGAAATAGAAGGCTTTCTGCCTTTCCACATCTCATAGGGTGTTTTCATGGTTAATTTATTTATAAGAGTCCTGTTTTGAACATAGCAGGCAGTAGACACCGTTTCAGCCCATAGACAGGGAGGAAGCTTTGCCCCTGCTAACATTGATCTGCTAGCCTCGACTAAAGTGCGATTCTTGCGCTCAGCTACCCCATTTTGTTGTGGAGTTCTGGGCGCAGAAAAGTCGTGCTGAATGCCCTGTTCAGAACAATATGACCTCATATCTGAGAAATCAAATTCTGTACCATGATCACTCCTGATGCATTTAATGCTCAGTCCTTGTGAATTGCTTATCCAGTTGAAGAGATCGACAAGGTGTTCAAAGGTTTGATCCTTAGATTTCAGGAACAACACCCATGTGTATCTTGTGAAGTCATCGATAACCACTAGGGTGTATCTCGCACCAGCAAGGGAAGAAACAAAAATGGGACCACATAGGTCCATGTGAAGAAGTTGTAAAGGAGCAGTTATTGAATTTACTGATTTGCTCTTAAAACTATGTTTGGTCTGTTTGCCAAGTTGGCATTCTCGACAGAGAGTGTCTCTGGAGTATTTGTGTTTAGGCAAACCAGTGACCAAATCAAGCGACACTAATTTAGACAGGGTCTTAAAATTTAATTGTGCGCAACGCTTGTGCCATAGCCAACTATCTTCATGTGATGCTGTAGTGAGGAAGCATACAGGGTTAGAAGAATTGTTTCTCAAGACCACAGAATATATGTCCCCATCTCTTGATCCGGATAACTTAATATCTCCGGATAAGTTATCTCTAATCGTGCAGGTGTTTGACAAAAAGGAAACTGTGAATCCTTTGTCACATAAATTACTGACACTCAGCAGATTATGCTTCAAACCTTCGACTAATGCAACCTTAGTAATTGATACATAGCCGTTGGTTAAAGTGCGATACCCCACAGTCTTACCTTTACTGTTGTCACCATATGTCACGGATGGGCCTCGTTTGTCAGTAATATCCACGAGCAGAGACTTATCACCCGTCATATGTCCGAAGCATCCGCTATCAAGTATCCACTTGCTTTGATTGATCTTTGACTTCAAGTGAGATGACAGTGAATTCCATAGATGCTCCTGCAAGACAACAGATTACATTTTTGGGCCCAAACTTGTTTTGGGCGGTTAGGAGAAGCAACAACAGTGTCAACTATCCTAGATTTTATGTTTCTAGGAACTTTAACTTTCCAAGTTGACTTAGCTTTTTCCGTCTTAGTTGCTTCTTCAACTTGGGTTTTCTTAGGTGAAATACTCCGAGGAGTTTTAGATTTAGCTTTCCGAGAAGAACCCTTTTTGACAACCGGATTTTTATTGATTGAAGAATGATTACATAACCAGTCATCAGAAAGACTCCAACACTCATAGTGATAATGACCTATTTCGCGACATATCGAATAGACACTGTGATGAAAAATTACAACAGGGGATACAGGTTTCTTAGGTTTTGCAGGTTTTCTACTCTGTTCCCTATGGCCTAATCCTTTGCGAACGGGTGACGCGCTCTTGGCCCTGGATGCGTTAGCCTTAGCCTTTCCTTTGTTTATGGGTTCTGCAGTTTCGGCTTTAACTACAGCAGCCTTCCCGTCATCATTTGGTACGGGTGCTACTACTTTGGGATTAGCAGTAACAGTCTCTATTCCACAATCATAAACTATGGTGCCACCTGAAACAAAACCATCCAATGGTTTAAATGTACTAACAGGATATAGGTTGGTTAGTTTTGGAGTGTAGTCCGGAGGGCACTCAGTAGCTGGAGCAGTGGAAGTGGATTCGGATCCTAGGCCAGGTTTGACTCGGTTATTGTCAGGATCAGTTCTAAATGTAGAGGCTATTTCTCCGGATTTTAGCCATTTACGATTTATTTCCTTTTCCTTCTCAAGTTCAATCTCAAGACTTTTAAGATTTACATTCATGCCTGTGAGGTTGGTATTCAGCAGGTGATTCTCAGCTCTTAGGTCGTGATACCAAACCTCCCTGCTTCGGTAGTCAGCTATGTCCTTTTCTAGTTTAGAAACAGTAAGTTCTAGGCGCTTAGTCTGACCACTCATATTTTGATACATTTGAGTAATTATTAATCTCTCATTCTTTTCATCATCACGTTCCTTAGTAAGAGATTCTAGTTTACTCAAGAGCTCAGAGATAGAAGGTACCTCAGTGTTTGCCATGAGGCAGACGTTCCCCTTTTCCGTTGGTTCGTTGTCTGAAGATTCCTCTTCTTCTTCCGAGCCACTGTTGTATTTTGAGACGAACGCCTTCCTCTTCATTTTGCTGTTGTCTGGGGTGGAGCGTCGGGGTTTAACCTTGTCATCCTTGTCGGCCATCTTGGGTTTGGATCTACAGTCCTTGGCCCAATGACCATGTTTCCCGCAATTGTAGCAGTCTTGGGATGTCGACTCCGACCGCTCCTTCCTTCTTGAGGATGAGGAAGAACCTCTTCTGAATCCTTTTCTGCTTTTCCGCAGAAATCGTGTGAAGAATTTCACCAGGAGAGCTATTTTTTCTTCCATGTCCGAGTCAGAGTTTTCTGACTCTTCCGTATCATCCTCCGTCAGCATGCTTGGTCCAGTTGTAGCCTTAAAAGCAACCCCCTTTTTTTCTGAGCTATCTTCTCGTCTCGGTCAGTGTATTTGAATCTAACCTCATGAGTCCGTGACTCTCCATATAGCTCTTCAAGGGGAGCATACTGCTAGTTGTCTTTGGATTGCATTTGGTGTTGCTTGGAGTAATAGCAATCCAACAAGGAATGAAAGAAGTTGTCATTTATTTGGAACTAAGTGTAATGCTCGTTGACAGTTTTCAATTCCAGGATAAGCTTGCCGAATCACAGATAGATGCTCTCCAGGGATTCACCAGGTTTGTGGTTAAAGCTCTCAAAGTTTTGTCTGAGAGCGCAAATGACATTCTGCATCTGGGACTGACTTCCTTCATATAGAATAGTCAATTTGTCCCACACAGCTTTTGCTGTCGTGCAGCCCTGGACGTCCGTGAAAGCCTCTAAATCCAAGGACGATGTCACATAAGCTAGAGCCTTTTCACTGGTGTATTGCCAGGCTCTTTTATTGTGAGTGAGTTCAGCATCAGTCTTTGGCCTCCTGACCCCATTTTCTTCGATGGTCATCGAAATGGGAAGCTCCTGATGAAGACAAGGCCATATTAGATAATCATGACAAGTCATGAACATCTTCATGCGAGCTTTCCACTGGGAGAAAAGCTCTGGTGTGAACTTTGGCGGTTTACTTAAAGTGTAGCCTGAACTCCGTGGTTGAGGAGCAGCGGCAGCAACAGGTTGAGGTGGATCAACATTTTCACTGCTGCTTCGGTTGGGAAGGGTGTAATGACCCGTGTGTAACCCGTGTGTAAGAAGTTAACCACAAACACCTTGGATGTTGGTGCACAAGTTTGAGGTAAGAGATGAGCCCAAGAGGGGACTTTTGGGAGGTGTATGTGACAAGTGATAATGTACATTTATGCCCTAGGAAGATGCTATGCATATACATGTGGTTTTAAGCTGTTTTAGCAGATTTTGGAGCTCACTTTTGATATAGTAGATGGCCTCAAACAATTGGCGTGCAAGAACAAAAGTTTCTTAGAATAAGGTCCTCTATCTACCACAGAAATTTCAGAGCATTTGGAGCTGCACGTGAATTCACCCCTTTCACGTGCAAGCATATTTTTGCTTCTCAGACCTCTACAACATGCAAGGAGGCTTGGGGTGAAGTTTGAGTGCATTTGGAGCTGCACGCCAATTGGGGAATTGGCGTGCAAGCATGTTTTTGCATGGTTACCTTGGTTTTGTCATTCTAATCATCTTTTCCCAAAGGACCATGTTGAAATTGTGAATATTTTGGTGTGTATGGATATAGGAAGGTCATAGCTTGTTCCATCAAAACTACGTCGTTTTGATGTTGGGGTTCACTTAATCAAAACTACGTCATTTTGATATTGTGTTGTCTATATAAGGAGGAGAAGCCCCTCTGTTTTAGGTTTAGGGTTTGTTGCTCCACCAGCCGTCGCAGAGAGAGAGAGAGAGAGAGAGAGAGAGAGAGAGAGAGGGAAGGAGAGCTCCTGGTTGCTGCTGGGCGCCTTGCGTGGGTGATCGGTGTCTCGTGGGCGGACGGCGTTCGGCGTGGGAACAGAATATTGCTGTGTTGTTGCGTTTTTCTTGAGGTAGGGGTTCTGTTCTTCCTAAACCCTCCTCTGTTCTAGGGTTCTAGGGTAGATTATGGGTTATATCTGTTATATATATATATATATATATATATATATATATATATATGTAATCCATATAGGTGTGATCTCCTATATGGATGTTGGCCTTCAGTGGCATTTTGGTGTGATTTTGTTGTTGGGTGGTCAGTGCATGTTACATGTTCGATGAAATGCCTGTGTGAATATTGCTGTGTATATATGCCTAGTACATGTTTGATAATATGCCTATGTGGCTGGACTTGTGATTTTGTGTATGTATGAATGCTGGGTGTTTGTTCTATTACCTGAATGGCTGGGTTATGCACTTGTGAATGGGTGCACACCAAGTGTTTGGTTTTATGCTTAAATGACCGTAGTGTGTGTTGTGTGCGTGGCTGTGGTATCTGGCCTGAAGAGGCGGTTAAATTACTTTGCCTGAGAGGCGGTTAAACTAGTGGCCTGAAGAGGCGGTTAAACTACTTTGCCTGAGAGGCGGTTAAATCAGTGGCCTGAAGAGGCGGTTAAATTACTTGCTTGAGATGTGGTTTGTTAGCCGGTGTGGTGGGCTGGGGTTACGCCCGCTTGTGTGGAATGTTTTATTTTCTTTTTCCTAATACTGCCACGTCACTACACCTGTGCACATGCATGTAGCCGCTAGGAACATGGAAAGGGTTGGGGAGACTTGATCCCTACTGAGCTGTGGTTGCTCACCCCTCCTACTGTGTTTGCTTGTTTTCCAGGGACTTACAGGCGTTAGGTAGATACACCAAGGTGGAAGACCTTATTTATTTTACTCTCTTCCATTTATGTTATTTTTATGGGAATTGATGTAACCCCAGTGGGGATGGATTGGAAAGAGGATTTTGTTGTAATAAAGACTGGTTTGGATTGTCGATTGCTTTTATGAACATTACTTTCTTGAATGTGTTGTGGATGTTTAAAATGTTATATTCGGGGTTTGCATCCTAACCCCTTTGCCCTCCGTGTGGGTACAAGGGGAGTCACGTACCGGTTTCCTCGGGTTGGAAATCCGGGGCGTGACAAAGGGGCTCTTGAGCTCCCCCAGAGTTAAGGCGGGTATTGAATAGCATGCTGCTTTCTTCGGCCATTGTTAAGTTGAGAGGGAGTGAGGGATCTCTACGAGCAGGTAGAACTTGCTCTGATACCACTTGTTGGTCCCGGAGAGCCTAGGGGGGGGGGGGGGGGGGGGGGGGGGCGAATAGGCTCTTTGAAAATTCTTTCTCTCTCTTAATGGCTTAGACACTCACTCTGGTTAAATGGATAAAATCAGTGCGGAAGATTAACCAGGTAGTGGAAGTATGTTGCTTTATTATCTAAAGATAATTACAACAAAGCAAAATAGCGTTTTAGCTGATTACAACACAACACTCTATTATAGTTACACACACTTGGCAGTGAATCTCTGTGTTTGGCTCTTTACAAGATATACGCTTATGAGTGTATAAGTACAAGTAAGCACGCGCGTCTCTTTTTACATTGCTTCAAGCATATATATAGACACCCTAGAAATCTATCTTGGAACTGCATTTTTCGAGCAGTGTGGAGCATTGAAGTTCTTCATCGGAAAATGATGAAGCTTTAACTGCTGCGGATGTAGAGCTCGAAATATTGGAAGCATAAGTTGTAATGAATTCTTTGCTTGATTCCAATTGCATTTGAGACTGCGTCCACATCTCCGTGTGTTCCACGTGTCAGGCAATTTAGGTATTCAATAAGTTTGTCTTACATCGAGACGTAGCGAGCTGCTAGCATTAATTGCGGTTTGGAGAGATGAAGCAGCGTCTTCTTGGTCCGTTGCAAGGTTCCTTACTCCGCATGAACGAAGCTCAGACCCTTACTCCATATCAGTGATTGCTTACTCCGTATGAATGAAGTTCTGGAATCCTTATTCCGTATCAGCGCTTCCTTACTCCGCATGAGTAGTGGTTTGGAGAGCTTACTCCGCACCAGCGCTTCCTTACTCCGCATGAGTAATGGTTCGGATTCCTTATTCCGCATTTGATGTCCTTACTCCGCAACAGTTGCCCTTCACTCGAATGACAGACTCGGATTTCTTCGTCCGTGTCTTCTTTTCCTAAGTCCGGTTGGAGTGACAACTTCGATTTTTTCTCTCTTACAAGTCTCTTTTACTCCATGCAAGATATAGACTTAGGAACTTACTCCGCATTAATTGACATAATCTTGTTGAGTGTTAGACGCGGGTTCCTAGTCGTTTTGTCAAGTGTTTAATCAGCATGAAGGGTCCTTACTCCGGATGATGACTTGGTTATATACCAAGTGAATGACGACACTCATGATGATCCGGATCAGGATTATGTATCCTGTCCTTAGCTTTGTCCTCACATGAGTAGGTCCGGATTTAGAGTTAACTCATCTGCACAGACTTAATGGTAAACATGAAACATCTCGAGTCAAATTACATAGGGTTTGTTCCGCATTATCCAAATTCTCGATTTGATCCAACAATCTTGAAGGCCACATCCGCAGTAATTGAGGCAAAGAGATTTCCTAGAAACAGTAAATGTGCACAATGTCCGAAACAACAAGTTCCAAGGTTGTCTCTTGTGGATGTCTCTATAAATAGCAACACTTGTACACTTTATTAGTGAGAGCGTGAGCGAGCGTGTAATAGTTTTTGTGTATGTACCAAAGCTCATTGAGATCATAGAAGCTAGCATGTGAGTACATTGTAAACAGAGTGTTAAAGAGTTGTCAAGTAGGTCTAAAAGCTTTCAAGCTTTAGTCTGCTTCCATTTTGTTGTACTTATCATACTAATAATAAAACAAAATACTTCCATTATCTGGTTATCTTTTGCATTGATTCTATCTCTTAACCAGATAAGTGTTGTGCCAAAGAGTTAGAAAAGAGTTTCAATAAGAGCCTATTCACCCCCCCTCTAGGCTCCAAGGGACCAACAATTAGTCTCTTATTCTTTTCATGATCACCTTTAGCAGTAAGAGATTCTAATTTACTCATGAGCTCAGAGATAGAAGGTACCTCAATATTTGCCATGAGGCAGACGTTCGGCTTCTCAGTTGGCTTATCATCAGAGGATTCCTCCTTTTCTTCCGAGCCACTGACGTACTTTGTGACGAACGCCTTCCTCTTGTTCTTGCTGTTTTCTGAGGTGGAGCATCGGGGTTTAACCTTGTCACTTTTATCGGCCGTCTTTGATTTGGATTTACAATCGTTGGCCCGGTGACTGGGTTTCCCACAGTTATAGCAGTCTTGGGAAGTAGACTCCGATCGCTCCTTCCTTCTGAATGATGATGAGGAGCCTCCTCTGAATCCTTTTCTGCTTTTCCTCAGGAATCGCTTGAAGGATTTGACCAGAAGAGCTATTTCTTCTTCAATGTCTGAGTCAAAGTTCTCACACTCTTCCGTATCATCAACCTGTTGTATGCTTAGACATTTTGTAGCTTTAAAAGCTACTCCCTTTTCTTTTCGAGCTATTTTCTCATCTCGGTCAGTATATTTGAATTTAACCTTATGAATTTGTAGCTCTCCGTATAGTTCTTCAAGGGGAGCATACTGCCAGGTCTTGTCAGCTTGCATCTGGAGCTGCTTGGAGTAGTAGCGATCTGACAAGGAATGGAAAAACTTGTTATTGATATGGAACTGAGTGTAATGCTCATTGACAGTTTTCAAATCAAGAATTAGCTTGCCGAATCTCCAGTTGATGCTCTTGAGGGATTCGCCAGGGTTATGAGTGAAGCTCTCAAAGTTCTGTCTGAGAGCATAGATGACGTTCTGCATTTGGGACTAACTTCCCTCATAAAGGATTGTCAGTTTATCCCAGACAGCTTTTGCTGTCGTGCAGCCCTAGACGTCCGTGAAAGCTTTGGAGTCCAAAGATGATGTTACGTATGCCAGAGCCTTTTCACTAGCATACTGCCAGGCTCTTTCCTCATTGGTGAGCTCAGCATCAGTCTTTGGCCTTCTCACTCAATTTTCTCCGATAGTCATCGGAATAGGTAGCTCCTAACGAAGACACAGCCACATGAGGTGATCATGACATATCATGAACATTCTCATGTAAGCTTTCCACTGGGAGAAAACCTTAGGTGTGAACTTCGGCGGTTTTGTCAGAGTAAAACCAGAACTTCGTTGTTAAGGAGCAGCGGGAGTAGTAGGTTGAGCACTTGTGCTCGGATCGAGATTTTCACTGCTACCACGGTTGGGGAGGGGCTCTTGTACACCTCTAGAGTTAAGGCGAGTATTGAACAGCATACTGCTTTCCTCGGCCATTGTTGAGAGAGAAAGAGTGGGATCTTTACTTTGAGCAGGTAAACTTGCTCTGATACCACTTGTTCGTCCCTTAGAGCCTAGAGAGGGGTGAATAGTATCACAGGGTCAGGTTTCCTGTGCCTCTCAACCCATTGCGACACTTAGCTTCTCTATCCACGGTCCGCTAAGTTTAGCCTTTGAGGGTTGAAGTGCACGTAGACTGGTTTCGCCCTACCACTGGCTCATCAGTAGAATGGCTCCAGTTCCCGACCAGTTTCTGTAAGGATAGCCAAATCCCTTCGTCAACGTCAAGTCCTCGACTAGCGCCATGCTCCCCGCATTCAACCGGGTCAGCACGTCTGAACTCCGAAGGGGTTCCATCCGTTCTCCTCCACGAACTTCCTGGAACCTTCCACTACGCAACATCTATGCTTCAACCAACCCCTTTCCTTTAAGTAGCATGAATATATTCCTGAATCGTGCCACTGAGAAAAATGCCCTGTATCCTTGGGTCATGACAATAGGCTCTAATTGAAAACTCTTTGCTCGTCTCTGGCACAACACTTATCTGGTTAAATGATAAAATCAGAGCAGAAGATAACCAAATAGTGGAAGTATTTTGTTTTATTATCAAAAGATAAATACAACAAAACAGTAGCAGATTAAAGCTTGTGAAGCTTTTTGATCTACTGAAAAACTCTCCTACACTATGTTTACAAAAACTCACACACTAGTCAATATGATCTCTAAAGCTCTTGTACATGTACGCGCATGTATAAAAATATACAAGTGTTAATATATATATATATATAGCCATCTGTTAGAAAACATTCTTGGAACTTGTTATTCCAAGCGACGTGAAGCATTGACTGTTCCTCAGAAATCTCTCTGCCTTAATTAATGCGGATGTGGAGCTCAAGATCTTGGGTCTTTAAACTTTGAATTACTTTGCATGATTCTAAGTGCAATTAAAGTTATGTCCACATCTCTATGTGATCCACGTGCAAGATGATTTAAGTTTTTAATGAGTTTGTCTTACATTGGGACACAACGAGCTGATGACTTTGAATGCGAAGCTGATAAGTTGGAGTAGCGTCTTCTTAATCCGTCGTAAAGTTCCTTACTCCATGTTAATGAAGCTCAAATCCTTAATCCGTATCAGTGGTTGCTTACTCCATGTCAGTTTGATACTAGAATCCTTATTCTATGTCAGCGCTTCCTTACTCCATATGAATGAGAAGTTCAGAGAGCTTACTCCGTATCAACGCTTCCTTACTCCGCATGAATTCTTTACTTTGCATGAGTTAAAAAGTCTGGATGGCTTACTCTGTATCAGCACATCCTTACTCCGAAGAGTTCCTTACTCCGTATGAGTTCTTTACTCCGCATGAGTTAAAAGGTCCGGATGGCTTACTTCGTATCAGTGCATCCTTACTCCACACGAGTTCCTTACTCCACATGAGTTCCTTACTCTGCATGAGTTAAAAGGTCCGTATGACTTACTCTGTATCAGCGCATCCTTACTCCGCTTGAGTAAAAGGTTTAAATTCATTACTCCGCATCTCTTTTCCTTACTCCGTACGAATAAAGGACTTGGGTCCTTATTCCGCACAAGTCATTCCTTACTCCGCATGTATGAAAGACTCAGATTCCTTACTATGTATCTTCTTGTCTTTAGTCTGCTTGAGTAGAAGACTTAGCTTTCTATTCTGCGATAACTTTCTCTTACTCCGTGTGAGATGTAGAATGAGATTCTTATTCTGCATCTATTTAACTTAGTCCATTTAAAGTCTAAGACGCAGATTCGCTAGTCCGTAACTTTAAGCATTTGGTCCGTACGAGTGATCCTTATTCTGTATGAAGAAAATATCTTCTGCAACAACTAAGAATAAACATACAAGGTCTCAAATCAAATGACATAGGGTTTTATGTGCATCATCCAAATCCTAGGCTTGATCCAACAAACTTAAAGCAGTCTAGTGCTCTAAATGTCAGCTCAAACTCGTTGCGGAGTATTCAAGATAGTGAATAAGAGAGCCACAGAAAATGAAGAACAAGCTTTGTAATACCTTTGGAAACTCTCTAGGAGTATAAGTATTTTCTTAAAAGAAAGCAAGAGTTTTTTTTTCTGTTTTCCAATAAAACAAGTTGTACATACATTTTGTAAAACTGTGTTCCTTTGTTTGGCATTTGTGGAAAAATAATCAAGCCTATATTTTTAAAAGTTGTTTTACCCACAGTTCGCATACAGTATCTATTACTACTTGTTCACTCTCTTCACATGGGTAATACCAAACAGAGAATTTGGGCTATCTAGGTTTAGCCAAAACCAAAAGGACAATCACAGGGGCAATTACCATTGAAATCAAGGAACCTGATCCAAAAGAAGCGGCATCCACTTCGAGTAGGGGGATTTAACACCGAAGGCTTCTTTCTGCCAGCAAGAGATAAGTATATTTCTGTTTTAAGCATTTGAGAAAATTCTGATTATTTAGGATGAAGAGAGGCTGTTTTTTTACCTCGTAATACTACCATTAGTAACCCTTTTGAGCCTGAATATATATTTTCTTTTACATAAGCCAATCCATGGTTCACCCCACATTAGGGCAATTCATAAGTGGCAAGACCCCATTCTGGGACAGTGTTGTAAAATAATTCTCACATTGGGGCATTTTTAGACCCTTCATGAAGAGATACCTCACAATCAGGGCAATTTTTGTTAGGAAAAAAGAAAAAAGAGAGCAAAAGAAAAGAAACCAGAACAAAACATAACCCTCATGTTGGGGCAGTTTTTAAGACCTTTTATAGAGATATCCCATAATCGAGGCAATTTTTCTTAGATAGAAAAAAGAAAGTAAAAGAAAAAGAAGAAGAAAAACATTTTGTATAGCAAGATCTCACATTAGGACAATTTTGTAAAGTACCCCCACCATTGGGTAATTTTTTCATCTCATATTCTTTCATGTAACATAGGAAAAATAAAGTCTAGTCTGAACTATAGATCAAATCTATAAAGTCCTTTCAGATTAAATGAGCCACTTTATACCATTTCTTATTAAATCCAGTAGCCCAAGCCTATATGACGATCCTAATAAAGCCCTCTCAGATTAAATGATCACAATCATTTCTCAAATGCTCAGAAAGGAACAAAGTCATGAATATCCAAGAAGGACTTGATATAAACCCACAAAGCGCATCAAGGGTAAAATACAAAGCCAATTACAAGGCAAAAGGAACAACAATCAAAAAATAATGCGGGTTTAGTGAAAACCCAAAAGGGCACTAAAATCAAAATTCAAAGCCAAGAACAAAGATAAGCACTTAAGACCCAAGATCAGTCAACATCGTCTCCAATTGAGTCTCTGAACATCAAGACTTAAGCAATCAGGTATCCCTTCAAATCAAGCCTCTACATAACAAGCCCAAGAGCGGCAAGCATCTCCTAAGACTAAACCTTTGAACGTTAATTAAGGTCCAAAGGCATCCAACATTCTCTGAGCTTCAAAGCATCAAGAGTCCAAAATTACCAAACAAGTAGCCAGAATCTCTAATGAAGTCCCTAAACCTCAAGATTCAAACAATCAGGCATTCTCTCCAACCTAGCTTCTGGGTATTTATATCCAAACTGTCAGATAAATTTTTCCATTTTCACATTAGTTAGCTCATCCCATTGATAAAAATACCAAACCCTTACATCCATGCAAAGCCAAGCCGAAGGCTATACCTAGATAGTTCAGATGAACTTTGGGAGACTCCCCCTTAAAAGCTTTTACCTCTATCAAGCGAGAAAACAAGT
This sequence comes from Taxillus chinensis, assembly GCA_023512835.1. Lineage (NCBI taxonomy): Eukaryota > Viridiplantae > Streptophyta > Magnoliopsida > Santalales > Loranthaceae > Taxillus > Taxillus chinensis. The sequence goes on along the minus strand of CM042090.1, from coordinate 1,768,196 downwards.
GGTGATTTTACATTACATAATCATATTTCAAAAATTATTTTCAACAAAATTTATTTTTAACTACTTTGTGTGTGTTACTTTCAATAAAATGTTTATGCCCAGTTGAGTTTCTCAGAGTGTCACTTGGCAAAGATGCCCTGGCCAAGCAACAAAATGTTCCCCGACTGAATGATCTTACTCCCCAGCTCAAGTAAAAGCTATTGGAAATCAAGCAAGCCTCCCCAGCAATTGGAGCACCTTCAACTAAGAGTTTTCCAAACAAAGACTCTAACAGCATAACCTCATACGAGTTAAGCTCCCTTTAACATAAAATTCATCATGCATCCTAAACATGCATCGCATTGAATTCCATGCATCACTTGCATACATTTATCATTTTCTTTAATTTTAGGAATGTTGTCGCCTTTAAATATTCCAAGAGATCATCCAACAAGCTTCCTAAAATAACCAAGCTCTAAAGGCTTCTGCCATTCAACTATAGAAGTCATTCTTTGCGATTTCTCAAGCCCTAGAAGCATCCGTGACTATCAAATAAACAATTTATTCTTCTTTTCCAGGTAACTTCATAAAGCGATCTCATTGATTGAACTCGTAGAGGGAGCCCATATTGAGTCATTAGCAAATTTCTTCAATAATCATTGATTCTTTTCTAGGCCCTAGATGCCATTTCAGTTCCTCACGACCTTAGAGGTCACCCCTTATACATATCCTTATCCTTTTTATCCATTTGGGAAGTCCTCAGATAGTTCCCCTACACCTATCCAACCTTTTGGTTTCAATTCCAAGGAAGTCCACAAGCAGTTCCCCTATACCTATCCTTCTTTTTATTCCTTTGGGAAGTCTGCAGGCATTTCCCTTGCACTTACCCCATCCTTTGTTTTCAAATTTTAAGGAAGTTCGCAGGTAGTTCTCTTGTACCTATCCTTCTTTTAATCACTTTGGGAAGTCCACAAGCAGTTTCCTTGCACCTATCCGACCTTTTTTTTTTCAAGGAAGTCTGCAGGCAGTTCCTCTGCACCTATCCCACCATTTGTTTTCATTTCCAAGGAAGTCCACAGGCAGTTCCCCTGTACCTATCCTTCTTTTTAGCCTTTTGGGAAGTTCGTAGGCAGTTCCCTGCACTTACCCCACCTTTTCTTTTCAAATTTCAAGGAAGTCCACAGGTAGTTCCCTTGTACCTATCCTTCTTTTTATTCGTTTGGGAAGTCCACAAGCAGTTCCCTTGCACCTATCCCACCTTTTCTTTTCAAGGAAGTTTTCATGCAGTTCCCCTATACCTATCCCACCATTTGTTTTCAATTCCAAGGAAGTCCACAGGCAGTTCCCCTATATCTATCCTTCTTTTTAGCCCTTTGGGAAGTTTGTAGGCAGTTCCCTGCACTTACCCCACCTTTTCTTTTCAAATTTCAAGGAAGTCCATAGGTAGTTCCCTTATACCTATCCTTCTTTTTATCCCTCTGGGAAGTCCGCATGCAGTTTCCCTTCATCTATCCCACATTTTCTTTGTAATTTCAAGGAATTCTGCAGGCAGTTCCCCTGCACCTATCCCACCTTTTCTTTTCAAGTTCCGCCAGCCCTAGATGCCTTCTTTATTTTTGTCGGCCCTAAGACACCTTTTCAATTTCTATCAGCCCTAGATGCCTCTTTAATTTCCACTGCCTTCTTCAACCATGACATTCTACCTTGCTTTGGCATCAAGAAAGTCAGGTAAGTGCTTCAACCTGTCCAAAATGATTCCCTTTTATCTTTGTACACTATTTGTATACAAACAATGCACAAAGTGGGGCAGTTATTGGATCCCATTTTGTCTAGGTTGAACATACACATTCATTTTTGCTTTAAACTATTTTTTATCTGTTACTCACATTATATAAATAAATAAATAAACATGACTGCCATTTCGAAAGGGTGCGACTTCAATGACTTATTCCGAAAGTCTTTCAAATGCCAAAAATCTAGTATTAAGTGATAGAAAATCAAATTGATGGCCAACACTCAAATCCGAGTTCAAATGAGGAAGTTATGGCCAAAACTGTATTTGGACCGCTAATAGAGGTCAATTGATGGCCAACATCCAAAACAACACTCCGAATCAAGTCACGAACCTCATTTTCTTACTTTACTTATCATTATGAGAATTTTGATATATATATATTGCATATATTTGCCCTGAGAGCATTTATCAAAAAATCAAAAATATATACTTTTCCTGTAATAAGGTAGTTTCGAGACGCGCAGTGCAGGTCTAGCATGAAAAAAAGTTCATTTTCAAATATAAATGACAAGGGGTCACTCATTGTGACACCCCAAGTCCAAAAATAAATTTTCATGATTTTTGGAAACTCGAGTTGCCTTTCCGAGTCCAAAACTTAAAAACATCAGTTAAAAAACTACCAAATTGAAAAATTTAAAACCCTAGCCATCATCTTTTTATCTTTCCCGCCTACCCTAGTGCACGTGTCATCTCCTTATTGGTTTAAGAATAAAAAAAGAAAAAAACCGAATAACATAATCAAAAAGCAAAAGAAAAAAGAAAAAAAAAGGGGGTCAACTCTCTCTCTCTCTCTCTCTTCTCCATCTCTCTCCCGTCTCACATGACTCACAGCGCACATAACGCAACGATGTAGACCCTGTCTTATCTCTTTCACGCAGCACACATCCCTTCTTCCTCGGGAGCAAAGGTTGTAGGCGCAGTGATGCTTTGGGTATCAATTCCCTCCTCTTTTCCCTTCCCCTCTTTCCCCTACCTCGGTAAAATCGGCTTTCCTTCCTGTCGCCGTCCCCTACAGCAAAACTTACGCCATGCCCATACATCCTCTCTCTCTCTCTCTCTCTCATTCTTAGCCCCCCCCCCCCCCCCCCCCCCCAATTTAAACCCTAACCACCCCTTCATCTCTATATAAACCCTAGAATAATCAATCCAGAGGGGGGGCTCTCAAATCCAAAAATTTAAGCCACAATCTCCCAGTTCCTCTCCTCCCTCAATCCCTCTAGAGAGTTCCCTCGGCTGGAAATTGCAGCCGCCAACCGCTACTGTCATTTCCATGCCCTTATTGTACTCCTCCATCATTCTGTCACTAAAATCAGCCATTATCATCCCTTTTTCCATCAAAACAAGTGAACCACTTTTCCAAAACTTTCCCTGCCTTTGTTCCCCCCAGTCAGCCGACGCCGACCATACCCACTACCGTGGCCTCGCCCCCCATGACACTATCAGGCTGACCTACTAGTGCCGACCCCCCAACAACGTAGCAGAACCACTGTTGCCGTATCCATGCTGCCACCTCAACAATGCCTCTAGTTGTACCCAGAGCGGCAGTTCCTCACTAGCATTGCTGCTGTCCACCTTGTCCCACTATCTTCAGCACTCAAGGAAGCCAGAAAAAGCCTGTCCGGTTAATGAGAATAGAGAACAACAGAGTCAAAAGCACCAAAGACCCGACATTGGTCTGTCCTTGGATGTTCACGTTTCATGGTTTGATTTGAGTTCTCATGCATTGTTAATTGCATTTGTTTTTGTTTGTCTAGATCTTTGTTTAACTATGCATTTAGCTATGACTTGCTATGTCTCATTTGATCATGCCCTTGCTTGAGTTTTTGATCCTAAGCTTTGTTTTATGGTTACATGCATGCTAGTTAGTCTCTGTCACGCCCCCAAATTCTAAAAAAACAACAGAAATAGGGACGTGACTTCCCCACGCCCGCATTCCAGGGATTGAGGGGTTCGTGACCGATCCAAACCTGTATAATACTACAATAAGGGTAGAATTATACTTTCTAATGATTTAAATTCAAAATTTATTTAAAAAGGTATGACAATGCAATCAATTCTTATAAATGTTTAACACACAAAATAACTCACAAATAAGTTCTACCAAAAAAAATCATACAACTGTCACGGACCTAAGTCCAGAGTAGGAAATAATTAAAATGCTAAACAAGTCCATAGAATGATTCCCACACCAAAGATGTCCTAACCAGCTCCGCTATGACTCCACTAGCTACTCCCTACAACCTGAAGGAAAAAGAAATAAAGTAGGGTGAGCACGAATGCCCAGTAAGTGATCTCCATCTCCACTGTCTTATCACATAAATTCCTAGGTCTATATGAATTGTGTATGATTGTGTTAGTGTAGTGTCCTACTCTATCAAAGTAAACTTATGTTTAAATACAAAAGAAGATATCACTTATTACATCACATCTATTAAGGTTCACACTGGAAGTCCAAACATCCACAGGATTCCCACTACCAACACCAAGAATCCCAAACACTACCAAATAGCCATATGTGGGACCTGGGATGTTCCTACGACAAGCCGCCACATATGGGACCTGGATTACCAGCCACATAGGGGACCAGCGGCCTCTTGCATTAATATATACATACATACATATATATATATATAAATACAATATCTAGCCTCTACTTATTATTATTATTTTTATTATTGTTTAGTGCCAAGGGGAGCTTGGGCCGGCCTAAAAGGACCGGCACATCAAGCTAGACCGCTGGGCTGGTGAAGGCTTGCGTGCTGCTCCCCACCCTCTTCCTCACGCCAACGCACACAAGCGCTTCCTAGAACAATGGCAGCAGCACAGATGCCGCCGCCCCACCTCTTCATCACTCCGGCGAGGCAATGCGCGTAAATTGCATGAGGTGCGCAGATCACACGGAACGCACGGGGTGCGCAGATCGCGCGAAACGCATGGGGTCGCTCCACGGCGCATGCGGGGTCACCGCCGCTCTCTTCTGCCTCACTTCCGTTGCCCCTCCTCCATCACCACGGCACGGGCACGGGAGAGGTCACCATTTTCGTCCAACTCCACAGCGCGGCACACGAACCAGCGACGCACGAACGAACGTAGTGATATTTTAAATATGTATATATATTTATCAAAACTAACATACATAGATTTGACCCACTAACTTCTACAATCCACGTTCATGAAATAGAATCATCAAGAATTAAGAACCAGTAATCAAGAATCACCTACATGGATTTGGCTTCGAATGATCAATAGGTCAACAACTTCAAACCACTGTTTTTCTCTAACAAACTCTGCGCACACACCATAGACCTAGGATTTCGCCCTAGGTTATCCCTTTTTATACTAATCAGTATATATATATATATATATATATATATATATATATATATATATATATATAATTTTTTATTACTATTAAACCAAATAATAATTATTGATAATGAGAATAATAATAATAAGCTCTTATTAATATTTAAACTTATTTTAATAATAATAAAAATAATAAAATTAGTAATAATATTAATAATAATAACTATAATGAAGGTAATTATATTAATAATACTAACATTACAATAATAATAAAGTATAAATATTAAAATACGTTGATTAATAATAATCACATAAAAACAAAATAATAATAATAATAAACTCAATAATCACAGCAATAATCATAACACTCATAATATTAATTATTATAATAATAACCCAAAGACTTAAATAATTATATTAATTACCAATATAATAACAGAACATATTAAAATAATTATTTTAATAATGAACTCTATATTAATAATAATAATGACCTAAAATGCTAACGATAAGGCCACGCTGCCGAATGGATTCTTCCTCACTATTCAAGGGCTAATTCCAATTATACCCAGGTACGGGTCTTTACAGTCTCAATCTTCACTTATCTAAACACTCTTGTTTGCAAAATGGTTATAAACATCTGGATTGTGATTTCCCACGATTTTGACTTCAGATTAAGGGATTTATAATCGCTAGTTTCATAGTTGGTATTGTTTCTCTATTGTCATTGGTATTGTTTTTGGTCATTTGTGCTATCTGGTTTTGTTTTACAGTTGGTTCTAGTTCGTGGTTTCTACACATTCATTTTCCAACCATGGTCTGTGTTGTCCACTGCCAAATATATTGTATAATGTTTAGATTATTAGAGCACGTTCTGTCTATATCCCTTGGATACCAGTAGGTCTTAGTTTTTGGTTTGCGCATCATGTTATTTGTTTTAATGGTTATTAGTTAGTTTTTTTGGTTTGCACGTCATTCTTGTTTCTTTTTTTAATGGTTATTTGTCTTAGTTTTTGGTCTTAGTCCCTTGGAAACTAGTAGGTCTTAGTTTTTGGTCCTATTTTACTCTTTTCTGCGCATTCATGTTTTTTGGTTTGCATCATCATTTGTTTATTTGGGTGATATTACAAGGTTTTTTTTTCTAACTTTTGTTTTACAGGAAGTAAATAGTTTACTTTACTTTAAATGCTATTTTGTAAATCTCTTTCACTTTCCTTTGTGGTTGTAATAAGGTCGTTTGTGGCCTCTCTTTTTGTATTTTGTAAATAACTCATACAGTGGAGAAAAAAGATGAAAGAAATGAGTGAAAAAAAAGGAAAGAAAGAAAAATGGAATGAGATAAAAAAAATTTGAAAGAAAAAATAAAAGAAAAGAAGAAAAGTAAAAATAAAAAAAAGGAAATGAGAAAGATAAGAGTTTTATTTTATTTTTGTGAATGTCACTCATCACATATAACACTTTAATTTATATTTGTTTAGATCTTGTTTTTTTTAAAAAGGTTTGTTTTTCTTAAAAAATATTTTTTCCAAAAATAAATAAATAAATAGTTTTTTATTCAAATCAAAAATATTTTTCTTTTTCTTTAATAAAATTTTAATTTTTAAAGTTCTTTTAGAAATTTATTTAATTTTTATATGTTTTTTATTTTAAAAAAATTAATCAAATTAGGATTTTTTTTTATAGAATTGTCCCTTTAGACTTTACTTTTACTTTAAACTTTTAAAATTGATTTTTAGGTAATCTCTTTAGGATAACTTAATTTAACTTAACTTTAACAAAAAATTTAGAATGTGTAGGAACCTTAGGCCCTTAAAAAAATAAATTTAGACAAGTGAAAATCAAAATAAAAAGTTAAAATAAGTTAGAAACTTCTCTCCTCCTAAAATAGGTACTGAAAAAGCGTTACAAGGGTGTTAATTCTTCCCTATGCGTAACAAACTGCCAAACCCAGCTCTAGCAACGTAGATCATTTTTTAGGTGACCAACTGCACCCTAAAAACAGTTGGTGGCTACTCTATTATTTTTCATCACCATTCGGGTGAAGGGTGGAGAACCATATCCTCGAAAGTGGGTTTCTCAGACAAAATTCGGTGATAACAAAAACAAACAAATACACACGGGATCTTCACCTCTGATGATCCTTCTTGCTCATGTAAGTGCCTGGAACAAACAAAGACAAGCACAATAGGAGGAGTGAGTAACCACAGCTCAATAGGGATCATGTCTCCCCGACCCGTCCCAACTCATAAACTAATGTAGGCATGTGCTCGTGTAATATTACATATACATCATCAACTTAATCATGTATTTATGCAGTAAAATACAAAGCAAGCCTTCCAAGTAATCCCAAACATTTGCCCCTCAAGCACCGTGTTGTCCCCCAGAAACATTATTGTCTCTCAAACACAATATTACCTCTCAGGCACGTATTATCTCTCAGGCACAATAGCCACTTAGGCTCTAAACAAATCTCGCCTCTCAGGCTTATAAAGGTAGTCTCGCAGGCCCATATGACCATTAGGGTTCCATAACACTCTAGTATAGGTCAGTTTCCACAAATCTATCCTCATGTCTTGACCAAGAGAGAGGATTTTCTTAGAAGGTGTTTTATTAAAATAAAAAGTCCCGATAATGGTTCCCCATATTATAACTAAAATAACGTAATTTTTGGGGATTTTGTGAGAGGTCTAACCCCACTTCGCAAATAGTCACCTCTAATGATAACTAGATTTTTCCGGGATTCAGTGCTAATTTCTAATTTTCACATTTTGAAAGAGTGGAAATTTAATTTTCTAGTATTTTTCTTTGAATCCAAATGGAAGGTATTTTGTTATTTACATATATAAAGATTCGGCACTTACTATTTCTCACAATCTGAGTTCATGCAATAGAATAATGAAGAATTAAGAATCACTTACTTGGAATTAGCGTATTGAACGTCTAAAATGTAACTGCTCTCTTCCTTATTCCTTCAACGATGTTGTGCATGCACGAAAAAAGAACGTAGTGTTTCTCTCTCTCCCACGTTCCTTTCTTTTCCCCTTTATATACTTATTAATTTATGTTATTTCTTTTAACTTATAATAATAATATAATAATAATAATAATAATAATAATAATAATAATAATAATAATAATAATATCGTAATAACTATAAATTATGTCATTAATAATTTTAATAATAATAACACTAATCATTATAATAATAATAATTCGAAATACTAAAACGCCCTCGCGTGACCTTGAACTTCAAACTAAGCTCACTTATAGTCCAAACGTTTACATTGACTTACAAGGTCACTCGAATACGAGTCCTTACATCCTTTTCACCTTAAAACTTTTTGTTGTCGGAAAGCCAACTGCTCAAATGTTACAACTATCACCATAAGATGTCATAGACCTCAATATCCAACCAAGCCCACACTCATGCAAATACAATTATTGCCACTTATTCTGACACACACAAACCATCTTACAAATTTACTAACTCATAATAAACGAGTGATACAATATCTACCATAGTCCGAAACTAGTATGTACTCTCAAGCAACAAATAAACACATGAATACAATTATAAAACAACATACAACAAACAAAATAGCATACAACAGACACTATAAAATGACATATATCAAACAAAATAGCATAAAACAAACACTCACATAATACGATATCAGGAAAAACCTTACACACTCTCTTTTTCACTAAAGTCAGGAAACACAAATGACCGCACACTGAGACTCTCTCTCTCTCTCTCTCTCTCTCTCTCTCTCTCTCTCTCTCTCTCTCTCTCTCCTATTTATATTTTTTGCTAATTCTTTATTCCTGGGTCTCAAACTTCAAATTAGACCCAACTACAGCTAAAACGCTTGTATCATCGAACATGATACCAAAATGATATCTTCATTATATTACCAAATAAAAATTATCTCATAAATCAACCCAAACACAAGTCTCTACATCATATAATAAAGATATTAAATATAGAGATGTGTTTAGAACTTTGCTGAATATATATAGGGTTGCTTGGTATGATGGTATTTAATTTTGAAAACATGATTATTTTTAAAAATAGTGAACTCGATAAATTTAAAATTATTTATGAGTGATGAAAATTTATATGAATACACAGTTTTAAAAAAAAAAATCATATTTTTAAAAATAAAATTAATACATAAGGTGTAATTATCTTGTAACTGTGGTTAATCATTGCACGTTGCATCAAATAACATGGCGGGCGATGATTATTAGATCAAATAAAAGCTTTAGTATAATCATTACGCGTTGTATCAATTGCATATAAAATTTCTATGTCAAATTGATGGGACATTTTAAAAACTTATATTCCAACCCAAATACATTTGCTAGGTTTTGAGGTGTAACATGATGAATGAGCCTTTAGCTTGTTAAACTTATAAGTTTAAAACTAGGTTGGAATTCACTTACCTAAGCCCTTGCTTGGTTGCTATAGATTTTGGCATGGAATATGAAAAGTAGATAGAAATTCAATTATTTTTCCTTTGCTTGGTAGATAAAAAAGTGTTATGGAAAATATATGGGAAAAGGCAAAAATTGCATTGGCATGTGTGCATTATTTTTCTCACCCAAAAATACTGTAATTTGCTATAGAAAAGATACAATTTATGTGTTTTTTCAAAACTATTCCGAGCTTATTTCACTATTAATAATATTAAATTAATATTACATATCATATTAATTTTTATATACTTTTTAAAAATTTATATATATTATAAAAAATATATTTTTTATTTCTTTTCTATTTCAATCAAACAATTATTTTTCTATTAATTTTATTTCTATCTTTTTTCACTTCAAATTCTTTAATTACTTTTTTATGCTTTACCCGTAAAACAAATAACAATGATTCCATGGCAGCACATAAAGTGCGTCTTTGCCTGTGTCTTTTTTTTTTTTTAAATGCAAGATTTATGGATAAACATTGTCACGAAAGCCTTCAAATGAGTTCAAACTTCAGGCCGTCCATATATGTGATAAATCTGATAAAGTGTTTTTTTTCATTAATTGTATTGTTCTTATGTCGTTGTGAGTTGACAGGTATCGACGCATAGTGAAAAGCCAATAATCACATTACGTAAATTTAAATTATAAATATCATGAGAAAAATCTGCATTTTTTTTTGAGAAATATTTAAAATTCTTTATTCACGAGAATATGAAGAGCAAAAACAATATCCATATGCATATGAAGAAAACAACAGACAAGAATAATAAATTTTCATAGTTTTATTTTAGATTGAAATGTTTTTGATAAAAAAATAGAGAAAACAGAGAGAATATTTTAAAAAGAAGAAGAAGAAGAAAGGAATATTATTAATTATATAAAAAAGGTCCCTCCTGCTATAGTATTAACTTATTCCACCAAAACTAAGTTTGGCTAAACATTTATTTTGGGTTTTTTTTAAGAAATAAAAAATAAATGAAGAAGTTTTTCTCGTGGAAGCCTTTGGGCACTAGAAAATTTGGATAAACTATATTAAATGCTCGAACAGTATATATATATATATATACTATCAATTCAATTTGTTGTTTAATTTTAATATATATATATAGATTAAAATTTTCTCTAAATTTCTTTTTAAAAATATTTTGAAAGAGTTAATGTAGATGCTCTGTAACTTTCTTGTTTCTATAATCATTTTCAAGTTTTTAAACAACTTTCTGCACTTGCTTTAAAAAGTTAAATGTTGTATTGAAAAAAAAGTTAAATGTTGCATTGTCAACTAAATCGCAAATTACAATATGCATTCACGTCATATATCAAAAATCTTGAGATTCACGTCGTATATCTTCAAAGTATATATGATTCACGTCAGACTATTTTACAAAATAATGATATAAAAGTTCTGGATAGTTATTTAAAAAAACTGTGCCTAATTAGAAAAGAAAAAACAAGGTGTAAACAGGGCTAAATAATATTGTGGTTTATGATATCGTAGCGAAATGCCTTATATATATGTATGTATGTATGTATGTATGTATGTATGTATGTATGTATGTATGTATATATTTGGCTAAAGGAACTGTATGGCCATGGAAAAATAATTTAGTTATTATTGAATTGCCGGGTTACATCTAATATTTGGTTAATTTAAAAAAAAAGTTATATTTATTTATTCTACTTACTTTTTATATAACACATATATCCGGTTCAGCATTTTAACTTTATATTTATTTAAATATTATTTTTTTATCATTTATATATATCCGGTTCAGCATTCATTTAAAATATAATAATTTTTTTATTAACATTTTCATTTGACAAATGCTAATAATTAATTTTGACTGTAATATTCATTCAACAATTTGTTAGGCCATAAGAAATATTTTTTGATATTTAATGGCCAAAAGGCTCGCATACATAAATGCCTTAACCATTCTGGTTTAACCAACATATTATAATAAATAGCCTTTTTCAAACCACTGGCATGAGAAATAAAAGAATATATAAGGCAAAACCTGGTAGTTTAATTATAGTTTAAATTGATATATAATATAATTATGTATATGCCGACTTCGATGGTATTTTATTATTTTTTAAAATCTATTTTGTACTTTATAACCTGTATAACGAATTATTTGCAACTCTTAAATACGGCAACTTACTTTAAATATTTATTTTAAATGTTTTTTTTTTTTGCGTAAGGTCTCATTAATTTTTCTGTGTATAAAATGAAGTGGTTCAATTCTCAAGTGTTCAATCATAGTATAGCTATAAGGTCTCCAAAAATCAAGGAATTCTCAAGTGCTATTTAGATATATACAGAATGGATGCGGAAAAGGTGAAGGTAGTGATCGTAGGGGCCGGCCCTGCAGGGTTGGCAACCTCTGCATGTCTTAACAAGCACTCCATCCCCAACATCATCTTAGAAAAAGAGGACTGCTACGCGTCCCTGTGGAAGAAAAGGGCATACGACCGGCTCAAGCTCCACTTGGGCAAGCAATTTTGTGAGCTCCCCCACATGTCATACCCTCTCGAGGCCCCTACATTCATCCCCAAAAACCAGTTCATCGAATACCTCGACACTTACGTGAGCACCTTCAGCATCCAACCCCGATGCTCCCGCTTAGTCACTTCAGCGTCTTATGACGCCCACCTCAAGAAGTGGCGTGTGGTGGCAAAAAACACATCGACGATGTCTCATCACACTGACACTCACGAGGATTATGTCTCCGAGTTCCTCGTCGTGGCAACCGGCGAGAATAGCGCCGGCCAAATGCCTGAGATTCCGGGGCTAGAAAGCTTTGGAGGGGAGTGCCTCCACTCCAACCAGTACACTAATGGGATGAGGTTTGCGGAGAAGGAGGTGTTGGTGATTGGGGCTGGAAATTCGGGCATGGAGATTGCTCACGATTTGAACAACTGCGGTGCCAGGACTTCCATTGTGGTTCGGAGCCCGGTAAAACACTTATTTGTGCCGGTGAAAACTTTTTACTTACCAATATAGAAACCAATAATGGTATGGGATGGGAGTAATTAAAGCGTTATTAAATTATTTCAAAAATCTCTTTAAAGGGGAAATTAATGAATATATTTTTCAAAATATTTTTTTATTATTTACTGCCGACTTCTATTGTGGTTCGTGCTAGTATAGAAGCATTTAAAATATCCCTTCAATATCAAAACACGTTCATCCATAGTGGTTTGAAAAAGTTTATTTATTTTATTAGTCGAATGATTTGATCCAACCTTATTCGTTAATGAATATTTTTCAAAATGGATTTGTATGTAATATTAATCTCTCTCTTTATGTGTGTGTGTGTGTGTGAGTCTCCAGGTTGAGTTTGTAACACAATCTGTATCCGGAAATCATCTAACTAATTAGTTCCATTTCCATATATATCAAAAGAGTTGAAGAGAGTTTTAACAAATGTAATGCCATTTCGAACATGAAATATGTTTTAGCTAGAATCATGCCCTATGAAAACCCAAAATTTATTAACTGTCACACACACACACACACAATAATAATAAGTGTACGTGCTAGTTAAGGACCATGCACAAGCTGACGTGTGCAGGTACATGTACTGACGGCGGAGTTGGTGCTGGCTGGAATGGTGATGCTGCAAAATGGGGTAGCAACGCATGTGGTAGACTCAGTGATCCTCATGCTCAGCGAAATAGCCTGCGGAGATATGTCACCCTATGGGATTCAAACGCCCACCGAAGGCCCGTTCTACCTCAAGGACACAACCGGTAGATCCCCGATCATCGATGTTGGGACAATGAAAAATATCAAAGATGGAGAGATTAAGGTAATTAAATATCTATTTATATATAAACAATTCATTCTTATTTGCCTCCGTGGTTATTGATGGGTAGAACGTTTTTGGAAAACTTGATAACCCCAGCACCAATATACGCAGACAAAGAAATAAAAGAATGCATGCACTTGTTTTTGTTGCACATATCAAAACTCTATTGGATTAGGTTGTCTTTGATTTGTAAATCAAAATATGATGCAAGATCAAATTTTGGAAAATCATGTTTTAGCCTTAAGAATGTGATCACTCCAAGTAATGTTAACAATAGATGTTGAGGTATTTTATTTTTAACAATAGATGTTGATTGTTTACGTAGGATTACGCTTGTGATGATCTGTAGCAGAGCAGGAACAAATTAACGAGGGTCATATAATATAGTTTAGAAAAAACGAAACAAAACAAAAAACCCTTCTCTCTAGATGTCCCAGATTTGCCGGTGCATTTCTGGCGACCTTCCGGTGTTTTCCCTCCGGAAGCCGTCGGGATGGTCCCATCTTCCTGTGTCTCTTGTCCAAAGGGCTCATCCTCCCATGCATGCCCAATCTGACCATCCTACTGTGCAGGAGTACGCACGCATCCTCCATCAATGTCTCTTTCACTCGCTTCTCATCTTTTCCGCGAGTCTAAGGATGACTTTCCGGCCATAATTTTTTCCGGCGGAGGATATCCTCACATCTTCTCATGATATTGCCCTCACAGCAATCCTTATTCCTTAAATTTTTCTCTCCCCGATATCCCGGCGGCAATCTTTAAGCGATGAACAATTTTCCGGCAATTACGGTGTTGGTGTCTCCTTGACTGACTCTATAGAAGCTTGATGGTTCGTTTTGCTTTGGAGAAAGATTTAGTTCACCTTCTCTCTAAACCTTTTTGCTCCATTAAATCCTTCCCTTACCGGATTTTTCGATGGATGACCGGAAATAACCTCCAAACCGGCCATCCATTAAATCCTTCCCTTACAACCCCCCCCCCCCCCCCCCCCCCCCCCCCCCCATGTGATTCAGCCCATTTCCCTTCGACCCAACACACATTTATTCATTCTTGTAAAATAAAATAAAGAAAAAGATGGTTACATGTTTTAGTTTTATCTTTCATTGGAAAAACTACTAATTTTAAAATTATTACATGAAGAATTTATTAATATTAATACCAATTGATGAAGATAGAGTTGTTTAAGATTAAATAATTTAACTAATTTCTTTTTGTGTTTTTTTTGTCGTTTTTATTATTTAGTAAAGGTAGAAGTAATTTTCAAAAATTATGAGTAAATTAGCTGAAATGCTTTAAATATATTGTTTAATTTTCAAGTTAGATGAGTTTTGTGTTTGATATTATAATTGCATCAGCATGACTATTTTAATTTTTAAGATTGCGTATATATATGTTGTAATATTCACTACATGTTAATACTATAATTTATATTGTTCAAACAACTAATGAAAAATACGTTGTCCAAAATTTAATTTGATAAATATTCGCAAGCTGTCCAAGAATGTCAATTTGCCTTGTCCCCGCGGAGACATGCCCTAGGACCGGGCAAACATGCCCTGCCCCACCTCGGGAGAAATTCCCGCCAAGCCGCCCCTACCCGCACACTAGCACTACCGGAAAAAATAATCTCCCCTACATGCGACATATGTCTCAATCATCAGGTTAAACTGTTTTTATTATATTTGCTTATATATTTAATATATATACTTATAATATAACATATAAATAATTAAAAAAAATAAAACTATTTTTTATATAATTAATATTATATACTTATAATATAACACATAACATCTAACATATATATACTTATATATAACTATTATTATTATTATTATTAATGATAATAATAATGATAATAGAGTGTATGATTTATTTTTAAAAAATAATAATTACAAAGTATATATTTTTATATTATAATAAAAAATAAATGTACTATTAATATTTTCATATAAAATATAAATTAATTAGATTCAAAATTAATTTTAAAGTTATATATTAGTTCATACTAATATACTATATAATTATAAATTATATCATTTTCTTATATTTTATATGATTGTATTTTATATTAAAATATTATTATTGCTTTTAATAAATGATTATTTATGTGATATAAATTTTAAAATAAAATATTTACTCATTATTATTATTATTATTAGTTGTACTATTTTTGCTATTAATATATATTATTTATATGTTAGATTTTAAATATATACACTAATTATGCAAACAGAGTAAGTAATATTCATTCATGATATATATAATAGTTATCAACAAACTTTTTAACATGAGTTACTAAACTTTAGATACTCAATAATTATCATATTACTTATATTATATATATAGTTATATAGTTATCACTATATGTATACATATATTCTAATCAATAAGTAATAATTTAAGTAGCTAACAGTAATAATTTAAGTAATATAATTATCATTGATAATAAGTGATAATATGAGTATTGATAATCTAACTAATATAATTATATATCCTGGTTATCATAATACTTATGTTATAAACAATAAAATAGTCCGAGAAATTATGTTTTTTCAATATATTTATATATTCTAGTTATCATGTTTCTTGCATGGATGAGGCATTTTTTTTTACCGAGGACGAGAACAGGGGACTAAAAACCCGCCCCGCCCCATTGGCATCTCTACCAAGAACCCATGTGTGGAGACTTGATCAAATTGATATAACGATAATCTAGTAAATTCGATTTGCTTGAATTAAATTTGATATTATTAAAATTGTCAAGGCTATTTGGGGTATAAATTATTGAACCAATCAAGTTGTGTGTGTGTATATATATATCTAGGTGGGTGAAGGAGGAACAAGTAAGAATAGCATTTTTTTTAAATGTAAGACAAGATAAGTGAGTGAGTGAAGTCATTTGTTTTAAAATTTTTGAGTTTTAAAATCGAGAATTAGGCCGACCATTAATATTTAAAATTGCGTGAAAAAATAAAAAAATTCAAATTCATTGACATTGATGATTTTAATTGAATAAATAAAAACCGTTTTTCAATTTTTTTTAAGCGGAAGATATATGCTTTTGTTATTGTGATGACATTAATTATTTGATAGGTTTTTCCAAGAGTATGGAGCATCGAAGAAAACAACATCCATTTTGAACATGGGGAGACAAAGCATTTCGATGCCATTGTGTTTGCAACGGGCTATAAAAGTACCGTTCGAAAGTGGCTTAAGGTCCTCAAACCAAGTTTTTTTTTTCTCTATATTTTGGGCACAAATGATTTGATGTGATGCCAAAAACATATCCTCTACTTCTTTGTTTACTCTTTTGATTAAATAACCCATGTTGGTCTTATAAAACTTTAGCAGGATGGGGAAGAGCTTTTCAATGAGGATGGAATGCCGAGAGAAAGATTTCCTTATCACTGGAAAGGGAAAACGACCAACATTTATTGCACTGGTTTTTCACAGAGAGGACTGTCTGGCATCACCTGCGATTCTCAAAACATAGCACGAGATATAAGTGCCAAAATAATGGAAACACAATGAGATGCCATACACCCTTTTTTTTATGATGTGGATTCCCCCTTTTAGCTTATGTGTGAAATTTGTGTTAATAAGTTGTGATGAATTTTTCTTGTCAGCAAACCTTGTTACCAGTTGTGATAAATGGCTATGTTTGGTGTTGTTTTCTGTTCTGAAAACATTTTTTTGGAAGTTGTATT
Source organism: Taxillus chinensis (assembly GCA_023512835.1). Lineage (NCBI taxonomy): Eukaryota > Viridiplantae > Streptophyta > Magnoliopsida > Santalales > Loranthaceae > Taxillus > Taxillus chinensis. Next base: position 1,751,112 of record CM042090.1, on the reverse strand, counting down.
TAGAAATCGTTTTTGGTAAAATTAAAAACACATTTTTTTTGGCATGGGTTTTCTCTAAAATTGCATTTCGTTTTACAGTTTAACGTTAGAGGGAGGGGGCGTCACGCTGCGCTGGTGGGGGAGGTCGGGCCGGGTGTGAAGATCCAGCAGCAGGAGGCCGTTGCGCCGAGGGGGAAGGTCGCGCCGGACGGGGAAGGGTCGCAGTAGGCCGTCGCAGTGGGCTTGGCACAGAGGGGGAGTCGCTGTGGCCTTGGATGGCGGCGGGGGGAATGGCACCAGTCGCATCGAGGACTTGGCGTGAGGTGGGGGGGAGGGGCAGCGGTCGCATCACGGGCTTGGCGCGCGGCGGAGGGAGGGGCAACGGTCACATCACGCTGGGCTTGGCGCGCGGCGGGGGGAGGGGCAGCGGTCACGTCCCAGTGGGCTTGGCATGCGGCAGGGGGAGGGGCAGCGGTGACGTCGCAGTGGGCTTGGCGCGTGGGAGGAGGGAGGAGGGGGGTGGTTGCGTCGTCGCATGGGCGAGGGGCAGCGTTGCGTTGACCGAAAACACGGAGAACAGCTTGAAAACATCGTAAAGATGTTTTTATTTTTTTGTTCTCAAAACGCCGTAATTTTTAAAACGTAAAATAAATACGTTAATCAAACAAAAAAAAAGAATTAATTTTCTGTATTAAAATGCAGAAAATACGTTCTAAGAACGCTTACTAAACAGGCTCTTAGTTACTAATTGCTTCTAAACTATAGTGTGATTTTTTCCCCAAATTATATTGAATCCGATTCTTTGACCAAATGGGATGAAAAATCCTACAGTGAAACCACAATGAAAATGAAGGGATTTTGAGTATATTGGGAAAAGGCTTCGCATCAATCACAATGTCAAACCTTTCAATATTTAATACAAAATGTAAGGATGATAGCAACAAACAAGCAATGACTACACTTTGGTGTGTGAACCTAATTTACTTTTGATGTACGCATTAAGTATATTTCACAATAAATTATCACAATAACTATAAAATTTATAATCAAATTTATCTAGAGAATCACATTTTGTAAAATTTACGCATCAAATAATAACTCAATAAATCTTTGACTATTTTAATAAATTATGATGATTATTATTTAACAAATTACAGAACAAAATCTGCTTTGTTTTCTATATATCATTATATTAATATACAATTTAAGAACACCCAAAATAAAAAATAATAATCATGGAAATAATTTACCTAAAATATAATAATCACAATTAAACAACTGCATTTGAAGTTGGTGTATGAAGGTCTCAGATGCTCAATGGTGAAGAAGATAATTAAATTGTTGTTTCCCAAATACCTTTGTGAAAATGTTAGCAAGTTGTACATTTAACAAAACAAGTTGTATATTTAATGGAGGTGAGGTGAATATTCTCAATTACAATTTCATTACAAATAAGGTAGCAATCAATTTCAATGTGTTTTATCATGAAAGATTAGATTTTGAGAGATATGGAGCACAATTTCACTTTCATAATAAATGATCAACGAATTATAATTTGGATGAATTACCCAAAACACACAAGTATTTATTGCCATATATTGACATTCGGCTTCTGCGAAAGAGTGAAAAACCATGTGTTGCTTATTTTCTAAGAGATCAACGAACTCTAGAAGCATCCCAATGCTTCTAAGGGACTGCCTAGTTATAGGATAGTCCAATTTGAATTACACCACACATGTAGCTGCAAAGTCATATTTCCTACTCAAATGAATGCCTTAGCCCAGACTATTCAAATACCAAATCACTTGCAAAGTAGCATCCCAATGCTTTAGCAAAGGATAATGCATAAACTGAGATACGTTTGTGAATTTTCTTTATGCAACTAGGGGTGTTTGACGGTTGGTTGGGTGGTTTAAACCATCTCCTTAAATTGATTTTCGATTCTCAGTCGGATTGGGTGGGTTAACCAAACCACCCAATTAAAAAATAAATTTGGGTTAACCCGATAAACTGATGGATTGTTGGGCCACAACAGTGGTGGCGTTAGCATCCGAGGAGGAGGAGTGGTGGGTGGTGATAAATCAGTAGTTAGTGAGGCGTCGGCAATGATCCCCATCGGCAAAACTGAAGCTAATGACATTAGCATCTGCGTGGGTGTGGTGTTGTGGGAATGGCAAAGCGTTAGCGTGGATGTGCTGGCTGTAAAGACCTATGTTTGGGTTGTGTTAGTCCCGGGAAGCCAAGAGGGGGTGAATAGGCTCTTTTAAAACTCTTTTCTCACTCTTTTAGCATAACACTAATTCAAACTAAAATGTTAAAACAATGCTAAGACAGTCTAATAGTGGAAGTAATTTGTATTATTATCAAAAGATAATTACAACAAATTGAATAGCAGATAAAGTTGTTTGCACACTAGCTTGAATCTACTTGAAGAATATCTCTCTTTTACAGTAGCACTCTTTTACAATTATGCACACACTAGCCAAAGTATATTTCACACACACGTACAAGTAAATATTACAAGTATATTTATAGACATTCTAAGACGACATTCTTGAAATAAAACATCTTGGCTGCTGAGCTTCATTAATGATCTTCTCGGAAAGATCCTCAGTATTAATGCTGAGGATATGGAGCTTAAGATATTGGAAGTATAAATGAATTAACTTCGCTTTGCATAGTTACAAGTGCATTGAGGTTTGTTTCATGTATCCATGTGATCCACATGTAAGATGTCTTAAATGTCTTCAACTGATTTCTTCTTACATTGGGACACAACGAGCTGATGAGTTTGAATGCACTGAGATGATAAGGATAATAGTTAGAGCAATATCGCCTTACTCCGTTGCAAAGTTCCTTACTCCGTCTCGAAAGAGTGCTTGGATCCTTATTCCGTCGCAAGGTTCCTTACTCCACGTTATAGAAGTACTCGGATTCCTTACTCTGTGTCAGCGCTTCCTTATTCTGTGTGAGAGTAAAAGCTCGGATGGCTTACTCCGCATCTCTTTTCCTTATTCCGTGCGAATAAAAGACTCGGGTCCTTATTCCGCACAAGTCCTTCCTTACTCTGCGTGAATATAAGACTCGGATTCCTTACTCCGTGTCTTCTTGTCTTTAGTCCACCTGAGTAGAAGACTTAGTTCCTTATTCCGCAATAGTGCTTTCTTACTCCGCATGAGTTGTAAACTAGGATTCTTATTTCGTGTCTTTATGACTTAGTCCATTCGAGTAAAGACCCAGACTTCTTAGTCCATATCTTTTAGTACTTAATCCGCGCTAATAATCTTTACTCTGTATCTTGTGGTGACTTAGTTATTTACCAAGTCAATTTATGACACTCACGTTGATCCGAATCAGGATTATGTATCATTTACTTACCTTTGCACTCTCGAGTGTAGATCCAGTTTAACTTATCTTCTGCAACAAGTTAAAATAGACATTGAAAGATCTTAAACCAAATTACATAGGGTTTTATCTACATCATCCAAATTCTGGGTTTGATCCAACAATCTCCCCTAATATGGAGATGCCAAAACCCTTTGTAATCTGATATGGTTAGTGAGGCAGCAAGATACATACATAGAGATAAAGATAATTCCACTTTTCATTACTTCTGTAACAAGTATACATGTTGTTCACATGGTCTTTGGTTATCATTGTTGTTAACAGAATGCGGAAGCTAGAGGATGTAGTGTCGAAGATCCATACTGTTGGATAACTTTATAGAGTAATCTCTTAGAGTGAGCTCATAGAAGAAGCCTAACCATGTACCTACAGGATCGAAGCTCAAGGTCAAAGACTCGGAGATCTAAACTCGAAGATCCACAAGGTCGAAAATCAGATGACTCGAAGATTTGCAGAGTCGAAGATCATTAGACTACCAGGCTCGAAGCATCATCGAAGGAACACAGGGTCGCAGATTCGTAGATCCACAGGGTCGAAGACTCAAAGACCCAAGATGTAATCAGGTGAAGAGCAACGTCTCAGAGACTTGAAGACTCGTAGGCTCGAAGACCCGTCGGGTGTAGAGTGGCAATGTTATAGAGTCAAAACTCGTAGGGTCGAAGCTCGCAAAGTCAAAGATTGGGAGACCTGTTGCCAAGAACAGAGACTCGTTGATGTGAACATAGGATTAGCCAAGGTAGAATGTGGTTGTCGTTGGCTTGGAGACTTATAGAGTGAAAGTTAGTTGATTACCTGTTCTAACCGTGACTCGTAGCCAAAGAGCAGCAAAATTGGAAGATCAATTCGAAGATCCAAGGCTCAAAGATTCGAAGGTGAAGACTCGGAGATAGTAGCATGCGTACCTAAAGAGGTAACTGTGAAGCTATGAGGCATACATCTTCGAGGCTGTGGCTAGTCGAAGGAGCGAAACATACTGAAGGCTGCCATTTAAGTAAGTTACTGCTCGGACAATGTTTCCTTTAGCACGCTAAAGACTGGAATACACGTGGACGTATCTAAGGCTGGGTTAACATGGTTCAACGATGGAGATCAAAAGATGGTACATGCCTAACCCTAGCAAAAAGGTTTCATACCTTGGCCGACCTATATAAGTCAAGCATATGCCTTACTTCAAGGAGAGCGTTAGAACTTTCAGAGAACACAAGAAAGGTATCTTGTGCAATAAAAAGATGACGCAGAGTAGTTCGTACAGAATACACACACAGAGAGAGGAAGATTGTAAGTGAGACAACAGTGTGTTAATTTTTCTTCATTCCTCATGCATTCACGAATAAATTGAGAGTTTGGCGAAGGAGTGGTTGAAGGTCAAGCAGTGCATACGATTGGATACACAAGAGTAGATTGTACTAGACAGTTCTTCACAGTGAGTGAGTACCGAAGTAATACTGCTTTTGTATTTGCATTTAAGAGCAAAGAGAGTTGATCCTATTGTAAAAAGGGCTAGACCCTATTGTATTAAATGCATATAGTGGATTGGACTCGGTGCAGGTACACCCTCACTACCGTGGAGTAGATCACATTGATCGAACCACATAAACTGTGTGTCTTTGTCTTTTACTTCCCATACATACCTGCTATTAAGCTGATTTTGCATAACACACTGAGATACCACCCAAACAAGAACCTCATCTGTAGAATACCTCTAAGTATCATACTACTCTTATGACTAAAAGGAAATAGTAAGTATACAGATTCAACCCCCTCTCTGTATACAAACCCGTATACCCTGACGATCTTGCTTGGATCTTGGGAATATCAATAGATTTTCAACCTTAGTACCAAAATTAAACATTATGAAACATAATGCTTACTGTATTTGAAAATCATTACTGCAGCTTGCTTCCGAAGTTCCATCATCTGCTCCATTATGAAGTTCACAATATTGTTCCAGTTTTCATCAACCTTCATGAAGGACATTATAAAGAAGCAGACAAAGGCTCCATAACTATCTCCTTTAGGCTGTTGAGGCACATTTTTCTTGCACCGGATCGCCGCAGTCAGCTTTTCATTAGGAGCTAAGGGTGGTTGGCCCATTTCTTCATAAAGTATGCTCTGTCTTATTGCATCTAACAGAACTCGGATTAAGGGTTTCAATTAATTCTTCCTCACTTGGCATTCAATGATCTGATGAGAATCAATTAGGAGAACCTTCTTTGATTTGACTAAAAATGCAATAAGCATGAAATATGGGGTGTTAATCCGGTACGGAATGAGAATAGTTGTGTGGTTCTTCTATGGTTTGCTGTTCTCAACAATTCCGTCGATAAAGGTCCGGATGTGAGCAACTTCAGGAAGATAGCTCTCAGACCAACACGACACAACATCAACAATATGTCCATCCTCGTATAGAGAAGGGAACAACCTCATCTCCATCTTTACCGCCAGGGAGAAGTTGTCAATGTCTTCAGTAGAGAATAGTCCCTTCTCAGACAGTAAAGTACTTAAGTCTTAAGGTGAGAAGGGAAACATATCTGACAGACACCTTCGATCGACAGTGAAGCTTGCATACACCTTCACGGCATTGAAAATGCTCCCATCTTTATCATTTGGATCAAGTTTCGTGTATAATGGGAGAAAAGTGACAGCCTCAGATGGAGTAGCATAAGAAAGAGCAGCACTGGAGGAGCTGAGTTTGGATATAGTGAAGCGGCTGCATTTAGGGATAAGTATGCCCGGAGGAAGAGTAAATGCAGGACGCTTACCAGGAGCTCGGGTTCGAGTAGAAGGACCAGCATCTTCCTCAGTGCTAGAAGCAGTGACAGTGGTAGGAGCAGTTGGAGCAGGATCAGAGGGCAAGTTCTCCCCCGTTTTGGTAGATCGACGAGGGACACCAGGGGCACTATCACTCCCCATATTTCCAACCTGCAGAAACTGGTTTGTGAATCCCCATGCCCGCACCCACAGGGACAAGGGGTTGGTGATAACACCGGAAAAGGGACCTTAACGCAGGTGTTGTCCCTAATCCATACCACACATATAGCACATGAATATAGGAATCTCATTTTAATCCACAATACAAACACATACATAAATGTTCTTTCCCCCATAGGGCTACAATCATAGTTTTTACAATCCAGCAAAACAAACAAATACACACACAATCTTCACTTTAGGTGAACCTCCTAGCTCCTGTAAGCACCTGAAACGAACAAAGATAAACACAACAGGAGGGGTGAGCAACCATAGCTCAGTAGGAATCATATCTCCCCAACCCATCCCAACTCATAAACTAGTGTATGCATGTGCATGTGTAATGCTACATATACCTCACCAACTCAATCATGTACATAAATTAAACTACAAAGAAATCCTTCCAGGCTTGATATCCTCAAAAAGATGATAAAACCACATTTACAGCAATTGCCACTATTTTTTTTTGCATGCTTTTGATTTTGTCTCTTTGTGTTTTTTTTTTCGTCTTTTTTTTTTCAAATGAAGTAGAGTCAATACTAAAGAGCATCAACTAGGCTACCCACATCATTGTAACATGTGACTCTAGCCTATCTTAGCTAACACAAACCAATCACCATAAGTGGGTTAAACAAGCACTTGCCCAAGCTCATCAACCAAGAGATAAAATCACTCATAAAAGGAATTGTGATGATGAACTGTTTCTCTTTAAACACATAACTCCAAGGATTAAGCAAGCTTTTGCATTTAAATATGAAAAACCTAGTACAAACCCAAGTGCTAACTCATGCATATAATGATATCATTCCAAGCATATAGAAAATAATGTAAAGAGTTTAAGCATTACTACCAATACACACAATATACTCCAAGTAAGTATGGGTGCCTCTATCCTAAACCATATGTTATCTGTCAAGCCCCGGATTTCCCAACACCAAGAAACCGGTTAGTGATGCCTCATGCCTCGCACCCAGGAGGACAAGGGGTTGGTGAATGGTCACCTAATAGGGCTCCCACTTGGGTGTTGCCCAAAACCTGTCATAATCTCACACATGACGTGCACAAATCACACAATATAATACTCCATGTAATAAAACTGTGTCACAAAATAAATAGGGTCACCAGCCCCAAAACACGGTGTCTCAAATAAGTACACCAATCTCAAGCAAATACAAGAGTCTCAGTCTCCCCAATTACAATATATCAAAAAGAACAATAAAACAACACTCATGCATCCATGGTGTGACAATCTCTTAACGCCTACTAGGTCCTGCAGAAAAAGACATTAAAGGTGGGTGAGCAAACCATAGCTCAGTAGGGGTTATGTGTAATGACTCGTGTGTAACCCATGTGTAAGAAGTTAACCACAAACACCTTGGATGTTGGTGCACAAGTTTGAGGTAAGAGATGAGCCCAAGAGGGGACTTTTGGGAGGTGCATGTGACAAGTGATAACGTGCATTTATGCCCTAGGAAGATGCTATGCATATACATGCGGTTTTAAGCTGTTTTGGCAGATTTTGGAGCTCACTTTTGGTATAGTAGATGACCTCAAACAATTGGCGTGCAAGAACAAAAGTTTCTTAGAATGAGGTCCTCTATCTACCACAGAAATGTCAGAGCATTTGGAGCTGCACGTGAATTCACCCATTTCACGTGCAAGCATATTTTTGCTTCTCTGACCTCTACAAGATGCAAGGAGGCTTGGGGTAAAGTTTGAGTGCATTTGGAGCTGCACGCCAATTGGGGAATTGGCGTTCAAATTGGCGTGCAGGCATGTTTTTGCATGGTTACCTTAGTTTTGTTATTCTAATCATCTTTTCCCAAAGGACCAGGTTGGAATAGTGAGTATTTTGGTGCATATGGATGCGGAAAGGTTGTAACTTGTGTAATCAAAACTACGTCGTTTTGATACTGGGATTCACTTAATCAAAACTACGTCGTTTTGATGTTGTGTTGTCTATATAAGGAGGAGAAGCCTCTCTGTTTTAGGGTTAGGGTTTGTTGCTCCACCAGCCGTCGCAGAGAGAGAGAGAGAGAGAGGGAAGGAGAGCTCCTGGTTGCTGCCGGGCGTCTTGCGTGGGTGGTCAGAGTCTCGTGGGTGGACGGCGTTCGACGTGGGAACAGACTATTGCTGTGTTGTTGCGTCTTACTTGAGGTAGGGGTTCTGTTCTTCCTAAATCCTCCTCTGTCCTAGGGTTTTGGGGCAGATTATGGGTTATACCTGTTTGTATATATATATGTAATCCATATAGGTGTGATCTCCTATATGGATGTTGGCCTTCAATGGCATTTTGGTGTGATTCTGCGGTTGGGTGGTTGGTGCATGTCACATGTTTGATGAAATGCCTGTGTGAATATTGCTGTGTGTATATGCCTAGTACATGTTTGATAAAATGCCTGTGTGGTTGGACTTGTGATTCGGTGTAAGTATGCATCTTTGGGTGTTTGTTCTATTGCCTGAATGACTGGGTTGGTGCACTTGTGAACGGGTGCACTCCAAGTGTTTGGTTTTATGCTTGAGTGACCGTGGTGTATGTTGTGTGCATGACTGTGCTATCTGGCTTGAAGGGGCGGTTAAATCACTTTGCCTGAGAGGCGGTTAAACCAGTGGCCTGAAGAGGCGGTTAAATTACTTTGCCTGAGAGGCGGTTAAATTAGTGGCCTGAAGAGGCGGTTAAATTACTTATTTGAGATGTGGTTTGTTAGCCAGTGTGGCTGGGGCTGAGGTTACGCCTGTTATGTGAAATGCTTTATTTTCTTACTACTGCCACGTCACTACACCTGTGCACATGCATGTAGCCGCTAGGAGCATGGGAAGGGTTGGGGAGACTTGATCCCTACTGAGCTGTGGTTGCTCACCCCTCCTACTGTGTTTGCTTGTTTTTTAGGGGCTTACAGGCGTTAGGTGGATACACCAAGGTGGAAGACCATCTTCATTTTATTGCTCTTCTGTGATATAATTTTATGACTTATGTAACCCCATGGGGGAAATGTACTAAGAGACTGAATTGTAGTACGGAACATGGTTGGTTTGTGAACCTTTGAGGTTTGGAATTAAATAAAGATGTGGCTTGTTTGATTTATTATAATTGTTATTTTTGCTTGTGTGGCATCTAGTAATCCAACCCCGTTGCCCTCCGTGTGGGTGAATGGGGAGTCACGTACCGGTTTTCCCGAGTCGGAAATGCGGGGCGTGACAATATGGTATCAGAGCATGGTCTAGTTGGCCTAGGGTAGTGGGCGGACCTGGTTATCCTAAGTCCTTTGAAGGAGCCTGGAGGGACATGCCTGATCAACATGGTCCTCTTTGAGCCTCCAAGGTGTACTTAGGGTAGTCCAGTCTTGTGGTAGGATTTGCACGCATTGGCATTAGGGCACTAGTTGCATTTCTTGTGAATGTGTCTTGAATCGTGGAAATTGTGGATAACATGATTAAGTGTGAAATGTTCAACTCTGATTTGTTTGGCAATGCGTACCGAACTGTGAAATGTGATTGACACAATGTATGTGTGTAATGTCATGTGATAGAGGAATTGATCAATGGGGTAGAAGTAGTGACGTGATAGATTATAAATTCGTTTTGACGTTTGTGCTTCTTACTTCGTGTAGTAAGAATGCTGCCAAGGAGAGTGACACGTGCGTCCGGGACAGTGGCTGATGAGTCATCTGCCCATGAGGGCCCGGGTGCGGGGCAGTCCATTGGAGGGCATGCGTTGTTGCTGGCACAGCTACGAGAAGGCATCCGGCTGGAAGTACGAGAGCTACGGGAGGGAATCCGGCAGGAGGTTCGGGGAGGAGGTGCGCCGTGAGATGGCAAACACGCCGGTGGTGCCACCACCACCACCGAAGGGGAGGCGCCTCGTGAGCGTGAGAGTTCGCTGGGTGGTGTGCCGACTCGTGCAGAGGATGATGTGGTGACACGGTTCCGAAAGGAACAACCTCCGCGATTCAAGGGGGAAGGTGACCCCGTGGTAGCTGAGCAGTGGTTGAGGCAGATCGAGCATGTGTTCCCTTTTCTCCTGCCCCGGGATGAGGATAAGGTGCGACTGGCCATTCGGCAGCAGGAGGGGGATGCTTTGGAGTGGTGGACAAGTGTCGCAGGGAGCCGTGCGGTGCAACTCATGCTTTGGGAGGAGTTCTTGCAACTCTTCCATGATGAGTTCTTCCCGGAATCAGTGAGATGGCAGAAGAGGGAGGAAATCGGCAGCCTGAAGCAGGGATCCAGGACGGTACCTGAGTATGAGCGGGAGTTCCGGAGCTTGAGTAGGTTTGCTCCTGAGACTGTGGCAAGGGAGGACCTAAAGGCCCACAAGTTCACTTTGGGCCCTAGGCCAGCCCTTAGGCAGAGGGTGGCAATTCTACGATTGAGGACCTATGGTGAGGTTGTGGAGACGGCCCGTATAGCCAAGAGAGAGCTGGATGATGGGAGACAGGCCCATCAGGGTCGCCAGTTGCAGAGTGGGCCTGATCAAGATGCAGGGCCCAAGAGGCTCAAGACGGAGGAGAGGGATAGCAGTACTTTTCACAATCGGGGTCAGACATCTGTGAACCCCGGGAGGTTCACCTTTGGCGGCGGAAGACAGGGTGGTCTATCTGGGGGTCTCCCTAGCGGTTGTCACTGCTGGGGAGCAGGGTCACTTCAAGGGGGAGTGCCCTAAGAAGGACTGGCAATGCAACAACTGTGGACGAGAGGGCCATTTACGCCGGGTTTGCAAGAGTGGCAACAGAGGTGTGGGGGGCGTGGCATCCAGCGTGAGGAGTGATGCTAGCTTCCGTGCACCAGCTGAGAGACCAGCTCGTCAGTGGCAAGCCCGGCCCAGCAGGATCCAGTCGGACCCGACCTCGGGGGAGGCCAGAGCGACAAGCAGGCCGATCTTGAGGCGATCGGGCGGGAGCCGCCCGGTGAGTGAGCCGACCAGTGGCATGGGCCAAGGGAGGGTGTTTGCACTGAATACGACACCCCAGGAGGAGGCTGAGCTACCACCTTCGCCGGCAGAGGAGGGAGCAGGACCATCGGTGGTTAGAGGTACTCTTTTGATCTCCCGTATGCTTGCTTCTGTTCTTTTCGATACGGGTGCATCGCGTTCTTTTATTGCTGAGCTTATAGTTGAGGGCTTGGGGTTAACGTGTGTTGAGGCGGAGAGGCCCTTAGTTGTAGAGTCTCCGGTGGGAGGTATGATTGAGGTGCGACATGTTTGCCGCAATTGTGTGTTAACCATGGGTGATGTGGAGTTGAGCTTCGACTTGCATGTGATGCCTTTGCGTACTTTCGACCTGATCTTGGGTATGGATTGGCTTATGGCTTTCCAGGCCAAGATAGACTGTTACCGGCAGCGTGTATCCTTCGTGTCACCCGCAGGAATCTCTTGTACCCTGCAAGGGGAGTGGGATCGTGAGGCGAGTCGAGCTGGGCCAGTGTTGGACCAGTGGGGTGCCATTACCCACAGGTTGGCAGCCCTAACCTTTGCTGAGGAGGGGAAGGTGGAAAAGAGGGTGTGGCCCGCTATTGTGGACCAATTTTAGGATGTTTTTCCTGAAGAGTTGAGGAGTTTGCCACCTAAAAGGAGTGTGGAGTTCACCATTGAGTTGGTGCCGGGGACGGGTCCGATTTCCCAAGTAGCGTACCGTATGGGGCCAGCGGAGCTGAGGGAGCTTCAGAGGCAAATCGAGGAGTTGGTAGGCCAGGGGTATATCAGACCGAGTACCTCACCTTGGGGTGCTCCGGTGCTCTTTGCTAAGAAGGCAGATGGCACGCTCCGTCTCTGCATCGACTACAGAAGTCGAATTCGGTGGACCGTGAAGAACAAGTACCCGTTGCCTCGGATAGATGACCTGTTTGACCAATTGAGTGGGGCCCAGTGGTTTTCCAAGATAGATTTACAGTCGGGGTATCACCAGCTTAGGGTTAGGGAGGAGGACATTCCTAAGACGGCTTTTCGGTGCAGGTATGGGCATTATGAGTGGGTAGTGATGCCTTTCGGGCCCACTAATGCGCCAGCAGTGTTCATGCATTTGATGAACCAGGTCTTTGCTCCATACTTGGATTCGTTTGTGGTGGTGTTTATTGATGATAACTTGGTGTATTCCAAGACCGAGAGGGAGCATGTGGAGCATTTAGCGACAGTGTTGCAAACCCCGAGGGACCAGCAGCTGTTTGCCAAGTTTAGCAAGTGTGAGTTTTGGCTGCAGGAGGTTCACTTTCTTGGCCATGTGGTGTCAGCTGAGGGAGTTAGGGTGGACCCAGCCAAGATTGAGGCTGTGGCATTGTGGGCGCGGCCAACCAATGTTTTTGAGATCCGTAGCTTTCTTGGCTTGGCGGGGTACTATCGTCGTTTTGTAGAGGGGTTCTCCCGTTTGGCGGCTCCCATGACGGCGTTGACTAGGAAAGGAGTGAAGTTTGAGTGGACGGACAAGTGCCAGCAGGCGTTTGAGACTCTCAAAACCCGTTTGACCACCGCAGCCTGCCGAGGTTGCCTAGGGAGGATATCCCATATGAGGTATTTTGCGATGCGTCCAGGGTTGGTTTGGGGTGTGTGCTTATGCAGGAGCATAGTGTGGTAGCCTATGGATCGAGGCAGTTGAAGCCTCACGAGCAGAATTATCCTACACATGACCTTGAGTTGGCAGTTGTCATCTTCGCCTTGAAGAGTTGGCAACATTACCTTTTGGGGGAGAAGTTTGTGGTGTTCTCAGATCACAAGAGCCTTCAGTACATCTTTACTCGAAGGACTTGAATTTGAGGCGAGAGGAGATGGGTGGAGTATTTGCAGACCTTTGACTTTACTCTTGCCTATACCCCGGGCAAGGGTAATGTTGTGGCTGATGTGTTGAGCAGAAAAGGGAAAGCTGAGGTGGCCATGCGAGAGTGGAAGCTGATGAAGCAGTTGGCGATGTTGCAGCTGCAGCCTGTTGTTCGTGATAGTGGGACAGTCCTGAGTCCTTTGGTGGTTGTGCCTGAGTTGTACCGGCGCGTCCGGGAGGGACAGTTGGGTGACATTGAGTGTGAGGTTCTCCGTGCCCGTATTGAGGCCTGGTGAGTTATCCGAGGACCGGACAGAGGGTCCCGAGCATGAGTTGTCTTTTTAGGGACGGTTGGTAGTGGCTTCTTCTCTCAGGGATGAGGTGATGCGGGAGTTTCACCGGTCTAGGAGTTCTTTGTGCATCCAGGGGGTACGAAGATGTACCATGCGCTTCGGGGACATTTTTGGTGGCCTGGGATGAAACGCGATGTGGCTGCCTTTGTTTCGCGGTGCCTCACGTGTCGGCCAGGTGAAGGCCGAGCATCAGCGGCCGGCGGGCATGTTCTGACCCTTGCCCATAGCGGAGTGGAAGTGGGACCACATAGCGATGGATTTTGTGACCGGTCTTCCACCCACCACGGGGAGGAAAGATATGATTTGGGTGATTGTGGATCGACTCACAAAGTCGGCCCATTTCCTGGCTGTTCGCGAGCGGGACTCTATTGGGACCTTGAGTCAATTGTACATGAACGAGATTGTGAGACCGCATGGAGTACCATCATCGGTTGTCTCGACCGGGATTCGCGGTTCACTTCCCGTTTTCGGGGCAGGTTTGCGGGAGGCTATGGGGACCAAACTTCACTTGAGTACAGCCTTCCACCCTGAGACCGACGGCCGGACGAGAGAGGACGAATCAGACTTTGGAGGACATGTTACGGGCCTGTGTGTTAGATTTCGGGGGTTCGTGGGCAACTCACCTTCCTTTGGTGGAGTTTGCTTACAACAACAGTTTTCAGGCGTCCATTGGGATGGCTCCTTTTGAGGCGTTGTATGGAAGACCGTGCCGATCACCTTTGTGTTGGACCGAAGTGGGGGAGACAGCTCTCTTGGGACCACAGATGGTTCAAGAGGCTACCAAGAAGGTTAAGTTGATTCGTCAGCGGTTGTTATCAGCTCAGAGTCGGCAGAAGTCTTATGCGGATCAGTGGCGGCGACCTTTGGAGTTTTCTGTTGGTGATCATGTGTTTCTTCGTGTTTCTCCACGTCGTGGACATCGACGGTTTGGGTGAGGTTCCAAGCTATCTCCGCGGTTTATTGGTCCTTTTGAGATTCTGGATCGTGTGGGGCCTGTGGCCTACCGGTTAGCATTACCACCGCGGTTGAGTCGAGTGCACAACGTGTTTCACGTGTCCCAGTTGCGGAAGTATCACCCTGACCCCACTCATGTGATCGATTGGGGGACATTAGACATTGAGGATGACATGTCCGTTGTTGAGGCCCCTATCCATATCTTAGATCGACGAGAGAAGCTTTTGCGTGGTCGTGCTATTCCTTTGGTTCGCGTGCTGTGGCAGCACCGTGGCATTGAGGAGGAGACATGGGAACGTGAGTCCGTGATGCGTGAGCAGCACCCAGAATTGTTCGAGGACGAACAATCTTAAGCATGGGAGGTGGCTGTTGGTGGCTGTTGGCCAAGGGATAGTGATGTGTTTTCTTGTATTAGTTGTGTATGATTTGGTGTTTGTTTTGTCTTTTAGACATGTGTTCATATTTGTGATGTGTTTTGAGATGTGTATTTGTGACATGTGGATATGTGTTATATGCATTATTGTGATGCATGTGGTTATGGATTATGGTGGTACCTTATTATGTGCTGTTATGTGCTGTGCACGGTGTATGACCCATTTGGGTATTGTGGCTTGCCGTGTGGCATATGGGTAGCTTGTGTTTGTTTTTCTCGTATGTCATTTCTTTTCGAGGACAAAAAGTCTTAAGGGGGAGAGGATGTAATGACCCGTGTGTAACCCATGTGTAAGAAGTTAACCACAAACACCTTGGATGTTGGTGCACAAGTTTGAGGTAAGAGATGAGCCCAAGAGGGGACTTTTGGGAGGTGCATGTGACAAGTGATAACGTGCATTTATGCCCTAGGAAGATGCTATGCATATACATGCGGTTTTAAGCTGTTTTGGCAGATTTTGGAGCTCACTTTTGGTATAGTAGATGGCCTCAAACAATTGGCGTGCAAGAACAAAAGTTTCTTAGAATGAGGTCCTCTATCTACCACAAAAATTTCAGAGCATTTGGAGCTGCACGTGAATTCACCCATTTCATGTGCAAGCATATTTTTGCTTTTCAGACCTCTACAAGATGCAAGGAGGCTTGGGGTGAAGTTTGAGTGCATTTGGAGCTGCACGCCAATTGGGGAATTGGCGTTCAAATTGGCGTGCAGGCATGTTTTTGCATGGTTACCTTAGTTTTGTTATTCTAATCATCTTTTCCCAAAGGACCAGGTTGGAATAGTGAGTATTTTGGTGCGTATGGATGCGGAAAGGTTGTAACTTGTGTAATCAAAACTACGTGGTTTTGATGCTGGGATTCACTTAATCAAAACTACGTCATTTTGATGTTGTGTTGTCTATATAAGGAGGAGAAGCCTCTCTGTTTTAGGGTTAGGGTTTGTTGCTCCACCATCCGTCGCAGAGAGAGAGAGAGAGAGGGAAGGAGAGCTCCTGGTTGCTGCCGGGCGTCTTGCGTGGGTGGTCAGAGTCTCGTGGGTGGACGGCGTTCGGCGTGGGAATAGACTATTGCTGTGTTGTTGCGTCTTACTTGAGGTAGGGGTTCTGTTCTTCCTAAATCCTCCTCTGTCCTAGGGTTCTGGGGCAGATTATGGGTTATACCTGTTTGTATATATATATGTAATCTATATAGGTGTGATCTCCTATATGGATGTTGGCCTTCAATGGCATTTTGGTGTGATTCTGCGGTTGGGTGGTTGGTGCATGTCACATGTTTGATGAAATGCCTGTGTGAATATTGCTGTGTGTATATGCCTAGTACATGTTTGATAAAATGCCTGTGTGGTTGGACTTGTGATTCGGTGTAAGTATGCATGCTGGGTGTTTGTTCTATTGCCTGAATGACTGGGTTGGTGCACTTGTGAACGGGTGCACTCCAAGTGTTTGGTTTTATGCTTGAGTGACCATGGTGTATGTTGTGTGCATGACTGTGCTATCTGGCTTGAAGGGGCGGTTAAATCACTTTGCCTGAGAGGCAGTTAAACCAGTGTCCTTAAGAGGCGGTTAAATTACTTTGCCGAGAGGCGGTTAAATCGGTGGCCTAAAGAGGCGGTTAAATTACTTATTTGAGATGTGGTTTGTTAGCCGGGGTGGCTGGGGCCGAGGTTACGCCTGTTATGTGAAATGCTTTATTTTCTTACTACTGCCACGTCACTACACCTGTGCACATGCATGTAGCCGCTAGGAGCATGGGAAGGGTTGGGGAGACTTGATCCCTACTGAGCTGTGGTTGCTCACCCCTCCTACTATGTTTGCTTGTTTTCTAGGGACTTACAGGCATTAGGTGGATACACCAAGGTGGAAGACCATCTTCATTTTATTACTCTTCTGTGATGTAATTTTATGACTTATGTAACCCCATGGGGGAAATGTACTGAGAGACTGAATTGTAGTACGGAACATGGTTGGTTTGTGAACCTTTGAGGTTTGGAATTAAATAAAGATGTGGCTTGTTTGATTTATTATAATTATTAGTTTTGCTTGTGTGGCATCTAGTAATCCAACCTCGTTGCCCTCCGTGGGGGTGAATGGGGAGTCACGTACCGGTTTCCTCAAGTCGGAAATGCGGGGCGTGACATTATGTCTCCCTAGACCAACCCAACCTCTCTACCACAAAATGCTCTATGCAGATATGTGCAGTGTAGTGTAATTAAAGTACAATGAAATACACACAAGAAATTCATAGGAGGTTCCCTCAATGGAACCTCAATGTCTCATGTCCATCCCATGCACTGTCCCCTCACTGGGACCTCATATCTCATATCCAATCCAGGACTGTCCCCTCACTAGGACCTCATATCTCATGTTCAACCCAGGACTGTCCCTACACTAGGACCTCATATCTCAAACACAAGCATGATAACGAAATACACAATTTAACTCATGGAACATCTCTATTTAAGCATAACAAATCACACACATATGCTCAAACTCACATTACACCTCAACACAGCTCAAGGACATCTCTATTAGATGTTTCTCAACGCAAAACAAATATATATATATATACACATATTCACGCATATCTCAAAATCACACATCACAATACAATCTCCCCGCAATCGTCATCTCAAACAATTATAACTCATGAAACGGGTTCTAGGAGATAGAACCACCTACCTCAAACTCCTTTGCGTTAGGGTTTGGAAAATAGGGAATCGGTTGATCCTCCTTCCTCCTTGCTCCTCTTCAATGGAGACTCCCGCTGCCAAGAACGCGCATGCAACGATTCCTACGACTACAATCTCCCTCCTCTCTCTCTCTCTCTCTCTCTCTCTGCGTCGGCGGCTCCCAAAGAAAAAGAACCCTAAAAATCAAAATACAGAAAAACATATCGATTTACGCTGTCGCAAGGGTGATATCGACCAAAAACAGGCAAAATCGACCCACATCGACCGCCCTTCTCGCGTCGACCAGACATCCATGTCAACCAAAACTCACATCACACCAGGTCGATCTTAGGCTGGGTCGACCACGTCGACCTCACATCGACCCAGGTCGACCACCTTTCGCATCGACCAACTCACATGGAAAAGCTCTCGGGAATTTGCTCTTAGTCGACTCAATCACACATCGACCCCACGTCGATCTTCTTCTCGTATCGACCAACGCACCCACGACGCACGTCGACTGCTCACTCTACCAGGTCGACCACGTCGACCCTAGCCACACCGACCAAAGCCACATCGACCAGGTCTTCATGCGAAATTCTAACTTAGCTTCCTCGGACTCCCGTTGGCCGTCGAATCAAGGTGCTTGCCCAAACACAAAAATGACTAACTCATCTAAGCCTAAACACGTGTTGATACAAAATAAGGGACCTAACTCCCTCTTACTTCCAGGACTAGGACATGGGTCCTCACATTATCTCCAAAGTCAAGCAAGCATTCATGCAATTAATCAATCATGCAATGTATATACAAGGGATACAATAAAAATATGCAATCAAATAAAACAAAAAGAATAAAAAGTGTGCAACACTTTCCCATCCTTCATACTTAAACCAAGGCATGGTCCCCATGCCAAAAATGAGAGAAAAGTAAGTAGAAGAGTACCTGAGCGAAGATGGTCGGCTGAAAAAGTAAAGAAAAATAAAAGAGGAAAGACATATCAAGGGAAAACGACTTTTATTCACAAATCAAACACACAAGAACATAAAATTTATTCAAAAAAAATTATTAAAAAAATAACAATGTTAGTTTAAAAATAAAATAAAATGGTCCAATCAGGAGGCTGAGGTGAGAAAGATAAGTCATAAAAAATAAGAATAACAAGTACCACAGCTTTATCAGGTGGTTGAAAGGTGTAGGAGAGATCATACAGTGTGAAATTAAGGGCATTCCTATATACCCTTTAATTCGCTCACAGTGTTGCAAAAGAATGTCCCACAAGCTTAGTCCCTTCAAGGAACTACACACAAGCAAGAAAAAGAAAATTGCAAACTACAACTATAGCTAGAAAAATAAAAAGAAAAAGAAATTGGTAAAATAAATAAATTACATAGCGAGTGGGAGGGTGCTTTATAATATTTAATAATTTTTATCTCCTCAGAATTAGAGCAAGAAGGGATAGTTACCTCACGACTTATCTGCCCAGGCTCTTGGACATGCAACTGAGAGTCTGCTGTAATTACCTATTCGGGGACATCTCCCTCCACAATGGCTATATGTAAATGGTCAACACCAGTGATGCCATCAACCAGTAGTGTACTCCCGGGGTGGCAACCATCAATGATATTAGTCTTGGCCCTGGAAAATAAATCAACACACAACAGGGACCAAGAAAAAATACTATGTTTATCTTCTATCTCCCTATGAGGATGCTCACTAACTAATCCTGTATTGTTAATATATGCATAAGGTGCTTCAATGCCACTATTAAAGGGACTACTAGAAAGGGTACAAAAATATAAACTTTTTTGCATCCTAACAATTAGGCTCTCAGTCTCCTCTATGGACTTTAGCAAGGCATGATATCTATCCCCACAGATATTTAAAGCAATAAGACAATCAAATGCATTCTTATGGGTTGCCTTAACAAGATCCTCTAGGGTGGCATTATCAATGGTAGAACTCTACAAAGCTTCTACCTCTATATTTAATTCATTAATGGTGGACCAACTAGACTTTATCCCATCATTATCCTCACAAGATATAAGAAGTTCAAATGAATTTAAAGAGCATGTATCAACATATGGCAACCACTTCCATAATAAATACAAAACACAAGAGGCAATGAATTAATATATGCATCACGAGCACAATCATAATTAGGATCATCATGAGTGACACCTAAAAGCAGTTGGCTGAGCTACTCAATGGTAGCCTTAGGACATTCGGATGACTCATGCATGCCATTACAAAACACACAACTAATCGGCATTTTAAAATATAATGAAAAGTGTACAACTGGCTAGAAAGAAAAACAAATAAAATAAACTAAGAAAAAAAACAAAACCATGTGAAGAAACATCACACAAAACCAATAAATAAAAAAACAAAAAATAATAAAACAAATTAAAAAAAATCACATAATCAAATGAAAAATAAAATCAAACACACATCTATATAGGGGCATATTCCATTAAATCGGATTGTGTATATGCCTGGCATTGGGAGTAACATACTCCCAAACAAGTCTGTTGTCCATATATGCCTCATCCATGATTGGCCTTGGTTGAGGACAAGATTCTGCCTCTTCTTCATGGAATAGTCTTTCTAATCTAGCCAACTGTTCTCCTTCTGGTGATTGTGGTAGTCCTTAATCTGAGTTTGCTGTCCCTTGCTCAAATACTTCCTTCAATTGGTGTACTCGAGCTCGGAATGATTTCTCCGGTTCAGGATCGAAAGAGATGTCAATGCTCTTTGACATTCGACTCATAAACCTGACTGTTGACACTTGCGAACACAATATCCAAGAAAATACCAAAACACAGTATAATAAAATTTGAAGCTAGAAAAGAATTTCCTATTCTATCATTGCCTTCCCCAGCAACGGTGCCAAAAACTTGATCGGTAATTTGCAAGTGTACAACTCATGGTAAGTAATAAAGTGGATATTTAAGTCCGGTTTGTCAAACCCAAGGGAAGGATGAAGAAATTGGAAATTTTAACTACCTTATAAAGAGATTTTTGGTTAAAAATATATAAAAACAGAACTGAATTTAAAACAAATTGATTGAATGGATGTGAAAAATGGAAATAAGCATGTTCGAGTAGAGATAAGTCCGATTGATAAAGGTGATTGGAGTAAAGATTTCATTTGATGTATTTTTCCCAAGATTATATCTTAGTTCAGTCTAATTCTTTCCTTGTAATTACATTTAATACCCAACCTTTAATGCATGAATTAGCCTTTTCCAAGTGCAGTAATTCTGTGTATACCCTAACATGAGAGACGGGTGACCCTTTAAGATTTGGGTTGTTTAGTCTAGAGCTAGCATCACACCCACTCTTAACTTGGTATTCTAGGTTAACACTCGCTGCCACATGTCATGCAACCCCTAGTTTGAGTATCTTGATTTTTCCAGTACTTATGCTTCATTTTCTAATCCTTTACATAAATACTTAATATGATAAAATGAAATGACCAGAATCCATTTTATATTTAAGCCCAAGATATTCAATAAACACTCACAAGGTGAAAGAGATTAGACTAAAACATTTCAAATTAATCCATTACATGAAACTTCATCCTAACTCCAATCAAGGATTTTTAAGCTTCTATAATTTGTTTGAAGATAATAGAATTACAAAACATGAATTAAGAATACTCAAAGAAAAGCTTGCCTATTTTAGACCAAGAAATTCCAAGGTTAATCTTCTTTTCCTCTAGATTTGCCTTCAAGCTTCAAGTGATTTCCCAGACCTTCTTCTCTCTCCCTTTCTCTACTCTAAATGGATGGTAGAATAGAATCAATGATTACTGGATTAGAATTGGATTATGACTTGATGATTACAAATGATGGAGCAGCCCCCTTTTATAGCCTCCCAAACTGAATTTGAATATTTAAATTTTGAATTCCCCATTATTCCTCATAATTTTTCCAAATAATTAACCCATATTTAATCCCATGTAACTCTCACTTTTTGAATTTGAAAAGGGGATTAAATATTGTCCTTTACTCTTAATTCTCATAAAAACCTCAATCCAAATGCAGAGCACCATTTTGAATTTGAATTTCTTCAATTAATTCTCCTTTGACTTGAGTGTTCGGTGTCCATCTTTTGATCAAATGACTTCGGTCCAAAAGGGAATAAGTGACCTGTAAAAATAAATAACCTATCGCCGAAATTTGGGCTTTGGTCGGGTGAAGAAGGCTTCACCCGACCACCATGCGATGTCCTCAAATCTCACTCGACCAGAAGGAAGTTTTGTTCCATGATGCTTGGAGAGTCTGAATATGCAAAATAAGCTTCACCCGACCACCACCAAATGACCTCGGATTTCACTCGACTAGAAGGAGAATATCTTCAATGAGGCTCTGTGAATCCAATCCTGAAATATGGGCTTCACCCAACTTGATCAGGTGAAGGTCCTTCACCCGACCTTCACCCGACCAACTTGAGATTTAAGTGTTGTGATCTTTAAGTCCTTGGGATTCTTTCTTCCTTTTGTGGATTTAGTGAATTCTTCCTTGATGTTTGGATTCCTATCAAAATATAGCAAAAATACCACAAAAACTACAAGAAATCCTCTTTTTCGGGTTAGGGCATGAAAAAGTGATAATGTAACTCATTTGGGTAATAAATGAAACAAAAGAATATGGAAATGTACCCAAAATGGCCCTAAAAAGGGGGTATAAATCCCCCCGATCAGGTGACTACTTGAAAAGTGGGGTTAGACCTCTCAGAAAAATCCCAAAAAATCAGGTTATCGTAGTTATGATATGAGGAACCATTGTCGAGACTTTTTATTGCAAGAAAACACCTTCTACGAAAATTCTTTCTTGGTCAAGACTCGAGGATAGATTTGTGAAGAATGGCTCGATTGTAAAGGGAATGTTATGAACTTTAATGCTTTACTATTGTTGGTGTGTCAGTTTGATGATTGGGCCTTAGGCTTTGCTGTCACGCCTCGGATTTCCGACCCGCAGAAACTGGTTAGTGAATCCCTATGCCCGCACCCGAAGGGACAAGAGGTTGATGATAACACCAAGAAAGAGACCTTAACACGGGTATCATCAATAATCCATATCACACATGTAACACACGAATACAAAAATCTCATTTTAATCTACAGTACAAACACATACATACATATAGGGGTGTTAAACGGGCCAGCGGCCCGCCGGCCGTGCGGGCTGGCCTGTAAAACGGGCTGGGCCGGGCCTGTAAATTTTGGCCTGTTTATACGCGGGTCAAAACGGGCTTTGGCCTGTCGGCCGCGGGCTAAAGGCTAGTATTTTTATTTTTATTTTTATTTTATTTTGACTTTTTTAGTTTATTTTATTAAAAATTTTCATATATTATTAATATTTTATAAGTTTTATCATATTTATAGTTATTTTTAGGTTGTGTTTGATTTATGGAAGCTAAAATTATTATTTGTTTTTAGAAAAAATAAGATATTTTAAGTAAAAAAATTATTTAAAAAAAATAAAATATTAAACGGGCTGGCCCGCGGCTAGCTCGCCCCGCACGCGTGCTGGGTCGGGCCCGTATGGGCCGGCCCGCCCAGCCCGTTTAACACCCCTACATACATACATGTTCTTTCGTCTATAGGGTTACAATCATAGTTTTTACAATCCAACAAAATAAACTAATACACACATGGTCTTCATTTCAGGTGAACCTCCTAGCTCTTGTAAGCACCTGAAACGAACAAAGGCAAACACAACAAGAGGGGTAAGCAACTATAGCTCAATAGGGATCATGTCTCCCCAACCCATCCCAACTCATAAACTAGTGTAGGCATGTGCTCATGTAATGCTACATATACCTCAACAACTCAATCATGTACATACATTAAACTACAAATAAAGCCTCCCGGGCTTGATGTTTCCTTTCGGGCACAATATGGCCTCTCAGGCCCTGTATTACCTCTCAGGCACAAATGTACCTCTCAGGCATAATATCGCCTCCCAAGTCCTCAATAGTAGCCTCCCAGGCTTATCAAGGTAGTCTCGCAGGCCCACATGACCCCTAGGGTTCACAACACTCCCTCTGTAATAGAAACAGGTCTCTGCAAATCTATCCTCATGTCTTAACCAAGAGAGGGGATTTTCATAGAAGTTGTTTTCTTGAAATAAAAAGTCTCGACATTGGTTCTCCATATCATAACTAAGATAACCTGATTTTTGGGGATTTTTTTGAAAGGTCTAACCTCACTTTCTAAGTAGTCACCGCTACGAAAAACTATTTTTTTTAAAATCTAGTATTAATTTTTATTTTTCACATTTTGAAGGAGTGAGAATTTGACTTTCTAGTATTTTTCTTTGAATCTGAAAGGGAGGTATTTCGTTGTTTACATTGTAATTTAAGTATAAGACTTAAATGTCAAGAGGCATAATGATTTATAATGTAAATGGTCCTGCTATACCATGGAACTGCTAACCCGAAGCTGTAATACTGTTGACCCGGAGACTTGAAGCTCAGACTCGAAGACTTGAAGATTTGCCTTGGAGACTCAAAGGTTTGACCTTCAACCTTCAACCTTACGACCCTTCGACCTTCGTGTCATGCCCCGGATTTCCCAAACCTAGGAAATTGGTTAGTGATGTCCCATGCCTCGCACCCGAAAGGTCAAGGTGTTGGTGAATGGTCACCTATTAGGGCTTCCACTAGGGTGCTGCCCTAAACCTGCTATGATCTCACACATGCCATGCACAAACCATATAAGAAAACTATTCCATATCATAAAATTGTATTACATGTTACAAAGGGTCACCAGCCCCAAAAACATAATGTTTTAAATAAATACACCCATTTCAGATGAACACATGAGTCTTAATCTCAACCAATACAATGTCTCAAAATAAAACAGTAAATCAAACACACATGTATCCACAGCGCTATGATCCTCCTAACACCTGCTAGGTCCTGCAGAGAAAAACATTAAAGGTGGTTTAACAAACCATAGCTCAGTAGGGGTTACTCCTCCTTGGACCAACCCAACATCTCCTCCACAATATGCTTAATGTAAATATATGCAGTGTAGTGTAGTCAAAGTAACAGTAAAACACACACAAAGGATTCACAAGTAGTTAATGGAACCTAAATACTCAAGTCCGCTCTTGGACCGTCCCTTAAATGGGACCTTAACTTATGTCCTTCCCAGGATTGTTCCCTCAATGGAACCTCAATATCTCATATCCTATCCATTACTGTCTCCTCATTAGGACCTCAATATCACATGTCCATCCCATGGACTGTCCACTCAATGGGACCTCAACATCTCATGTCCATCCCATGGACTATCCCCTCAATGGGACCTCAAAACCTCATATCCAAGCATAACAACAAAACGAACAATCATCTCATAGAACATCTCAATCAAAGAAAAACAACTCATAACACAAAACATATATATTGATGTTTACATGCATATATCAAACCACGCATCACAACATAATATCAACATCTCAAACGGGATTTAATTTCTAATATAATAATTTTCACAACCATGGAGACAGACTCCAGGGGATAAAACCACCCACCTCTGTCGGAAAGACGAATTGAAAGCTTGCAATTCGCGTTCCAGACCCAAAGGCTCCTCAACACGATCTATCTCTATCCCGCTCTCAAAGGTGCGATGGCAGCTAGGTTTCTCCCTTTCCTTGCAAAACACAGGATATATATATATATATATATAACAAAGAAAACACGCTACCTTAGGCTGACGTGGCCCAAAACACGCGCCGACATCAAGTCGACCTCTGCTACTCCAGATCACTGATGTTGTGGCTCAATCTAGGCCAACAATGCCACAGACTACGGCTCAATCCTTACTCTGTGCTAAGGGATCTCTCAGATCTTTATTCTGTTCTAAAGGATCACTTAGATCCTTACCCCGTGCTAAAGGTTCGCTCGGATCCTTACTCGATGCCAAGGGTTCACTTGGATCCTTACTCCATGCCAAGGATTTGCTCGGATCCTTACTCCATGTCAAGGATTCGCTCGGATCCTTACTTGATGGTCCAGATTTGACCCTAGTCCTCCTTTTACTCACTCCAAACCATCAGAAAACACAAGGAAACCAGAATTTTAGCACCATATATGACCTCCCAACCTCTAACTCTCTGAATTAAGACACGGGTCCTCACACTTCGACCCTTCGACCTTTGACCCTTCGATCTTTGACCCTTCGACCCTTCCACCCTTTTAGTTCGCCCATGGTACTGTTTATCGTTGTTTTTGGCCTTTTCTTCGTCTAGAATCAACCTAGTGACCTCCAGACGCTCACAAACACACTTTTTACTCAAGAAACTATGATATATACCTCAAAACATGTCCTGAATGCCTCTAAAGCACACGGTAACAATAGAAATACACATATATTTCATTTCAGATTATAGTCATACATCTAGATCTAAATCTAGATTTCCATGGTTTACTTCTCAACCCTTATCTAATGCACGGTTATAAAACCTCCAGATCATAGAAACACATACCCATAATAATATATATTTGATCATAACCACAGATCTTATGCTAAACCACCAAATCTAACCCAAAATTGGATTTCCCTAAAAACCTTTGGTTCATAATCGATTTCATAATTCATGGCAAAATTCGTGCAGATAAAGAACAAAATCGAGATAAGAAGTACATGAACACCTACGTAGAGTGATTCTTTAAGCTCCACGAACCTAAATCTCCCCAAATCACTAAGGCTTCAAGCTTCTAAGCTCTCTTTCTCAAACACACCAACGTAATAGTGTAAAGTGAAAGCTCTCTTTATGTTCCTCCTATTTATATTTACTGCTAATTCTTTAATTAATAAACACCCAAAATTACATAACTAGTCTTTCAAGGTCCCGAACTCCAAATTTGACCCAACTATAGCCAAAACGCTAGTATTGTCGAGCACGATACCAAAATGAGATCTTCATTACCAATTAAACACTATGAACCCAAACATGGGTCATTACACCCGCGTCCTCGTTGGCACACCAACCTGGGCCCTAGCTCTGATACCATTTGTCACACCTCAAATTTTCGACCCGCAGAAATTGGTTAGTGAAACCTCTTGTCCCTTCAGGTGCGGGCATAGGGATTCACTAATCGGTTTCTGCGGGTCAAAAATCCGGGGTGTAAAGAATGGTATTTGGGTAGGATTGAGAGATAGTCATTCGATGGGAATGCAACTATATGGATGGTAGTGTAGCCGTCGATGTGGGCATTTTGACAGTACTTGGGCCCAATTTCAAGTCAGGGCCCTGAGTGGCCCGATTGTTGACTTTCTCATGGTTTATTGGTTAACTTTGCGTTTACACGGTCATTTTAATGTGATAATATCTGACTAGTGTTGTACTCGTCATTTCAAGCGTTTTGACAGTAATTTGACTCAATTTGGAGTTCGTGACCTTAGAGGGCAATTATTATTTTGAGAGGTCAATTATTGACAAGGTTAATTATTGGTCAATGATTGATAAAAATATAAATAGAATTAAAAGAAAGATCTTTCACTTTACGCTATCATGTTGGTGCATTTGTGTGTGTGTGTGTGTGTGTGAGAGAGAGAGAGAGAGAGAGAGAGAGAGAGAGAGAGCTTGGAAGCTTGAAGCCTTGGCGATTTGGGTTCGTGGAGCTCAACGAATCACTCCAGGTAAGTGTCCTTG
Organism: Taxillus chinensis; assembly: GCA_023512835.1. Lineage (NCBI taxonomy): Eukaryota > Viridiplantae > Streptophyta > Magnoliopsida > Santalales > Loranthaceae > Taxillus > Taxillus chinensis. The sequence continues at coordinate 1,723,937 of CM042090.1, read as the reverse complement.
AACCTCTTATCTCGATCCTGTCTTTGGATATGCACGAATTTGTCATGATTTATGAATTTGAGTATGAACCCTAGGTTTTGAGGGAAATCCAATTTTGGGTTAGATCTAATGGTTTAGCATAAGATCTGTGGTTAAGAACTAATTTATATCGGTTTGGATATGTATTTCTATTGTTACTGTGCGATTTAGAGGCGTTCAGGACGTGTTTTGGGGTATATATTGTAGTCTGTTGAGTAAAACGTGTGTTTGTGAGTGCCTGGGGGTCACTGGGTTGATTCCAGATAAAGAACATGCAAAACGACGAGGAACAGTACCCGGGGTGAACTTTAGGGTCAAAGGTCATAGTCAGCAGCTTCGCAGTTAGTAGCTGCGTAGTCAGCAGCTTCACAGTTAGTAGCTGCGTAGTCAGCAGCTTCGTAATCAGCAGCTTTGTAGTTAACAGCTGCGTAGTCAGCAATTGCATAATCAGCAGCTTCGTAGTCAACAGCTTCACAATCAGTAGCTTCGTAGTCAACAGCTTCACAGTCAACAACTTCGTAGTCATCAGCTTCGCAGTCTGCAGCTCCGCAGTTCCGCAACTTCGAGCCAGTGCAACTGCAATGGACTGGACCATTTACATTGTAACCTTTAAGTCTCTACACATATAAGTATAATACTTAAGTTACAATATAAATAGCGAAATACCCCCCTTTCGGATTCAAAGAAAAATACTAGAAAATTAAATTCCCACTCCTTCAAAATGTAAAAATTGGGATTTAGTGCAAAATCTCGAAAAAATCCAGTTTTTCGTAGAAGTGACTTTTTGGAAAGTGGGGTTAAACATCTCAGAAAAATCCCCAAAAAATAAATTATCTTTGTTATGATATAAAAACCCAATGCCAAGACTTTTTATTGCAAGAAAACAACTTCTACAAGCATTTTCTTCCTTGGTCAAGGCATGAGGATTGATTTGTGAAGACTGGCATCAGTTATAAAGGGAGTGTTGTGAACCTTAATGCCATACTGGTGTTTGTATGTTAGTTTGAGGATTTGGGGTTTGGAATCCATGGCTTGTTTGTGTTCTCACCGTGAGGCAAAGGTGGTTCTATGTGGTTCTTAACAGGCTAAGGCCTGTGTTGAGCCATTGAGCTTGTGAGCCGTTGAGCTAAGGCTAAGTGCCCTGAGCTGTGATCCTATTGAGGGTTGTGTTGAGCCATTGAGCTTGTGGAGCTAGGGTTGAGTGCCTGAGGTGGAATCCTGCTGAGGATCGTAGACAAGTTGTCCTGTGTGGGCAGGTTGGGTCCTTATGTTTGTTGCAGGCTGAGTCTTGATGATTGTGCACACTATACAGTACACGAGTACACTGAGCATATAGTATAGACTTGTATGTTTGCATGATGTGGAGTATTAGGGTCACCTACTGCGTCACGCCCCCAAATTCTAGGGAACCCGGAACCAGGAACATGACTTCCCCTTGCCTGCACCCGAAAGGTCAAGGGGTTGGTGACTAGCACCAATAGAGACTACACCTCCAGTGCTATCTCAATCATGCAACCTGTCATCACCGAATTTCGTCCAAGGGGAAACCCGCTTTTGGGGATGTGGTTCTCCTACCCTTCACCCAAATGGTGATGAAAAAAAAACAGAGTCGCCACCAACCGTTTTTGGGGTGCGATTGGCCACCTAAAAGGAAATTAATCTATGCCGCTAGGGATGGGCTCGGAAGTTGGTTACACGTGGGGAAGGACTAGCACCTCCACAATGCCCTTTTTGGTACCTATCTTAAAATTTGGAGGTTTCTAATTTGTTAAAGATGATATGAAATTTGCATGACTTAGAAGTCTACTCTGTTTTAGTTCTAAGTTATTTGTTGAAGTGAAATTAAATCCAATTTGTCCTAAGTATCTAAAGGGAGTCCTAGCATTTTGATTTTACTTTTAGTCTTTCTAAACCAATTGTTGGAGTTAAAAGTTAGATTCAATTTAATCCTAAATCATTAAAGAAAACCCTATGGTTGGTTTTAAGTCAAAGCTAAAAGAAAACCTAAAGTTGAGATTTGTTTTCTAAATCGCATGCCTATTGTTGGCACTAAAGGTGAAAAGCACATCAAAATCTAAATGCGAAAGAATTTAAACATATTCAAAATTAAACCTAAAGTATCAAAAAGTTTTAAAGAAAAAAAAAAAGATAAAGGAAAACAAAAGAGACAAGTCGAAAAATTCCAAGTATTTAAAAAAAGAGAAGTTTGAAAATGTTTTGTTTTGTTTTGTTTTTTTGTTGTTTGTTTGTTTTTTTTTTTTTTGCTTTTTCTTTTTTGAAAAGAATTTTTATTTTATTTTATTTTAGAAAAAAACATTTTTTAATTAAAAGGAAATTTATTTTTGAAAAAAAATATTTTTTAAATTAAAAGAAAAGTTTTTTTTTGGAATACTAAACAATAAATAAATAAACAAAGACTGTGTGCGAGGGTATAATCCACAAAAACAAAACCTTTCTTTCTCTCTCTCTTTTTTTTTCACTATCTTTTTTTTTCACTATGCTTGATTTTACAGTTACAACAAATATATAATCCAAACTAGCAAAAATGCTTTTAGGCCCAAAACTAACACGGTTCCCTAAGGCTAATTGAGAACGACAAGGAATAATGGTGAAAAGAACAAAAAAAAACAAAAAAAAGACAAACAAACAAACAAACAAATTAGATCTAAACCATCACGTCTGTAACGTCCAGATTCACCCAACTAGAGCTAGAGCTATACTGGCAGGGGAGACATGGCTTCTACGTCAGGAAGTTGTCCAGCGTACTCACCAAAGAGATATATACAGGGAAAAACAAGGAAAACCACATGAGAACAAAGTACCAGAAACATAGTAGCCATGACGGCAATTGAAACCAACATAAGAAAGCAAACAAATGGCAAACAGAATAACAAGCAAAAAAAGGAAATGGACAGTAAACAGAATGGACTCCACGTTATTATGTCTTTAATGCAAAAAGCATTGACTCAAACTGGATAACGCCAACCATGATACGTTGTTATAATTTCCCCTTTATTTCTTGTTTTCATTTTTACATGACAATCCCAGCAAACAAATACCGATGACAGACAACAGCAGCAGCACCCACATGAACCCCTGTTTCCTCTTTATCTCACTCCACATTGAAGGTTCTCAAGCTCGATGGAGGAAGAGGAAGTGAAAAGGTGTGGGTTTTCTTGGATTTTTTTTTGTTGGAGAGGGAGAGCCCCCCCGCGTCAATCCGTTTGGGGATCTTTAAATAGGAGAGGATTGTAGGGTTTTGAGGTTGATTTGGGACGGCGAGGAGGAGGTTCGGCATGGCCACCGGTGCGGCTCGGGTGGGGCGGCTTGGTTCGGATCGGCATGGGCAGGCTTAGTTCGGATTGGTCGGGCGTGGGTGGTGGCCTTCTGGCGCTGTGGCCGGGCGTGGGATGGAGGCCTGGCATGGTGGTCCGCGGCAGCTGTGGCGTGGGGAGGAAGACGACGAGAAGGGGGGAGAGAGAAGAAGACACATGAAGATGATGAGTGTGGATTTGTGGTTGAGATTGTTTTATTTTTATTATTTATTTGTGTTTTGAATTTTGTTTTTGCTTTTTGCTTTTGGTTTTTGTTTTATTTATTTGTTTCAACCAATCAAGGATTGACACATGGCCTGGAGTGGGCGGCAAAGAGAAAAAGATGGTGGCTAGGGTTTTAAAAGTTTTAGTTGGATATTTTTTTAACTGATGTCTTTAGGTTTTTAGACTTGGGATGGCAACTCGGATTAAAAAAAATTACGAGAAAATTATTTTTGGACTCGGGACATCATGATGAGTGACCCCGTGTCATTTTTATTTTAAAATGATTTTATTTTCGCGCCAAGCCTGTACTGCGATTATTTATTATTGAAAAACTTAATTTTTGATTTTTATTGAAAAAGGACCCGGGAGCGAATATATACAATACATATGTCAAAATTCTCAGAACGACGAGTAGAATAAGAATATGAGGTTTGTGACCTGATCCGGAGTGCCGTTTGGAAAGTTAATTACTGTTTTAACCATCGCTTGCGGCTCAAACGCTGTTTTGACCATATCTTCTTCGTTTGATCTCAGAATCGAGCGTGGTCAAAGGCGTTGCTCTCCGAATTTGATTTTCTATTACCCAAGATTGGCTCTTTGGAATTTGGAGAACTTTTTGAATAATTTCTTAAAATCAGGCATTTACGGCTCAATAATCACAACTCTTTCATCCTGTAAAATTTCAACAAATCGAGGCAGCACGGAAGAAAATTGAATTTGATAAAATACATCCAACCCGGACAAAATGGGGTCCAACAGCTGCCCCTGTTTGTGTATCGTTTGTGTACAAATGGTGGACAAAGATAAAATGGACATGTTTTGGATGGGTTGGACTACTTACCTGGCTCACCTGATGCCAAAGCAAGGTAGAGTCATGGTTGGAAAGGAGGCTTTTAAGGCCAATGAAAATTTAAGAAGTATCTAGGGCCAACGGGAACTAGAAAGGGCAAAAGTCAGAAATTTAAAAGGCATCTATAGGTAACAAGAATTGAAAAGGTATCTAGGGCCGATAAGAATTCAAGAGTAAAGGTGGAATAGGTGCAGGAGAACTGCCTGCGGACTTCCGAAACGAAGAAAACGAGAATGATAAGTGCAGGGGAACCACCTGCAGACTTGAAAAGAAAATGTGGGATAGGTGTAGGGGAACTGCATGCGGACTTCCTGAACGAAGAAAACGAGAATGATAAGTGCAGGGGAACCACCTGCAGACTTGAAAAGAAAATGTGGGATAGGTGCAGGGGAACTGCCTGTGGACTTCCCAAAATTAAATTTAACAACTGAGGATAGTACCGGGGAATTGCTGGTAGACTTCTTTGAAATTGAAAAGAAAATGTGGGATAGGTGCAGGGGAACTGCCTGCGGACTTCCCAAACAAAGAAAACGAGAATGATAAGTGCAGGGGAACCACCTGCAGACTTTCTTGAAATCGAAAAGAAAATGTAGGATAGGTGCAGGGAAACTGCCTGCGGACTTCCCAAATTTAAATTTAACAACTGAGGATAGGTATCGGGGACCTGCCAGTGAACTTCCCGAAAAGATGAAAAAGAAAGATGGGATATGTGCAGGGGAACTACCTGCGGACTTCCCAATGGGAGAAAAAAAGATAAGAATATGTACATGGCATGACCTCTAAAGTCGAGAAGGACCGAAATGGCATCTAGGGCCTAGAAAGGAATTAATGATTACTAAAGAAATTATGAATCAATATGGGCTCCCTCTACGAGTTCACTCTTTGAGGTTACTTGAAAAAAGAATAAGATGCGATTGATTATCATGGATGCTTCTCGGGCTTGGGAAATCGCAAAGAATGACTTTTATGGTTGAATAGCGGAAACCTTTAAAGCTTGGTTATTTTGGGAAGCTTGTTGAGGATGATCTCTTGGAATCTTCAGAGGCGACAAAATTCCTAAAATTAAAAAAAATGATGAATGTATACAAGTGATGCATGGAATGCAATTATCCTATGAGATGCATGTCTAGGATGCATGATGAATTTTATGTTAAAAGAGAGCTTAAACCGCTGGGGTTGGCACTGTTGGAAATCATATGGACTTGTTGGGGAATCGGAATTAGACTTCATTTGGAAAATTTTTAATTGAGGGTGCTCCAGTCGCTGGGAGGCTCGCTTGCTTTCTTCAGAATTTCATAGCTCAAGAAACTATTCCAAATCAATTGAACCTTGCTAGGAGGTTGGTAGTTTTGTCTTTAGTAGGTTCATTCAGTCGGGGGACCTTTTCTTGCTTGGCTAGGGCATTCTTGCTAAGTGATACCTTAGGAAACTCAGCTGGGGCATAAGTATTTTATCGAAAATAACACACACAAAACTTAAAAAAATGATTTTTTTTTTGAAACATGGTTATGCAATGTAAAATCACCATTCGCTTTCTCGCTTGAGAGAGGCAAAAGCTTTTGAGGGGGGAACTTCCCAAAGTTCATTTGAACTATCTAGTTGTAGCCTGCTGCTAGGCCTTGCATGGATTTGAGGGTTTGAAAATATCAATGGACAATTTTATTTGATGGCTTGGATCTAGGTATTCAGGGATAAGGTTGGAAAGAGTGCCTGGTTGTTTGAATCGTGAGGCTTAGGGACTTGATTGGGATTCTAGCTGCTGGCTTGACAGTGATGGCTTAATGCTTTGAAATTCAAATGGAGAAAAAGTTGGGATGATTTTGGAGCTCAATTGAGGTTCAAGGGCTCAATTGTAGCAAATGCTTGCAGATCTTGGGCTTGTTGTGTCGAAGTTTGATTTGAAGGATACCTGAGTGCTTAAGTCTTGATGCTCAGAAACTCAATGGAGGAGATGTTGACCAATCTTAGGTCCTGAGTGCTTGATCTTCTCGTATTGGCTTTGAATTTTGCTCTTAGTGCACTTTCGGGTTTTCATTAAGCCCGCCTTATTTTCTGTTTGTTGTTCCTTCTGCCTTGTAGCTGGCTTTGTATTTTACCCTTGATGCCCTTGCGGGTTTTCATCAAGTCCGCCTTGGATATCCATGACTCGTTCCTTTTTGAGCATTTGAGAAATAATGTTGATTGTTTAATCCGAGAGGACTTTATTAGGATTGTAATGTAGGCTTGGGCTACTGGGTTTAACAAGAAAGGGTATAAAGCGGCTCAAACCTATTCTAGGCTAGAATTGATCCATAGTTCAGACTATACTTTACAAAAATGCCCCCAATGCGGGAGTACTTTACAAAACTATCCCAATGCGGGATCCTGCTACAAAATGTTTTTTTCTTTTTGCCCTAATTGTGGGGTACCTTTATGAAGGGTCTTAAAAACTGCCCCAACACGATGGTTATTGACAGACAAGATTTTTAGCCTCTTTAAAAGAGCTAGCTAATGTCGTTATATCTCTCTTCAAGATAATAAATTCCCTAAGTTTGCACTAAAAGAATAGCAGCAAGCAAGGGGTCGAACCCACAGGGATTAGCCTAGTTTTCTAGTTCTCAAATCAAAATACCCAATTACTCTTGTTCTATAAAATGTCTTGGCAAAAACGAATTCTTTTTATAACTAAAGATCTAATTTTTATTTGGTTTTCTGAATAAACAAAGAAAGTAAACTGATTTTAGGATTAAAATGCAAGGATTAAAGGCATCTAGGGTCACAATTTCACCTCCCTATGTAATCTCTACTGGTTCATGGTATTAGGGTTGTCTGATTGAAAACATGCTAAACACAAGCCAAGGACAACAAATGGTCATTGAGGTCCTTTTAAGAGTTGTATGCCAGAATGGTCATCTAAACACACAAACATGCAAAGCCAATAAATCATACTTGCAAAAGGATAATGATCACACCAATTACAAATAAGTTATGAATCTCAATCCGCCCCAGACTAGGGCAAAAAATACCAAGGTGTACATCCAAAGATAGAGATTAAGAACAGATTCATAAAACAAGCAAAACTCAATCATCCAAACCCAAATATTCATAAACACAGCAAAACAACAAGGGGGCTACATTGCTCCCCTAGATTAAAAGACTACTCATGCATGATTACAAGCAAACACAAGGCAGAAAAGCTCAACATCTTCTTCTTAACCACGCGCACAGCAAAGCTTCAAATCCAGGCTCCAAAATCCGCGACGGCCGCGACGGCTGCGACGGCTGCTCTCCTAGGTCAAGGAGCAACCTCCAAGTCGTGGAGCCTCTCTCTCTCTCTCTCTAAAAACATGTAGGGGGTCTAAGGATGCATAGCAGAGGGCGTGGAGCTCTTATTTATAGAGTTTGGATGGGCTTTGAGGTGTGTACCCTAGCCCATTTATCAAAACGACGTAGTTTTGATAAGTAATACTCGAAACTTTAAAATCTCTATCTTCCATCCACAATTTGGACTTGGGCCTTCAGGAACAAATGATCAGCATGGAAAAACGATAGGATCGGTCCAAAAATATCTCTGCACATCAATTTGCATGTGATATGGTGAATTCACGTGCAACTCCAAATCAGCTCAAACTTCTCCCCAAGCTTCCTTGCATCCTGTAGAGGCCTGAGAGGCAAAAATAGGCTTGCATGTGAAATGGGTGAATTCACGTGCAGCTCCAAATGCTCTAAATTTCTGTGGTAGGTAGAGGACATCATTCTAAGCAACTTTTGTTCTTGCACGCCAATTGTTTGAGGCCATCTACTATATCAAAAGTGAGTTCCAAAATCTGCCAAAACAGCTTAAAAACGCATGTATTTGCAAATAGCATCTTCCTAGGGGTTAGAGCAAATATATATGATATATGAAGCAATAAGGCTCTAATCATGCTCTTAAACATCCTAAATAAACACTAGAATAACGGCATAAAATGCACGTTATCAAATACACCACACTTGAACCATTGCTTGTCCTCAAGCAAAAGCATACAAGCATGCAAAAATAAAATAAACACGCAGTCAAACGGAAGAAAAATAAAATAACAATCAAGGAGAATTATGGTTTCCCTAAGCATGCAACTCTATCATGATGAAATGGGAATTTAAGCATCAAAATGAGTCATAACTTAGTTCATTCATGTCCATATCCATAGTCCAACAACCATGCAATATCACCACTTAAATTTCAGATATGAGCAAGCAATCCATGATAAAATAGCACCTAGTTTCCCTTTAAGTTCTTACCAAGGATAAGCAGCCTCACTCAAATATAATAATTCTCAAGCCCAATACCTATCAATGAACAATGGATGGAAAACTCTATCTCTACACTCGCCATCAGCTATTGATTAAGTACTTGCCAAGCAATCATGAGAGTTCCCTATTGTGCTCATCAAAGAAAACACTCTCTATTCTACTTTATTTGAACTCACACTCTAGTCTACTAACTGAATAAACAAAACATGAGCCAAAGAATTGAGCTCAACATTCTTAAAACAAAACACAATTCAGCCAATGTGGCTTCACAAATAAATAATCACACATAAACATCAGGCCATTGTGGCTTTTATTCTGAATCTTTCTCTTTTTTTTTTTAAGTAATAACCTTACAAGGTTGCATTTTATGCTCTCCCTTGATGGATTATTCACTCTTTTTTTTTTACTCACATAAAACATAAATAAGACTGATTTTTCTAATGCATACCCCTTGCCATTTTTCTACAATAGGAGAGACAAAAATTCATTGATGTCTCACATCCCATTTTCCAATTAAGTGATGGCTTTTTCACATTCTATATCACAGCCTTTTCCAATAATATCACACAATAAAGAAAAGAATGCAAAGACAGTCACAGTGACTCAGAGGTCTTGCATCCTAACTAAACACCAAACACTGAGCACTAATAAGTAATCACATGCTTACTTGACTCCTACCATTAAATAACCAATGTTGAATGCAAGAAGAGTAGCAATTATTACCCATACCCTATATGTCACTCAAGGGCTAAAAAGAAGCTGTTCTCATTTTGCATTTCTTTTTCACTCAACTTTAAGGGTTACTTAGGTCTATCATAGCATTTCATGCTCAGCTAATATTCAAAACTCAACTCCAAAAACATGGTGATATCATTCAACAGATAAAGACAAGATTAAACCAATTCAGAGCACATTTTAACTACTTTAACACCCTTATCACAACATGATACTAATGTGGCACAAAAAGTAAAATGTTTAGGCCAAAGGTGCATACTTAATATCCATGTCTCCACATGCAAATCACTCAAGCAGACAACTCAAACAATCACCCAAAATAATAATAAAGGACAACAAAAACACTTAAACAAAAACAAGACATGCAATCACACAATATAAAGGACAAACAAGTGGCTCAAGTCACTCCCCACACCACACTTAAAAGTATGCTATGCCCTCATGGCGTGAAATAGAGAGTAGGAAGATACTTACCTGTTGGTGGATTTCTCATTTCAAGGTGCAAAATGTGTCAAATGCCCTCGCATGATTCCCACTTGAAAATCCCTTGTGTTTTTGAGTTGCAGCTTTGAAAAATCCAGCTTTAGCTTGGCAGTTGAGCCAGTACTTGAGCTTTATTGAGTAGTCCTAAAGTCCAAATCCTAATAGAAAGGCCTGCAAAAGGGTTAATGAAGACCAAACTATATCTCCTGCACCATGGTTAGCAAACAACAAGCAAAAATAAAATAAATATAAAAGAAAAGCAATTGGGTTGCCTCCCAACAAGCGCTTTATTTAAGGTCTGTAGCTAGACCTTGTCAGACTAAGCTCAACCAATGTATGAAAGGCTTTCATCCTTGCATTGTAAACCTCAGCAGTCTCGTAGACCATAGCAATCGGATGAATGAACCGCTGTGGGAGCCACTTGAACTCCTGATTCAATTGTTGATAGGGAGACACCTCCACAAACTTATGGTTCTCCTTCCTCTCATTCCATCGAGGCGGTAACACAAATTCAACATACTCCACAATTGGAGTAGTCATGATGCACGCATGGTTACCTCCCTTGTCAAGCACTTCCTTCTCTTGTATAAGGGAAGATGATTCCAAAGCAAACATAGTAGTGGTGGGCTCATGTAGCTTGTCTTCATAAAGAGTACCTTGGTTTGATGTGCCTTTAGATATGAGAATTATAGCATCATCATCCAAGATTTGTTGCTGCATCCTTGGGTTGTCATTTATTGGTTTCTCATGTTCTTCTAACACCCCAGAACAATTCAAGTCTTCCTCTTCTTCTTGGATGGAAAAATTGTCCTCATAAGCTCCAACCAAGGGAAGAGTTGAAGTGGATACATCACATGGGCTATTAAATTGCGGTGGAGGGACAACCTCTTCATAATGAACCATTGCCCTTGTATCCACTTCTTGGTCTATAGCATCATTAATGGTTTGACCAGCTAGAATGCGAGCTTCATCTTTAGAATCATTATTAGCAGAAAACTCCCATTCTTGTGAGGCAGATGTCAAAGATTGATACATGGAAGTTGGAGTGATGGCTTTACAATTCTCTTCAGTCTCTATCTCTTTGTCACCAGCAAAGGAGTTAGATGAGACTCCGTTATCTGCATTTTGAACCATACTCATCAATAATTGCTCCATATTTTTTATGGTAGTCTCTATACTTCCTAGCCTTTCATTCAAATCCTCTCCCTCTCTTCTGGTTTCTTCATCTTCTACCATCTCCATTAATACTCCTACCATAACAAGGAGGCTCCTGGTATGAATAACTGCTTGTGGGAGGATCATAGACAGTGCAATCCCAAGCACTATATGAAAATTGATCTGCTGCATGGCCTGGAACATAAACATGTTGGTCTGCCATCATTGAATTCTCCTCATCTCTCCCTCGGTTTTCCCACAAATATTTGTTGCCTTGGATCATCCTTTCCAAACATTCTTCCATGGTTAGCTGCTCCTCATCTCCAAACTATCTATCCATTGGAGTGCTGTTCAGGTTCTGGATTAATGGACACAAGTTCCCCTCGTTGCATACACAACTAGCAATTCTTCAAACACTTGGTGTATGTTCCTGAAAAACAACAAGAACACACCCAGACTCGAACAATGCAAAATAAACAAATAAAGAACACAAAATAACAGAAAATAAAAGACAAAATAAAACACCAAGATCGGAATTCAAACAATTTCACTCAATGTTGATTTTAAAAACTAGTTAACCGTTGAATCCCCAAAGAACGGCGCCAATTTGATAGACAAGATTTTTAGCCTCTTTAAAAGAGCTAGCTAATGTCGTTAAATCTCTCTTCAAGATAATAAATTCCCTAAGTTTGCACTAAAAGAATAGCAGCAAGCAAGGGATCGAACCCACAGGGATTAGCCTAGTTTTCTAGTTCTCAAATCAAAACACCCAATTACTCTTGTTCTATAAAATGTCTTGGCAAAAACGAATTCTTTTTATGACTAAAGATCTAATTTTTATTTGGTTTTCTGAATAAACAAAGAAAGTAAACTGATTTTAGGATTAAGATGCAAGGATTAAAGGCATCTAGGGTCACAATTTCACCTCCCTATGTAATCTCTACTGGTTCATGGTATTAGGGTTGTCTGATTGAAAACATGCTAAACACAAGCCAAGGACAACAAATGGTCATTGAGGTCCTTGTAAGAGTTGTATGCCAAAATGGTCATCTAAACACACAAACATGCAAAGCCAATAAATCATACTTGCAAAAGGATAATGATCACACCAATTACAAATAAGTTATGAATCTCAATCCGCCCCAGACTAGGGCAAAAAATACCAAGGTGTACATCCAAAGATAGAGATTAAGAACAGATTCATAAAACATGCAAAACTCAATCATCCAAACCCAAATATTCATAAACACAGCAAAACAACAAGGGGGCTACATTGCTCCCCTAGATTAAAAGACTACTCACACATGATTACAAGCAAACACAAGGCAGAAGAGCTCAACATCTTCTTCTTAACCACGCGCATAGCAAAGCATCAAATCCAGGCTCCAAAATCCGCGACGGCTGCGACGGCTGCTCTTCTAGGTCAAGGAGCAACCTCCAAGTCGTGGAGCCTCTCTCTCTCTAAAAACGTGTAGGGGGTCTAGGGATGCATAGCAGAGGGCGTGGAGCTCTTATTTATAGAGTTTGGATGGGCTTTGAGGTGTGTACCCTAGCCCATTTATCAAAACGACGTAGTTTTGATAAGTAACACTCGAAACTTTAAAATCTCTATCTTCCATCCACAATTTGGACTTGGGCCTTCAGGAACAAATGATCAGCATGGAAAAACGATAGGATCGGTCCAAAAATATCTCTGCACATTAATTTGCATGTGATATGGTGAATTCACGTGCAACTCCAAATCAGCTCAAACTTCTCCCCAAGCTTCCTTGCATCCTGTAGAGGCCTGAGAGGCAAAAATAGGCTTGCACGTGAAATGGGTGAATTCACGTGCAGCTCCAAATGCTCTGAAATTTCTGTGGTAGGTAGAGGACATCATTCTAAGCAACTTTTGTTCTTGCACGCTAATTGTTTGAGGCCTTCTATTATGTCAAAAGTGAGTTCCAAAATCTTTCAAAATAGCTTAAAAACGCATATATTTGCAAATAGCATCTTCCTAGGGGTTAGAGCAAATATATATGATATATGAAGCAATAAGGCTCTAATCATGCTCTTAAACATCCTAAATAAACACTAGAATAACGGCATAAAATGCACGTTATCAGTTATGCTTTTTCTGTTTCTTTTCTTTTGCTTTTTTTTTTAAAACAAAAACTTCCCCCACTGTGGGGTATGTATCTATGAGGGGTTTTAAAAACTGCCCCCATTATAAGAATTATTTTACAGAGTTGCCTTAGCGTGGGGCCTTGACACTTATTGCCCCAATATGGGGTGAACTACGGATTTGGTTATTTGAAAGAAACATACTCAAGCTCAAAAGGGGTAGCGATGGTAGTATTACGAGGAAAGAAAAGACGGCCTCTCTTCATTTTAAACAATCAAAATTTGTCTCAAAATGCTCAAAGCAGAAATGAACTTATCTTTCAGTGGCAGAAGGAACCCCTTGGTGTCAAATGCCCCTGTTTGAAGTGAATGCTGCTTCTTTTGAGTCTTGTCCTTTGATTTCTACAGTAATTGCTCCTTGACCATCCTTTTGGCTTTGGCTAAACCTAGATAGCCCAGATTCTTTGTTCGGTATGCCCCTGTTGGGCTTATTATGCATGTCAAGAGAGTGAATAAGTAATAATGGACATTGCATGCAAAATGTGAGTAAATCAACTTAGTTTAAAAAGACAGATTTGATTGTTTTTCACAAATTCCAAACAAAGGAACAAAGTTCTAGAACTCCAAAGAGCAAGCAAAATGTAAAACAGGTTTCATAAAAACCAAACACAAGAAGAAGAAGTTTTAAACTCCCAAAGAGTTTCCTAGGTTATCACAAAATTTACTCCTCCTTATTATTTCAGTGACATCCACGTTCACTAGTTGGAATGCTCTGGCAGCGGGTTAGAATCGACATTCGGTGCACTAGCCTGCTTTGAAAAATCTAGCCATTTGGAATTGATCAGATGTTGGACCTTCTTCTTAAAGGAAATGCAACCCTCAATATTGTGACCAACTCCATTATTGTGATAGGTGCAGCGGGCATCTGCTTTGTACCATGCTGGGTAAGGTTGCTTCACTTCTCCCATAGGTATAGGGCTCACCATGCCGGCTTTCAAAAGCTGGGGATATAACTCGGTGTAGGTAATGAGAATTGGATCAAATTCTAGCTTAGTCCTGTTGGAAGCTTGATTCGGCCTAACAGACATCTGTTGGGGCCCTTGTTGCATGGTCGGAGGAGTGACTGGGGGAAAAGGGCTAGGGCCCCCTCTTGGTGGTTGATATGTTGGGAATTGGGGTACTGGGCTGCATAGGCTGTGAATGGAGGTGACCCCACACAGAATCCAGGTGTATGAAAAAAACCTGGATACGCTCCAAAGCTTCCTTGAGGCATGGGAGGATTCTGCCAAACTAATTGAGTATCAGCTTCCTTTTTCTTTCCTCCCAGTGGAGATTTCTTTGGTGGATCAGGTGTATCTCCATGAAACTTCCCTTCCTTAATACCATCTTCTATGCGTTCCCCGGAAGTTACCAAGTCTGCGAAGTTGCTAGATACATTGCCAATTAGCTTCTCATAGTATACCCCTTTCAAAGTTTTGATAAACATTGTGGTCAACTCTTTTTCAGTCAAAGGGGGTTGAACTTCCATAGCTGCTTCTCTCCACCTTCTAGCATAAATTTTAAAGCTCTTGTTAACCCCTTTTTCAAAAGCCAACAGTGCTAACTTGTCCATTTCTAACTCTGTGACATGCTTGTACTATGTTAGGAATGCTGTTGCGAGGTCTCTCCAGGTCCTAATATGACTTCCATCCAACTGAATATACCATCGGAGTGGTGCCCCAGTCAGACTTTCTTGGAAACAGTGGATAAGAGTTTATCATCATTAGCGTGAGCGGCCATCTTCCTACAGTACATGGTGATATGTGTTTTGGGGCATTGGGATCCATTAAACTTTTCAAAGTCAGGTACCTTGAATTTTGGTGGCAAAATAATTCCAGGAACCAGACACAAATCTTGAGGACTGATCAACCCATAAACTTCTGTTCCTTCCACTGCCTTTAATCTTTCTTCTAGTTTCTTCATTGAAAACACCTGCTCCTCCTCTTGAGGTAAAAGAGGCTCCATTGCTTCAGCCATATTTACTGGAGTAGGTGAAGTAAATTGGGCTTGATTAGAAAGTTCGGGATTCATGTTGGCTGGACTGAATCCTTGTGGGGGTACTAGTATGAAATTAGGATGCGGTGATGCTTTGTTTGCCTTGGAGACTGATTAGTAGTTGCCTCAGTAGAACCCCTGTCCTTTTCGGTCGCCATCTTGCTCAACATTTCCATCATGGTCTTCATCTGATTTTGAAGTTCTTGTTGTCCTTGCTCCAGACTAGTAAAACGACTTTCAGTTTGATCTGCCATTGAAGTGGATGATTGTTGGTGACGGGATCGCAGATTGTATCAGTGCGCTATGTTGACTTCTGAAAGAGGTAAAATGTGGTAAGCTCCCTTTTATTATGTTTCATTTTCTCATTTTTTTTATTATTTTTTTCATTCTGAAAGCATGCATGGATGCAAGGATGTGCATGAGAGTTTTAAAAACCCACCTTTCTTAGAGTGATGCATGAAGCATGTTATGAGTCCTAAGGATTTGTATTATTTACATGATTTTCTCCTTTTTTGTCATACTTTTTTTTTCATCTTTCTTCTTTTTTGGGTTATGAAATGTATAAACACATCTAAATTAACGAAGACTAGTCTCAATTATCCCTAAACTAAGTAATGAATGCTTGAATGTACACCTAAATTTATATTCGGTAGTTATGTCCTAAGACTATATGAACAAATGTATGAATGAAAATCAAATTAAAAGGATAACGATATACAAGATGAGGTCAAAAGAAAAATAACATTAATATGTATACAATGAAGACAAGGTCAGTAAAAAGAATAATAATATACATAAAATAAGGTTAGTAAAATAATAATATTCATATGAACAATTACATAAATAAAAACAAAGTAAAAAAAAAAAGAGACAATATATGAACAACAACAACAACAACAATATTTACAAGAGCATACAACAAGATAGCAGTAATAATATAGTCTAATATGAATGCACCTATCCTTCAAAAGGAAGGCTAAAATGAGCAAACAACATGTGGGTCAATGTCCCTAATGGACTTCTATTGTGAACCTATCTTATTCATTGGTCTCCAAACTTCCTCTATAGAGGGCTCCGTACGCCATGGGATTTACCGAAGGGGGGCCTTAAAAGGATGAACCTTAAAAGGACCTCAAGCTTGAGTGAGGAGTCCGGGGTCCCGTTGCGGATAATGATCAACGCGCAGGGCACCCTAATAAACCTCGCTAACCTAGACTGTGATAAAAACCTGGGTATAGGGTTTATGCACGAATGCAATGATTTAAGGAAAGCGGTAAAACAAGACTATTATGGCATTAAAGCGCGTAAATCAAAACTATCATATAACGGCGATTAAGTGCAATAAATAAATCAATTAAAAAAATAAATAAAAAATGAAAGAATAAAACAATTTAAAACAAAGAATAAACCTCCTAATCCTAATCTTAGGCCTAACTCTCTAACAGTCCCCAGCAGAGTCGCCAGCTGTCATCACCGAATTTCGTCCAGGGGAAAACCCGCTTTTGGGGATGTGGTTCTCCTACCCTTCACCCAAATGGTGATGAAAAAAACACAAAGTCGCCACCAACTGTTTTTGGGGTGTGATTGGCCACCTAAAAGGAAATTAATCTATGCCACTAGGGATGAGCTCGGAAGTTAGTTACGCGTAGGGAAGGACTAGCACCCCCACAATGCCCTTTCGGTACCTATCTTAAAATTTGGAGGTTTCTAATTTGTTAAAGATGATATGAAATTTGCATGACTTAGAAGTCTACTCTGTTTTAGTTCTAAGTTATTTGTTGAAGTGAAATTAAATCCAATTTGTCCTAAGTATCTAAAGGGAGTCCTAGCATTTTGATTTTATTTTTAGTCTTTCTAAACCAATTGTTGGAGTTAAAAATTAGATTCAATTTAATCCTAAATCATTAAAGAAAACCCTATGGTTGGTTTTAAGTCAAAGCTAAAAGAAAACCTAAAGTTGATATTTGTTTTCTAAATCGCATGCCTATTGTTGGCACTAAAAGTGAAAAGCACATCAAAATCTAAATGCGAAAGAATTTAAACATATTCAAAATTAAACCTAAAGTATCAAAAAGTTTTGAAGAAAAAAAAAAGATAAAGGAAAACAAAAGAGACAAGTCGGAAAACTCCAAGTCTTTAAAAAAAGAGAAGTTTGAAAATGTTTTGTTTTGTTTTGTTTTTTTGATTTTTCGTTGTTTGTTTGTTTTTTTTTTTGCTTTGTTTTTCTTTTTGAAAAGAATTTTTATTTTATTTTATTTTAGAAAAAAAACATTTTTTTATTAAAAGGAAATTTATTTTTGAAAAAAAACATTTTTTAAATTAAAAGAAAAGTTTTGTTTTTTGGAAAACTAAACAATAAATAAATAAACAAAGACTGTGTGTGAGAGTGTCATCCACAAAAACAAAACCCTTCTTTCTCTCTCTCTCTCTCTCTTTTTTTCACTATCTTTTTTTTTCACTACGCTTGATTTTACAGTTACAACAAATATATAATCCAAACTAGCAAAAATGCTTCTAGGCGCAAAACTAACATGGTTCCCTAAGGCCAATTGAGAACGACAAGGAATAATGGTGAAAAGAACAAAAAAACAAAAAAGAAAAGACAAACAAACAAATTAGATCTAAACCATCACGTCTGTAACGTCCAGATTCACCCAACTGGAGCCAGAGCTATACTGGCAGGGGAGACATGGCTTCTACGTTAGGAAGTTGTCCAGCATACTCATTAAAGAGATATATACAAGGAAAAACAAGGAAAACCACATGAGAACAAAGTACCAGAAACATAGCAGCCATGATGGCAATTGAAACCAACATAAGAAAGCAAACAAATGGCAAACAGAATAACAAGCAAAAAAAGGAAATGGACAGTAAACAGAATGGACTCCACGTTATTATGTCTTTAATGCAAAAAGCATTGACTCAAACAGGATAACACCAACCATGATACGTTGTTATGATTTCCCCTTTATTTCTTGTTTTCATTTTTACATGACAATCCCAGCAAGCAAATACCGATGATGATAACAAAGAAGAACACCCACATGAACCCCTGTTTCCTCTTTATCTCACTCCCAGCAAGAAGTAAGCATGACAAACAACTGCAACGACACACACAAACTCCTATTTTGCAACAATAAAATATAAATCACAACCACAACTGACCCGAAACAAATCAAAAACACTTCTGCAAACTGAACAGACAAAGACCCTAACGGCAAACTAGTATCCAAAACACAACAAAACGTAAACTTCAACCATGTTACAAGAGTGTTTTTTTTGTTTTCCTTTTTCGTTTTTTTATTGAGAAACATGCATTTAGTGTTCGTAAGAGCATGACAAAAGGAAGAAATCCAAATCAAACTCCCAATAGAGGATGAGATCAACAATCAGACACATAAAAAACGGGAGAAAACAAACATTGTTTATTACCAGGCCGTGGGAACACACAATGACGCCTCTAAGGGGTTTCTCCTCCACTAACCCCTTTTTGTTTTTCTGGCATCGTCTTGCCACAGCGGTGCGCTGCGTCCTTCAGTCGCTTGGGGTCGTACAGGTACAACGGACCGTGATGGCGTGCTAGACGGCCGGACTTTGGTGACGCCTTGGATGGTCGGACTGTGATGACGACTTCAACTGATTTGAGCGATGGTGGTAGGGGTGAGGCCTTTGCGAGATGCGTAATTGGGTGGGTGATTACTCCACAACCGGCGAAAGGCTCTCCGGCAAGGGGATTGAAGGTTCTCAAGTTCGATGGAGGAAGAGGAAGTTAAAAGGTGTGGGTTTTCTTGGTTTTTTTTTTTGTTGGAGAGGGAG
Organism: Taxillus chinensis; assembly: GCA_023512835.1. Lineage (NCBI taxonomy): Eukaryota > Viridiplantae > Streptophyta > Magnoliopsida > Santalales > Loranthaceae > Taxillus > Taxillus chinensis. Next base: position 1,704,932 of record CM042090.1, on the reverse strand, counting down.
AGCCCCCCCGCATCAATCCGTTTGGGGATCTTTAAATAGGAGAGGATTGTAGGGTTTTGAGGTTGATTTGGGACGGCGAGGAGGAGGTTCGGCATGGCTACTGGTGCGGCTCGGGTGGGGCGGCTTGGTTCGGATCGGCATGGACAGGCTTGGTTCGGATTGGCTGGGCGTGGGTGGTGGCCTTCTGGAGCTGTGGCCGGGGCGTGGGATGGCGGCCTGGCATGGTGGTCCGCGGCAGCTGTGGCGTGGGGAGGAAGACGATGAGAAGGGGGCAGAGAGAAGAAGACACATGAAGATGATGAGTGTGGATTTGTGGTTGAGATTATTTTATTTTTATTATTTATTTGTGTTTTGAATTTTGTTTTTGGTTTTTGTTTTTGGTTTTTGTTTTATTTATTTGTTTCAACCAATCAAGGATTGACACAAGGCCTGGAGTGGGCGGCAAAGAGAAAAAGATGGCGACTAGAGTTTTAAAAGTTTCAGTTGGATATTTTTTTAACTGATGTCTTTAGGTTTTTAGACTCGGGATGGCGACTCGGATTAAAAAAAATTACGAGAAAATTATTTTTGGACTCGGGACATTGTGATGAGTGACCCCGTGTCATTTTTATTTTAAAATGATTTTATTTTCACTCCAAGCCTGTACTGCGATTATTTATTATCGAAAAACTTAATTTTTGATTTTTATTGAAAAAGTCCCCAGGAGCGAATATATACAATACATATGTCAAATTTCTCAGAACGACGAGTAGAATGAGAATATGAGGTTTGTGACCTGATCCGGAGTGCCGTTTGGAAAGTCAATTACCGTTTTAACCATCGCTGGCGGCTCGAACGCTGTTCTGACCATATCTTGTTTGTTTGACCTCAGAATCGAGCATAGTCAAAGGCGTTGCTCCTCGAATTTGATTTTCTATTACCCAAGACTGGCTCTTTGGCATTTGGAGTTCTTTTTGAATAATTTCTTAAAATCGGGCATTTGCGGCTTAATAGTCACAACTCTGTCATCCTGTAAAATTTCAAAAAATCGAGGCAGCACGGAAGAAAATTGAATTTGATAAAATACATCCAACCCGGACAAAATGGGGACCAACACAACCCTGTACAGTCATGCATCAAGGGTAATCTTGTACTTTCCATATATCATCATGCATACAATAAGTCAAACAGACATACAAACATCACGTCATAAATAGTATGTAAATACAATTGTCCACGGACCCATGTCTGGGATACAAGACACAACAATACAAAATACAATAATGTATCATACATCAGAGTAGTAGGCACGTCCTCCTGGAAGAAAGTCCTCCACTAGTCTCGGGTCACACTTGAAAAAGGTAAACAACAAGTAGGGGTAAGCGACAAGCTCAGTAGGTAACCCCAAAACTCCACATCATGCAAACATACAAGTCTATACTATATGCTCAGTGTACTCATGCACCGTGTAGTGTGCACAACATCAGGACTCAGCCTGCCCACACAGGACAGCTTGTCCACGATCCTCAACAAGATCCCAGCTCAGTGCACTCAGCCCTAGCTCCACGAGCTCAATGGCTCCTGAGCTCAATAGCTCAACACGATCCTTAACAAGATCCCAACTCAGGGCACTCAGCCCTACTGCAGCGCTATATGCCCGGACACAGTGCCACACAGGCCTGCCATTGGCGCATATGCCTGCCACAGCCACAACGCAATATGCCCGGCCACAGTGCCACACAGACCTGCCATCGGCGCATATGCCTGCCCCGTCAACCACATAGCATCATCTGTGCTTCACGGTGAGAACCTAACAAGTCATAGAGCCCAAGCCTCAATTCCTCAAACCAATATACCAACACCAATATGGCCTTAAGGTTCACCATACTCACTTTATAACTGAAGCCAGTATTCACAAACCGATCATCATTCCTTGACCAAGGAAGGAGATACCCATAGGAGTTATTTTCTTGAAATAAAAAGTCCCGGCATTGGGTCTCCATATCATAACTAAGATAATCTGATTTTTGGGGATTTTTCTAAGATGTCTAACCCCACTTTCCAAAAATCCACCTCTACAAAAAACTAGATTTTTCCGAGATTTTAAACTAAATCCCAATTTTCACATTTTGAAAGAGTAGGAATTTATTTTTCTCATATTTTTCTTTGAATCCAAATGGGGGGTATTTCATTATTTACATTGTAACTTAATACTTAAATGTGGAGAGGCGTAATGGTTACAATGTAAATGGTCCAGTCTAGTCAAACTGGAACTGCACTGTTTAACTGCTCGATGCTACATTCTGCTCGACGCTCCTTGCTCGAGGCCTCCGCTCGAGACTGCTCGAAGCTAGCCTTGAGCAGTTCCCAATCGTGAACTGCAGACTGGGTTCTTCCCCAATTCGTCCCAAAACCCAATTATACTCGTTAAATCTCCATTTTTAAGCAATAATTCATCCCTATTAAGGGTTTCTAACATCATCTAGCCACATTAGGCTACCAAACAACCTAAATCATCTAGGTTTCATGCTCAATTTCCATTTTCCCCAATTTCTAGGGTTTATCACAAATTTTCATGATTTCATCTAATTCTTACATGTTAATCCAATGAAACAGCAAATAAAGGGTGAAGAATCAATGAAATACCTACCTAGAATGATTCTTGATGATTGAACGAGCTCAAAACGCCCTAAATCGAAGGCTCCAAGCATCCTTCTCTCTTTTTCTCTCTCTCTCTCTCTCTAAGCTCTCCAACGCACGATCGCTGAAACGTAACGTGGAAGCTCTCTTTCCCCCTATTTATATTTCTGTATTTTCTTTTATTAATAAATCCCAAAAATATTGATTGACCTCCCAAAGTCACGAACTCCAAATTGAGCCCAAGTACAGTCAAGACGCTCAAAATGACGAGCACATCAATATTCAGATATTTTCCAACCCAATTGACCACTCAAACGCAAGATCAACCAATAAACCCCGAAAAGTCAACAATCGGGCCACTCGGGGCCCCGACTCGGAATTGGGCCCAATTATAGTCAAAATGCTCACATTGACGAACACAATATTGTCCACATGTTTTTAGCAACAGAGAAAGACTATCTCTCAGCCCTACCCTAATACGAGTCTTTACATACTGAGCTCGGAGCTCACCCCTACTTGTTGTTTACTCTTTTCAGGTGTACCCCGAGACTAGTGGAGGACTTTCTTCTAGGAGGGCGTGCCCACAACTCTGATATATGATACAATATTGTATTTTGTATTGTGTTGTGTGATATCCTGGGTAAGGGTCCATGGACAATTGTATTACACACTATTTGTCGTATGATGTTTATATAACTATTTGACATATTATATGCATGTTGATGTATGAGAAAGTACAAGATTACCCTTGATGTATGACTGTACATGGTTGCATATTTGAGATAGCACTCGCGGTATAGTCTCTATTGGTACTAGTCACTTACCCCTTGACCTTTTGGGTGCAGGCAAGGAGAGGTCATGTTCCTGGTTCCGGGTACGCTGGAGTTCGGGGGCGTGACAAGGCCCATTCCCAACGGCCTCCAAAGGAAACAAAAGAAGTCGGCCCAATCCAAGCGGCCCATCCAAATTATAGCTCCAAAATCATTATCATTATAAAGCCCATGTTAACATCAAGCCCAAACCCAGTGGCCCATCTAGACACGGTCCAAAGTTCATCTACAGTTTTTGACTCCAAGCCCAAATCAAAGTCCAAAGCCCATGCCAAATAGAAGCCCATTACTAAATGGCCCATGTTGCAATCATAGCCCAAGAAAAGCCATTCCAGAGGCCCATGACGCTCAAACCCAAGTCCATGGTTTCATTTTACTATTCATAGCCCACGTAACATTTATAAAAAAATAAAAAGTCAAATTCCAAAGTCACCCTTCCTTTCTCTGGAAACCTCCTCCTGTACCTCTATAAGGTGACTCTTCCCTCCTTCCTTCATAAGCTTTTAATCTCCCAAGCCTTATAACACCCAAGCGTACACACGCACACACACACACACACACACAGTCTCTCTCTCTCTCTCTCTCTCTCTCTCTCTCTCTCTCTCTCCTCCCGAGAGCCCCTCTCTCCCTCACTATAAAGCTCCTTCCTCCTCCCTATACAAAGCTTTCGTACAAAGCCTCCCTCCTTTTTCTTCTATCTTCCAACTTTAGTTCAATTTTTATTTTTAAGGATGCTTGTTTGAAGCTCCGAAGTTGTAATTTCATTTCAAAGGTTTGTATCAAAGATTGGTACAAAGGTTTGTACATGTATTTCAAAGTTTATTAATGAAATAAATTGTTCATCTTTATTATCTTCTCTCTTCCCCCGATCCCTTTCTATCTTTATGTAAATATATATATATATGCATATATACGACCCCATGACTATGTGCCCAGCTTTCAGTCATGGAGGATATTAAATTAAAATAAATATATATTATATATGCTACACTATGATCCCATGATTATGTGCCTATTTTTCGGTCATAGAGGTTTTTAATTATATATATATATGTTATATTAATTAAGTAGTCTTTTTCTCTCTTTTCCTATTTTCTTTGTGTGGGCCTTACAGGCTATTATTATGTTTTGTCATTACTAGTTTACTTTTACTTTACATCTTTTTCTTCTTTACTTAAAGTCATTATATGGGCCCCACTGACCATTATTATTGCTTGTCTTATTAGTTTACTTGTATGTTTTAAAATTTAAAAAAAAAACAAAATAAAAATTAAAAAGATTAAAAAAGGTATTGGTATATCGGCTGGAAACTAGTAACATCCTTCTCAGGAAAACATCTTGGGTGAAACAACGCCATGTACCAATAATTAAAAAGATTCGGTACTAATAGTCACGCTTTCATTCTGTTTCTCCATTGGTATTAGAGCTTGTCAATTGCAGGTGTGATAGGGTAAACAACAGATCCAAGGAGGTAAGTTCTGTGAAGCTAACGGACAAGCGTGAGGGTAGTAAAACTTTGAGTTAAGCCAACATACCGGCCTGACTTCAATCCCTATCCCATTGACGCTCACCATCTTAAAGTATCTACCCCTTCGTTCCATCCCCCTTGTGACTAGTCGTATCCTATTAGTTACTGTAGTTATTTCCTTTTCTTTCTTTGAGCATGTCCGATAAGTTATCTTTTCAGTATGGATTCCCCCTCATTTAATGTAGATAAAACCTATTTACATAATGACTTTACTCTGAAAATAATAAAGAAAAATGTTTATATTTTTTAAATATTTCTTCGATACTCAACAAGACATTCAAGCAAAATATTACTCTCATCTTTTCGAACATCAAACCCAAATCCTTTTCTTTGATTGGTTTGAAAAATATTTTAATGAACAACATTGGAACAAAATGATGGATTTCCCTTCCCCTTCATGCCTCAAGCAAGATGAAATCCTGGCTGATGAAGATAGTAAAGATACTGAAGATTTACCTTTTGCTTCTCAGTCCAAGCAACAAAAAAAAAAAAAAGAACCCTCCCCTACTTCTCCTACACTTCATGTTCTCACTAATCAACAAGATACTTTTATTGGTATTCTCCAACATATTGAAAATCCAATTCTCCATAAACAACTCTTCAGTCAATTATTTCCTCAAAATACTATCCCACCTTTGCCACCAATTTTCCCAAACATTCCTCCAAATCATTATCAATCTTCAAATCCCTGCTCCACCATTACAAACTTTGCAACAAGAAGCCAAAATAATTAAAGAACAAATTCATCAGTTTAATAAATTTAAAGATCAATATTTTTTTGGATTATACTTTATTAACAAAACCTCCAAATTGTGATTCCATTTTACCCCTCCAACATATTATTTCTCAAAAATATTTTCTTAAAATCATAATCAAATTTTCTGAAAATCATAATCCCCAAAGATGTCAACAACCTTCTAATCAAACTCTTCTTAACCCTAATAACCAACAAATTCCTATCAAATATAAAACTGAAGCTTCTATTATAAATCAAAATATCCAAATTAAAACTGTTTTCTTCTTCTTTCTGATATTCAACATAATGTTATTTTAGAAACACCATTTATCCATTTAATTACCCCTTACATGGTCCATCATGATTATATTTCATCAAATTCGCTATCTTCCAAACTTAATTTTTCCTTCCTTAAACAATCACGCATGCATACTTTAGATTTATTAACTATGCAAAATATTTTCAAAAATGAAATTCATAATACCATCAAGGGAAAAAAGGCTTATCTTTCTCATCTCACTCAATCTATCTTAAACCTCAAAATTGAATAACAACTTCTCCACAATACAACTAAATCTAAAATAAGTTATTTTCAAAACAAATTGAGCAAGAGTTTGTTCTGATCTTCCAAATACTTTTTGGGATAGAAAATAACATATGGTTGATTTACCTTATGAAAAAGATTTTTCTGACAAAAATATTCCTTCTAAAGCTCATCCTGTTCCAATTAACCAAGAACTTGAAAATTATTGTAGAAAAGAAATCCAAGATTTAGAATCCAAAGGTTTATTTCAAAAATCTAGGTCACCATGGTCATGTGATGTTTTTTATGTTAACAAAAATGTTGAAATTGAAACAGACACACCTCGACTTGTTATTAATTACAAACCACTTAACAAAGCACTTCAATGGATTCGTTATCCCATTCCAAACAAAAAAGATCTTTTACAAAAAATTTATTCTCCAAATATTTTTTTCAAAATTTGACATAAAATCTAGATTTTGGCAAGTTCAAATCCATCCAAAAGATAGATACGAAACTATTTTTACTGTTCCTTTTGGCCAATATGAATGGAAAGTAATGCCTTTTGGTTTAAAAAATGCATCATCTAAATTTCAAAGAATTATGAATGACATATTTAATCCATATGCTAATTTTTATATTGTTTCTATTGATGATGTTTTAGTTTTCTCTTCCTCTATTGAGAAACACTTTAAACATCTTAAAATATTTTTTCATATTGTTAAACAAAATGGCCTAGTTGTTTCCAAACTTAAGATCTCTTTTTTTCAAACCAAAGTTCGTTTTCTAGGACATTATATTTGAAATGGGATGATTACGCTAATAGAAAGAACCTTTGTCTTTGCCCAAAAATTTCTTTATAAAATATTAGACAAAACTCAACTTCAAAGATTTTTAGGTAGTTTAAATTATATTCTAGACTTCTGTCCAAATATTAATTGCATTGCTAAACCCTTTCAGGATAGGTTAAAAAAGAACCCTTCTCTGTGGACATATGAACATACTAGCATTATTAAACAAATAAAAACTCAAGTTGAAACTATTCCATGTCTTCATATTGTTGATCCTAATCTTCCAAAAATAGTTGAAACTAATGTCTCTGATAACGATTATGGTGGTATTTTAAAACAATCCATTAATAATCATGAACAAATCATCCAATTTACTTCTGGTCATTGGAATACATACCAAAAGAATTATTCAAAAGTTAAAAAAGAAATACTTTCAATTATTCTTTGTATTTCTAAATTTCAAAGGGACTTATTAAATCAAAAGTTCCTTCTTCGAATTGATTGTCAATCTGCCAACGAAATATTATAAAAAGATGTTCAAAACCTTGCTTCCAAACAAATATTTGCAAGGTGGCAAGCTCTTCTTAGCATTTTTGATTTTGATATTGAATTTATTAAAGGAAGTAAGAATTATATTCCTGATTTTCTAATGCGTGAATTTTTACAAAGTAGGCCCTGACCCTAGCCAGACCCTGTTTCCATTTCGACCCTTCCATCAAAATGGGGTGCAAGAAAAACAAAGGCAAAGAGACCCAAAAATTTTCCTAAAGACGCTTCACAAAGGCATTTTCCTTCATGGGCCTCCATTATTGAAGGCGAAGAACAAGCTGATGCTCAGGCCTCTCCATTTTCATCCATGGTCCAGGAATGGGTAGAAGCCCTATCCAAAACCCCCCAAATATTCTAAATATTTCAAAACTAATTCCCTACAAATCCTCTAAATCCTACATTCGTCCTAAATACCCAAAACCTAGTCCCCATTCCAAATATCCCTTCTCCAATTAATCAAAATCCTTTATCTTCAAAAGGAAAAGGTGTTTTTTCTCTACCATCAAAACACACTCCCAATGACATTTCTCAATCATCCTTAAAAATACTTATTTCCCAAACACCCTCCAATTCACAAATTATTTTATCATCATCAAAATTACCCTCCTCTAAATACATTAACAAGCCAAATTACCAAAACATTTTCCTTACTGAAAATGACCTTTTCAATTCCATCCCAAAGGTCTATAGTTCAAAAATCTTTCCCCCTAAATTACCATTTCAAACCTTTCAATACCCTCAAGACTCAAACTTACTATCGCTCTATCCTAGAATCAACAGGTTCAGCAATTTTCAAAGACTTTCTCTATGATAGCAAACATCCTTTTCCTACATATTCAACATGTCGCATCAAAACAATCCTTACTACCTCTACTTGGAATCAACCTCTCCATGCTCCCAAGAACCTTCCAAATAATTCAAATTCCCCTCTTCCGTACTATCCTACTTTTAATTACTGGGATTACCAGCAAGCCTGGTGTTGGACCCCATTTTGTTCGGGTTGGACATACTAACCCCATTTTGGTGTATATACCTTTTTTGCCCATGCCATATACCTTGTTGAACAGGTCCTTAGAGATTTCCTGCGATTTGCACAAGATGGATGCATTGACACGAACCGGGAAGCCCAAAATGGATAACCATTGCTACAAGTCCCTGAAGTACCCCAAGACCAATACCAGGGGATAGAGGAGGAAATTTGGAGAATAACGCACTTGACTGAGCTCAATTCCGATGAAAAACGAAGAAGTTATGGCCAAAACAATTTTCATTGGAAAAAGTCAAACTTGCCAAAAGACGGTCAATGCCCCTGGTCAAACTGCCCGAAAATGTGACCATGCGAGATTCTCCAAAATGACTATTCAGGTGAATACGGAGCTTCCCAAACAATCTCCCAAAGTTCGTCCGTTTTGGCATTTTTGGTGGGGGTAAAAAGGTAATTTAAAAAAAAAAGATCATCAAAGTCAAATTCGGATCATCGTGGTCAAATCTGGAACATCAAAGTCAAAGGTCAAATCTGAGCCAACATTGATCCGGACTAAGAGTTCCCACTGATGCGGAGTAAGGATCCGAGCCAACATTGATCCGAACTAAGAGCTCTCACTGATGCGGAGTAAGGATCCGAGCCAACATTGATCCGAACTAAGAGCTCCCACTGATGCGGAGTAAGGATCCGAGCCAACTTTGATCCGGACTAAGAGCTCCCACTGATGCGGAGTAAGAATCCAAGCCAACATTGATCCGGACTAATGTCTCCACTGATATGGAGTAAGCTCCAATCATCCGGAATTGCCTTCCATTGATCCAGATCCGAGCCTTTGACCCTACCAACCAATGACTTTTGCTGATTAGTTTGTTCACGGGCATGGTCACTATAGCTTCACGGGATTAGCTACACATATACTCGTCAACGGATGTCTGTCACATGCGCGCATTTAATGGCAAAAGGACAAGCAAGGTTGACGGTCCACCCGACATAAATGGCATCTAGTTAATAAAAAAGGGGGCTAGCATCCGTAAATGCTGCAATTATGTGGTAGTTCCAAAGGTATTAAAAGACGTCCTAACACCAAAGAAGGGAGGACACACGCCCAGAGTCTTCACGTCTGGATTACTCTCAAGCTCTTGCCTTTCCATATTTTCTCTCTTTCCCTGCGAGTCCGTTTTCCAAAAAAAAAAAAACAAAAACAAAAAACATTCCTTTCTCATACGGGTCTCTCACCCAAAATAAATATCTCTCTCATAGTTTATCCCCCCTCTCTCTATCACGATTTAAATCCTTTTCACCATCAATTTCCCTCAACTCTAACATACTACTGCAGTCTCTAAGACAAATCTCAGTTTATTTCCATAATTGGCGTCGCTAGAATTTTGCGAGTTGGTGATTTTGTGTTCCTGTAGGCGATTTTCAGTAAAAACAATATTTTAAACGGAAGTCCAGGGAGTCCCGAGTTGAAATCCATTCAAACCAAAGTCAGTGTAATTTACATTTCCTGCTTTATTTTTAGCTTATTTGTATTTATATTTGATGTAATTTTAGTATTTTCCTAATTTTCATTTCTTTAGCTCATCTCTATCTTAGATGTAATTTTTAGTATTTGCCGTTGTATTTTCCTCGTATTTTCTTGATTTGCATGTTGTACGTTGTAATATGTAAAATATAGTTGAAAAAAAAAAGGGCAAGGAGAGGCATAAAAAAAAGAGAGAAGATGGAAAAAAGGAAAAAGAAAAAAGAGTGCTTTTATTTTTATTTATTTGTGGATGTCATAATCACACACTCCACATTTTTTTATTTTTTATTTTATGTATATATATTCATTACTTTGATACGCATTTATGATTTTGGGTTTTTTTTTAAAACAAAACAAAACACAAAAAAAAGGTTTTCAAAAGTTAAGCACAAAAAAAAAACAAACAAACAAACAAAACGTTTTGTTACAAAAAACCAAAAACAAATAAAATCTTTCTTAGCAAAAAACAAACAAACCACAAAACGTTTTTTTTAACAAAAAAAAAACAAAACGTTTTCAAAACAAAGCAAAAACAAAAAAACAAAAAAAATGTTTTCAACAAAAAAATGCATTTTCAACAAAAAAAATATTTTCTAGCCCAGAAACCAAAAAAGGGGAAAATAACAAAAAGAAACATATTTTAGGACTTCAATTTCCAAAATAAAACCAAAAACCAAAACCATCCCCTAGGATCTTATTCTCCACTTCAAACAAAAACCCAAAACTTTTTTGATTCCCTTTAGAAATTTAGGGTAAATCCATTTTAACCACGACTTTAATAAATAACTTAGCTGAATAAAAATTATAAACTTTTTAGGAAACTTAACCCCGTCATGGCAGGCAAATAAAATAAAAAACCTTCTCCTCCAAAGATAGATACTGAAAGGCCGCTGTAGGGGTGCTAATCCTTCCCTACACGTAACTAACTCCCGAACCCTTCTCTGATAACGCAGACCACACCTTTATAAACTACTCAAAGTAGAGGGTATCCAACTGTACCCCAAAAACAGTTGGTGGCGACTATAAATTTTCTCACCATTGGTTTAGTTTGAGTTTACCCCAAATGGGCTCGAACGAAAACCAGTGATGACAGCTGGCGACTCTGCTAGGGAGTTACACACTTTAGAGAGTTAGGTCTAAAAATTATAAGATTAGGAGGTTATTTTAATTATACTGTTGTATATATTTAACTATCGTGCTAAGTTATTTTTTTTATTTTCTAGATATAATTGATTTACTTATTTTTTTATACAGTTGTTGTTTATCTTTAAACTGTGATTTATTTGTACGTTTTAACTACCATGATAGTTATGATTTACTGCTTTCCCTACTTGTTGCATCCATACATAACCCTATACCCGGGTTTAACACAATTTAGGTTAGCGAGGTTCAGTACGGTCCCCAACGCGTTGATCATTATCCGCAATGGGGCCTTGGACTCCTCACTCAAGCTTGAGGTTCTTTTAAGGCACGTCCTTTTAAGACCCTCTTCCGGTAAATCCCATGGTGTACGGAGCCCTCTATTGAGGAAGTTTGGGAACCAACAAATAAGATAGGTATAGCAATAGAAGCCCATCAAGGGCATTGACCCACATGTTGTTTGCTCATTCCATGCCATGCTAACCTTTGTTTTGTAGGTAGTCCATAAGTCATCCCCTGCACACCTTATTTGCCTTACTATTGGTCTATTCTTTATCCTGTCTATTTGCCCTGATTTGTTTTAACTGCCATCCTAACCTGTCATCATGCATAACACGACAATCATATAGGCATGGCAACTTTCAGTCATCTCTTAAAAAGCCTTCAGGATAAAGAGTTTGTCGCAGTGGTGGCCCAAGCATCTGGGGACATCCAACTTCGCCTTGGAGATTTTCCACCAAAAGAAGCCCACAAAGCAGAACATATTATCATAGAAGATCAGCTGGACTACACTAAGGAGGTACAGACAATATGGAGGCAGTGGTCAGACGAAAGGAAAAGCATTTATATACAGTAGTTTGGGGATTTGATCCATGTAACCGAGTTACTGGCCGACAAGGATATGCTTGGGGCAGCCATATATTTCTGGGAGCCTCAACGGTGGTGCTTTGACTTCAACGACATAGATCTTGTTCCCACAATAGAAGAATATAGAAGATTATTGGATATCCCCGTAGAAAATAAAATGAAGATCTATCTACCGGAACCCAGAAGATCATGTCAAAGGGCCTTTGCAAAGATAATGGGAAAGCCAGTATGGGACTCACCGGCGGCCACAACCTATAGTGGGCGGGAATATCTTCCATGGACAACAATCAAAGAAATGATACAGACCGCAATAGAAGCAGGGGCACACAAACTACTTACAATAGCTATATATGGGCTGGTCATTTTTCCGAGGATATCAGCCCACATCGATGGAGCAATTGTAGATTTGGTCCAGCAAGTGCTCAAAGGATGTGACCCTACTCCTGCTATCTTGGCTGAAACAATTCAATCTCTTACTTACCTAAGCAGTAAGGGCTCGGGACAGTTCATGGGGTGCTTGCCTCTCTTGTGCACTTGGTTGCAAGGTCATTTCCCTTGCAGTGTTTCTCGTTTTCCTACTGTATATCAATTGCCAGCCACGACACTATTGGATATTCTGCTCAGCAAGTGAAACTTACCTAAAGGCTTTGAATACTGGAGAAAGAAGTTAGAAAACCTCACAGAAGTTGACATTACCTGGACTGCTCCTTGGATGCCGGTGGTCTCCATGACTTATAGCTGTGGGGACTACAATTGGGTCCCACTCTTAGGTCCTTGGGGAGGAATAGCATATGCACCACTGCAGGGTGGAAGACAAGTCGGGCATCATCAGATTATCCCTGTGCTATTTGGCATGGAAGATTGTGACTTCACTTACAGCAGAACCATGCTCGCAGAGAAAGGCCAAAAGATGTATCAGGCATGGTCCGCCCCACACAGGATCCAACCCAACAGTCCAAAACCTGGCGTTTATCCGGCATACATATCTTGGAGGGCACAACACAAGCCACAGTTAACGACAGACATGAGAGCTATCCTCCAGGAGAATCAAAATCTCAGGCAGCAGATCCAAAGGCTAGAAGCATCTCTAGAAGGAGCTCTTCAGAGGTTTCAGTTGAGGGAAAAACAGGTCGAGACCATATTGAAGCAGAGGGAGGAAGCAGGTGAGCGGCCACCCCAGAGGAAAAGGCGCCGTGATACTTAGGAGATAACTGGAAGAATGCCTTACGATCATGTAACGATAGCTTTCATTTTACATGGCATTTCAGCATTGAATGTTTGTATTGTGTGTTTTGTTTGTAATAAAGTTGTTTGTTTTTCTAACCCTCCGCATATACATTCATGCATACATGCATAGCAAATGAAAAAAAAACATCAAATAAAAGTTCCCTTGTACCCAGGTGGGTAGCAAACTTTCTCCAGGATTGCGCACTCTTACAATCTCAGATCTCGCCGCAATCAGGTACCACAGCCACAACCAATGGAAGACGAAGCAGAGAACAGACTTGTGGGTTTAGAACAATCACAACAAGCCCTGCAAGGGAAAATGGCTTTGATGATGGATATGCTTACCAAGATGACTGAAAAAAAAAAAAAAAAGAATCCCGGCAAGAGGAACCCCGACAGGGGGAACTACCAATCACCATCAAGAGCAGGGGCAGGAAGCAGTTCAACCGCCCAATCTGGCTCTAAGCCAAGCACCCACCTATCATCCTGCTATGGCACAACCCCCAACTCCAAATCCAACTCATTTCATTATGCCCGCATTGGGACATGCAATAGAGGTAATGGGTTCTCCAGCCCCGAAGGAGGACATTGAGTCCCCTGCTCTAAAACGACTGGAGGAAAGATTGAAAGCCGTAGAAGGCATCGATAGCTATGGCATGACCAACCCATAAGACTTATGTCTGGTCCTTGGAGTGGTACTACCAGCAAAATTCAAAATGCCAGAGTTTGAGAAGTTCAACGGGACCCGATGCTCGAAGACACATCTAGCCATGTACTGTCAAAAGATGGCTGCTTATGCAAGTGAAGACAAGCTCCTCATGCATTGTTTCCAGGAAAGCCTAACTGGGGCATCCCTTCGCTGGTACTTTCAGCTAAATGGAAACTACATCAAGACATGGAAAGAATTAGCTACTTCCTTCTTGGCACAATACAAGCATGTCACCGAGCTGGCGCTGGATCGACTAACCCTGTAGTCCATGGAAAAGGGATCCAAGGAGAATTTCAAAGATTATGCACGAAGATGGAGAGAGGCCGTTGTGGAGGTCCAACCTCCTCTTACCGAAAGAGAACTCACCACTCTATTCATCAACACACTTAAAGGCGTATACTAGGATAAATTGATCGGCAATGTCTCCAGCAGCTTTGCAGACTTGGTCGCATCCGGCAAACATGTAGAAAGTGGAATTAAAGGTGGAAAGCTAAAGGGTGATGCGACTGAGGCATCAAAGAGGTTTCAACCACCAGCAAAGAAGAAGGAAAATGAGACCAACCTGGTCCCCCATCACACCCGCCGATACACCATACCAAGGACCGGGTCTTACCAAGGATCGCCAGTGGCCGCCTACGCTGCACCTGCACCACCTCCCCAATTCATGCCATACTTGCCGCAAGGAGGGGTCTCATTTCCATATTCAATGGTACCTAACTCATTTCAACCGAGAGCGCTATACCCAGAGCAACTAAGGCTAGCAACTCAGGAAGGACTAGGAGCCTCATTCCAAGGACAGGGGCAACCGAGGGCCCAGACCCAGCAAGCAGGAGCGAATTAAGCTTCTCGTCGACCACGACAAGAGTTTGATCCAATTCCAATGACTTATGCGGAATTATACCCCAAGCTCTTAGAGGCAAGGATGGTAACCACTATACCCTTGGGAGAAATAAAGACTCCTCCCACGGCCTGGTATAAGCCAGATGCCAGATGTGAATATCATGCAATTGGAGCTGGACATGATATCGAAAATTGTATAACATTCAAGAGGAAGGTTCAGGCATTGAAGGATACAAAGTGGTTAGACTTTTCTGCACTAACTGGGACGCCAAATGTGAACAACAATCCCCTCGCAGAACACTCTAATAATGTTGCTAGTATCGAGAATGAAGGACGGCTGGAAAGGGTTTCCCAAGTACAAATGGAGAAAACATATTTGTTTACTCTGTTATAGGAACATGGTTATATACTTGCTAAAGACACGCAAGAGGCAGGAAAAGGAACAGATGGGGAAAACCAATGCCCTTATCACAAGATGTCGTGGGGACATGACATCGCAGAATGTAGTGAGTTTTTCGAGGTGGTGCAAAAACTCATGGACCAAAGGATGATCGAATTCTCCAAGGAAGAGATAGACAGTCAAAGCCACATGATCCAAGGAGACATGTCATACAAACCGTCATGGGTGCCAACCCCCCTTGTCTTGAATGTTAAGACTCCAGAAATCCCACTACTGCCTCATGGAATTACACCTCTAACCATACGGGTTCCTGCCCCTTTCCCCTACAAGACGGATAATGCAGTCCCATGGAACTATAAATGTGAGGTAGTTCAGGGAGCCACCGCAGCAGAAAAGAAGACCAGGAGCGGTCGAGCTTATGCCCCTGATATGGTTGACAAAGCAAGGGAACAAAAGGTTGTCGAACAAGACATTGAGCCAACACTAGAGGTAACAAAGAAAGGAACACCAGTTACTGAAGAGGAAACCACAGAATTTCTGAAACTCATGAAGCAGAGCGAGTATAACATTGTGGACCAGCTAAGTCGATAACCAGCTCACATCTCATTGCTCTCATTAATGATGGATGCCCAACCTCACCGGGAAGCACTAATGAAGGTTCTAAGCCAAGCCTATGTTCCTCCAACCATCCCGGTGGCAAATGTGGATGGACTCACTAGTAACCTCATTATGAACAACGTCATCAGTTTTGGAGATGACGAGCTACCCCAAGAAGGGAAGGGACATATAAAAGCTTTACACATCATGGTCAAATGCAAGGAGCACACCATAGCCCGTGTACTCATTGACAACGGCTCTGCCTTGAACATTATGCCCTTGCATATACTATAGCAACTTCCAATCGACGTATCCTATATACGTCCCTGTACGATGAAGGTATGGGCATTCGATGGAGGAAAGCGTGACGTGGTGGGAACTCTGGATATTCCACTCATGATTGGGACAACTACTTTTACGGTTGAATTTCAGGTGCTGGACATTGCACCATATTATAGCTGTTTGTTGGGAAGACCCTGGACCCACATGGCGGGAGCAGTGCCCTCTAGCCTTCATCAAAAAATGAAATTTGTGATGGGAGACCAGCTCATTTGCGTCTCTGGACAAACAAGTTTCCTCATCACCAAACCTGCATCAGTCCCATATATTGAAAACAACGAGGATGTACCAGAATGTTCCTATCGATCCTTTGAGGTCGTGAACATCACTTCTGTACCAAGCTATCATCTCTCGAAGGCATCAAAGATGGTTGCAACCACCATGATCAAGCAAGGGTACAAACCAGGGTAAGGATTAAGCCTAAAGGCTCAAGGAATCCAGAAACCATTGACCATCTGAGAAAATATTGAAAAGTTTGGGCTAGGCTACGTCCCTACAAAAGATGACAGACAGAGGGAAGCTATCAAGAAGAGGGAAGTTAGAATGGCAAGATTGCAGAAAAGGCCAGTACAAGAAGAAAGGAGAAGCTTCCCCCCCTTAAATGTTACATTCCGGACTGGAGGGTTTATCCATAAAAGCCAACCTGAGGCCGAGACGGGGACTGTAGCTGTATTGGACACAAATGAGCATGCACCAAGTGAGATGGTTCAGTTAGTGCGAGAGGATCCCAACTAGCCATTGAACAATTGGACCAGCCTGGACCTCCCCATAATGTAATGCTTACGGGGTCACTGGGATTTAATGTATTCTATTTTAATGTCCTTTGAAGCGGTGAAAATTTGTTTTTATCAAAAGCTTTTCAATAAAATGTACTTTTCTTCAAATCTTTCACGGTACATTCTATTCATAACATGTGCATATCATATTTGGTTACCAACTTGTAATTCTTTTATAAGCAGGTATCACAATGTCAATGAAAATATCATATGTGAAAGCGAAACGAGATGCCTAAGGTTTGACCAAAGTCCAAACTGGGAGTAGCCAGTGTTTGAAGCTGATGAGAATGAGGCAGAGGAGACACCCGAGCTACCAGGAGAGATCATACGCCTATTGGAAAGGGACGATCGCTTATCTATTCCAAGTGAAGACCCAGTAGAAACAGTGAATTTGGGGATGACAGCCGAACCAAAAGAATTGAGGGTAGGGTCTTTGATAGCTACCGACATCAAGAAGAAGTTAATCGAGCTGTTAAGAAGCTACATCGACGTTCTTGCATGGTCATACCAAGATATGCCAAGATTAGACACAGATATAGTGCAACATCACATACCAGTGAAGCCAGAGTGCAAGCTAGTACAGCAGTGGAAATTGACTACGGAAATATCAACTCAAATTGAACCCGGAAAAGTGCACTTTTGGAGCCATGTCGGGAAAACTGTTAGGTTTCATTGTGAGCCAAAAAGGAGTGGAAATTGATCCAGACAAGGTTCGAGTTATCCAGGAGATGCCCCACCTCGAACCATCAAGGAGGTCAGAGGATTCCTCGGGCGATTGAATTACATTGCTCGATTCATTTCACAATTAACAGCCACATGTGAACCAATTTTCAAAACTTTACGAAAGAACAATCCAGAAATTTGGAATGACAAATGTCAAGAAGCTTTTGACAGGATCAAACAATATCTGTCCAATCTACCTGTTTTGGTCCCACCAGTAACAGACAGGCCTTTGATCTTATACTTGACTGTCCAAGGGTCCTCAATGGGTTGTGTCTTGGGGCAACATGATTCTACAGGCAAGAAGGAGCAGGCCATTTATTATCTGAGCAAGAAGTTCACCATCAATGAAACGAATTACACACCATTAGAAAAGACATGTTGTGCCCTAGTTTGGATAACAAGACGATTCAGGCAATACACTCTTTATCATACCACATGGCTGATTTCGAGGCATGATCCACTCAAATATCTCTTGGAAAATCCATCCATCTCTGGAAGAATTGCCAAATGGCAATTGGTCCTATTGGAATATGATATCATTTATGTGCCTCAAAAAGCCATCAAAGGGAGTGCAATAGCTGATTACTTGGCAGACAGAGCACTAGAAGATTACGAGCCTATGACTGTTGGATTTCCAGATGAGCACATCAACATTCTCACGGCCGAAATATCAGACATATGGATGATGTGATTTGATGGAGCTTCTAGTCTCTTTGGTCACGGTGTTGGGGCCATCCTGATATCCCCAAAAGGCGAAGATTTCTCCATGGCGGCAAAGCTAACCTTCCCTTGTACAAACAATGTAGCAGAATATGAGGCTTGTGTGATGGGACTTCAAGAAGCAATTAACAAAGGAATCAAGAAATTACGAGTGTTCGGCGATTCGGCACTCATCATTTTTCAAGTAAAGGGAGAATGGGAGACTCGAAACTACAAACTAATCCCCTATCGAGAGTACGTTACGGAGTTAGCCGAGCAATTCGAAGACATCACGTTTGAGCATATGCCCAGGGAATACAATCAGATTCCTGATGCGCTGGCCACTCTAGCCTCCCTCCTTCGACTAGACACAAAGTTGGAAGTCCAGTCTTTCGATATCCGTATACAAGATGCTCCTGCACATTGCATGGCCATTGAAGGAAATATTGAACAAAAGCCCTGGTTTGATGACATCAGATAGTATTTGCTCAAGCAAGAATATCCAGAAGAGGCCTCTGAGTCTGATAAACGAAATATCCGAAGGTCGGCATCCAACTACTACCTTGATGGTCCTGTCCTATATAAGCGAAACCATGACATGGTGTTACTACGGTGCTTGGCAAAAGAAAAGTCAAAACAAATAATGAAAGAAGTGCACAAAGGAGAATACGGTTCACACGCAAATGGACATGCATTAATAAGACAAATCATGCGAATGAGTTATTATTGGGTAACCATGGAAAAGGATTGCATTGAATATGTGCGCAAATGCCTCAAGTGTTAAATTTACGGCGATAAAATCCAAGTACCGCCATCCAGACTGCATGTGATGGTTTCCCCGTGGCCGTTTTCACTTTGGGGCATCGACATTATCGGATCAATCTCGCCAAAAGCTTCCAATGGTCACTGTTTCATCTTAGTGGCCATCGATTACTTTACCAAGTGGGTAGAAGCAGCGTCATATGCCAACGTCACACAAGCTGTGGTCCTTCGCTTTATACGGAATAACATCATATGCCGCTATGGACTTCCTGAGCAGATCATAATAGATAATGCAGCCAATCTGAACAATCGGATGATGGGTAAATTGTGCGAAACGTACAAAATTCAGCACTGCAACTCGACCCCCTATCGCCAAAAGATGAATGGAGCAGTTGAAGCATCCAATAAGAACATCAAGAACATTATCAGAAAAATGACTGAGACATACAAAGATTGGCATGATAAGCTACCATATGCTTTGCACGCTTACCGCACCTCAGTACGAGCATCAACTGGGGCAACTCCGTTTTCTTTGGTCTATGGCATGGAAGCAGTTCTACCTGTCGAAGTGGAGATATCTTCCCTCCGAGTACTCAAGGATACCCAGTTCGAAGAAGCAGAATGGGCCCAAGGTCGTTATGAGCAGTTGAATTTAATTGAGGGCAAACGCTTGGCAGCTGTTTGCAGAGGACAGTTATATCAACAGAGAATGATGAACAACTACAATAAAAAGGTAAAGCTCAGAAGCTTTCAAGTGGGTGACCTCGTCCTCAAGAAGATTTTACCAATTCAACATGACCATAGAGGCAAGTGGACTCCCAATAATAAAGGCCCATATGTGGTGAAAAAAGCATTCTCAGGAGGTGCCTTAATCCTTGCCAGAATGGATGGGGATGAGCTCCCTAACCCAGTGAATAGCGATGCGGTGAAAAAGTTCTATGCTTAACTCTTATACCTCTCAACAAGATTCTCATCCCTGCAATGAGCAGACTTGGTGAAAACCCGAAAAGGCACCAAGGGTAAAATACAAAGCTCCAACAAAAGACAAAGAAGCAAGCAAAGGCGGACTTGGTGAAAACCCAAAAGGGCACCAAGGGTAAAATACAAAGCCAACGACAAATCCTAAAGGGTGAAAGTAGTTAGAATCCAAGGATCAGGACCACCTAAAGCAGGGTCCTTTGCAAACAATGGAAACAGCGTCTCCTAAAGACAACAGCTGTAAACGGTGGAAGACCTGGTCAAACCTAAGGCATGCTCGAATCAAATTTGTATATTATGCTTTTTCAAGACTTGTAATTCTGTTTATCAGATTATAACAATAGGGCACTTTTTATGATATACATATGTTTTGTGGGATCAAACCAGCAAAATCCCATTTTATATCCTTAATCATTTTTTATCATTTTCATTTCACATTTAAGTAGAATATCTTAAATCCCCAGTAAGCTATTTTAGCATTGTCTTATGAGTAGGGTCAAGCTCAAAATCCCCAAACAAATTAAGTCCCCCAATTCAGAGTTCCCATATCTCCACAGAATATCACTATCCCCAGAGAAGTCGTCAAGTCAAGCTCCTCAATGTGACGAAGCTAAATTTAACAGACCCTTCATGCACAAAAGGGAGTTCCCCAGCAAAGATAGAATGGACTCCCCAGCTAGAGAGAAAATTGTTCCCCAACAAGTTGAATGTTAGCCAACCTCTCTAACAGCATTGAGATAAATCTCCAGCCCTTGCCAAAACATCACATTGCATTCGATGCATACATCGCATTGCATCATATTTCACCACAAGTTGAGGTTTATGTATCCCCGCATACAGCACATTGCATTCCATGCCTCATTTGTATACATTCAGTATATTCTGCAATTTCAAGAATGTTATCACCTTTGAAAATCCTAAGAGCTCATCCTCAGCAAGATTCTCATCAAGCCTTCCTAGCTTTCTTTGTTCAACTATACAAATCTTCATTTACAATTTCCCCAAGCTCGAAAAGCACCCTTTTGACACTCGAATAAACTTCTTCCCTTTCCGGGTAACCTCGTAGAGCGATCTCATTGAGTGAACTCGTAGAGGGAGCCCATATGTCCTCTTCAACAATCATGTACTCTTGTTAGGCCCTAGATGCCTTTTCAATTCCTGTCAGGCCTTGGATGCCTTTTCCCCTTTCTGTTAGGCCTTGGATGCCTTTTCCCTTTCTGTCAGGCCTTGGATGCCTTTTCAATTTCCTGTTAGGCCCTAGATGCCTTTTCAATTCTTGTTAGGCCTTGGATGCTTTTTTCCTTTCTGTTAAGCTTTGGATGCCTTTTCCCTTTCTGTCAGGCCTTGGATGCCTTTTCACTTTTTGTTAAGCCTTGCTTGCCTTTGCAATTCCTGGTTAGGCCTTGCTTGCCTTTTCTATTTCTATTAGGCCTTGGATGCTTTTTCCCTTTCTGTCAGGCCTTGGATGCCTTTTCAATTTCCTGTCAGGCCCTAGATGCCTTTTCAATTCCTATCAGGCCTTGGATGCCTTTTCCCTTTATGTCAGGCCTTGGATGCCTTTTAATTTCCTGTTAGGCCCTAGATGCCTTTTCAATTCTTGTCAGGCCTTGGATGCCTTTTCACTTTCTATCAGGTCTTGGATGCCTTTTCACTTTTTGTTAGGCCTTGCTTGCCTTTGCAATTCCTGATTAGGCCTTGCTTACCTTTTCCATTTCTGTTAGGCCTTATATGCCTCATCACAATTATTCAAACCCACCAACCAAGAAGCTGCTTTTCACTCTGGGGAACAGACCTGACCATCGCATTCTATTCTTCCTTTGTGCAAGGTACGCTAGGTAAGTGCTCCAACCCATCCAAAATGACTCCCTTTTATCTTTGTACGTTGTTTGTATACAAATAGTGCATAAAGAGGGACAGCTGTTGGACCCCATTTTGTCCGGGTTGGACATACTAACCCCATTTTGTTGTATATACCTTTTTTGCCCATGCCATATACCTTGTTGAACAGGTCCTCAGAGATTCTCTGCGATTTGCACAAGATGGATGCATTGACACGAACCGAGAAGCCCAAAATGGATAACCATTGCTACAAGTCCCTGAAGTACCCCAAGACCAATACCAGGGGATAGAGGAGGAAATTTGGAGAATAACGCACTTGACTGAGCTCAATTCCGATGAAAAACGAAGAAGTTATGGCCAAAACAATTTTCATTGGAAAAAGTCAAACTTACCAAAAGACGGTCAATGCCCCTGGTCAAACTGCCCGAAAATGTGACCATGCGAGATTTTCTAAAATGACTATTTAGGTGAATATGGAGCTTCCCAAACAATCTCCCAAAGTTCATCCGTTTTGGCATTTTTGGTGGGGGTAAAAAGGTAATTAAAAAAAAGATCATCAAAGTTAAATCCAGATCATCGTGGTCAAATTCGGAACATCAAAGTCAAAGGTCAAATCCGAGCCAATATTGATCCGGACTAAGAGTTCCCACTGATGCGGAGTAAGGATCCGAGCCAACATTGATCCGAACTAAGAGTTCCCACTGATGCGGAGTAAGGATCCGAGCCAACATTGATCCGAAATAAGAGCTCCCACTGATGCGGAGTAAGGATCCGAGTCAGCTTTGATCCGAACTAGGACCTACCACTGATGCGGAGTAAGGATCCGAGCCAACTTTGATCCGGACTAAGAGCTCCCACTGATGCGAATTAAGGATCCGAGCCAACATTGATCCGGACTAATGTCTCCACTGATACGGAGTAAGCTCCAATCATCCGGAATTGCCTTCCATTGATCCAGATCCGAGCCTTTGACCCTACCAATCATTGACTTTTGCTGATTACTCTGTTCACGGGCATGGTCACTATATCTTCACGGGATTAGCTACACAGATACTCGTCAACGGATGTCTGTCACATGCGCGCATTTAATGGCAAAAGGACAAGCAAGGTTGGCGGTCCACCCGACATAAATGGCATCTAGTTAATAAAAAAGGGGGCTAGCATCCGTAAATGCTGCAATTATGTGGTAGTTCCAAAGGTATTAAAAGAGGTCCTAACACCAAAGAAGGGAGGACACACGCCCAGAGTCTTCACGTTTGGATTACCCTCAAGCTTTTGCCTTTCCATATTTTCTCTCTTTCCCTGCGAGTCCCTTTTCCAAAAAAAAAAAACAAAAACAAAAACAAAAAACATTCCTTTCTCATACGGGTCTCTCACCCAAAATAAATATCTCTCTCATAGTTTATCCCCCCTCTCTCTATCACGATTTAAATCCTTTTCTGTAAGGACCCGTACCTTGAGTTAGTCACAGTTTTGCCTTCTGAGTAGAGTTTTTCTAGATTTTGACCTAGTGAATGGGCTCAAATGAATTCACGTGCAAAAGGAAAGATGCTTAGAATGATGTCCTCTATCTACCACAGAAGTTTCAGGCCAAACGGACGTGTATGTGAGGTGCACGTGATATGGGTCCAATTCACGTGCAAGTGTGGTTGTCTTCTAAATGTTGTAAGGAGGCTAGGGGTGAAGTTTGAGAGCATTTGGAGTCCATTTGGAGTTGCACGTGAATTGAGAATTCACGTTCAAATTGGCGTGCAGCCATATTTTTGCATGGTCCCCTTGGTTTTGACATTCTAATGAACTTTCTCCAAAGGACCATATTGAAATTCTGAGTATTTTGGCCTATATGGGTGCGGAAAGGTGCTAACTTGTGTGATCAAAACTATGTCGTTTTGATCCTGGGTTTACTTAATCAAAACTACGTCGTTTTGATGTGGGTAGTGTCTATATAATGAGGGCTTGAGTTTGAGTTTAGGGTTCTTGTGTTCTTCCTTGCTGCATTGCCGGACCGAGAGAGAGAGAGGATCTCCTGGGGCCGTTGCCGTGGTGGTTCGCGTCGTTGGGAGCCGTCTAGCGTGGAGGTTAGGACAAAAGTCCGAGGTAGGGATTCATGTTCTTCCTAACTCTCCTCTCGTTTTAGGATATTCACATATATATATATATATATATATGTAAATCCATATAGGTGTGATCTCCTATATGGATGTTGGCCTTCGGTGGCATATTCTGTTGATTCCGATGTTGAATTTGGCTTGAGAATTTTCTGGGGTTTGTTTATGCCCACCATGTGTTTGATGGAATGTCCGTGAGGCCCGCACACTATGTATTTGATAAAATGTCTGTGAGGCCCGCATGCCATGTATTCAATATAATGCCTGTGAGACCTTGTATTTGGGTGTTTGATGATATACCTGTGTGACTGGTGTGTCCTGTGTTTGATTTGTATTTGATTTTAAGCCTGTGAGGCTGATGTGTGTGGCTTGTATTTGACCATGTTGGTCCTTCGAGATAAAGTGTAAATCTTGTCTTGAATTTACATGTTGAGATGTAATGTTATCTTTGTTCTGTTGATCTGTTTGAGACCGAGCCGAGATATGGGCCAGGCACAATAGCTGGACCCCTTTGAGATTTGGCCAGGACGTGGTCCTGAGTCTCGGTGTAGCACTCACGACGGTGGGCTAAGTCTACACCCATTCCTGAGGGTAGATATGGCGCCCGAGGAGGTGGTTGACCATATCTGACTCGGGTGGAAAATGTTGCATTGGTGTCCATGCAACATTCGCCTGAATGTGGTATGTCATGTCGCCGTGGTGGCGGGGTGTCCTCCGCCCTTCGGTGCGGGTTCAGGTAAAGAGTGTTTACTGGGTGATGTTTGCTCGCGTTAGCCTTAGGCACGACACGAGCACAAGCATACACATATCATGCATGTTGTACGACGGGACGGGTCCGGGGGAGACCGGATCCCTACTGAGCCGTGGTTTGCTCACCCCTCCTATAAACTGTTCTTTTGCAGGGTTTAGCAGGCGGTAGGTGAAGGCTGAGGAGCTAGGCCCCTGAGGCTGGGAGTTTTATATTATTTCCTTTGTTGTACTCTGGTTTTATGTGTTTGGATTGTGGTCTGGCTTTATTTATGGCTTCATAGGGGTTTTTCCCCGACTGGGTTGTATAAACATTTAGTCTTTGAAATGAAATAAAATGAGATGTTGTTATTCAATTTGTGTTTGTATGCATGGTTTGGGAGCAGGAGCATGCCCCTTGGCATGTTAGCCTGATTGTGCAGGTTTTGGACAGCACCCGTGCTAGAAGTCCTTTTTAAGGTGCTTGCACCAACCCCTTGTCCCTTCGGGTGCGGGCATGGGCAGTCACTACCCCTTTCCAAGTGGAAGGAAATTGGGGCGTGACATTTTCACCATCAATTTCCCTCAACTCCAACATACTACTGCAGTCTCCAAGACAAATCTCAGTTTATTTCCATAATTGGCGTCGCTAGAATTTTGCGAGTTGGTGATTTTGTGTTCCCGTAGGCGATTTTCAGTAAAAAGAATATTTTAAACGGAAGTCCAGGGAGTCCCGAGTTGAAATCCATTCAAACCAAAGTCAGTGTAATTTACATATCCTGCTTTATTTTTAGCTTATTTGTATTTATATTTGATGTAATTTTAGTATTTTCCTAATTTTCATTTCTTTAGCTCATCTCTATCTTGGATGTAATTTTTAGTATTTGCCGTTGTATTTTCCTTGTATTTTCTTGATTTGCATGTTGTACGTTGTAATATGTAAAATATAGTTGAAAAACAAAAAAAAAAGGGCAAGGAGAGGCATAAAAAAAAGAGAGAAGATGAAAAAAAGGAAAAAGAAAAAAGAGTGCTTTTATTTTTATTTATTTGTGGATGTCATAATCACACACTCCACGTTTTTTTTTATTTTTTATTTTATGTATATATATTCATTACTTTGATATGCATTTATGATTTTGGATTTTTATAAAACAATAAAAAACACAAAACAAAAGGTTTTCAAAAGTTAAGCACAAAAAAAAAAACAAACAAACAAACAAACAAAACGTTTTGTTACAAAAAAACAAAAACAAATAAAATCTTTCTTAACAAAAAACAAACAAACCACAAAACGTTTTTTTAACAAAAAAAAAACAAAACATTTTCAAAACAAAGCAAAAACAAAAAAACAAAAAAACGTTTTCAACAAAAAAATGCATTTTCAACAAAAAAAAAATGTTTTCTAACCCAGAAACCAAAAAAGGGGAAAATAACAAAAAAAACATATTTTAGGACTTCAATTTCCAAAATAAAACCAAAAACCAAAACCATCCCCTAGGATCATATTCACCACTTCAAACAAAAACCCAAAACTTTTTGGATTCCCTTTAGAAATTTAGGGTAAATCCATTTTAACCACGACTTTAATAAATAACTTAGCTGAATAAAAATTATAGACTTTTTAGGAAACTTAACCCCGTCAAAGCAAGGCAAATAAAATAGAAAACCTCCTCCTCCGAAAATAGATACCAAAAGGGAGCTATAGGGGTGCTAATCCTTCCCTACACGTAACCAACTCAAGAACCCTTCTCTGATAACGCAGACCACACCTTTAAACTACTCAAAGTAGAGGGTATCCAACTGTACCCCAAAAACAGTTGGTGGCGACTCTAAATTTTCTCACCATTGGTTTAGTTTGAGCTTACCCCAAACGGGCCCGGACGAAAACCAGTGATGACACCTGGTTTAATACTTTCTTTATCCAAAACCTCCAACAAAGCCACTCTTGGCTCTTCCTTTTCCAACAAGAATTTCAACCTTTAGTCGTTCCATCTTGGTTCTCCCATTGGTGGTCTTGGTTTGGTTCCATTTATAAATTTTTTCCTTCCCAAATTACTAAATCATTTTACCTTGTTAAATCCAAATACCAAATTCCCGATAATTCACCATTCAAAAAGCTCATCTACCATTTTTGTTCACACCTTCATGTCCTATGGGTTTACAGTTGGTATTATGCATTTAATGAATCACCTAAACAGCCCCTCATGCTTGTTTGGTAGAATTCTTACAATATTCCTACCCAACTCTCCAAACCTTCTATTCTTTAATGGCTTTCTAACTCCATTCCCGTTACCTATAACATTCAACCCCAATTTTCTTATACAAAGGGCTTTTGCTTAAGTCCAATTAGCTCAAGCCCAGTCAGAAGAAAAGTATTTTCAAATTATACAATCATTGCTCTAGTCCTCCAAACAATCATCTTCTTCATCTAATGCAAATTCTCTTCCCGAAATCAATCTCGGTGACCCATAATAAATGTCTATCCCCATGTGTAGTTGGTTAAAATAATTACACCCCATTAGGTGCAAACGGAACCTGATGGGCCTCCATCAAATCTGTTGATCACTGTAGATTTGCGAAAAATCCAATATAGGCCCATTCCTAATAGCCTCTAAAGAATATCCAAGGTGTCTCTCCAAATAAGGCCCAATTGCAATGGCCCATTCCCAAATTTCCAAGATGAATAAAAGAAGTTGGCCTGGTCCTAATGGCCTATCCAAATTGCAGGTTCAAATTCATCAGGCCCAATCCCAGCGACCTCCAAAGAATGTGTCTCTCCAAATAAGGCCCAATCACAATGACCCATTCCCAAATTTCCAAGACGAATAAAAGAAGTTGGCCCAGTCCTAGCGGCCTATACAAATTGCAGGTCCAAAATCATCAGGCCCAATCCCAACGGCCCATCCCGCCCTGGTCAAAATTCCATCTATAGTATTTGGCTCCAAGCCCAAATCAAACAAATGAAGGCCCAAAGCCCATGTCAAAGAGAAGCCCACGACACTATGGCCCATGCTGTAGTCACAGCCCAGGAAAGGCCATTCCCAGAGGCCCATGACGCTTGAGCCCAAGTCCAAGGTTTCATTTTATTGTTCATAGCTCACGTGGCAATTTAAAAAAAAAAGTCAAATTCCAAAGTTACCCTTCCTTTCTCTGGAAGCCTCCTCCTGTGCTTATATAAGGAGACTCCCTCCTCTTCCCTCCTCTTTCTTTCATAAGTTTTTAATCTCCCAAGCCTTACAACACCCAAGTGCATGCACGCGTACTCTCTCTCTCTCTCTCTCTCTCTCTCTCTCTCTCCTACTGAGAGCTCCTCTCTCCTCCCTCACTACAAAGTTCCTTCCTCCTCCTTATACAAAGCTTCCGTACAAAGCCTCCCTCATCTTTCTTCTACCTTCCAACTTTAATTCAAATTTTATTTTTAAGGATGCTCGTTTGAAACTCCAAAGTTGTAATTTCATTCCAAAGGTTTGTACATATATTTCAAAGTTTATTAATGAAATAAATTGTTCTTCTTTATTATCTTCTCTCTTCCGCCAACCCCTTTCTATATTTATGTAAATACAAATATATATCATTGATATATATATATATATATGTATATTAAATATATATAAAGTATAAATATATATATATGTATATATACGACCTCATTATTATGTGCCTAGCTTTCAGTCGTGGATGATATTAAATTAAAATAAATATATATTACATATGCTATGCTACGACCCCATGATTATGTGCCTAGCTTTCGGTCGTGGAGGTTTTTAATTTATTAATATATATATATATATATATATTATATTAATTAAGAAGTCCTTTTATCCCTTTTTTGTGTGGGCCCTATAGGCATTATTATGTTTTATCATTATTAGTTTACTTTTACTTACATCTCTTTTTTCTTTATTTAACGTCTTTGTGTGGGCTCATAGGCTATTATTATGTTTTGTCATTATTAGTTTACTTATACTTTACATCTTTTTTTTCTTTACTTAAAGTCTTTGTGTGGGCCCTGTTGGCCATTATTGTTGCTTGTCTTATTAGTTTTTCCATTGGCCCCCACTGGCCATAATATATATATATATATATATATATATATGGGGAGAAGAATTATTTCACAACCAAAAAATACAAAGGACAAAAATAGGAACACGGTCCTAGAAAAGCTGATGTGTTCAAGAATAGAAAGAGAATACAAGTGTTCAGTTGGGTCGATTTTCAATGGGTTGAACAACTTAAAATCAAAACCTATCTAATTAGAATTCAGTTTGATTTATTTTTTTATCGGTTTAATCAGTTTTGGGTTGGTCGGATTGTTAGGTTAGTTTGATTTATTAGTTTTATTGCACACCCTACATGCAATACCTTGTTAATTTAATATTTTATATTTCAAAATTAGATATTTAACCTATTTTCATTTTATAAACTAATTTTTAAAATTAATTAATTTATAAATTGAGTTTGATCACTTATACTTTATCTCGAATTATTTAAAATTACAATAAAAATTCTTATATAAAAATATGAATTACAAACATGTAGATCTGCGTCATCTCGCCTAACAGAGTACTCTTTACACTACACGAAATTGAGCCTTTAGTAAGACATAAAATCTGTTACCATATGATATCGTAAGACTTTTTGGAGTGTTAGGTCTGCTTGGCTTATGGAATGTCCCCCACCTTTCAGTAACACTTTTTTGTGTCTTACAATTTTATGTTACAGTAGATCATACAATAACACATGTTATTGTTTTATGAAATATTTTCATAAGATTTTGTAAGCTTACCATAACACTCTCTATATAACACTTTTTCTTTTGTTACAATTATGTGTTATCAAAGATCATTCAATATAATATTTTTAGTTATGGAAAGTGACCAACATACCATAAGCCAAATAGACCTAACACACCAAAAAGGCATATGGTAGATGATGTAAAAATATGGTAAGCCTTCTCAAATGCTTACAATTATTGATTATAATTTCATAAATACCTTTCCATTATAAAAAAACAATATTCAAATAAAGAAATCATCCAAAATTGTATTAATATATGTCCACATTAAGAAATAGTATTATTATGTATTACAATCCAAAATAACTAATTGTGTTCAAAAATTTTTACAAACCATAATATAAAATTCAAAATGTGTAAAAACAAAACCCCTAATGCAATTTTCATTCCATGCCAGAATAAATTACCATAACTCCATCATTCTGCAAGAAAAAAATCAACAATAAGATTTAATCAGGACTGTAATTGCATTATTCATGTAATAAAAATATATTAGACTACAATTACATTATTCATGTATTAAAAATGTTTAATAAATTACTAAGGATAAAAAACCAGCAAATAAAACTTCATACAAGATAAAGTAGAGGAAGAAACACAAGTCTACAACATAAAAACACATGTATATGCATATTTATCAAAGTAGGTAAGTAATTAAAACCCCTTATAAAAAACTTTTTGCACATCTTGTTATCTTTAAGGAAGCCTAGGATCAATGAGAAATCATAATTCTTGAACCCCATTTTGTCCGGGTTGGACATATACATTCATTTTACGCTTTAGACTTCTCTTCTATTTGCTAATCATTTTGTACAGATAATTAAAAAGACGTAACCGTTGATCCGAAAGGCGCAATTTCAATGACTTATTTAAAAAGGATTTTAAATGCCAAAGAACTAGTTCCGAGCGATAGGAAATCAAATTTGAGGATCGACGCCTTCGACTACACTCAAATCCGACCGTCAAATGAAGAAGTTATAGTCAAAACTGTGTTTTGACCGCTAACGGCGATAGACTAGCGGCCAATATTTAAAATGACACTCCGGATCAGGTCACAAATTGCGTACTCTTAATCCTCTCATCATTCTAAGAATTTTGACGTATATTTTGCATGTATTCTCTCACAGAGCTTATTTTCAAAAAATAAAAAAATGCATTTGAATAATAAAGCGATTTAGGGACGCATAGTACAGGCTTGACGCAAAAATAAAATCATTTTAAAATAAAAATGGCACAGGGACATTCATCACAATGCTCCAAGTCCAAGAATAATTTTTTCAACATTTTTCAAATCCGGATCGCCTTACCGATCCCAAAAACCCAAAAACATCAGTTAAAATATTACGAATTGGAGCAATAAAAAAGTTCTTTTTTTCTTTTCCTCTTTTCTTTCTCGCCTATTGCAGCCCACGTGTCATCTCTTCATTGGTTTGATTTAAAAAAAACAGCAAAATCAAAAAAACAAAAACAAAAACAAAAACAAAAACAAAAACAAAACAAAACAAAATAAACAAAAAATCAAAAAATTAAAAAATCTGCACCACAAAAAATGTCTTTCTCTCTCCCTCACGCATCTACCTCGTCTCATCACTGCCCTCTGGCGCAGAAACGAGGTATAGGATTTGCTTTGGGCATCGCTGCCTCTTCCTTTCCCCTCCTCTTCTTCCTCTGCCCTTCCCAATTCGGCTTTCACTCCTGCTACGGCTACCACCGTCGTCTGCAGACCTACAACCAGTCGACCCATGCCTCACCTATAGCATCAACTCGTGAGCTCCCACCATCTCACCACAACCCACGACCAATTGTGGTTGAACCTCATCCTTTCTCTATTCCCATCCTATAAAAACCACCCAAAAACCATTCACAAAAGGGGGGCTCAAATCAAAAATCAAATATTCATCTATCCTCTTTCATACCCGAATCATCTCTCTTCATACCCCAAAGAGCCCCCCGCTGGCCGAAAACTGAATCGCCGGCCACCGCTGTTCAAAACCTCAAACCCTCATCACCTCCCTTCATCTTACCCGTTCTTCCCTTCTACCACGACATCCTGCTAGGCGTCGACTCGTGCATCAGCCACCCTAGCGACCGGCGGTTTTCCTCTACCACGCGCCAACGGCGACTGACTGCCCCGACGACCCCTCCCAGCGTCCCCAAAGCCGATGCTCCTCGCTGGCCCAAGTTGTGGTAGACCACTCGCTCCTCCCCTCCCTAGTCAAAAGGGTGGTCCTCAGCCTCCCATGGCAAGGCCATCACTGGCCAACATCCACAACTCCAACCCCAGCACGCCTCAGTCCTGCAGCGACAAACGCGGCATCAACCTTCCTACCTGGATGAACTTCAGGCCATCGTACCAATACCCTGCACCTCCCTGTTGTTCAATGCTGAAACTGTTAAGGAAGAGGCTAGCTGACTCGTGAAACCAAAGAAGCTGGCATGGTGGAAATTTACGTGTTAAAACTGCATTGTTTTCCATATCACTTGCTTGTTACATGGTTGGTGGAATTTTTTTGGTTCAAGATTAGTTTCTATGAGTGCTTTTTGTCATCTAATCGATCACGTACAATGGGAGATTAGTTTTTATATCTCCCGTTCCATAATGGTCTATGAGTAATACATGTTTTGTTTCGTTTATGGAACCATCTTAATCTACATGATTCTTCTCTGTTTTATGTTTTTCTTCCTGACACTCATACATATGGCATTTGGTAAAACGATCCATGAATCATCTATGTTTGTTGGCACCTGTAATTTTTGATGCTTTAACCCTTCAGTTCATGACACTGATTCTTTTTTTTTTTACATACACTGATACACATTTGACAGTGTCTTATAACACAGACAACAACCCATTTTTACACATTTCATGGCATGTGATGGAATGTAATGACCCATGTGTAAGAAGTTAACCACAAATACCTTGGATGTTGGTGCACGAGTTTGAGGTAAGAGATGAGCCCAAGAGGGGACTTTTGGGAGGTGCACGTGACAAGTGATAACGTGCATTTATGCCCTAGGAAGATGCTATGCATATACAGGCGATTTTAAGCTGTTTTGGCTGATCTTGGAACTCACTTTTGATATGGTAGATGGCCTCAAACAATTGGCGTGCAAGAACAAAAGTTGCTTAGAATGAGGTCCTCTATCTACCACAGAAATTTTAGAGCATTTGGAGCTGCACGTGAATTCACCCATTTCACGTGCAAGCATATTTTTGCTTCTCAGACCTCTACAAGATGCAAGGAGGCTTGGGGTGAAGTTTGAGTGCATTTGAAGCTGCACGCCAATTGGGGAATTGGCGTTCAAATTGGCGTGCAGGCATATTTTTGCATGGTTACCTTAGTTTTGTTATTCTAATCATCTTTTCCCAAAGGACCATGTTGGAATTATGGATATTTTGTCGAGTATGGATGCGGAAAGGTTGTAACTTGTGTAATCAAAACTACGTAATTTCGATGCTGGGGTTCACTTAATCAAAACTACGTCATTTTAATGTTGTGTTGTCTATATAAGGATAAAGAGTCCTCTGTTTTAGGTTTAGGGTTTGTTGCTCCACCAGCCGTCGCAGAGAGAGAGAGAGGGAAGGAGAGCTGCTGGCTTGCTGCCGGAGCATCTTGCGTGGGGAGGACGGTGTCTAGCGTGGGAGCAAGAGCAGGAGGACGTTTCCAAGGTAGGGGTTCTGTCTCACCTGATCTATTCTGGGGTTAGGCCCTGTGTAGAGGATTTATAGATCTTCTACTGTTATTGTTATACTATCTATATGTAAATTCATATAGGTGTGACCTCCTATATGAATGTTGGCCTTCAGTGGCAAGTATGGGTTGAGATTAAGCCTGTGTGGCACTGCATACTAGGTGTTTGATATTATGCCTGTGAGGCTATGCATGTTATGCGATTGATGTTATGCCAGTGTGGTTATGCCTGAATGGTGTTTGATGTAATGTCTGTGAGGATATGCATGCTAGGTGTTTGATGTTATACCAGGGTGGACATGCATGTTAAGTGTTTGTTGTTATGCCTGAATAACCGAGATATATGTTAAATGTCCGTTGTTGTCTGTGGAGCCTAAGAAGCCTGAGAGGCCGAGGCAATGCTTGTGTACTCGTGGAGCCTGAGAGGTCGAGTTGATGTCGTGAGATCGACCGTGGAGCCTGAGAGGCTGAATTAATATTAGTGAGACTGACTGTGGAAATTATGCCTGAGAGGCGATTAAATCATTGGCCTGAAGAGGCGGTTAAATCACTTGTGGCTTGTGTGGTAGAGAATTGTAACTACTGGTGTGGTTTGTTATTGTCTGTTGAAATGATTGTAACACGACACTACACTTGTACACATGGCATGTAGATGCTAGGAGCATGGGATGGGTTGGGGAGACTTGATCCCTACTGAGCTGTGGATGCTCACCCCTCCTACTATGGTGTGTTTTCTTGCAGGAACCTACAGGCGTTAGGTGGGAACACCAAGGTGGAAGAGTTCTATTTTGTGGCTTTGTTTTATGTTATTTGCGTTATGTAATATTATTGAGGCATTGTAACCCCAGCGGGGAGATATTGTAATGAAGTTTGAAACACAATAAAGGCATGTGGTTTCAATTAAATAATTGTGTGATTTTGGTTTCTGAAGTGTATGTTGTGTTCCACCCCTTTATCCAAACCCGAGTAAAGGGAGGGTCACGTTCCGGTCTCCTCGGGTTGGAAAACCGGGGCGTGACATGGAACCATTTTTTTTAAACGAGACCTAGCCATAGATTATAAATTTTTTTTTTCCTTTAATTTTTTATTATTATTTTGTTTTTGAATGTCACTGCTACTTCCTCTTGTTTGGTGTTATGATTCCTGATATTCCCAGGCCCAAGCGTTATTGTCTTGATATATGCGTGTGTGTATACAGAGAGGGGGGTGAATCTGTATACTTTAAAACTATTTCCTTAGTTTTAATGAGTAGTATATTTTAAAGCGAATTCTCTATTAGATGTGGTCTTTGTATGGATGGTCTTTTAGTGTCTCATGCAATATCAGTTACCAGCAAACATGTATGAGAAAGTAAAGACAGTGACACACAATATACGTGGTTCGATCAATGTGATCTACTCCATGGTGGTGAGG
The DNA here is from genome assembly GCA_023512835.1 of Taxillus chinensis. Lineage (NCBI taxonomy): Eukaryota > Viridiplantae > Streptophyta > Magnoliopsida > Santalales > Loranthaceae > Taxillus > Taxillus chinensis. The sequence goes on along the minus strand of CM042090.1, from coordinate 1,670,216 downwards.
GTGTACCTACACCGAGTCCAATCCACTATTGTTTTTAATACAATAGGGTCTAGCCCTTGTTACAATTGGATCAACTCTCTCATCTATTCAATGCAAATACAAAAACAGTATTGCTCCAGAATTTACTCACTGTAAGAATCTATCTAACTGTTTGCTATGCTCGACCTTCAACCCTTTCTTTGCCGACTCACGATCTGTTCACTGAATGTATGAGAAAAGAAGGACAAACTAACTCACTGTTATCTCTTCTTCAATCTGCCTCTTTCTCTCTGTATTCTCTGTATATAAACTACTCTATGTCACCCTTTCTTGTTTTCTGCAGATACGTTTCTTCTCTGCTCAAAAACTATTCTCGGTGCTATTTTGAAGTTAGGCATATTCCTTGCTTTTATAGGTCGGAACCAGTTAAAAACCCTTCATCTAGGGTTTAGCATGTTTCTCCCTTTGATCTTCACCGTTGAAACAAGTTAAACCACATCCGGATGATGTCCACGTGTTTTCATGTACTTAGCGTACTTGAAACCATTGTCTAGGTAATGACTTACTAAAACAGTGAGCTTTAGCACGTTTTTCTCCTTCGTAGCGCTCTCCATTCCTTTGACTAGCTACAGCCTTGAAGATATTGCCTCGTAGTATTTCTGCAAGTCTATGAGTCTTTATCTTCGACTCTTCCAGTCTGAGTCTTCGAACCAAGGGCATTGATCTTCCAATTCTTCTGCTCTCTGGCTTCGAAGCTAGATCAGAACTAGTGCTTCACTGACATCTCATTCTATGAGCCTTTGAGTTCTACGAGTCTTCGAGTAAGTCATTAACAGCTGCATTTTACCTTGGCTGATTAGCTGTTCACTGGTCTTCACAGCGGGTCCTTCAATCTATGACCCTGCGAGCTTCGACTCTACGACTCTTTGCTTTGAGTCTGTGAGACACGGCTCTTTACCTGTCTGCTCCTTGGGTATGAGAAATTACGACCCTTCGACCTTCGAGTCATCTAGCTACGACCTTCAACCTTTGAGTCGCCTGGCTACGACCTTTGTAAAGACTTGAGAGATAGTCATTCTATAGGAATGCAACTATCTGGACGGTAGTGTAGTCGTCGATGTGAGCATTTTGACTGTACCTGGGCCTGATTCCGAGTTGGGGCCCCATTTGACCCGATTGTTGACTTTTCAGGGTTTATTGGTTAACTTTGCGTTTGGGAGGTCAATTATTGCTGGGAGGCCAATTATTGGGAGCACTATAAATAATTAAGAAACTGCATTATCCTTTTAATTTGCTTGGTGCATGCGTGTTTGAGCAGCTTCGTAGTCAGCAGCTGTGGAGTCAGCAGCTTCGTAGTCTAGATTAGTAGTCTGGATTAGTTAGTCTGGATCAGTTAGTCCGGATCAGTAGTCCGAATCAGTTAGTCCGGATCAATAGTCTGGATCAGTTAGTCCGGATCAATAGTCCGAATCAGTAGTAATAATCCGTAGCATTGCTCCGCAGCAGTGTTTCTACAGCGTCAATCCGCAGTTCTGCGGCAGTGTTCCGCAGTTCCGCAGCAGTGCAACTGCACTGCACTGGACTGAACCATTTACATTGTAAACCATTATGCCTCTCCACATGTAAGTACTATACTAAAGGTACAATGTAAATAACGAAATACCCCCATTTGGATTCAAAGAAAAATACTAGAAAATTAAATTCCACTCCTTCAAAATGTAAAACTTGGGATTTAGTGTAAAATCTCAAAAAAATCCAGTTTTTCATGGAGGTGAATTTTTGGAAAGTGGGTTAGACATCTCAGAAAAATCCCTAAAAATCAGATTATCTTAGTTATGACATGGAGACCCAATGCCAGGACTTTTTATTGCAAGGAAATAGCTGCTATGGGTATCTCCTTCCTTAGTCAAGGAATGAGGATCGACTTGTGAAGACTGGCTACAGTTCTAAAGGGAGTGTTGTACACCTTAAGACCATATTGGTGTTGGTATGTTGGTTTGCGGATTTGGAACTTGGGTTCCATGACTTGTTGGGTTCTCTCCGTGATGCACCGATAGTGCTATGTGGTTGACGTGGCAGGCATATGCGCCGATGGCAGGCCTATGTGGCGACTGTGGCCGAGCATATTGCGTTATGGATAGGCTAAGGCCTCAGTGGAGCCGTTGAGCTCGTGGAGCTAGGGCTGAGTTCCCTGAGCTGGGATCCCGTGGAGGATCATGGACAAGTTGTCCTGTGTGGGCAGGCTGGGTCCCGATGTTTGTTTGCAGGCTGAGTCCTAATGATTGTGCACACTACACAATGCACGAGTACACAAAGCATGTAGTATAGACTTGTATGTTAGCATGATGTGGAGTATTAGGGTCACCTACTGAGCTTGTCGCTCACCCCTACTTGTTATTTCCCCTTTTCAGGTGTGACCTGAGACTAGTGGAAGACTTTCTTCCAGGAGGACGTGCCCACTACTCTAATGTATGAGTACTATATTTTGTATTGTATTTTGTGTTGTATCCCAGACATGGGTCCGTGGATAGTTGTATTTGCATATTGTTTGTGATGTGATACCTGTATGACTGTTTGACTTATTATATGCATGATGATGTATGGGAAAGTACAGGATTACCCTTGATGTATGACTATACAGGGTTGCATATTTGAGACAGCACCCGCGGTGTAGTCTCTATTGGTGCTAGTCACCAACCCCTTGACCTTTCGGGTGCTGGCAAGGGGAAGTCATGTACCCGGTTCCGGGTTCCCTGGAATTCAGGGGCGTGACAACCTTCTACCTTCGAGTCGCCTGGCTATAACCTTCGACCCTGAGCGTCGAGTTTGTGTCAGTACATAGTGGATTCCCTCTACAAGCTCACTCTAAGAAATCACTCTACGAAGTTATCCAACCCCGTACTAAGCTTCGACTCAGCGCCAACTCGCAACGATATGTTGATAACAATGACAACCAAAAGGTTCGCGGGAACAACAATTCCCTTTTGGCCACTGCCTGGCTGTGATTTTGATGGTCATCTCGCGTGTTTTACCCATGGCCTGCACCTATTTTGAACAAGATTTAGGTCTTGGTTCTGGCGTGTATTTTAGTTGAGTTTTAGCCATTTCCTTTTATTTATGTTTCATGTTAGTTTCTTGGCCGTAGGCTGTTCACCTTTCCCGTGGTTGTTTCTGGTTCTAGGCTTTGAGTTGATAAGGTTGGGCCATATTAAATCGGCTTTTGACTATCTGATTGTTCTTGTTTTTGCTGCACTAACCGTGCCCTGCAGTTGTTTAATGAACACATACTATTTTATTATTTTATATTTCACTTACATTTGGAGCATGTACCTACCTCTTCTTTGTAGTTTCCCCATATCGTTGTAATGTCCATTGGGATTTTATTTGTAAAAAATTGTAAATTCTCATATAGTGAAAAAGAAAGAAATGAGTAAAAAAAAAGGAGAGAGAGAGAGAGAAAAAGAAAAAAAGAAAAAGAGAAGAAAAGTGGTAAGTATTTTCGTGAATGTCACTTGTCACACACACACTTTCGTTTATATTCTCTATATTTGACACACACACACACACGCACGCACGCACGCACACATGCACGCGCACGCGCACGCGCGCGCGCGCACACACACACACACACACAAAAAGAGTTTTCTCAAAATAAAAAAAATGTTTTCTCCAATAGCAAAATTTAAAATAAAATTATTTTTCTCAAATTTTATACTTTTCTAGAAAACAAAAGGTGCTTGGTCTCAAATTTTAAATAAAAACTCAAAAGAAATTCTTAAAAAAAACCAATAAAAATTACTTTCTTATTATTAAAAAACTCCTTCTCAAACTTTTTGAATTCTTATGCATTCTTTAGTTTTTTTTTTTTGGAACAAATAGTTTAGGTTTTTCTTACAAACAAACAAAAAAATAATTTAGGACTTAATTATTCTTTTAGATTTGCTCTTTAGTTTTTTTTTAACACTTTAACTTTTAGGATTTCTTTTAGACTCCTTTAGGATTATTGGACTTAATTCAACTTTAAACAAATAACTTAGGCTATAGGAAGATTTAAACCACTTTTTTAGAACAGTTAAAGTTAAAACAAATTAGAAACCCCCCTCTTCCTAAGATAGGTATTGAAAGGGCGTTGCGGGGTGCTAATCCTTCCCCACACGTAATCAAACTCCCGAATCCAACTTTGGCAACGTAAATCATTTTAGGTGACCAACTGCACCCCAAAAATAGTTGGTGGCGACTCTGTATTTTTCTATCACCATTCGGGTGAAATGTGGGAGAACCGCATCTCCAAATGCGGGTTTCCTCACAGATGAAATTTGGTGATGACAATAATTATCATGAAAATTAATAACTCATGCACAATAAATTCAATATAAACAATGCATCAATTTAAAAGAGAGTCCTGGTAAGACCATCTTATTTTCTAGAGTTCAATAGCAACAAACACAACATGATTGGAAAACTAAATCCAATAGAAATGAAAAGAATATATCTAATTTAGAATTGTAATCAACCACATGTGATAGCATCTGCCCTAATCGCACATTAACATTTGGAGAATCCAAATGAGCAAATGAGGTTCTAGAATTAGTAAAACAAGCTATTCAATTATGTGGAACATAGCATTATACTAAACTAAAAATATTCTAATAATGATCTATCTCCAAAATATTAACATTACATGCCACTTTTCTGATTGAATCACAAAGCTCACGCAAATTGTTGCTTCATCTGTGCTAACTAGTTTTTTGTGTGGAAGAAAGACATTTATACATAAATATTTAATATGTGAGTAAAATTACGCAATTCAACTTAAGAAATCAGTAGCTAAGTCTTGGCTCCACTTAAGAAGTAGAATCTCAAAACAATAACAATCAACATATTTGAAAAATATATTAGGTAGATATATTTGACTAGAGATCTGGCTTTCCAGAAATAAAAAAATTACACCGTGCATGATATTTCAAAGCTCAAACTTCAAAAATTATAAATAAATTAAACTAAAATAGAAACTAAAAAACAGTAATATAGAAAGGGAATGTGTGTGACGCCGCCAATTTTGGGTCTTTACAATGTGCAATTTGTACAAAATACTCTACACAAAATTAGTATAATATGTACTCATAACAAAAATGTACACTTTTACAAGTCATATTCTAGAAGTGAAAATGATACCTTTGCTGAGCTTTTTGAAGGTGTACGTTCAGAAATTGTTGCATGCGAGATCTTACGATTTTTACCCTTGTTGACTGATATCATACAAAGAGCAATTGGTCATTTAAATTTTCAAGCAAGATACCAATATATACATAATCAAAACCTAAATGCATAACTGTTCCTTTTAAGCAAGCAACATAATAGTCGTAGCATCAGGAACCACTAAAAATTTTATCAACTTTACAACGATATCTTCATGCATATGATCTTTGTTACACTTCTTTAAATTTTTTAACCTTTATCTTCTATTTTTCTTGTAGCAGTAGAAAATTTTGAATTAGAAAACTAAGAGGAGATATATTGACAACTCTTGATCAATCAAAATACCAACAACTCCGAAAATGCACAAGCTCAATACCATCTTCTTTTAATTTAAGTATTCAAATCACCATGGAAATATGATACATTATGTGAGCTTTCAATTACATATATTTGTTGATATATAGTGCAATCTAATGAGTAATTACATATACTATTGTTTCCAACTCAAAGAGACATGTTTTTATACCATTGTGCAATATAAATGCAATTAATCCATGGCTAAATGACAATAAGCCCAACACTTAAAGCCCTAAATTACATCATGTAAATAAATAAATAAATAGTAGGACATATATATTATAATTTTTAATTTTTAAAGAGGCATGTTTCCATACTGTGCAACATAAATGCCTAATAATGCATGACTAGATGATGATTAGACCAGCTCTTAAAGCCCTAAATTATATCATGTAAAAATTAAAATAAATAAATAAATATACTATCCAACTTACAACTTATCAATTTTCCCATAACATAAATTATCATACCTCATTTCCATGCCACACAAAGCCAGAAAACCAGGATACATTGTTGTTGATTTAAGCTACCTGCATGGAGTATATGTTCTTCCCAATGTGAGTTGTTGAGAGTTGGCATAGCTGATTGTGTTGTTATTGTTGTCAACCGCAGTGCTGTTAACCACAGTCCTCGTTGTCAACCATAAATGAAGATAGAGGTAGACATCCATTCAATACCAAATTACACCATATGAAAAAGGAGGTCCAGAGAAGGAGATATCATCTGCACTGCTGACAGTTCATCCAGCCGTGCATATATAATTGTGAAGCAATTTAGAGATTTTGAGCTACAAATTGTATCAAATTTTACCCATGGATAGACAACTTCAATCTCTACAAGTTTTCTTTTGACCTCGAGTCGTTTTGAGCTTTGTACAAAAAGTTATGGGCCACTTACATGTGAATGGCTGATAATTTATACAATCGTGCACAGTTAACCATAGTGCCATGGACCCGTGCAGACTTTTTGAGCTCTAAATTGCACCAAAGTTTACCCATGAATATATAACTTCAAGATCTACAAGTTTGCTTTTGATCTCGAGTCGCTTTAAGCTTTATACAAAAAGTTATAGGTCATATACATCTGAACGCCTGACAAATCATCCAGCCGTGTAGACTTTTTGAGCTCCAAATGGCACCAAATTTTACCAGTATATAGAGGGATTTAATATATACAACTTTGGTTTTGACCTTAAGTCAATTAGAGCACTGTAGAAGAAGTTATGGGCAATCTACTCATACGAGACGTGCAAATATAATCATGGGGACGTGCAAACTTTTTTAGCTCTAAAATTCACCATATGTTACCAGTAGATAGAGGACTTCAATATCTACAAATTATCTTTTGACCCCAAGTGAATTTGAGCATTATAGAGAGAGTTATGGTCAAAATACCAACGTCAAGACATGCATATCGAGTTCACCAAATGAATGGCCGAGATCTATTGACTTAGGTGAGCTTGATCCAATGGCTAAGACTATTTCACTTAAATGAGCTTGATCTAATGGCTGAGAGAAAGTAGAAAAAGATATCAATGGCTAAGGCTTGGTTGCTCCAATTAGGTTAACATCCTAATTAAGTTGGCTAATCCAATGGTTGGGATTAGCAAAGTGAAATCAATGGCCAGAGTTTGATAGAGGATGATGTAGGGTTTTTGTCTCACATATCAGGGGTTGTAAAGGCTGGACAGAGGTAGAAAAAAAGAGAAGAGATAGAGAGAGGAAGAGTGATTAGAGATCACAGAAGAGAGAGGTGAAGCTCTTGGCGTTTATAGAAATCATCTTGAAACGAGCTTGTTGACCGGACATCAAAGAAAAGATCACACCCATTGAAGTACTCTGATCAGAGCATAAAAAACCTTAGACTATCAGTATTGAAACTCATCTGTGAGTTGGTATTATTCTCTTTGTAATAATTCTTATTATTATCTTTGTAAAAACCAGAACCAGTGAGGTTTGGTTGTTGTTGAAAAGGGTAGTGAACCTTAAAATCTGTAAGGTGGTGAACCTTGGATAGTAGTGTGCTATTCCAAAATTGCTAGTGGAGATTCTGTGATCAGCTGATTGTCGGTCACGTCGTGGATGTAGCTCTACTCATTATAGGCTAAACCACGTAATTGTTGTGTGCCTTGTCTTTGTTGTTTCTCTTTATTTGGCATACAAACACTGAAATTGGAATTGGCTAATGTAATGACCCGTATTTTGGGATGTGAGGAGTTCGTCTCAGTTTTGCCTTTTTGGGTGGAAATTGTTGGATTTTAGGGAGTTTTATTTCCACACACTTTGGCTAAATCATCTTGTATGTTGATAAGCAAGTAAGAGGCAAAGTTTGAGCCCAATAGGGAGTGCCCGTGAGAATGCACGTGAGAATGGCTTTTCACGTGCAGTGATATTTTTGCATGGGAGCCTTCCTGATGTTGTTCTAAGGCTTGTGGCAAAATTCTAGAGCATTTGGAGGTGCCTGTGAGAAGGGTCTTTCTCACGTGCAGCCTCCATTACCCTTGTTTTGTTGTTCTGATACTCTTTTGCTAAAGGACCTTGGTGAAATTATGAGTATCTTGTCCTATGTGGTTGCAAAAAGGTTGTAGTCTGTCATCAAAACTATGTCGTTTTGATGCTGGGATTTATTTAATCAAAACAACGTCGTTTTGGGGTGTGGAGGTGTCTATATAAAGAGGTAAAGGCTCCTTATTTTAGGTTTATGGTTCCCTTCTTCAGCCGTTGCAGCCGTCGCAGAGAGAGAGAGAGAGAGAAAGAAGGAAGAAGAGTTTCTGGTCGTGGTTGCTGCGGTGGTGTTTCCGTGGGCAGACGGTGTTTGGCGTGGAGGCTAAGGCGTGAAGGAATCTGTTAAGGTAGGGGTTCTATCTCCTTGTACCTAGTCCGGGGTTAGACCCCATGGTGAATGAACTATTGAATATTGTTATTGTTGTTATATTATTTATATGTAAATTTATATAGGTGTGACCTCCTATATGAATGTTGGCCTTCAATGGCGTCTTGGTGTGATTCTGACGTTGGGTGGGCAGTGCATGTTAAATGTTCGATAAAATGCCTATGTGAATATGCCTAGTACGTGTTTGATAATATGCCGGTATGGCTGGATTTGTGAGTTTGTGAAGTTGTGCATGCTAAGTGTTTGGTTTTATGCCTGAGTGGTTGGGTTTGTGCATTGGTGAATGTGTGCCTACTAAGTGTTTGGTTTTATGCCTGAGTGGCTGGGTTTGTGCATTGGTGAATGTGTGCCTACTAAGTGTTTGAGTGGCTATGTGTACTATGTTTTGTGAAACCCGGTGGCTATGGAAGCCCGGGACTGTTCTTGGAACCCGGTGGCTGTGGAAGCCCGAGACTGTTCTTGGAACCCGGTAACTATGGAAGCCTGGGACTGTTCTTGGAACCCAGTGGCTATAGAAGCCCGGGATTGCTCTTGGAACCCGGTGGCTATGGAAGCCTGGGACTGTTCATGTGCTAGCCTGTGTGGGAATGACTGTATTTGCTGACATGGCTTGTTAATATATCTTGAAATAATTATATCAGGACACTGCACTTGTACACATGGCATGTAGATGTTAGGAGCATGGGATGGGTTGGGGAGACATGATCCCTACTGAGCTATGGTTGCTCACCCCTCCTACTGTGTTGTTTTCTTTACAGGGACCTACAGGCGTTAGGTGGGAACACCAAGGTGGAAGACCTGCTTGTGGCTTGTTTATTGTTATTTGAGTTTTGTTATTTTTGTGTGAGCTTTGTAACTCCAGTGGGGAGATATTATAATGAGGAGTTTAATGTAATAAAAGCATGTTTGGACACGTTTGTAATGTTTGAGGTTAATAAATATATGATTTTATCTCTGAATATAAAATGTGAAGTGTATGTTGTTTTCTAACCCTTTTATCCAAACTCGGGTAAAGGGAGGGTCACGTCCCGGTCTCCTTGGGTTGGAAATCCGGGGTGTGACAATATGGTATCAGAGTATGGTCTAGTTGGCCTAGGGTAGTGGGCGGACTTGGTTATCTTGAGTCCTTTGGAGGAGCCTGGAGGGACATGCCTAATCAACATGGTCCTCTTTGAGCCTCTAAGGTGTACTTGGGGTAGTCCAGTCTTGTGATAGGGTTTGCATGCATGGGCATTAGGGCACTAGTTGCATTTGCTTATGTGTGTTTGTGTGGATGCTGTACATGTGGAACAAAAAAAAATGCTATGTGTAATGTGGATTGAACTGTGACAATGTGAAATGTGATTAAGTGTGAAATATTAAATGTGGTTTTTTTTCTTGTTTATATGCGTTATGTGCAATGTGGATTGAACGGTGTAATGTGGATAAATGTAAAGAGTGTAATGCTATGTGACAGTTGTGGTATAATTGTTAAGTGGGGTGGAGGTAGTGTCGTGTGATAGTTAGTGAATGCGATTTGACGAATATCTTTCTTACTTCGTGTAGTAAGAATCCCACCGAGGAGAGTGACACGTGCGTCTGGGGCAGTGGCTGATGAGTCATCTACCCATGAGGGTCCGGGTACGGGGCAGTCTGCTGGAGGATATGCACTTTTGCTGGCGCAGCTACAAGAGGGCATCCGACTGGAAGTCCAGGAGCTGAGGGAAGGTATCCGGCAAAAAGTTCGGGAGGAGGTGCGCCGTGAGATGGCGGCACAGCAGGTGGTGGCACCACCACCGCCACCACCAGTGGGGGAGTTACCTCGTGAGCGCGAGAGTTCCCCCCCCCCCCGTTGGGCGGGGGCGGCGACCGATCGAGCATTCCCTGCGAAGAGGATGACGTGGTGACACGGTTCCAAAAGGAACAACCTCCAATGTTCAAGGGAGAAGGGGGTCCCGTGGATAGGCGGGATCAAGGGTGGTCGAGAGACGGATCGAGCATGTGTTTTCCTTTGAGGCCTAAGGCCCACAGTCTTTAGGCCTTAGGCCAGAGTGGCGATCTTGCGCTTGAGGACTTATCCTGAGGTTGTGGAGACGGCTCGTATCGCTGAGAGAGAGCTGGATGATGGGAGGCAGGCCCATCAGGGTCGCCAGTTGCAGGGCGGATCTGAACGTGATTCGGGGCCCAAGAGGCCCAAGACCGAAGAGAGAGACAACAGTTCCTTCCGCAGCGGGGGACAAACATCGGTGCACCTAGGGAGGTCTAGCTTTGGCGGTAGCAGACAGGGAGGTCCAGCAGGAGGTCTCCCTAGCGGTTGTCATTGCTATGAGGAGCAAGGCCACTTCAGGAGGGAGTGTCCAAAGAAAGACTGGAAATGCAATAGTTGTGGACGAGAGGGCCATCTGAGTCGGGTTTGCCGGAGTGGCAACAGGGGAGTTGGAGGCATCGAATCCAGCACGAGAAGTGATGCCAATTTCCGTGCACCAGCAGAGAGACCAGCACGACAGTGGCATGCTAGTCAGGCCGGATCGAACCAGACCCGACCCCAGGGGAGGCCGGAGCGGCAGCAGACTGAAGTTGGAGGCAGCCTTGGCGGGAAGCGCCCCGTGAGTGAGCCGACCAGTGGCACAGGCCAAGGGAGGGTGTTTGCGCTGGAGGCGACGTACCAGGAGGAGGCTGAGCTACCACCCCCACCGGCTGAGGGTGGAGCAGGACATCAGTGGTTAGAGGTACCCTTTTGATCTCTCGTACGTTAGCTTCTGTTCTTTTCGATACGGGTGCATCGTGTTCTTTTGTTGTTGAGCTTGTAATAGATAGCTTGGGGTTAGTTTGTGTGGAGGCAGCGAGGCCCCTAGTTGTTAAGTCTCCAGTGGGAGGTATGATTGAGGTGCAACGTGTTTACCGTGACTGTGTGTTAACCATAAGAAATGTGGAGCTAAGTTTTGACTTGCATGTAATGCCCTTGCGTACTTTTGACCTAATCTTGGGTATGGATTGGCTTATGGCTTTTCAGGCCAAGATAAACTATTATCGGCGGCGTGTATCCTTCGTGACACCTGCAGGGACCTCTTGCACCCTACAGGGGGAGTGGGACTGTGAGGCGAGTCGAGCTGGGCTAGTGTTGGACCAGTGGGATGCCATTACCCACAGGTTGGCAGCCCTGACCTTTGCTGAGGAAGGGAAAGTGGAAAAGAGAGTGTGGCCAGCTGTCGTTGACCAATTTCAGGATATCTTTCCTGACTAGTTGAGGAGTTTACCTCCTAAGAGAAGTGTGGAGTTCACCATTGAGTTGATACCGGGGACTGGTCCAATCTCCCAAGTGGCTTACCGTATGGGGCCAGCAGAGTTGAGAGAGTTGCAGAGGCAAATAGAGGAGTTGGTGGACCAGGGGTATATCAGACAGAGTACCTCGCCTTGGGGTGCTCTGGTGCTCTTTGCAAAGAAGGCAGATGGCACGCTACACCTTTGCATCGATTATAGGAAGATGAATTCGGTGACTGTGAAGAACAAGTATCCGTTGCCTCGGATAGATGACCTGTTTGACCAGTTGAGTGGAGCTCGGTGGTTTTCCAAGATAGATCTACGGTCGGGGTATCATCAGTTGAGGGTTAGGGAGGAGGACATCCCAAAGACTGCTTTTCGCTGCAGATATGGGCACTATGAGTGAGTAGTGATGCCTTTCGGGCTCACTAATGCACCAGAAGTGTTCATGCATTTGATGAACCAGGTCTTTGCTCCATATTTGGATTCTTTCGTGGTGGTGTTTATAGATGATATCTTGGTATATTCCAAGACGGAGAGGGAACATGTGGAGCATTTGGCAACAGTGTTGCAAACCTTGAGGGACCAGCAGTTGTTTGCTAAGTTTAGCAAATGTGAATTTTGGATGCAGGAGGTCAATTTTCTTGGCCATGTGGTGTCCGCTGAGGGAGTTAGGGTGGACCCTGTCACGCCCCCGAATTCCAGGAAACCCGGAACCGGGTACATGACTTCCCCTTGCCCACACCCGATAGGTCAAGGGGTTAGTGACTAGCACCAATGGAGACTACACCGCGGGTGCTGTCTCAAATATGCTACCCTGTACAGTCATACATTAAGGGTAATCCTGTACTTTCTCATATATCATCATGCATACAATGAGTCAAACAGTCACAGACATCACATCACAAAACAGTATGCAAATACAACTGTCCACGGACCCATGTTCGGGATATCACATAAAACAATACAGAATATAATACTGTATCATACATCAGAGGAGTGGGCGTCCTCCTGGAAGAAAGTCCTCCACTAGTCTCGGGTCACACCTGAAAAGGGTAAACAGCAAGTAGGGGTGAGCGACAAGCTCAGTAGGTGACCCCAACACTACACATCATGCAAACATACAAGTCTATACTACATACTCTGTGTACTCGTGTACTGTGTAGTGTGCACAATCATCAGGACTCAGCCTGCAAACAAACATCAGGACTCAGCCTGCCCACATAGGACAACTTGTCCATAATCCTCCACGGGATCCCAGCTCAGGGCACTCAGCCCTAGCTCCACGAGCTCAATGGCTAAACTCAGGCCTTTGCCTATCCCCAGCCATAGCGCAATATGCCCGGCCACAGTCGCCACACAAGCCTGCCATCGGCGCATATGCCTGCTCCGGCCATATTGGCCACACAGGCCTTAGCCTCACGGTGAGAACCCAAACAAGTCATGGATTCCATGCCCCAATACCTCACACCAACATACTAACATTAGTATGGCATGTTATTCTCAACATTTCCTTTATAACTGTAGCCAGTCATCACAAGTAAATCCTTAATCCTTGATTTATGAAGGAAGTACCATAACAACTATTTTCTTGAAATCAAAAGTCCTGGCATTGGGTTCTCATATCATAAATAAGATAATCTGATTTTGGGGGATTTTTCTGAGATGTCTAACCCCACTTTCCAAAAAGTCACCACTACGAACTTTTGGGTTTTTCCGATATTTTACACAAAAACCCAATTTTTATATTTTTAAATAGTGGGAATTAATTTTTCTACTATTTTTCTTTGAATCCGAAAGGGGGATATTTCGTTATTTACATTGTAACTTAAGTATAATACTTGGGTATAGGTTACAATGTAAATAGGTCCAGTCCAATGCTGTCCAGTATCCAGTTACACTGTTGGAGCTGCGACTCGTAGCGCAGAACTGCAGCGCACCTCGGAGACTCGTAGCTGGAGCTGCGACTCGTAGCTGGAGCTGCGACTCGTAGCTGGAGCTGCGACTCGTAGTTGGAGCTGCGACTCGTAGCTGCGTACTGCGCCTCGAAGACTCAAAGCGGATCTTCGATCTTCGACCTTCGGACTACGACCCTACGAACTACGAACCTTCGAACCTTCGAACTACGAACTATGAACCATCGAACCTTCGAACTATGAACCTACGAACTACGGGTCTACGAACTACGACCCTACGACCCAGAACTTCGGATTTTCGTTAGTTCGACCCAGTAACGTGCCCAGGGTACTGTTCATCATTGTTTTTGTCTGTTCTTTGTCTAGAACGCGCCCAAAAACTCCCAAATGCTCACTAACACTCCTGTTTCGCAGCAAACTATGATATCTACCTCAAAACGAGTCCAGAACGCCTCGAAATCGCGCAGAAACAACAGAAACATGTATAAAATTCTAGATTTCTAGAAATCTAGATCTAAACCCAGATTTCCATGGTTAACTTATCAACCCTCATGAAAAATACAGTTAATCAACCCCAAAATCATAGAAACATATATCCACAATGATATAAAATAGTTCTTAACCACAGATCTTATGCTAAACCGTTAGATCTAACCCAAAATTGGATTTCCCCAAATTCTAGTGTTCATGCTCAATTTCATAAATCATGATAAATTCGTGCAGATCCAAAACAAGAGAGAGATAAGAAGTTCGAGGACACCTACTTGAAGTGAATCTTTGAGCTCTACGAACCCAAATCGCCCCAAATCGCCAAGGCCTCCAAGCTCTCTCAAGCTCTCTCTCTCAAACACACAAACATGATAATGTAAAATGAAATCTTTTTCTTTTCCCGCTATTTATATTTCTGCCAATCAACTGACCTAGTCAACCATTGACCCAGTCAATAATTGACCTCCCAACACAAAAATTAACCTCCAAGGCCCTGAACTCCGAATTGAGTCAAACTATAGTCAAAACACTCGAAATGATGAGCACAACACTAGACTAATATTATCACACGCAAATGACCACTCAAACGCAAAGTCAGCCAATAAACCCCGAAAAGTCAATAATCGAGTCAAACGGGGCCCCGACTCGGAATCGGGCCTAAGTACAATCAAAATGCTCACATCGACGGCTACTCTACCATCCAGATAGTTACATTCCCATAGAATGGCTATCTCTCAAGACTACCCAAATACGAGTCTTTACATCCTCCCCACCTTAGGACTTTTCATCCTCGAAAATAAAACACATGCCTAAAGGACATAGCAAAATTCAAGCTCAATGTCCCAACAACAAAACATAAAACATGATCACCGATCACAAATGTGCAATGCAACTCGCAACAAGCCAAAAGGGCTAACAAAATCCAACAACAACGAGCTAAACCACATCTCAAACAACATATGCAAAACAAATACATAAAACATAACTCATACCTCAAGGAAGGTCCTCACATCCTCCCCACCTCAGGACTGATCGTCCTCGAACAGCTCAGGATGAAGAACCTGCATCTGGCTCTCTTTCTCCCAAGTCTGCTCCTCAATGCCTCGGTGTCGCCATAACACCCAAACTAGTGGGATCGTCTTGCCTCGCAAGACCTGGTCCCTCCTGTCCAAAATTTGTGCCGGCATCTCAACAACAGCACCATCATCAGCCAAGTCTATCTCGCGATAGTCCAACACATGAGAAGGATCAGGGTGATACCATCTCAATTGAGACACATGAAACACATCACGTACTTGTGCTAACTCTGGTGGCAAAGCTAATCGGTAAGCCACTACACCCACAGTGGCAACAATCTCAAACGGCCCCACAAAATGAGGGGAAAGTTTGGATCCATGCCCAAACCTCTGATGCCCTCGACGCGGTGACACCCGCAAAAATACCCGGTCACCCACCTCAAATTGCAAAGGTCGACCCCTCTGGTCCGCATAGGACTTTTGCCTACTCTGCGTTGTCAACATGCGCTGTCGAATCAGCTGCACTATCTCT
The DNA here is from genome assembly GCA_023512835.1 of Taxillus chinensis. Lineage (NCBI taxonomy): Eukaryota > Viridiplantae > Streptophyta > Magnoliopsida > Santalales > Loranthaceae > Taxillus > Taxillus chinensis. The sequence goes on along the minus strand of CM042090.1, from coordinate 1,654,596 downwards.
GTGGTCTCGCGAACCACATCGGGACCGAGAACTACTGTCTCTCCCGTCTGTGCCCAACACAAGGGTCATCTGCAAGGCCGCCCATACAGTGCCTCATACGGAGCCATCCCAATCGTGGCCTGATAACTGTTGTTGTAAGAGAACTCCACCAAAGGAAGGTGAGTCTCCCAACAACCTCCAAAATCTAGGACACATGCACGCAACATATCCTCGAGCGTCTGAATCATCCGCTCCGATTGACCGTCTGTCTGCGGATGAAAAGTTGTACTCAGGTTCACCCTGGTACCCAAAGCCTGCTGCAACTGTCTCTAAAACTGAGATGTAAACCTCGCATCCCGATCAGATACAATAGATAATGGGACTCCATGCAACCGCATAATAACATCAATATACCTCTGTCCCAAAGTCCTCACTGGGTCTGTCTCTCGAATCGGAATAAAATGCGCCGATTTAGTCAACCGGTCGACAACTACCCATATCGTGTCGTGTCCCCTGGAACGAGGAAGTCCCATGACAAAATCCATGGTCACGTGGTCCCATTTCCACTTTGGCACTGGCAATGACTGTAACTCACCAGCTGATCTCAGGTGCTCTGCCTTGACCTGCTGACAGGTCAAACACCTCCTCACAAAATCAGCAACGGCCTTCTTTAGGCCTGGCCACCAAAACTGCCTCCTCACGGCATGGTACATCTTGGTCCCACCAGGATGTACAGCTAACCTCGACCGGTGAAATTCCTGAAGAACCTCCTCCTGAAGAGAAATGAGAACTATCAATCTACCCCTATACCACAGCACATGCTCTGCATCCTTAGTCCAATCAGAAGGTGTCTGCCCAGTCTGAATCCGGTCGGGGATGACCTCACAATCAACGTCCTCCAGCTGATCCTCTATGATCCTGTACTGTATCTCTAGGACTGCTACAACAACACTGAGGGTCCCCGCCCCTCACTGGTCACCATCTGTAATCTCATCGTTGCCAACTGTCCCATCATTTCTCATTCCTTAGTGGCACAATGGGCAACCACGGCCCTGCTCTTCCTACTCATCGCATCTGCCACCACATTACCCTTGCCAGGGGTATATAACCAAGAAGTGCACCTGTTGTAACCAGAAGTCACATTTCGTGAACTTCGCGTACAATCGGGGTTCCCACAAGGTCTGCAACACAACCTGCAAATGCTCCTCATGCTCCCTCTTGGTCACTGAATAGACCAAAATATCATCGATGAACACCACAACGAACATATCTAAATATGGAGCAAACACATGGTTCATCAATCCCATAAACACTGCTGGAGCATTCGTGAGCCCAAATGGCATCACAAACCACTCATAATGCCCATAACGACAACTGAACACGGTCTTAGGGATATCTGCCTCCCTGACCCTCAACTGATGGTATCCAGATCTCAAGTCTATCTTGGAAAACCACCTCGCACCGCAAAACTGATCAAACAGGTCATCGATCCTCGGCAATGGATACATGTTCTTCATAGTCACCTGGTTCAGCTTCCGGTAGTCTATACATAGCCGAAGTGAACCATCCGCCTTCTTGGCAAACAACAATGGAGCGCCCCACGGTGAGCTACTCCGCCTGATAAAGCCCCGTGCCAGTAGATCATCTACCTGCCTCTTGAGCTCTCTAAGCTCTGTCGGTGCCATCCTGTAGGCCGCTAACCTGATCGGTGTTGTCCCTGGCAACAACTCGATCGAAAACTCTAACTCCCTCACGGGTGGCAAACTGATCAAGTCCTCGGGAAACACATCCGGGAATTGATCTATAATGAGTGGCAAAACAGCCTTCCCCTCTCTCCTCCTGTCAACCAACGTCAAGCTGGCTAACTGGTGGGTCACATCACCCCACCCATGCCTCAAGGGTCCCAATATGCAGGCCTCCTCAGTCCACTCACCCACAAAGACACCCCGCATGGCCTCTGGCATGAGGAACGACATGCGCCGTCGAAAACAATCAATCTTGGCCTTCACGGAGACCAACCAATCCATACCAAGGATAATATCAAAATCATCTAACTCCATGATATACAAATCACACATCAGGTTAACACCCCCAAGTGTTACCTGACAAGCACGACAGATACTCTCAAGTATCACAATTCCACCCAAAGGTGAAGCAACCATCAGAGACTGACTAACTGTCTCCTGGTCTAACTCCAATCCAACCACCGTAGCATACGAAATAAAAGAATGGGTAGCACCAATATCAATCAAAACTGAACAGATAGTATGAGAAATGATAATGGTACCTCTCACCACTGAAGGTCTTGCTCCTGCCTCGTCCACTAGTGGAACCTCTGCCTCTCTGCTGGTAAGGGCAAAAGTCCTCCCTCGTGGTCCACTGCCACTAGCCTGGCCCATTGGGGCCTTGCCCCGCTGATCAACATGACCTTGTGCCTCCCGCTGAGGCTGCTGCACTGCAGGTCGCGTCTGCGTGCTCTGTACCGGCAGCACTGACCTCTGAGACGGAGCCCCACTCCTCTGTCCCTGATCTCTCAGACGAGGGCCTACACTGCTGGTCGAGCTGAGGGTAACACATTCCCTAGCTCCATGTCCCACCTTCCCACATCGGAAGCATGTAATCTTTTTCCTCGGGCAATCTCTCGATACATGCCCAGTCAAACCACAGCTCCAACAGGCCCCTGGCCTCCTGCTGGTTGAACTCTCACGGGGTCTCACCACCTGGCTGGAAACCCTCTGCACCTGCCTCCTCTCAGACTGAGCAGCACTGCTCTCCCCACTCTGTCTCTTCTTGCCTGAACCTGCCGAACTGCCCGGCCTCTGGGCTCTCGCTTGATCCTGACCTCGCTCAATAATGAGCGCCTTGTCGACCACCTCCCGGTAGCTGGTCAACTGCATCGGTTCCAACTGTCTTTTCAGAGATGGCCTCAAGCCCTAAATAAAATCTTGCGTCTTACGAGCTTCCTTTTCTCAAGCCTCAAGAGCAAACCGCCCTAAATCTGTGAAGGCTTGCACATACTCACCCACCGTTTGGCCACCCTACTAAAGCTCATAATACTCTCTCCGTCGGGCATACTGTATCGAGCTGGGAAAATACTCCCCAAAGAAGCGCTCAACAAACTCTCTCCAGCTCATCTGGCTGCCATGGACAGCTCTCGTGGATTCCCACCACCTGCGTGGGATACCCAATAGATAGTGCGTCGCCACTCGCACCCGCCCCTTATCTGGCACCCCAATCATCTAAAAGATGTCCTCTATCTATCTAATCCAGTCCTCGGCTGCCTCTGGCCGCGAACCATCCTCAAAAGTCCTAAGTGCATGTTTCAAAAACTATACAGGCTAGTCTACCCCTCGTCGCGCTGGCTCTATCACGACCTCCTGCTGGTGCACATCCTACACCACCCTCGCCTCCTGCTGCTGAGGCTGTGGTGGCTGCTGAGGCTACTGTTGCCTCTTCAGCTCATCCACCTCTCTAGCCATATCCCTCATCGAGCCCTACATACCCTGCATGGCCTCCTGCAACTAAATCAACACCTGCGTCAAATCAGGTCCCACAACGGGAGCTGACGATCTCTGCTGCTGGCTCTGCTACCCCTGGTGCCCCGACTCTATCGTGGGCTCCTCTTCCGAACCCTAGCCTCGGACAACCCTCCTCGGTGGTGCCATCACACTGGCCACAACAACAACAATCAAACGATCAATACTAGCACTGCTAGCACAAACAACCATCAAAGGCACAACCGACTTGTAGGTTCTCACCACACGACCTGTAGGTCCATACCATGCATAGAGCATCGTGTCCCCCATCAGGGTACACCACACGACCCGTAGGTCCACAACCATGCATATAGCATCGTGTCACCCCTCAGGGTACACCACAATCAAGTCCTAGCTCTCACGGCCACGTGCCACCCTAGCACCACATACAAGCACATCACACACAAAGAAAATCTAGTGCCCTATATGCACACAATCATACCACTAGAGATGCATCCATCCCCATCTATGCTCCTAGGATGATGATCTAACTGACACCAACATAACCTAGAATACCTGTAAGGACTGCATTGATAAGGCGCCCTCCCTATAGTTTTCCAAGTCACATAGAATAAATTAACCACCCCTCACTAACCTAGGTCCACTAGACCATGCTTTGATATCAACTTGTCACGCCCCCGAATTCCAGGGAACCCGGAACCGGGTACATGACTTCCCCTTGCCCGCACCCGATAGGTCAAGGGGTTAGTGACTAGCACCAATGGAGACTACACCGCGGGTGCTGTCTCAAATATGCAACCCTGTACAGTCATACATCAAGGGTAATCCTGTACTTTCCCATATATCATCATGCATACAATAAGTCAAACAGTCATACGGACATCACATCACAAACAGTATGCAAATACAACTGTCCACGGACCCATGTCAGGGATATCACATAAAACAATACAGAATATAATATTGTATCATAAATCAGAGTAGTGGGCGTCTTCCTGGAAGAAAGTCCTCCACTAGTCTCGGGTCACACCTGAAAAGGGTAAATAGCAAGTAGGGGTGAGCGACAAGCTCAATAGGTGACCCCAACACTCCACATCATGCAAACATAAGAGTCTATACTACATGCTCTGTGTAGTGTGCACAATCATCAGGACTCAGCCTGCAAACAAACATCAGGACTCAGCCTGCCCACACAAGATAACTTGTCCACGATCCTCCATGGGATCCCAGCTCAAGGCACTCAACCCTAGCTCCACGAGCTCAACGGCTCAACTCAGGCCTTAGCCTGTCCCCAACCACAACACAATATGCTTGGCCACACAGGCCTGCCATCGGCGCATATGCCTGCCCCGGCCATATTGGCCACACAGGCCTTAGCCTCACGGTGAGAACCCAAACAAGTCACGGAGTCCATGCCCCAATACCTCACACCAACATACTAACATTAGTATGGCATGTCATTATCAACATTTCCTTTAGAACTGTAGCCAATCATCACAAGTAAATCCTCAATCCTTGATTTATGAAGGAAGTACCCATAGCAGCTATTTTCTTAAAATCAAAAGTCCCGACATTGGGTTCCCATATCATAAATAAGAAAATCTGATTTTGAGGGATTTTTCTGACATGTCTAACCCCACTTTCCAAAAAGTCACCACTACGAACTTTTGGGTTTTTCCGAGATTTTACACTAAAACCCAATTTTTACATTTTTAAATAGTGGGAATTAATTTTTCTAGTATTTTTCTTTGAATCCGAAAGGGGGGTATTTCGTTATTTACATTGTAACTTAAGTATAATACTTGGGTATAGGTTACAATGTAAATAGGTCCAGTCCAGTGCTGTCTAGTGTCCAGTTACACTGTTAGAGTTGTGACTCGTAGCGCAGAACTGCAGCGCACCTCAGAGACTCGTAGCTGGAGCTGCGACTCGTAGCTGCGTAGCGTGCCTTGAAGACTCGAAGCGGATCTTCGATCTTTGACCTTCGGACTACGACCTTACGAACTATGAACCTTCGAACTGTGAACTACGAACCTTCGAACCTTCGAACTACGAACTACGAACCTTCGAACCTTCGAACTACGAACCTACGAACTACGGGTCTACGAACTATGACCCTACGACCCAGAACTTTGGATTTTCGTTAGTTTGACCCAGTAACACGTCCTGGGTACTGTTCATCATCGTTTTTGCCTGTTCTTCGTCTGGAACGCGCTCAGAAAATCCCAGACGCTCACTAACACCCCTGTTTCGCAACAAACTACGATATCTACCTCAAAACGCGTCCAGAACGCCTCTAAATCGTGCAGAAACAACAGAAACATGTATAAAATTCCAGATTTCCAGAAATCTAGATCTAAACCCAGATTTCCATGGTTAACTTATCAACCCTCATGAAAAACACAGTTAATCAACCCCAAAATCACAGAAACAGATATCCACAATGATATAAAACAGTTCTTAACCACATATCTTATGCTAAGCCATTAGATCTAACCTAAAATTGGATTTCCCCAAATTCTCGGGTTCATGCTCAATTTCATAAATCATGATAAATTCGTGTAGATCCAAAACAAGAGAGAGATAAGAAGTTCAAAGACACCTACTTGAAGTGAATCTTTGAGCTCCACAAACCCAAATCGCCCCAAATCGCCAAGGCCTCCAAGCTCTCTCAAGCTCTCTCTCTCAAACGCACAAACGTGATAACGTAAAATGAAATCTCTTTCTTTTCCCGCTATTTATATTTCTGCCAGTCAACTGACCTAGTCAACCATTGACCCAGTCAATAATTGACCTCCCAACACAAAAATTGACCTCCAAGGCCCCGAACTCCGAATTGAGTCAAACTACAGTCAAAATGCTCAAAATGACGAGCACAACACTAGACTGATATTATCACACATAAATGACCGCTGAAACGCAAAGTCAGCCAATAAACCCCGGAAAGTCAATAATCGAGTCAAACGGGGCCCTAACTCGGAATTGGGCCTAAGTACAGTCAAAATGCTCACATCGACGGCTACTCTACCATCCAGATAGTTACATTCCCATAGAATGACTATCTCTCAAGACTACCCAAATACGAGTCGTTACAGACCCAGCCAAGATTGAGGCTGTGGCATCGTGAGAAAGACCAACCAATGTTTTCGAGATTCGTAGTTTTCTTGGCTTGGCTGGGTATTACCGTCATTTTGTAGAGGGATTCTCCCGTTTGGCAGCTCCTATGACGGTGTTGACCCGGAAGGGAGTGAAGTTTGAGTGGACTGACAAGTGTCAGTAGGCGTTTGAGGCTCTCAAAACCCGTTTGACCACTGCACCGGTGTTGAGGTTACCTCAGGAGGATATCCCATATGAGGTATATTGTGATGCATCTAGGGTTGGTTTGGGGTGTGTGTTTATGCAGGAGCACAGTGTGGTAGCTTATGGGTCGAGGCAACTGAAGCCTCATGAGCAAAATTACCCTACCCATGATCTTGAGTTGGCGACTGTTATCTTTGCCTTGAAGAGTTGGCAACATTACCTTTTGGGGGAGAAGTTCGTAGTGTTTTTTTGTTCACAAGAGCCTTCAGTACATCTTTATTCAGAAGGACTTGAATTTGAGGCAGAGGAGATGGGTGGAGTATTTGTAGACCTTTGATTTTACTCTTGCCTATACCCCAGGCAAGGGTAATGTTGTGGCTAACGCGTTGAGTAGAAAAGGGAAAGCTGAGGTGGCCGTGAGAGAGTGGAAGCTGATGGAGCAGTTGGTGATGTTACAACTGCAACCTATTGTTCGTAATGGTGGAACAGTCCTGAGTCCTTTGGTTGTTGTGCCTAAGTTGTACCAGCGCGTTCGGGATGGACAGTTGGGTGACATTGAGTGTGAGGTTTTTTGTGCCCGTATTGAGGCTGGTGAGCTATCTGAGACTGGACAGAGGGTCCTGAGCATGAGTTATCTTTTCAGGGGCGGCTAGTAGTGGCTTCTTCTCTCCGAGACGAGGTGATGAGGGAGTTTCATCAGTTTAGGCTTGCCATGCATCCAGGGGGTACGAAGAAGTATCATGCACTTCAGGAACATTTTTGGTGGCCTGGGATGAAACGTGATGTAGCTGCTTTTTTTTGAGGTGCCTCACTTGTCAACAAGTGAAGGCTGAGCACCAGAGGCCGGCGGGCATGTTACAGCCGTTGCCAATAGCCGAGTGGAAATGGGACCACATAGTGATGGACTTTGTAACTGGACTTCCACCCACCGCTGGGCAGAAGGACATGATGGTCCCTTGGAGCCTAAAGGGGGGGGGTGAATAGGCTCTTATTCAAACTCTTTCTTTTCTCTCAAGACACAAACACTTATCTAGTTTTAGTAATAGAATCACTGCGGAAGATAACCAGATAGTGGAAGTCTTTTGTTTTATTATCACAAGGTGATTACAACAAAATAGAAGCGAACACTCTCTTACACTCTGTTTACAAAATGAACTCACACTCTAGCCAATTTCTATCTCCAAAGATGATGACGCTCTTTCTCTCTGTTTACAAAATGAACTCACGTCTCAACATCTGTATTTTGCATAAAGTATAAGTATGAATATTTATACAAAACATTCCTAAGAGACAACCTTGGAACTTGTAGTTCCGGAATGCGTTCCGCACTAACTATCCCTCGGTAATCTCTCTGCCTTAACTGCTGCGGATTGTGGAGCTCAAGATCTTGGATTTGAAGAGTATAAATGTCTTTGTGAGTTCCGAGATACAATTAAGGTTGTGTCCACATATCCGGATGATCCACGTGTAAGATTCTTCAGGTTCTCAATACATTTGTCTTACATCGGGACACCACGAGCTGATAACTTTAAATGCGGTTTAGTTGGAGCAATGTCTTCTTGGTCCGGTGTAATTTTCCTTACTCCGTAGTTAATGAAGCTCGGAACCTTACTCCGTGTCAGTGGTTGCTTACTCCGTATCTATTCAGTACTGGAATCCTTAGTCCGTGTCAGCGCTTCCTTACTCTACATGTAAGTTCCTTACTCCGCATGTAAGTTCCTTACTCCGCATGTAAGTTCCTTACTCCGTATGTAAGTTCCTTATTCCGGGCGAGTCTTGAAAAGTCTGATGACTTATTCCGTGTCAGCGCTTCCTTACTCCGCATGTAAGTTCCTTACTCCGCATGTAAGTTCCTTACTCCGCATGTAAGTTCCTTACTCCGTATGTAAGTTCCTTACTCCGCATGTAAGTTCCTTACTCCGTATGTAAGTTCCTTACTCCGGGCGAGTAATAAATCCGGATTCCTTACTCCACTTTACTCCGCATCTAGTTTCCTTACTCCGCACTTATCCTTTAAGTTCTTAGTCCGTAGGATTGTTCCTTATTCCGTATGTATTTGTTACTTGGTTATTTACCAAGTGTTTGACGACACTCACTCTTGTCCGGATCAGGATTATGTATCCTATCCTTAGCTTTGCTCTCACGAGTGCATCTTTGGATTAGTAACATACCTTCGCAATGATCAAATAAACACAAAAGATCTCGAGATCAAATTACATAAGGCTTTATCAGCATTATCCAAATTCGGGTTTGATCCAACAATCTCCCCCAATTATGGATATGCCCAAACCCTTTGTAATCCGATCCGGTAAGCGATGCAAAAGAATATCATACGTAATACGCAACACAACCAATTTCATTAATCAGCAACTAAATACAATTCAGCCTTAATACAGGTTTTTCACTAAGGTACATAAGGCTTACTATACTTGAAGATCATAGTTCTTGCCTTCTCTCTTAGCTCCATTGTCTCGTTGCATCGTAAAGGTGGAGTGTTGGCTCCAATGTTTGTCCACGTTAAGAACGATTTGATGAAGTAACAAACAAAGGCTCCGCAGCCTATCTCCATCCAGGTTGTTGTGGCACTTGCTTCTTGCCCCGGAATGTCGCCTTGAGTTTCTCGATCGAACACAGGGGTGTGATACCCATCTCTTCATATAGTCCGGCTTTCTTCACGGCTTCGGTTAGTCGAGACACAGAGGTTCCCATTGATTCTTCCTAACGAAGTGCTCCACAATCTCGATGAGAATCAATGAGAATCATCTGCTTGGACCGAATCATGAAGACAGCCATCATGAAGTGTGGCGACATGATCCGTGACGGAATGAGGATGGTTGAGAGAGTTTTCCATGGCTTGCTATCCTCGGCAGTTCCGTCGATGTAAGTCCGAATTAACTCCACACCTGGGAAGATAGCCCTCATTCCAACATGGCAAAACTTCAAACAAGTGCCCATCTTCGTAAAGAGATGGAAACGGCCTCATCTCCATTTTAGCAGCTCTCGAGAAGTTGTCAATGTCTTCGTAGTAAAGAGTCCTTTCTCCGAACAAAGAGTCCGAATGTCGGCCGGAGAGAAAGGATACATTTCGAAAGACATCTTCTCTCAACAGAAGACGCAAAGATAGGCTTTCATTGCCTTGCGCAAGCTTCCATCCGCATCGGACGGGTCAAACTCAGGATAGGATGGGAGGAAGGTATCAGCCGCGGATGAGGAGGATGGAGGAGGAGCCGGAGGTGCAATAGAGGTGCTTGGTTGAGAGAAGCGGCTTCGTTTGGGAATTTGAACTCCCTGAAGCACCGAAGTGGCAGGCCGCTTCTCGGTCCGGGAAGATGGTTGTGGGGCAGAAGGAGTAGACGGATCGGATGACACTTTCTCCCCCGGTTTGGTAGATCGCCGGGAAGCAACGGGAGGACGAGCCATCATATGCGCCGGATCCGCGAAGGAAGTAGACAGTGAATGAACGGAGGTGGCGACAAGATCCATTTTCTCGCTCAATGGAAGTGGAGGAGTCGGTGAGGGCGGAGAGTAGTTGGGCGCCGAGGGCATCAACTTTGGCAACGATGGCGGAAATTTGGGCGCTTTGAGCATGGGCATGGCGGTCCAGTGAGCGGAAAGCACAACATCGGAGTGGACCGTGCCAAAAGAGGCACGCCCAAGTGCTAACTCGGAGCTTTGGAGGACTCCCCCGCATGAACAGGAGCAGGAGTGCGGTGGGCAGAGGAGTCCGCAGAGGACGAAGAAGCAGCAGGAGCATCCGGAGCATCGGAGGCATCCGGAGCTTCGGAGGCATCCGGAGCATTGGAGGCATCCGAAGCAAGAGACCCGCTTTGACCGGACAAGTCAACCACGGGAATCGCGGCGGCAGGAGAAGAGGGTCCAGCCTTAGCAGGAGAAGGACTTTGGGTACCAGGGACCGGACCTGAGGGTGTAGGGAACGACACATCGGGAATGGCGGCCGGCGTAAGAAAGCCGTGGTCCGGATTCCGGATGATCATAGTCTCCGGGGATTGGGTATTGCGTGTGTAAAACACCCGGAGATCGGTGTCGGGAATAGAGGAGGTGTGGGCAAGGCTGAAACGGAGCCGGAGGTCCGTTAAGGTGACGGCGGAGAGATGGTCAAGGTAATCTCGGGGTTGAGGTAGAGGAGGCAAGGGGGCTTCCTGGAGAAGCACTGGGACATCGGCGGTGGCGACGGCAACAACGGTATCAACCGCAGAGAGCTATAGCAGATGTGGAGGGAGTGGGGACATCGCAGCAGAGGGGGCCGAGGAAACGGCTTTAGACGCGCTGCGCCGAGAGGGCCCCGCAACCTCGGACGGTTCGGCACGGATGCTTGGCCGGGAGGCCCGTGAGTGGGAGGGCGCAGCAACGGACCGAATCCGGGAGGATCGGTGTGCAGAACTGACCTCGTGGGCTTGGCTGTCGGAGGGGTCACCAACAGAGCTGCCTTGTTGTTCCGGGGCAGGGAGAGCTCGGAGAGCTACAGTGGGTCGGCGAGCGGTCATGTTCCCGTCCGGCGTAAGGTGACGAAGGTAAAGAGCCGAGGGAAACGAGACAGCATCAACTCGGGCGAAATGGTCCGGACGAAGATGCCGGAAGACAATGCTGAGGATGCGCCCGAAGGAATGGTTTTTGTGACCATTCTGTAGCAATCGAAATAAGAACATCCCCCAATCCATTGGAAGACCTTCAAAGACGCCGTACATGGCCAGTAGAAGATCGTACGGAACTGAGTCCAGGGCTGATGTGCGAGCCAGTAGGCATCGACTTAGAATAGTCGCCAGACATCGATAGCGACCCTGGAAGGATTTCACCTTGTATTCCTTCCCTTTGGTCGTGCACCCCATAGAAGCCGTCATCAGTTCGGCATCCGGACGCTGTGGTTCACCAAGAGGAAGGTGAAGAGCAGCGCGGAGAACAGCCGGAGTGATAATGATGGATTCACCGCGGACATGAGAGGTTATGGAATCGGTGGTGCAGTGAATCCGTTGGTAATACTCAAGAATGTCATCGATAAGTAGATCGACGGGATTGGAGACCAGGTTGAGTATATGCGAGGCTTCAAGAAGAGGGCGAAGCTGGTAAAACCAATTCGGAGGATCAGAAACAGCATTCCAATCAACTAGATGGCCAGGAGTAACGCCGGAGAGAAAGATTCTGGGTGCCATGGAAGATTTGATGGGAAGGAAAAGAAGAAAGGTGAGGTCTTGACAGTAGAAGGAGCAACGAGAGGGTTAGGGATTTGAAATGAGCAATACTCGTGCTTCGCAGGAATGATCAGAACATATAAGACCGAGTCCGCAAATGTCAGCGGGTCTAGGAATATGGGAGTGAGGTGGGGACCCGCGCGACATGTTGATGTCATTTGTCTGGATATCGAGGCGTCTCCGAATAAAACGATGTCGTGGAGACCGCATGACCAAGTAGAGATTACAACTGGTTGCCATCCAGAGAAGTGTGTGTGCAACCCGAGATATGCATTTAATGAATCATCATTATTCCTCCTCAAAAGCATGCGACATATGAGTATACGTGGATTGTCACAATTGAACAAAGTCAGGAGTCCGGAGGAAAAAGCCAACACTCATCCGGAGTTAATAATAGACTTTGTCCGTCATAAACAGAGTTTGGTGAGAATGTAGAGTAGATTCCTTTGCAGTCAATAAGTCGAAGAGAAGAGAAGTACCACAACACTTCAAATCCGAGACTATGGACTGGATTTATCAATACGGTTGCAAAGAAAATCTGAACCTGTAGCTAAATAAAGATATACTGAAAATACAAAAGCTTAACAGGCTAGGATTAGTACGGATTAGAGATGATAATCAGGGAAGAAAAAGAAAACATAATCCGAACTAATAAGAAACAGAACTTATGCATGGCTAAGAATATAGTAGACGTATGCAACGTGAAAGTGATCAATATTACTGAATCAGGGCATATGTCAGATAGCAATACACAGGTTCATATAGGTCAACATAGCGAAACCGTCTTCTTTGAACAAGCGTAGCTAAGACTAATTAAAGATCATATGATTTGACTTCATTAGGATTCATGAGTGAGTAATGATAAAGTGAACACATGTCAAAAGAAGGCAGATGATTAGTCGATTAAAATGCATGGTTGAAGAAAGAAAATACATCCAAACATGCCACTTTTCCGATTTAAAACAGCATGTCCAGTCAGATCCGGAAGTAAAAGCTTAGAGGAGGGAGAATCCGAGACATATTAGGGGTTCATTGCTGCTCCCCCGTAGATCATTTAATCCTCTCAATGAAAAGCTCCCCCTCAGATAGACAGTCAAGAAAAAGGTCATGAGACATATACGGGGGGTATTACTGAATAATATATAAAGCATTTTCTCCCCCGTAGATTGTGCAATCCTCTCGGTTGACCGTTCCAATTTGTAGTTCAGCACTGTCTATCTTATTAGAAAACTATACTTCAGACGCTGATCAGACTGCGTTTGTGTATCCATCCACCAGGCATTCCAAGCTAGCCCATTTCACTTCTTCAACTATGCATGTTAATAGAGTAATCTAAATGAACATGCTTTGGTCAGGTGGTGATTAATGGATGTTAAGATCATGAACCCGATCGAGGTAAATCATATAAACTGTAATTATGTTAGCTTTAAACGACTTGGTCGGGAAACGCAAGCATCCTCCCATAATGAGGTTGAGATTAATATCGAAGCATGAAACCGTTGAACGAAGTAAGTATGATCAAGCAATACTGATCAGTGAGTTTCTACTACTTTCAAGAAACATACAATGCATGGTCTGTGAGTAAATATACTGTTGGGTAATTCAAATGAGAACCTATGCAGAGAAGTCGAGCATACCTAATCGGAAGAGTAGTTCAGAAAACCTCGCATCAGGTAGAGGCTTTGTAAATATGTCTGCTAATTGATCTTCAGTGGCAACATGTTCCAATGAAATATGCTTTTTGAGAACATGATCGCGTATGAAGTGATACCTGACCTCAATGTGCTTCGTCTTAGGATGCATGACAGGATTGGTGCTGATGGCAATTGCACTAGTGTTGTCACAGTAAAGTGGAATAGAGGACATGTCAAATCCGTAGTCAGTAAGTTGACTTTGCATCCATAGTAGCTGTGCGCAGCAACTTCCGGCGACTATATATTCTGCCTGGCAGTAGAGGTTGATACGGAATTCTTGCTTATCGAACCATGAGATCAATCTATTTCCAAGAAACCGACACGTACCGCTTGTGCTTTTCTCCTGGTCGATGCGACATCCAGCAAGTCGGCATCGAGTACCCGGATAAGGTGAAGTTGGACTCCTTTGGGTACCGAGTCCCAAATTCATCGTCCCTTTGAGATACCTTAATATCCGTTTTACATGAAGCATATGTGACTCCTTGGGATTTGCCTGATATCGTGTACAAATGCAAGTTGCAAACATAATGTCCTGGGCGACTTGTTGTAAGATAGAGCAAGGATCCGATCATCCCTCGTAGTCGGCCACATTTACCGATATGCCGTCCATATCCGGATCTAACTTGGCACTGACAGGCATGGGAGTTTTGACGGGAGATGAACCTTCCATACCAAACTTCTTAATAAGTTCGCGAGTGTACTTAGCCTGATTGATAAAGATTCCTTCCTTTAATTGTTTGACTTCAATTCCAAGGAAGTAGGACAGTTCTCCCATCATGCTCATTTCAAACTTGCCTGTCATCAACTTAGCAAACTCTTCACAAAGCTTCGGATTCGTTGATCCGAAAATGATATCGTCCACGTATATTTGTACGATCAAAGTGTGTCCTTTCTCTTGTCGTAGAAATAGGGTGGTGTCTATCTTCCCTTTTTGGAAGTTATGAGCAAGTAGGAATTCTGACAGTGTGTCGTACCAGGCTCTTGGAGCTTGCTTCAAACCATATAGAGCTTTCTGAAGTTTGTAGACAAGATGTCCTGCCTTAGGTTCAATGAAGCCGGGAGGTTGTTCAACATACACCTCCTCTTGAAGGTCTCCATTCAGGAATGCGCTCTTGACGTCCATTTGATAAACTATGAAGTTTTCATATGAAGCATACGCCGGAAACATTCGGATTGCCTCAAGTCTTGCGACCGGAGCAAAGGTTTCATCATAATCTATTCCTTCTTCTTGACGATATCCTTTGGCTACCAGTCCGGCTTTGTTCCGGATTACTATTCCATCCGTATCAAGCTTGTTCAGGAACACCCATTTAACGCCAATGACTTGCTTGAGACTTAGGCCTTGGTACTAAGGTCCACACATTATTTCTCTTAAATTGATTCAACTCTTCTTGCATGGCTTCTATCCGGTTTGAATCTTGAAGAGCTTCATCTACCACCTTTGGTTCTATTTGAGATAGAAAGCATGAGTAAAGACTCATGTTTGAGGTGGCTGCTCTTGTTCTTACACCAACAGTAGGATCACCAATCACTTGATCCGAGGGATGGTTTCGGGTCCATCTATAATTCCGTGCGTGTGTTGGTTGATCTTGAACAATTTGAAGCTCTTCCAGATTGGGTGGTTCAGTTGTATCGACTGGTCGAGCTACGTCCGGAGTAGATGTTTCCGTATTTAGAGGTACGGATGAACTAGTTGGTTCTTCAACACTGTTTCTTCCAGTGTTAACTAGTCCGGATGGACTTGAAGGTGCTCCGGAATTTTGTGTATCCGTAGGAGTTTGTCCGGAGCTAAATGGTAGTCCGGAGTCGAGTCATCCGTAGCATCATCCATAAAATTTCGTTGTGTTTCGCTGATGCCACGTGGTTGGTCGAATACCGGTCAGGATGTGTAACAGGAATATTCATAAACTTCGAGTAATCGACGTTGTTGTCCATGACCTGCATATTGGAATTTGAAGGACCGACTTTTGACCAAACGAGGTTAGCTTCATCAAAGGTCACATGGATAGATTCTTCAACTTTAAAAAGTTTTCTATTGAAGACTCGATAAGCTTTGCTATGAAGTGAGTACCCGACAAAGATCCCATCATCAGATTTTGGTTCAAATTTATTCCGGGTCTCTTTGCCATTTATCAAGTATATAGCAAGTACACCCAAAAGCTCGAAATGTGAAATTGAAGGTTTTCGTCCTCTCCACATCTCATAGGGTGTTTTCATGGTAGATTTATTTATTAAAGTTCTGTTCTGAACATAGCAGGCGGTGGACACGACTTGACCCATAGGCAGAGAGGAAGCATTGCCCCCGCTAACATGGATCTACCAGCTTCAACTAAAGTTCGATTCTTGCGCTCGGCTACCCCATTTTGTTGTGGGGTTCGGGAGTAGAGAAGTCATCTCGTATGCCTTGTTCAAAACAATATGATCTCATTTGAAAAATCAAATTTTGTACCATGATCACTCCTGATGCATTTAATGCTCGATCCTTGTGAGTTGCTTATCCGGTTGAAGAGATCTACAAGATGTTCAAAAGTTTGATCCTTTGATTTCAGGAACATCACCCATGTGTATCTGGTGAAATCATCGATAACCACAAGGGTATATCTCGCCCTGACTAGGGATGAGACAGATATAGGACCACATAGGTCCATATGAAGAAGTTGCGAGAGGAATAGTTATTGAGTTAACCGATTTACTCTTAAAGTCGTGTTTGGTCTGTTTACCAAGTTAGCATTCTCGACAGAGAGTGTCTCCGGAGAACTTGAGTTTAGGTAGACCGGTGACAAGATCAAGTGACGCTGTTTAGACAAAGTCTTAAAATTTAAATGTGCGCATCGCTTGTGCCATAACCAACTATCTTCATCTGTTGCTTTCGTGAGGAAGCATACAGGGTCGAAGAATTATTTCTTAAGACCACCGAGTATATGTCCCCATCTCTTGTTCCGGATAACTTAACATCTCCTGGATAAGTTTTCTCTTCTTGTACAGGTGTTGGACAAAAAGGAAACAATAAATCCTTTGTCACATAGTTTACCGACACTTAGCAAATTATGCTTTAAACCTTCGACTAGTGCAACTTTAGTGATTGATACACAGCCGTTAGTTAAAGTGCCATACCCGACGATCTTACCTTTGTTGTTGTCGCCATATGAAACGGATGGACCTTGTTTATCATTAACTTCTACAAGTAGAGCCTGGTCACCCGTCATATGTCCGGAGCATCCACTATCAAGGATCCACTTGCTTTGATTGATCTTTAACTTCAAGTGATCCGGCAATTCATTCCAGGAGATGCTCCTGAAAGACAACAGTTTACACTTTTGGTGCCCAAACTTGTTTCAGGTGGTTAGAGTGAGCAGCGATATTGTCAACATTTACGGATTTGATTTTGTTAGGACTCTTAGCTTTCCAAGTTGACATTAACTTGTTAGTTTCATTGCTTCTTTTATTTGGGTTTTCTTGGGAGAGACACTCCTTTTAGATTTAGATTTTGTTTTGCTCGAAGAACCCCTTTTATAAAACTGATCTTTATTTGATTGAAATTGATTACCAAGCCAGCTATCGGATAGACTCCAACATTCATAGTGATAATGACCCATTTCCTACGGATGGAACAGACACTATAATGTGAAGTACAAACAGGGGATACAGGTCTCTTAGATTTTCTGATTTTCTACTCTGTTCCCTGTGGCCTAATCCATTACGTTTGGGTGACGCGCTCTTGGCCCTAAATGCGTCGGCCTTAGCCTTGTCTTTCTTTTTGGGTGCTACGGTTTTGGCTTTAATCTGCAGCAGCCTTCCCTTCATCTTTAGTTACGGGTCTACTTGGTTTGGGAGGTGCAAGATGACCTCTGCTCCACGATCATAAACTATGGTGCCACCTGAAATGAAACCATCCAACGGTTTAGATGTACTAACAGGATATAAGTTGGTTAGTTTAGGAGTGAAATTCGGAGGACACTCGGTAGCTTGAGCTATGGAAGTTGATGGTTCAGAACCTAGGCCAGGTTTGACTCGAATGTCGTCAGGGTCGGTCCTAAAGGTAGAGGCTATTTCCCGGATTTTAGCCACTTACGATTTATTTCCTTTTCTGTTCCAGTTCATTTTCGAGTCTTTTCACTATAACTTTTAGGCCTGAGAGATTGGTATTTAACAAATGATTTTCAGCTCTAAGATCATGATACCAAGCTTCTTTTCCTCCTGAAGTCGGTGACGTCCTTTTCGATTCTATTAATAGTAAATTCAAGACATTTATTTCGACTTTCCATATCTTTGTACATTTGAGTAATTATTAGTCTCTCATTCTTTTCATGATCACATGCGGTAGTAAGAGATTCTAATTTACTCAGGAGCTCGGAGATAGAAGGTACCTCGTATTTGCCATGAGGCGGACGTTCGGCTTAGTGGTCGGCTCATCATCCGAGGATTCCTCCTCTTCTTCCGAGCCACTCATGTATTTTGTCACAAGCGCCTTTCTCTTGCTCTTCTCGTTATCCGAGGTGGAGCGGCGAGGAGTTACCTTGTCACTTTTCTCGGCCACCTTTGCTTTGGACCGCATTCCTTGGCCCAGTGACCGGTTTTCCCACGGTTGAAACATTCCTGGGAACCGGACTCCGATCGCTCCTTCCGTTGGAACGATGATGATGAGCGTCTTCGATCCCTTTTCTGCTTTTCCGTAGGAATCGCTCAAAGGATTTGACAAGAAGGGCTATCTCCTCCTCCTCGTCGAATCGAATTGTCGGATACGTCCGTATCATCATTCCTCGGTATGTTTAGACATTCTATAGCTTTGAGAGCTACCCCCTTTTCTTTCCAAGCTATTTTCTCATCTCTCGTCGAGTACTTAAACCTGACTTCGTGAGTCCGCAGCTCTCCATACGATTCTTCAAGGGGAACATACCGCGCTTTTTGTCGATTGCATCTGGAGTTGTTTAGAGTAGTAGCGATCCGGCAAGGAGCGAAAGAACTTGTCATTGATCTGGGATTGAGAGTAATGCTCATTGCCAGTCTTCGGTTCAAGAATGAGCTTGCCGAATCTCCGATAGATGCTTTCAAGTGATTCGCCCGGTTTATGATTAAAACTCTCAAAGTTCGTCTGGAGAGTACGGATCACATTCTGCATCTGGGACTGACTCCCCTCATAGAGGATTGTCGTTTGTCCCAAATAGCTTTTCTTTGTCGTGCAGCCCTGGACGTCTGTGGAAAGCCTCGGAATCCAAAGACGATGTAACATACGCCAAGCCTTTTCACTAGCGCACCGCCAGGCTCTTTCATCGTTGGTAAGTTCAGCATCTGTCTTTGGCCTCCTTACTCCATGTTCTCCGATAGTCATCGGAATTGGAATCTCCTGATGAAGACATGGCCACATAAGATGATCATGGCAAACCATAAACATCTTCATGCGAGCTTTCCACCTGGGAGAAAAGCTCAGGTGTGAATTTGGGCGGTTTCGTTAAAGTAAAACCGAACTCCGTGGTTGAGAAGCGGCGGCAGCAGCAGGTTGAGGTGGGTCGACATTTTCATGCTTCGCTTCGATTCGGGACGGGCTCCTGTGCACCTCCGGAGTTAAGGCGAGTGTTGAATAGCATACCGCTTTCTTCGGCCATTTCGAGATTGAAAGAGTGGGATCTCTACTTAGAACAAAGTAGAACTTGCTCGATACCACTTGATGGTCCCTTGGAGCCTAAAGGGGGGGGGGGGTGAATAGGCTCTTATTCAAACTCTTTCTTTTCTCTCAAGACACAAACACTTATCTAGTTTTAGTGATAGAATCACTGCGGAAGATAACCAGATAGTGGAAGTATTTTGTTTTATTATCACAAGGTGATTACAACAAAATAGAAGTGAACACTCTCTTACACTCTGTTTACAAAATGAACTCACACTCTAGCCAAGTTCTATCTCCAAAGATGATGACGCTCTTTCTCTCTGTTTACAAAATGAACTCACGTCTCAACATCTGTATTTTGCATAAAGTATAAGTATGAATATTTATACAAAACATTCCTAAGAGACAACCTTGGAACTTGTAGTTCCGGAATACGTTCCGCACTAACTATCCCTCGGTAATCTCTCCGCCTTAACTGCTGCGGATTGTGGAGCTCAAGATCTTGGATTTGAAGAGTATAAATGTCTTTGTGAGTTCCGAGATACAATTAAGGTTGTGTCCACATATCCGGATGATCCACGTGTAAGATTCTTCAGGTTCTCAATACATTCGTCTTACATCGGGACACCACGAGCTGATAACTTTAAATGCGGTTTAGTTGGAGCAATGTCTTCTTGGTCCGGTGTAATTTTCCTTACTCCGTAGTTAATGAAGCTCGGAACCTTACTCCTGTGTCGGTGGTTGCTTACTCCGTATCTATTCGATCTTGGAATCCTTAGTCCGTGTCGCGCTTCCTTACTCCGCATGTAAGTTCCTTACTCCGCATGTAAGTTCCTTACTCCGCATGTAAGTTCCTTACTCCGTATGTAAGTTCCTTATTCCGGGCGAGTCTTGAAAAGTCGATGACTTATTCGGTGTCGCTAGTTCTTTACTCCGCATATAAGTTCCTTACTCCGCATATAAGTTCCTTACTCCGCATGTAAGTTCCTTACTCCGCATGTAAGTTCCTTACTCCGCATGTAAGTTCCTTACTCCGGGCGAGTAATAAATCCGGATTCCTTACTCCGCATCTGGTTTCCTTACTCCGCATCTAGTTTCCTTACTCCGCACTTATCCTTTAAGTTCTTAGTCCGTAGGATTGTTCCTTATTCCGTATGTATTTGTTACTTGGTTATTTACCAAGTGTTTGACGACACTCACTCTTGTCCGGATCAGGATTATGTATCCTGTCCTTAGCTTTGCTCTCACGAGTGCATCTTTGGATTAGTAACATACCTTCTGCAATGATCAAATAAACACAAAAGATCTCAGATCAAATTACATAAGGCTTTATCAGCATTATCCAAATTCTGGGTTTGATCCAACAGGACATGATATGGGTGATTGTGGAGCGGCTGACTAAGTCGGCCCATTTTCTTGCTGTCTGCGAGCGGGATTCCATTGGGGCCTTAAGTTAGCTGTATGTGAACGAGGTGGTGAGACTGCATGGGGTGCCATCATCAATTGTGTTCGACAGGGATTCGAGGTTTACTTCTCATTTTTGGGCAGGCTTGTAGGAGGCTATGGGGAGAAAGCTTAACTTGAGTACAGCCTTTCACCCTGAGACTGACAGTCAGACTAAGAGGACGAATTAGACCATGGAGGCCATGTTGAGGGCTTATGTGCTAGATTTTGGGGGTTCGTGGGCAACTCACCTTCCTTTGGTGGAGTTTGCCTACAACAACAGTTATCAGGTGTCCATTAGGATGGCTCCTTTTGAGGCGTTGTATGGGCGGCTTTGTGTTGGACCGAAGTGGGGGAGACAGCTCTATTAGGACCACAGTTGGTTCAAGAGGCTATAGAGAAGGTCAAGTGGATTCATCAACGCTTGTTATCAGCCCAGAGTCGACAGAAATCTTATGTCGATCAGCAGCGGCGACCTTTGGAGTTTTTTGTGGGAGATCATGTGTTTCTCTGTGTCTCTCCACAATGTGGACATCGGCGCTTTGGGAGAGGTTCCAAACTCTCTCCCCGGTTCATTGGTCCTTTTGAGGTTATGGCTCGTGTGGGGCCTGTAGCTTACCGGTTAGCATTGCCACCGCGATTGAGTCAGGTGCACAATGTGTTCCACGTGTCCCAGTTGAGGAAGTATCATTCTGACCCCACTCATGTGATAGATTGGGGGACTTTGGACATTGGGAATGACATGTCCGTTGTTGAGGCCCCTATCTGTATACTAGATCGATGGGAGAAACTTCTGCGGGGTCGTCGTCGTTCCTTTGGTTCGCGTCCTATGGCGACACAGTGGCATTGAGGAGGAGACTTGGGAACAGGAGTCTTTGATGCGTGAGCAACACCCAGAGTTGTTCGAGGACGAACACTCTTAAGGGTGGAGGGGTGGCTGTTGGTTGGTGTATTTGTATTTTCTTTCGAATTTTGACTTTTATTTATATTGAATGTGTTAATGAAATGTGCTTGTGATGGGTATTTGTGACATGTGGATGTGTTTCCATGGATTGTGATGCATGTGGTTATGGACTGTGGTGGCACTGTGTTATGTGCTATTGTGTACAATCTACGGTGTATGACCCATTTGGGTGTTGTGGCTTGCTGTGTTTGTTTTCCTTGCATGTTGTTTCTTTTCGAGGACGAAAAGTCTTAAGAGGGAGAGGATGTAATGACCCGTATTTTGGGATGTGAGGAGTTAGTCTCAATTTTGCCTTTTTGGGTGGAAATTGTTGGGTTTTAGGGAGTTTTATTTCCACACACTTTGGCTAAATCATCTTGTATGTTGATAAGCAAGTAAGAGGCAAAGTTTGAGCCCAATAGGGAGTGCCCGTGAGAATGCACGTGAGAATGGCTTTTCACGTGCAGTGATATTTTTGCATGGGAGCCTTCCTGATGTTGTTCTAAGGCTTGTGACAAAATTCTAGAGCATTTGGAGGTGCCCGTGAGAAGGGCCTTTCTCATATGCAGCCTCCATTACCCTTGTTTTGTTGTTCTGATACTCTTTTGCTAAAGGACCTTGGTGAAATTATGAGTGTTTTGTCCTGTGTGATTGCAAAAAGGTTGTAGTCTCTCATCAAAACTACGTCGTTTTGATTTTGGGATTCATTTAATCAAAACGACGTCGTTTTGGGGTGTGGAGGTGTCTATATAAAGAGGTGAAGGCTCCTTGTTTTAGGTTTAGGGTTCCCTTCTTCAATCGTTGCAGCCGTCGCAGAGAGAGAGAGAAGGAAGAAGAGTTTCTGGTCATGGTTGCTGCGGTGGTGTTTCCGTGGGTGGACAACGTTTGGCGTGGAGGCTAAGGCGTAAAGGTATCTGTTGAGGTAGGGGTTCTATCTCCTTGTACCTAATCTGGGGTTAGACCCCATGGTGAATGAACTATTGGATATTGTTATTGTTGTTATATTATTTATATGTAAATTCATATAGGTGTGACCTCCTATATGAATAGTCACCTTGAAAACTGCTTAAGACATGAGGGCATGTCCTCTCCTACCTTAAACAGAGACAAAATTGAAAAATAAGATGAGGAAGTAAACGGTGAACAACCGTAGATGCTTATCTCAACCAATTAACGCACCTCTAGCGACCCTAACAACTCCAGCGAACAACTTCTTCCTCTTTGCTGTTCGTTCCCCCTCGATTAGCGAGCCTTGCCATCAGACAGTGACAACGCAAAAGCACACTAAGATCTAGAGTAGAGAGAGATAGGGATTGAACAAGGCCGGCCCCGAGATCTAGAGGGCCCAAGGCGATAATTAAAATGGGACCCTAATAGAGCTAGCCATCGCAGAAATGTCCATTGGCAACCAGCAGCGGTGAGCCGAAGGAGCGGGACTAGGTAGCAAACAACAGTGGTTGTTGGCGGGGCGTCAAGCATGGAGTCTGGAGAGGAAGAGAGGAGATGTGGGGCCATGGGCTAACACTGCATGGATATCGACGATCAACCCTTAAGTTGGTGGCTGGCAGGCCGGGCTGCTGAGTACATGCGTCAAGGCAAATGATAATGGGCTGAAGGTGTTTGATCTAATGGTAATGGTAATGGAATATAAGTGCGTGTATATTAGCGTGACATCAAGTTATGCACTGCATACTTATATATTTATAAATATGCATAAACACATTTAATAAAATAATTTTTTTAAAAATAATGATGTA
This sequence comes from Taxillus chinensis, assembly GCA_023512835.1. Classification (NCBI taxonomy): domain Eukaryota; kingdom Viridiplantae; phylum Streptophyta; class Magnoliopsida; order Santalales; family Loranthaceae; genus Taxillus; species Taxillus chinensis. The sequence continues at coordinate 1,631,171 of CM042090.1, read as the reverse complement.
GGCCCTCAAGTTAGACACATGACAAAATATTTTTTATTTTTTAATGTCAAAATGGTATCTATCGTGAGGTGAGATAAAACTCCAAGACCCGTGAAGATTGCACTTGTAGCTCTTGTTAGTAGCATCGATCATAAAGAACATGTGAAGAAACCACTTGAATCGAGCTAGTCCTTCACATCATAGATCCTATCCCCACCTTTACTGCAGTTTCATCTTTCATTAGTTGGGCCTACATAATGCCTGCATTGGGAGAAAATAGAAAAACACACGAGAGGAACGTGATAAAAATAGAGCTTTCCATTTTAGGCTAAATGTTGAGGGCTTACCTTAATTGCTTGCCCTTGGGGCCGGCACAGGTATTGAAGGAATAGTGATCTGATCATACATAGTGTGAGAGAGATGAGATTGCAGTCATTAGTCGAGCATGGAGGAGGAAGACATCAAATTAAGGTTCGGTTGAATATTAATTAATAAGTCTTAGTTAACATTTTCAAAAAACACTAGCAAATTTTTTATATGAGCTGACCTTTTTTTCCTGATGTTTTTAAGTGCACTTTTCTGGTAGTTTGAAGGTCATCAAGCCATTATTTTTTAAAAAAATTGGGTCTAGTGTTCGAATTGTGTTGCCTTTGTAGTTATTTTAGGCCTATGATTATCCCTATGGTATATGGTATGGAGGATTGTTCGTCTTTTTTTTTTAATAGTGGTATATATGTTTTTATTTTCTTGTTGTTCTGTTAAAAGTTTTTCACACTTGTGACATCTTTTTTTAATTAAAATCTACCTTCTTCGGAATCATTAAGATTAGAAAAAGTCTATGTGCAACCGATGTTGCATCTCCTTTGCGTTTTCGGATGATGTGGCAATTGTCATGTCAGTAAAATTACTTAAAACTTAACCTGCAGCGCACCACATCTGAGATAGAGAGAAAAAGAGCGGAAGAGGTAGGGATGAGCTTTGAACGGTACATCTGAACAAGAGAAGATAAAATACAACATAAATTCTAGATTTAGATGCGAAAAAATGTGTTTTTTTTGGAAATCTGAGAGCGGCAAACCCCCTATAGGCGCCGTAGTTCTCATTGATACCTACAAATCAAAAAATGGGTCTAAATCGGACCACTGTGCATCAAGTTATGAACGTTTGAAGTTTTCGTCAAAAATTATAGTTGACGGAACACAGAAACCCGTAGATCTGGCCATAGAAGAGATGATCGTGCTCCTGCTTGAGGCTTGCTCGAGCCTATGCTTGAGGTGTGCTCGATATGCTCGAGGCATGCTCGAACAGAGGCTCGAGCAGGGGTTCGTGCTCGAAACCTGCTCGAGCCTCAAACTGGAGCGCGCCTCGAGCAGAAGCTCTAATAGGAGTTCGAGCGATGATCTGGAAGTGCATCGAATCATAATTTTTTTTTTTACGTCAGTCGAAAACACAAAGATGCCACAATGCTAGTTATACCTAGCAATACTCTTAAGATTATATCGATTTGGATCATTGCAAGTATTGTATCTAACCCGTTTCGAGCAGCATCATACATTCATACTTCATACTTCACTATAGGTGGTTATATAATATAGCTGGAATGGGCCGTGAAGAGTAATTGGTAGGAATGGGAGAGTTCTAAGGACCCACCATCTATTATACTGTTTTTTATGTATGGGTGGGCCTGGCAGATTGGGCTATTTGGACTCTTTATGTGGGCGTTTGTGAATTAGGAGAAGAGAGAATGGGGCCGTCTATGTCTTCAATACCTGCAAGATCAATATTAAAATTAACATTAATTAATTGATTTCCAGTTCCATGCAGTCCGTCGGGCTGGCTTCTTCAACGCTGGCAGAACCTAGGGACGACTGGCAAGCTTCTCCATCGGCGGCGGCAGGGGTGTTAACGGGTCAATCACTAGTCAATAATAATAAAAATTATTATTATTATTGATTAGTGTCTCTGCAAAAGAAAACATAGCTACAATAAAAACAAACTCTTGAATCTTTTAAAAAGTTGAACCTCTGAATAAAAAGAAGCCTCAACGCCTGAACCCTAGTTTCTGGGTGGCGTAAATAAGGAAGAAAACGCTGAACAGCATGAGCAGCATCCAAAGATGATAGCTTCTCTGGTTAGAGCTTGAAAAGAACCCGTAAGTAATCAATATCCCTGTTCACTCCCTCAATCCCATCTCTTTTAAGCATCGACTCCTCTTCAATCATACTGGTAAAATCTTTGAAACTGGCTCTCATACACTTCTGAGCACCTGAAACAAGCTCCAATTGAAACTCGTAAATAGGAACTTGAGTGAAATTCAGGAAAATATTAAGGATATTGTATGTGGGCAATTTTTGAACGGTGCTATTTTGAATGAACTGTCGTATGGTTTCATGTCATCCCAGGCGATATCTTTGGACAATATTGTTTCTTGGTAAATTTTGAATTGTCTTGTTTCTGGTGAAATCTCTGGGCAATATTGTATTTGGGTTTTTTATGCACCCAGGTAAATTTTATCCAATATTATTTCCCGTGTAATATTTGGATATTATTATTTGTGGGTTTTGTTCGTATCTGGGTAAATATCGAGCTTTGCTATTTTAAATGAAACTATCGTATACTTTTATGTCATTCTGAATGAAATATCTGGACCTTATATTTTTGTTATTTCATTATGGCACTTAATGTATCATCTAATGTGATTTGTGTATGTTTTATTAGCAGGGTGTGTATTAATGGATACTTATGGAAGATTGGTGGGAACTAGAGCAATTTTTCATTGAACCGTGAAGTTGAGCTGAAATGGGTTCAAACAATCCTCAATTTGCTGTCCCAGTCAATAATGCCCCTTTGATCAATGGAAGTGCTCCTTTAGGATGTATGCCCAATATGCACCCTTCAGCACCACAGCCTTGTTATTTTAATGCCCCTATCCATATTCTTCCAATGCAAAATGGCCAGTTGAACATGCCTGTTCCACAGTCAGCTGGTTCTGCAGTTTATTCAGGCCAATTTCCTGTGGGATTCTGTCCTCCAAACAGTGTTCCAAACATGATTCCTGTGGGAATGTTCCCAATGAATGGGTTGGCCAGCAATTTGATGCAGAACCATAACCTGATCAACCATTCTCAACCAACTGGTCAGATATATATGCATAATCCAACCAACCCAGGTCAGAATTTCCAGCAAAACGCCGGCTTTCCAAACAGGCCTTTATTTTTTCAAAATTCAAATCAAAGTAACTACCAAGTTCCAATGCAAGTAAATCATGGTCATGTTGCCCCTTTTAGTGGTCCTCCTTGTGCTAGCCAAACCTTTGGAAACCTTAATCAAGTAACTGGGTCAATGGGTCCTCAAAATCCACCTGTTATTGCAAATCCTCCAGTTATGGTACATTCTAATCAAGTTGTGCGGCATGTTAATCAATATCATCATAACTCAAATCATGGTCAACATATTCCCTGTAATGCCCCTCGACCCTCATTTGGTCCCAACAATACATTAGGGCACCCAAATCAAGCAGTTCCGCCCATGGGTCCTCAAAATGCTGCTGGTATTGGAAATCCGCTGATTGACCGAGGCCAACATAAATTATCTGTGTGTCAGACGGACGTTAATGCATTAAATCAGTCACTACTATTTTCTCAACGGCAGCATGTAAATATGCCCACTGTTCCTACTTCTGGTTCAGTTCATCCACAACAAACTCACAAGAACTTCCAGCCTTTGGTTTGCAAGGGGTCTCAGGTAGGTTTTATTTCTGTTTGTATTTCTAGCTGTGTGTTCATTAAATTTTTTATGGCATGACTGATATTTAGTTTGTTGTCCTTTGGCCAGTGTTTCAATATTGTAGAGATTACACTGCAAATATCAGTTTTGTTGATAATTGTTTTGATGGCTACACCATGGCTATTCCTTGGTTGTGTGCATCCTCAAGTTTATTTGACAAAATAAATGACAAAGTATTTTGGCATCCTCACTATGGCTCTGGCGCTCTGCCAAGACAAGACTGACAAGCCACTTCATAAATGTTAAAATCTCCTGTCCAAACGCAAATATTTACAAAAATATCATCTTAAATGTACTGTACTTCAAATATGAATTTGTGTCTTGTTTTTGTCTAGAAATATGAATTTTATTTATTATATTGTAATGTTTTAAAATAGTTATAAGGTAAGTTTTGTTATATGGTAGTGAGTGTTAAGCAATGTGATAGGAACACAAGCACAAAGGGAGTGCGATAGAGTTAGACCTTCTAGGTTTAGGTGAATGTGTAGTAAGATTAGGAAGGACAAAATTAGAACCGAAGATATTCATTTTTGGTTTGGAGTATTTTTGATTGGGAACAAAAACAAGTGAATGTCATTCAAGGTAGTTTGTACATGTGCCACATCGTACTATGAGTGTGCCAATACAGTCACAATTAAAAGAGGTAAGGGTAGGTTGCTCAAAACTTGGATACAAATTATAAGAAAATATGAGTGTTTTAGAATTGGATGAAAGCTAAATAGTAGATAAAGACAAGTGGTGTCATAGAATTCATATACTTGACTTAATATGATTTTATTGTTATTTGCCTATCCAAGTAATTGGGATAAAGGCTAAGTTGTACCCAAGTAATTGAGATAGAGAAGATGTATTATGTAATGTTCTAGCTTTATTTTTTTGGGTCTATCATAGCATTTTGTTTACACAACAGTGCTTTATTTGTTATAGGCTTATGGTCTTAAAGATGGCAGAACCAATCGGCGGTAATTATTTTCTATATATTTAATTTTTCTTATATTCTTATTTATGTATATATTTTAATGCAAAACTTTGGATCTGTAATTTTATAATTTATAATGGCTTTAATATTTTGTAGTATGCCAAAGTCCCAAGCCCAACATAAGCGATACTCAAATGGAATGTCATGGACGTCTAGTAACAATGGCAAGAAAGGTATGTCATTTGACAATTTTTTGTTGTCTGTCTTAGGAATATTGTCGAAATAACATGGAATGGTGTTGTGGTATAATGCACTGGAAGGTGCATGAGTAAAAAAACGTAGCTGGCCTGCACTAAAATCATAAGGTCATGCAACATAAAGAAATAAAAAAATAAAATAACAAAAAAAAAATGCTTAGTTTCATTGCTCGATTTGAAGAGCTCTGCCCCATTTTGACAGTAGACCAAATACTTGATGCTGCCACAGCTTCAATGCATGGTTGTTACATCTGCGTGAAAATAGATGATTTTGAGGAGACTGATGTGCTGCCTCCAATCTGAGCTCTAAAATCTAAGGTAGACATGTAGATTGGGACAACATTTAATTATCTTTGAGATACTTTGGGTGATTTTTCATTTTGCTGTTAATTTACTTCATGTTTGGTTGGTTGTAATAGCTACCCATTCCAGTTATTTTTCTATGCAATTGCTATTGCAATATTTGCTACATTGGAATGTATATCCATGGATTAGTAAGAAAAGGATAGCATCATCTATGATAAAGTGATCAGTGATTCCACGTACATTCCAGGTGTTTTTTCTATGCAATTCCTATTGAGATATTTGCTACATATGAATGGATATTCCATGGATCAATATATTTTTTTTGAAGGTAACACCATTAATGACCATGTCATTTTTGGTTCCATATAAGTTCTAGGTGTATTATTATGCAAGTGTTGTTGAGATATTTGGTATATTGGAATGGAATATCCATAAATTAGTGTTTTTAAAAAAAGAAAAAACATGAGACCATTTATGACCCTGTCATTAGTGATTTCATGTACATTGCATTCCTATAGAATAAGTATTACATTCCCCTTATATTCTTTTTTTTTTTGGTCCTCTAGGGTATTAATAATTAGAGGTTGTTTCAGGTTGTGGTTATCAGGCTATAATGTGCTCCTTGTTATGAAAAATTGCGATTCTTGGGATGTCATTTGTGGACATGTTATCTTATGGAAAGAGTATGCATTCCCAGGTTGCCATTGACTTCATTTTATGGAAAGCACCTGAGCTTGTTTGTGTCTAACTGGTCATTCGTTCTTTTCAGCTAGACATCATCAACAATCATTTATCTATTTTCTTTCTTATAAGGATTTGATTCCAGTATGGCCAATGTATGCATATAATGAAGCACGTATATTTGGATAAAAATTTGTAGATGATTCAACATGCGAGGTTTCTCTTTGGACAATACTTTTGATTTCATGGTAGGATGTCACTCTAATCAGGTTGGAAATAAGGTGCTTACTGCCTAGTGTCTAACCAGTTCAGTTATCTTGGTTTGACTGCTGATCGGATATTTGATGATTAGTCACTGTTGGATGGAGTAAAAGCTTTGACTGGAAATGAAGCTGAGATTCTGATGGGTTTGTATGATTAAGGATAGACTAGAAGGTTGGAAGAAAAGCTTTATAAACAGCCAATGGTTGTGTTGCTGTACAATACATAGGGCTGCAGACTTCAGCTATTAGAAAATAGCTTAAGTACAAGTTAAGTGTCTTAAGCTATGCTGCTTACAGTTATATTTGTTAAGATCTGGAATATAGCGATTAAAATGAGAGTTCAATTAAGTGTTTGGGCTCAATTAGGTGATGCCACAGACCCTCGTTGCTCTTTTCTCCCGCTGGTATGGGAGTGTGGCTTGGCTCTCTGTGTTTGGGCGAGCTATTTCTTATTGTATTATTTAGTGTCTTTGGCGTGAGAGAAATGTACATCTTTTCAAGAATTGCGAGAGTAGTGTAAAGGAGCTAAAAATTCTTTTATTTGGTTCCCTAAGGGATTGGTTGTTTATTATGGGTCATTTTCGCTTTTTATGTATTTTGATGTTTTTGATGCATGCTCTTTTTGAGTTGGTTCTTTTTCCTTGTAGTTGCTTTCTTTGAGCTGATTGTTCTTTGTCCCTTTTTGCACTTATTGCTTAGGTGGTTTGGGCATATGTGTGCCATAAGCCATCAGACATTTAGGAATTAGGAGTAAGGTGATCTCACTTTTGGAGAGGCTGACAAAGTCTTGAGGATTTTGATGCTAGAGTCATGATGGCATAAATAAAGTAGATTTATAATATGACAACTTTTCACTCAGTCATGAATCTAGGGCTAATAGTCATTTGCAAGTGTATATTATTATTTATGTGGTTTGGGTATATGTGTGGCATAAACCATTAGACATTTATGGATTAGGAGTAAGGTGATCTCCTGATCTCACTTTTGAAGAGGCTGAAAAATTCTTGAGGATTTTGATGCTAGAGTCAAGATGGCATGAATGTAGCGGATTTATAATATGGCAGCTTTTCACTCAGTCATGAATCTAGGGCTAATAGTCATTCGCAAGTGTATATTATTCTGAATTCAGTATATTGGTACTCAGAATGTTGGTTTTTTTTGTTCCCACTCTGCTTAATTATTACAAAATGGGTGCCCTTTGGTGATGAATAGCTACCAAAGTCATTCAGCTGGCACAATTATTTATCATTGTTTGTATGTCAATTATTAAGAAAACGAAACAGTATAGGGTTGGGGTACTGTAAAAATTTTTTGGGCATAGTAGATTAAGAAGCTTGAGCCTTGAGGGATCTGCTCCCCGTATTATTCTGTCTCCTGCATCTCTAGTCTGATCCATTGTATGAGCTCATAAATTTGAAGTGTTCATTTAGGGTGGTATTATTTGCTTTATGCCAAATTTTCTTTATGACTAGCATCATCTCTTATGCATGTAATAATTCTAGCACATGCATTTCTTTACCAATATTTTAGATATTTTTTTTTAAAATATCTTAAAGTTGGTTGCATTTTGCGTTTTGTTTTTCTTTCTTAAAAATCTAAGCAGGACGAATGAATCGCAAGGCTGAAAAATCTGGTACTGCTAATAAGATTGACCGAATTAGTAGAGAACAAAAAAAGGTGAACTTCTTGTTTATGTTCTTTATTGTTTCCACTTTCATACTTGGAAATTACTTCGTTTCAACTTATGGCTAGGAATATATGGTTAAAATCTACAGTTAGCTTGTTCAACTTAGTTTATAGTTTGGAATAATGTTGCCCTCCTCTTATGTTGAATAGCATGTGGATGGCCAAGAAAGTTCATTCTTTAAAATTAGCTTGAGTCCTTGTGATCAATATAGCTCTCTTAGTTTATGGCCTTCATTAAAATGTTTAGAATAACCCCACTGTATCACATCTAAATGCCACTTATTTGTATTTACTTGATATTGAATTATCAACTGATGTTTTGAGCTTTACTAAAATTTGCTTACCTTGATCCGTACTCATGTTTATCTCTGAAGCAATACTGTTTTTGTGTTTATGTGCACTTTCCCACTTTTGAATGAAGACCTATTTCTTGGTACTACACGAAGCAAGAAGTTCAGCTATGGCGTGAAGCTCGCAGGAGAAATTACCCATCAAAAGTCAATGTTGATAAGGTTAGACTTCCTGTCAAACATGATTTTTATAAGTTAAATCCTACATTTGAATGAGTGCCCTGATATTTGAGTTGACGTCCTGCAGAAACTGTTGCACAAACTAGGAGGCTCTGAAATCAACCAAGATGCTGAATTACGAAGACAGGTATGCTACCTTTACAACTGGAAACATGACAAAAAAATACTACGTGACATTCAATGGAATTGTCTCATTGATGAAATTACATATTTTCTGCCATTCAGACTGTCAAAATTATGCTACTTGACTAAAATATTGCCTTGATTTGTGTAATTTAGGGGGAATCTGTTTGGAGTAATTCACCCTCAGTAATTTGTATATATTTTGTCCTGTTGCAGTTATTTTATTTGAAAGTTCAAATCATTTTTGTTTTCCATGATTAACATAGAAAGTTGTGCTGTATTTTCTGCCAATGTATTGAAAGGCCCCTATTTCCCCTTTCTAATTTCTATACAAGGTGCTTTGCTTGGTTGAGAGAACCTTGAACCCATCTAATATCTTATGAGATTCTAGATTTTGTAAGTAGAAAATATTTCTAATATTGGAGATATCCTATTACTTTAGTAATCAGATAAAGATTAATGGAGGAAAACAAATTCATCCGATTCTGATGGATGAAGCTTAGAGAATATTCACACTAAATCTGCTATTTGATTTATTGTTGCGTATAACCAAAACACGTTCAAAAAGGGAGTATGCGTACAAGTTGAGTAAATTTATGATAGATTGATAATGTAATATTCTGAAAAGACTGCAATTTATTACATAATGACTGTATTTGTCAATTTTTTTCCTGTTATCTTGAAAGCATCTCCTCATTGCACAAAACACACTAACAACGATTATGGATAATGTTGGAACTTCAACATGAACTAATCTGACATCTATGTTATTATTGATTGTTTGTTTTTCTCATTTGTTCTTGACTTCATGTCAAATTGAACTTATTAAGTTTGGCCCATAATAGAGTCCAAAATTTTCTGCAGGAACTCAAGGATGTTCTAGCAAAGCAGGCTGAGCTTGGTATTGAAGTTGCAGAAATACCGTCTTACTACATGTTAGATTCAGACAATAAAAGGAACAAAAAGGAATATAAAGGAGACCTGTCATCTAAGAAGGGAAGATTACGAAACAGGAGTAAAAAGAGGGAAAGATATGATCATCAAAATGGCTGTTCTGCAAAGAAGCGAATGGGGAATAAAACCGATTCACCCAACAAGCCTTATCTGAACCAGAGGAATCCAACACTTTTGCAGAAGCTTCTGGCTGCAGATATAAAGAGAGATAGAATCTACTTGTTGCAGGCTTTCAGGTTCCTTGTGACAAATTCTTTCCTCAAAGATTGGCCTGAGAAGCCATTGACATTTCCTTCGGTGGTTGCTAGAGATTGTGAAATTAACGGCATGGCAGCTGGAGATCAGTTTTTGCTCATGGAAAATGGCGCTCTGCAGTGCAGCAATGTTGTCAAAACTGGATATGACAGTGTTGTATCTGATGATAGGCCTTTGCTTTTGGGTAAAGGTGCTTCCCAATTTGATGATGTCCAAACTAACGCCCAAGTGAAAGAAGTCCCCCATGCTGCTGCTGGGGAGATGGATGATAATGAAGAGGGATCATCTGAGGAAGAGGGAGAAATCACTGACTAATTTGTGGGTAACTTTTATCACACAAGGCCTATCAGGTGTGTATACTTAATATTTGTGTTGCCCATTGAACCCAAATGCTCGCTCATACGTTTTTGGGACGAAAAGGCATGCTCAGTGGTGATGCTATAAGCCCTGGAAGTTTTGTATCAGTGCACCATTATGTCCAAAATACTTACTAGCGCAAGAAAGCATTACCGATGAGTGATTTGGTCTAGTTGTAAGGGTGTTGCCGGTGTTAATTTGGTTGATTCTTATAGTAGTGATAGCAGACAGGAAACGAAGACAACCATGTTCCTCATTCATCGTTTCCCATTCCCATTCCTTCTACAGTTTTGATCCGTAAATGTGCGAATTGTTCTTCCCCTTCTCGTTTTATTTTCTCTACTGATCTTCTTTACTTTCAATCCCATGTAGTGTTTATATATTTTATTTTTGAAAGCCCCCTAAATCTCTCTAGATCATCACATAAGCAAGATCAAGAGGGTTTGTCTCAATAATAATACTCTAATTTTCCGAAAATAATTTTATATACTATTAATATTATTTCTTTGGTGATTTGGGATGGAGCATAAGAACCCGTTTGGTAGCCGTTTCCTAAATGGGTTTTCTGCATTTAAATGTAGAATATATCTTTCCTTTTTTATTTAGTTAGAGTTTTCACTTAAGGCTTTTAAAAATTATGTGTTCTCAAATCCAATAAAATGGAAACATCTTTTTGGTGTTTTCAATTTATGTTTTCTGTTTTTCGGCCAACCCATTACAATCCGGTGACTGCCTCTCGTCAGTCCGACGACCGTCCCCTTGTCAGTCCGATGGTGTCCCGCCTAATAGTCCGGCAATGGCGCAGCAGCCCCAGTTCTGCACGGCGACGGCTTCCCCTGCCAGTTCAGCGACGGCCCAAATCTATGTTAAGACGCCCCTCCTGCTAGTCCGGTGACGCGCGATAGCTCAGATCTGCGTTGCAACGGCCTCCCCTTCTAGTACGGCGACGGCGCGACCCCCCCCCCCCCGTCAGTCCAGCGATGGCGCAGCCCTCCCCCGGCGACCCCGATCTGCGTTGCCATGGCTCTCCCCTGCCAGTCCGGCGATGGCACAGCCCACCCTCGGCAACGGCGATTTGCGTTGCCATGGCTCCCCCCTACCAATCCGGCGATGGCGCAGCCCTCCCCCGGCGACCCCGATTTGTGTTGCCATGGCTCCCCCTGCCCGTCCGGCGAAACAAAAAAACGTTTCTGAAAACAAAAAAATGAAAACGGGCACCAAACATAGCCTAACTCTCTTTGGTAGAAGGTCATTGTGGCTAAATATGGAGCCTTTGGGGTAGTTGGACCTCTAATTTCCCTTGAGGGCCTCATGGCATGGGTTTTTGGCTATATATTTGGTTTGGTTGGAGGTTCTTGCGTCTTTTGTAGCTTTTGAGGTGGGTAATGGCTCTTCCATTTGCTTCTAGGCGGATGCTCAGTGTTTGAACGTTTCGTTAAAATTGGCATATCATGAGTTATTTTGTATTGTCACTACTTGTGATTACTTTGTGGTTGATTTCTACTTGGATCATGGTTTAGGGGTATAATGGGAGGTTATCTTTTCTCGGCTAGTGCAAGAGTGGGAGCTGGAGGCTTTTGCTTCTTTTTTTTTTTGGGGTTGCTATATTTTGTTACCTTGCGTTGTGGCTATTCGGATTATTTATGCTGGCGTACTGATAGGGCTTAGAGCTTTCGTGTGGGGTCTTTTTATTTTGCTCAGTTGCCTGCTCTTTTGAGGTCCTTCCCATGGAAGAGTGTATGGAATGTTCTAGTTTCGCCCCGAATGGCTTTCTTTGATTGGGCCGTAGCTTTGGCGAAGATTTTGATTGTGGATACATTGTATAAGCGTGGGGTGTTGGTTATCAGTAGGTGCTACATGTGTGAGGCAGCTAGGGAGTTAGTGAACCACATTCTCTTTCATTGCCTAATTGTTTGTATTTTTTTGGATTTCATCTTGGAGCTTTTTTATTATGTCTTGGGTGATTCCTCACAATGTTTATGGGCTTTTCTCAGGCGGGGGTGGGTAGGCAAGAAGTCTGAGATCCGAAGGGCTATTCCTCACTGCATCATTTAGTGTCTCTGGCAAGAGCGGAATACTCGTCTTTTTCGGTGTTGTGAGTGCAGCTTGGATGTACTTAAGCTTTGTTTTTTTAGGTGTCTTTAGGATGTTTGGTCGGATCTGGGTGTTTTAGTCTTTCTTGTCTTTTGGATGTTATTTTTGTTTGTTCTTTTGAGCTGGGTTGAGCTGGGTTTGTTATTATCCGTGCTCTTTTGTTGTTTTTTTTCTTGTGTGCATCTTATGTACTTGATTTTTTAATAAAATTTCTCTTATAAAAAAAATTATTCCAGTCTCAAATTATTTATTTTAAGTTAGAAATTTTAGTTGTCATTAAATTAATAAACACCTTATAAAGAAATCATTTGAATAATAGATAGAGCCATTGAAAGAAAAATATGTGGTAGAATAAAATATTTAGCCAATATAACATTTTAGAATTAATTCAATATATATGACAACAAATTTTGTTGAGATATATGTCCTTCTATCTCATGTTTTTTTAAAGAATAATGTTACATACAATCAGGATGTGTAACTAGTGGGTAATCGTGACGACATAATAACATACCAGATCATCAGAAAGAAAAAAAAGAAAAAATTATGACTATCTAATCAGTTACGATTTTATGGAGATGACGTGAGTTAGTTGCATTAAATATTTTTATTTTTTAAAACTTGTTTTTTGAGTTCTTATCAATTGTATGTCTTTAGATTGTATCTTTATCACTTCCCTTAGTATTAACTTTATTTCATATGATAAAAGGTATAAACAAATTCATTTACCATAGAGGTAGAGTTAAAAACTTAAAGATCTCTTCAAAGATCATCCAAGTAATCTATAATACTCATAAGGTGGCTCTCTAATATTCATTTCCTCTCATAAAAAAAAAGAAAAAAAGAAACAAGGCATTGGATGCCTGAATGGCTACTTCTTTATATTTGCATTTTAGTAGCTCAATATTTGCCTCGTAGAGAAGCTCAATAACTCAATTATATTTAATAAAAATATATTTATATTTAATAAAATAACTTTTATAAATATTAATTGATTTATTAATTTTCTATTCACAAATAATTTTCACGAACAGAAACAATATTCATGAACTTTTGGTGAACGTCCACGAATATGTTCACGAATATAATAATGGTATTTGTGAACTGTTCATGAATAACATTATTTCTTAACGAATAAACATAAACGATCTTTTATCGAGCTGAACGCGAGTGTGTTTATGAACGTTTGGTTCATTTACAGCCCTAAAAATTACTAATTTGTTGTCCCAAAATAACTTGAATGATATTTCTATACTATCCACAATTTGCACTCGATCGACAAGATTTTGTGGCCATATTCACTAATTGGATATCTTATAACACACTATAAACTACACTGCCATGGCGAGAGGAGCTATATGTGTCTATTTAACACTCTTCCAATAAACTATTCCACTAGCAAACAAGTAGATATAGGCCAAAGTAAATTTATTACTATCTTGGCATCTAACAATCTTCAACTGATCTGATTTATTGCATATGAGCATGTAATAACTCATTTGGTAGCTTTCCAATGACCTAATCTTGGATTACTCAAATATGTCCCTAGCATTTCAATTATGTATGCAATATCTGAACGCATACAAAGCTTAGTATATATTAAACTTCCAATTGTTGAAGTATAAGGGATCTTTTGTATCTATTTTAGTCTCAAAATTTTTCTTTGGGCATTAACTTAGAATTAATACATAAATATCAAACTACTATATTTAATTTGGTGAGATACTAAATTAGAAATAACAAATTCTATATATATGGTTATAGTTTCCAAATTGCATGAGGACTTAATTTTTGGTTTGTTTCCCATCCACAAAACAATTGAGAATTAAGGTTCATGAGACCATGCTAATTTGGAATATCACAACTTGTTGATTAATTCCTGACAATGGACTCAAGTACATTTCTGATTTCGGTATTTACATTAAATAATCTTTTAAGTAATTAAAGATTTCGCAGTTAATTTAAGTTCTTACAAATACATATGCCTTTCTAATGATATATTGAGTGCTAGTATTTACAATAGCCAAGAATAGAATATACTAGCTAGCTTGCACTTAATGCTTTTAATCCTTTAATTAATTAAACTTTATCACTAAGGGAATGTCTTTAGATTTTCTCAACCTTTGATTTTAATATCATTAACCAATCTAACATTATAATATCAATATCAAGAATCCACCAGTGAACCCTTATTACTAAGGCTTTTAAACTATCATCGAGCCTTGGATCATTGGGGTTTGGATTGCCAAACAAACTTTGACTTGCCAAACTCGTTACTAACTTTTCCCTACTTCTCTTTTCCCATGTGGCTGAACAAAAGTCATAATAATATGTTCTCAAGTCATCAATAAAGGCATCATATCAGCTTATTTCGCTTTTAAAAAAAACATAAATAAGAAATCAATAATATTTTAAGTTTGAGATTGATTTGAACTCAAAAAAGGGTTAAAACACAATAAGTACATAAGGCTTATACATGTTATCATAATAATATAAAGGGTATCATAGGTGCTTCTACATTTTCCCTTTTTTCATTTTTTTCCTTGAAGTTGCTTTTATTTCAAATAAAACTAAAAAAATATAGTCTTTCTTGTTTAAATTCAAAACTAATATTGTGAGGACCCGTGTCCTAATCTTGAGAGTTAGAGGTTGTGAGGTGCCTTATTGTAATGACTCATCTTTAGGGAGGTGAGGAGTTAGTTATTTGTGTGGTTGGACAAGGACTCTTGACCAGACGGTTAGCGGAAGTCTGAGGGCACAATGCCTCGGAGGGGGTCTCACTGAAATCATTTGATCTTTGGTTGATGTGGGAAAGTGGTCGACCTGGTAGAGTGGTTGGTCGATTCTGACCAGAGGAGATTCCAGGGAGTTTGGTCGATGCGAGATGAATTTTGATGTGTGGTCAACGTGTGTTCGACGTAGTCGAGGTCGACCAGAGTAGTTTCCCAAGAGGTTTCCCAAGTGTGTTTGTCGACATGAGATGGTTGGTCGACGTGATTGATTTAGGTGCACATCGACCATGTCTAAAACGGTGTTAGTCGACTTGGATGTCTGGTCGACGTGAGAAAATGGTGGTCGATGTGGTTGATCTTGGGTGTTTTCGGTCGATGTCGACCCTAAGTCAGTGTATTTTTGATGTACGTCATATTTGTATGTGATTTTAGGGTTTTCTGGGTTCTATTTTCGGAGGCCGTCAGAAAGACACACACACACACACACACACACACAGAGAGAGAGAGAGAGAGAGAGAGAGAGAGATAGCTGTTGGTTCGATTATTGCTGTTGTGTTCTTGGAAGAGGGAGGTGCCTATCGGAATGGGGCAAAGAGCAAGGAAGATCATTTAAGCTGAAACCCTATCATAATCGGATTTGAGGTAGGTGGTTCCATCCTCTTGAGGTTGTTTCGTTGGACATGAAAACACATATTTTTAGAATTTCAAACTCTATTTTGGTGTACTTGTTTGAGAGAGATTGTGTTATGATATGTGACCTTGTGGTATTGTGATAAACTGATAGCTATATATATGTATATATATATATATATATGTGTGTGTGTGTGTGTGTGTGTGTGTTTTATGTTGTGATGATATGTTGAGGTGCACTGTGTGTTTGGGATACATGCATGAGACTTGTTGTTTATTAATGGATATGTTCCATAAGATGCTTGTGTGTTTTTTTAGTTATTTTGCTTGATGTGTGAAATTGTGGTCTCATTGAGGGGATGGTCCAAGAGTGGACTTGAGATGTTGAGGTCTCACTAAGGGGATAGTCATGGATTGGACATGAGATATTGAGGTTCCATTGAGGGAACAGTCCTGGAACAAATATGAGTATTTAGGTTCCATTAAGGGAACCACCTGTGAATCCTTTGTGTGTGGTTTACTGTTATTTTAACTATACTACACTGTATATATTTGCACTGAGCATATTATAGAAGAGATGTTGGGTTGGTCTAGGGAGGCATAACCCCTACTGAGCTATGGTTTGTTCACCCACCTTTAATGTCTTTTTCTGCAGGACCTAGCAGGCGTTAGGAGATTACACTGCCGAGGAAGCATGATTATTTGATTTGTTGTTTCATTTAAGTTCATGTAGAATGTTTGAGGATTAAGACTTATGTTTTCATTTGAGATTTGGTGTATTTATTTAAAACATTGTGTTTTGGGGCTAGTGACCCTATTTATCATGTAAGACTATTTTATTACATTAGTGGTTTTTCTTGTATGGTTTGTGCATGTCATGTATGGGATTGTAGCAAGTTTTGGGCAGAACCCTTGTGGGAGCCCTATTAGGTGACCATTCACCAATCCCTTGTCCTCCCGGGTGCGAGGCATGGGGCATCACTAACCGGTTTCTCATTGTTGGGAAATCTGGGGCATGACAAATATAAAAAATAAAAAATCATCTCCTAACCAATTGGGTACCAATTGTAAATGAGTGTTAATATTCCTCATGCATAATGGAACTCATAAAACCATGCTTTTGGTAATACAAACCTTAATAGTAGGTATCCAATCCCATTTGTTTAATTGATCGTGACTCAATATTGGCCATAAGTTTAATGAGCCTAACAAAAAGTAATAATGAAAAGAGTAATGGTCAACTTTTTATTTTAGAGTAATGTTACATGTAGTGTACGGACCCGTACCTTGAGTTAGTCGGTTTGCCTCTTGAGTAGAGTTTTTCTAGATTTTGACCTAGTAAATGGACTCCAATGAATTCACGTGCAAAAGGAAAGATGCTTAGAATGATGTCCTCTATCTACCACGAAGTTTCGGACCAAATGGACATGTATGTGAGGTGCACGTGATATGGGTCCAATTCACGTGCAAGTGTAATTGTCTTCCAAATGATGCAAGGAGGCTAGGGGTGAAGTTTGAGAGCATTTGGAGTTCATATGGAGTTGCACGTGAATTGGGAATTCACGTGCAAATTGGCGTGCAGCCATATTTTTGCATGGTTCCCTTGGTTTTGTCATTCTAAGGAACTTTCTCCAAAGGACCATGTTGAAATTCCAGTATTTTGGCCTATATGGGTGCGGAAAGGTGGTAACTTGTGTGATCAAAACTACGTCGTTTTGATCCTGGGATTCACTTAATCAAAACTACGTCATTTTGATGTTGTGTTGTCTATATAAGGAGGAGGAGTCCCTCTGTTTTAGGTTTAGGGTTTGTTGCTTCACCGGCCGTCGCAGAGAGAGAGAGAGGGAAGGAGAGCTCCTGGTTCCCTGGGGCGTCTTACGTGGGTGGTCGGTGCTTCGTGCGTGGACGGCGTTCGGCTTGGGATCGGACCGTTCTTGTGTTGTTGCGTTTTCCTTGAGGTAGGGATTCTGTTCTTCCTAAGTCCTCCTCTGTCCTAGGGTCCTAGGCAGAATATGAGTTATATCTGTTATATTATTTATATGTAAATTCATATAGGTGTGACCTCCTATATGAATGTTGGCCTTCAATGGCGTTTTGGTGTGATTCTATGGAATACATGCTATATGTTTGATGAAATGCCCGTGTGAGTATTCGTGTGTATATGCCTGCAAAGTGTTTGACATTATGTCCGTGTGGTGGGTTTATGAGCTTGTGGATATATGCATGCTAAGTGTTCGATGTTATTCCTGTGTGACTAAGCATGCTAAGTGTTTGACGTTATGCCTGTATGGCCATGTGTCTGGTGTTTGCTTGT
The DNA here is from genome assembly GCA_023512835.1 of Taxillus chinensis. Taxonomy (NCBI): domain Eukaryota; kingdom Viridiplantae; phylum Streptophyta; class Magnoliopsida; order Santalales; family Loranthaceae; genus Taxillus; species Taxillus chinensis. Next base: position 1,613,305 of record CM042090.1, on the reverse strand, counting down.
ACACCCGGTGGCCGTGGAAGCCCGGGACCGTTTTGTGGAACCCGGTGAGCGTGGAAGCCCGGAGCATTTTGTGGAACCCGGTGGGCTGTGGAAGCCCGGGACCGTTCTTGAAACCCGGTGTTGTGGAAGCCCGGGAGTGTTTATGTACCAGCCCATGTATGATTGTGTTTGGCCTGTAACTATATCTGGTGAAATAATTGTATCACGACACGGCACTTGTACACAAGTCATGTAGATAATAGGTGCATGGGATGGGTTGGGAGACATGATCCCTACCGAGCCGTGGTTGCTCACCCCTCCTACCATGTTGTTTTCTTTACAGGAACCTACAGGCGTTAGGTGGGACCCCAAGGTGGAAGACCCTCTCCACTTTATTGTTTATTTCAAGTAATGTACTTTTTATGATTTATGTAACCCAGGGAGGGGATTGTACTAAGGGATTGAACCGTAATCGGGGACTTGGTTGTTTTGTGAACCTTTGATGTTTTGGAATTAAATAAAGATGTGGCTTATTTGATTTATTGTAATTGTTAGACTTGCTTGTGTGGCATCCAGGTAATCCACCCCATTGCCCTCCGTGTGGGTGAATGGGGAGTCACGCACCGGTTTCCTGGGTTGGAAATCCGGGCGTGACATGTAGGTACATTATGCGGGTAAATAGTGCAGGAACACTTTCATTGCCGTTGGATCGATATTAATTCCTTTTAAAAAAATTTGTTCATACCAATCCAACGACATGGAGAATGTTCCTGCGCGAATTACCTACATAATTTACATACGAATAGACTTTTCATTTATTTTATGATTGATTTATAAATTATATGATAACTTTATTTAGGTGTGTAATCTATAGTGTAAATGGATATGAAAGGAGGTGTTCGCAAATTTATTTGCATTATACAACATGTAAAGAGAGGTCAGGGAAGAAAACATAAATTTATAGTGGTTCAACCAATTTCTTGCTACATACTCTCTTTTTCGAAGCAATCACTTGAGTTTTACTAGAATATTAAATCACAATTTATAATGCACCTTATACCTTACTTTTATGGGATAAACATAAGCTCTTGTAACTTTAAGCCATGTCACTTTTATGTTATTAAAAATAACTTTCCATTGCTTTTGTGACGTAATTAAGAACCTTACATCATCCATTTAATGGGCCTTGTTAAAACTTTTACGACCTTGCTTTTATTTAGGCTACTTAAGAACTAAGTAATCTAAGATGTACAAATTCAACAATATTAATGGATGTTAAAATGATGTTTATAGAGAAATATATACAAGGTAAAAGATGTAATATTTGATGTAGAATTAAAGAAGCCTATCTCACTTGTTCGTTATACATATTCTTGGAGAGTTAAAGATGTATTTATAATCCAAAAAAGTCATTGGAAACTAACAAAAAAGAGTGTTAAAGTTGATAAATGTGAACAAAATAATATCTTTGCACAATGCTCATAACAGAAAAGGGACAAATACCTAATTAATTAATGTTTCAACCTGTATATTCTAGTGTTTTAGAAATTAGATTCGTACTAGGTTTACATGCTTAACAACATCACATGCTTAATCATTATGAACCAATCACCTAGCATGTCTAAAAAAATCAGTTTTCACGTAGATAGCTACCAAGTTCCCAAGTAAGATCTTGTAGCTACTTGTTGGCTATATGTCTAGAAGGTGAATGTCAGGCCTTTCTAGATAAACATTTAGTAATGTGTTTCAATAATGTTTGTAGTATTCTTAATGTGTTCTTGCTTGTTCTATATAATTGAAGTTTTGTAAACACATGATATATATATTTTTTTGGTTTACTGCAAGCAATATGAGATCTTGAGTAAGTTATTAAAAAAACATCTTTTAAATAAATTATAATAAATTGTTAGAATATAATGTTGGAGCATATTATGTTTGTCTTGCATAGTGAGGAGCTATAATAATGGGGGAGGGAGGTATCTAGAAACTGTTATCTTGAACTATGATTAACATCATCTAACTTAAAAGTGATGGCATGAAAGTATAAAAAACTCACCAAATCCTCCTACAACTAAGTCAAACAACTTTTTTACATCGTGTAATTCGTTTATCACTATTGCATTTAGTAGCATGTTCATCACAAATACTTTTTCTCTAATTTTATTTTTTTTTTTTTTTTTTTGGGGGAGGGGCTAGGAGGCTCGGTTATGGGGAACTGTTAAAATTAATGTAACCTGTATATGAAACTGTTATCCCAAACTACAATTAGCATCATCTAACTTACAAGTGTTGGATCAAGCCCAGAATTTGGATAATGCTGATAAAGCCCTATGTAACTTGATTTGAGACCTTTGTTGTTTTGTCTTAAGTCATTGCAGAAGATATGATCTTAATCCGGATGTACATTTGTGAAAGCAAAGCTAAGGACAGGATACATAATCCTGATACAGGTGAGAATGAGTGTCGTCAAATACTTGGTAAATAATCAAGTCTTTACTTCATACGGAATAAGGATCATTCGTGCGGTCTAAGAACTTAAAAGCTACGGACTAAGGAATCTGCACCTAATACTTCAAACGGACTAAGTCAAATAGATGTAGAGTAAGGATCGTAGTCTACAAAGTCGCACGGAGTAAGAGAGTCGTCACGGAGTTAAAAAGTTAAGTCTTCTACTCAACCGGACTAAAGTAAAAAAGACACAGAGTAAGGAATCTGAGTCTTCCATACATGTGGAGTAAGGAAGTACTTCTACGAAATAAGGACTTGACTCTTTATTCGCACGGAGTAAGAAAACTAGATGCAGAGTAAGGAATCCGAACCACTTACTCATGCGGAGTAAGGATGTGCTGATACGAAGTAAGCCATCCGTTCCTTTAACTCATGCGGAGTAAGGAAACTAGATGCGGAGTAAGGAAGCGTTGATGCGGAGTAAACACTCCGACCTTCTTTTTGATATGGAGTAAGGAAGCGCTTACACGGAATAAAGATTCCAGTACCAAATTGATACGGAGTAAGCAATTAGTATTACGGAGTAAGGATCCGAGCTTAGTTTAACACGGAGTAAGGAACCTTACACCGGATTCAAGAAGATGCTATTTCAACTTAACTCTTCGTACTCAAAGTCACTAGCTCACTGCTTCCTGATGTAAGACAAACTTGTTGAGAACCTAAAGAATCTTACACGTGGATCATCCGGATATGTGGACACAACCTTAACTACACTTGGGAACTTACAAAGACTCTTACGCGTTGCAAACCTAAGATCTTGAAGACCACATTCGCAGCAATTGAGGCAGAGAGATTTTCGAGAAACAGTAAATGTGCACAATGTCCGAAACAATAAGTTCCAAGGTTGTCTCTTGTGGATGTCTCTATAAACAGCAACACTTGTACACTTTATAAAGTGAGCGTGAGTGAGCGTGTAATAGTTTTTTTGTATATGTACCAAAGCTCATTGAGATCATAGAGGCTAGCGTGTGAGTACATTGTAAACAGAGTGTTAAAGAGTTGTCAAGTAGGTCTAAAAGCTTTCAAGCTTTAGTCTGCTTCCATTTTATTGTACTTATCATACTGATAATAAAACAAAATACTTCCACTATCTGGTTATCTTCTGCATTGATTCTATCTCTTAACCAGATAATTGTTGTGCCAAAGAGTTAGAGAAGAGTTTCGATAAGAGCCTATTCACCTCCTCTAGGCTCCAAGGGACCAACAAGTGATATCAGAGCAAGTTCTATCTGTTCAAAGTAGAGATCCCACTCCTCTCTCATCAATGGCTGAAGAAAGTAGTATGCTATTCAACAATCGCCTTAACTCCAGAGGTGCACAAGAGCCCTCCCTAATCGTAGCAGCAGTGAAAATGTGGATCCACCTCAACCTACTGCTGCCGCTGCTTCACAACCACGGAGTTCTGGTTTCACTCTGACAAAGCCGCCAAAGTTCACACCTGAGCTTTTCTCCCAATGGAAAGTTTGCATGAGGATGTTCATGGTTTGCCATGATCATCTCATGTGGCCGTGTCTTCATCAGGAGATACCCACTCCGATGATAATCGGAGAACATGGAGTTAGAAGACCAAAAACTGATGCTGAACTCACTAATAATGAAAGAGCCTGGCAGTGTGCTAATGAAAAGGCTCTGGCATATGTTACATCGTCTTTGGACTCCGAAGCTTTCACAGACATCCAACGCTGCACGACAGCGAAAGTTGTCTGGATAAACTGACAATCCTCTATGAGGGAAGTCAGTCCCAAATGCAGAATGTTATCTGTACTCTCAGACAGAACTTTGAGAGTTTCAATCACAAACCTAGCGAATCTCTCGAGAGCATCTATCGGAGATTTAACAAGCTTATCCTTGAGCTAAAACTGTCAATGAGCATTATTCTCAATCTCAAATCAATGACAAGTTTTTTCGCTCCTTGCCGGATCACTACTACTCCAAGCAACTCCAAATGCAATCCGACAAAAACGGGCAGTATGTTCTCCTTGAAGAACTATACGGAGAGCTATGGACTCACGAGGTCAGGTTTAAATACTCTGACCGAGACGAGAAAATAGCTCAGAAAGAAAAGGGGGTAGCTTTTAAAGCTACGGAATGTCTTAGCATACTGAGGAATGATGATACTGAAAAATCTGAGAATTTTGACTCTGACGCTAAAGAGGAAATAGCTCTTCTCGTCAAATCCTTCGAGCGATTCCTGCGAAAAAGCAGAAAAGCATTTAGAAGAGGCTCCTTATCGTCATTCCGAAGGAAGGAGCGATCAGAGTCCAGTTCTCAGGAATGCTATAACTGTGGAAAACTTGGTCATTGGGCCAAGGACTGTAAATCCAAATCTAAAGTGGCCGAGAAAAGTGACAAGGTTACTCCTCGCCGCTCCACCTCAGACAATAGCAAGAACAAGAAGAAGGCGTTCGTCACAAAGTACGTCAGTGGCTCGGAAGAAGAGGAGGAATCCTTGGATGATGAGCCAACTCCTAAGCCAAACGTCTGCCTCATGGCAAATACTGAGGTACCTTCGATCTCTGAGCTTATGAGTAAATTAGAATCTCTTATTACTGAATGTAATCATGAAAAGAATGAGAGACTAATAATTACTTAAATGTACAAAGATATGGAAAGTCAGAACAAACGTCTTGAGATTACTGTTGTTAGACAAGAAAAGGACATACCTAACCCGGGGGTAAAGAGGCTTGGTATTGTGATCTAAGAGCTGAAAATCACTTGCTAAATACCAACCTAATCGACCTAAAAGTTATTGTGAAATGACTCGAAAATGACCAGGAAAGGAAAAGGAAATAAATTATAAGTGGCTAAAATCCGGGAAATAACCTCTACTTTTAGGACCGATCTAGACAACATCCGAGTCAAACCTGGCCTAGGCTCCGAACCATCGACCTCCACACAAACTATTGAGTGTCCTCTGGATTTCATTCCGAAACTAACAAACCTTTACCCTGTTAGTACGTCTAAACCATTGGATGGTTTCATTTCAGGTGGCACCATAGTCTATGATTGTGGAACTGAGGCTGTTACTGCTGTTCCCGAAGCAGTAGCACTCGTATCTAACGATGAAGGGAAGGTTGATATAGTTAAAGCCGAAACTGTAGTACCCAGAAACAAAGGAAAGGCCAAGGCTGGCGCATCTAGGGCCAAGAGCGCGTCACCTAATTGCAAAGGATTAGGCCATAAGGAAAAGACTAGAAAATCTGTTAAACCTGAGAAACCTGTATCCCCTGTTACCACTCCGCATCGTAGTGTCTGTTCCATCTGTAGAGAAATAGGTCATTATCATTATGAATGCTGGAGCTTATCTGATAGCTGGCTTTGTAATCAAATTCATACTAATAAAGATCAGTTTATCAAAAAGGGTTCTTCGAGCAAATCAAGATCTAAATCTTAAAGAAGTGTCTCTCCCAAGAAAACCCAAGTAAAAGAAGTAGCTGAATCCAACAAAATTAAGTCAACCTGGAAAGCTAAAACTCCTAACAAAGTTAAATCTGAAACTGTTGACAACACTACTGTTTCTCCTAACCGCCCGAAACAAGTTTGGGCACCAAAAGTGTAAACTGTTGTCTAACAGGAGCATCTCTCGGGATTGCATTTCCGGATCACTTGAAGTTAAAGATCAATCGAGCTAGTAGATCCCCGATAGTGGATGCTCCAGGACATATGACGAGTGATCAGTCTGCGCTCGTTGATGTTCCCGAAAAACGAGGCCCATCCGTATCATATGGGGACAACAACAAAGGTGAGACTGTGGGGTATGGCACTTTAACCAACGACTGTGTATCAATCACTAGAGTTGCACTAGTCGAAGGTTTGAAGCATAATTTGCTGAGTGTCAGTAATTTATGTGACAAAGGATTTACTGTCTCTTTTATGTCCAACAGCTGCACAGTTAGGGAAAACCTATCCAGAGATGTTAAATTATCCGGATCAAGAGATGGGGACATATATTCAGTGGTCTTAAGAAATAATTCCTCTAACCCTGTATGCTTCCTCACTAAAGCATCAGATGAAGAAAGTTGGCTATGGCACAAGCGTTGCGCACATTTAAATTTTAAAACCTTGTCTAAATTAGCGTCGTTTGACTTAGTAAATGGGTTGCCCAAACACAAATTCTCCAGAGACTCCATCTGTAGAGAATGCCAACATGGCAAGCAGACCAAACACAGCTTTAAGAGCAAATCAGTTAATTCAATAACTGCTCCGCTGCAACTTCTTCACATGGACCTCTGTGGTCCCATTTCTATTGCTTCTCTTGCCGGTGCGAGATATACCCTAGTGGTTATCGATGACTTCACCAGGTATACATGGGTGATGTTCCTGAAGTCAAAGGATCAAAGCTTTGAGCATCTTGTAGATCTCTTCAACTGGATAAGCAATTCACAAGGACTGAGCATTAAATGCATCAGGAGTGCTCATGGTACGAAGTTTGATTTTTCCAATATGAGATCATATTGTTCGAACAGGGCATTCAAGCCACGAGTTCTCTCGCGCCCAAGACTCCACAATAAAATGGAGTTACGAGCGTAAGAATCACACCCTAGTCGAAGTCGGTAGATCCATGTTAGCAAGGGCAAAGCTTCCTCTCTGTCTATGGGCTGAAGCTATGTCAACTACATGCTATGTTCAGAACAAAACTCTTATCAATAAGGTTACCATGAAAACACCCTACGAGATATGGAGAGGAAGGAAGCCATCAATCTCTCATTTCAAAGTTTTGGGTGTGCTTGCTACGTGTTAAATAACGGGAAAGAGGCCCGAAGTAAATTTGAGCCAAAATCCGATGATGGGATCTTTGTCAGATATTCTTTACACAGCAAGGCTTATCGTATTTTCAATAGAAAGTGTCTAACTATTGAAGAATCTATCCATGTTAATTTTGATAAATCTAACCTTGACTGATCAAGTGTAGGATCATACAAATATAATCGACTACTTCTCAGTTCAGACATGTTCCTGCTACTATTATTAACCAATCAACAAGCACCGGTGAAGCAAGAAGAAATGCTACTGATGATGCTTCAGAAGACTCGGACTCAGGACTTCCACCTATCTCCGGACAAACTATTACGGACATCCATAACTCCGGAGAACCTTTAAGTCCGTCCAGACCAGTTAATACTGAAAGCAACTGTGCTAAAGAACTTCCAAGTACTTCAGGAACTGTTCATCTTACGGATACGAATGGTCCGAAAGAAGCTCAACCAATCGATATACAAGATCCACCTGATCCGCAGAGCTTCAAATCATCAACTACTCACCACCTCTTCTTGCGAACTATAGGTGGACTCGGAACCACCCATCAAATCAAGTGATTGGTGATCCTACTGTTGGAGTACGAACCAGGGCAGCCACTTCCAATTTATGTCTCTACTCGTGTTTTCTATCACAAATAGAGCCAAAGGTCGTGGAAGAAGCCCTTCAAGACTCAAATTGGATAGAAACTACGCAAGAAGAGCTTAATCGGTTCAAGAGGAATAAAGTGTGGACATTAGTACCAAGGCCAAGATGTCAACAAGTCATAGGAGTTAAATCGGTGTTCCGGAATAAATTGGATATTGAGGGAATAGTAATCTGGAACAAAGCCAGACTGGTAGCCAAAGGATATCGTCAAGAAGAAGGTATTGATTATGATGAAACCTTTGCTCCAAGAGCTAGACTTGAGGCAATCCGAATGTTCTTGGCATATGCATCATATGAAAACTTCAAGGTTTATCAAATGGACATCAAAAGTGCATTTCTAAATGGAAACCTTCAAGAGGAGGTTTATGTTGAACAACCTCTCGGGGTTCGTTGAACACAAGGCTGAGTATATGGTATATAAACTACGGAAAGCTTTGTATGGATTGAAACAAGCTCCAAGGGCTTGGTACGACACACGATCAGAATTCTTGCTCAAACATAATTTCAGAAAAGGGAAGATAGACACCACTCTATTTCTACGAAAGGAGAAGGATAATTCACTCATCGTACAAATCTATGTGGATGACATCATTTTCGGATCGTCCAATCCGAAGCTTTGTGAAGAATTTGCGAGTTGACACTGGAAAATTTGAAATGAGCATGATGGGAGAACTAACGTATTTCCTTGGGATAAAAGTTAAACAAATGAAGGATGGAATCTTCATCAACCAAGCGAAGTACACATGAGACTTAATCAAGAAGTTTGGAATGCAAAACTCATCTTCCGTAAAAACTCCCATGCCCATTAGTGCCAAGTTAGATCCTGATCTTGACGGAGAATCTGTAAATGTGACTGAATACAAAGGTATAATTGGATCATTTCTGTACCTTACTGCAAGTCACCCAGATATAATGTTTGCAACTTGCACTTGCGCAAGATATCAGGCGAATCCCAAAGAGTCACACATGCTTCATGTGAAACAGATATTGCGATATTTAAAAGGGACAGTGAATTTGGGACTTTGGTACCCAAAGGAGTCCAACTTCTCCTTATCCGGTTATTCAAATGCTGATTTTGCTGGTTGTTGCATCGACAGGAAGAGCACTAGCGGTACTTGTCAGTTTCTCGAAAACAGATTGATTTCATGGTTCAGTAAGAAGTAGAATTCCGTATCAACCTCTACCGCTGAGGCGAAATATATAGCTGCTGGGAGTTGCTGCGCTCAGCTACTCTGGGTGCAAAGTCAACTTACTGACTACGATTTTAACATGACATCTGTTCCTCTGTACTGAGATAACACTAGTGCCATTGCCATCAGCAACAATCCTGTGATGCACCCAAAGACCAAGCATATTGAAGTCAGGTATCACTTCATCCGAGATCATGTTCTTAAAAAGCACATATCTCTCGAACATGTTGCTACGGATGATCAACTCGCAGACATACTCACCAAGCCCCTACCTGATGCAAGATTTTCTAAACTTCTCCTTAAATTAGGTATGCTTGATCTATCTGCATAGATTCTACTTTATAATTCCAACAGTACTTCTTTCAGAACATGCATCGCATTTATAATGCACTTTTGACACCAACAGTTTCTCATGTTGATTATTTTTACTTGTGTCATGCATTTTGTTTCTGATAATTTTCTCAAATTTTCCTATTGGGAGGATGCTTGCGTTTCCCGACTGAAATCGTTTAAGCCAACATAATTAAAACATATATGAATAACCACTTTAGGATTTCATGATTTTAATCTCCATTCATCACCACATGACGAATCTTTGTTTCATATTGATTGCTCTATTAACTTGTATGGTTGAAGAAATGAAATGGGTTAGCTCGGAATGTCTAGTGGATGTACTCACAATCATGATCAGACGGCTCCTAAAGTGTAGTTTCCTAATGGGTAGACGGCATTCTCTCATGATCTAAATTCTTTAATAGGAAATGACCATCGAGAGGATCGCATGATCTATGGGGGAGAAAATGCTTTATTATTTATCCAAGTAATACCCCCCCGTATATGTCTCGTGACCTCTTTCTTGGTTGTCTATCTGAGGGGAGTCTATCACCGAGAGGATCGCATGATCTAAGGGGGAGCAATAGCTATCTATTACCTTTGTAATGATCCCCTAATATGTCTCGGATGCTCTTTCCTCTAAACTCTCACTTTCGGATCTAAGGACATGCATTGTTGAATCAGAATTGTGGCATGCTTGGATGTTTTTATTTCTTCAACCATGCATTTTAATTGGATAATCATCTGCTTGCTTTTGACATGTGTTCATTTCTCCGGTTTCACTCATGAATCCTAATTTGGACAAATGATATGATTTTTAATTAATCTTAGCTACGTCGTTCCAAGGAAGGTTTCACTATGTTTGTAACAACCCATGAGTGGGTGTTAGTCCCACATTGCTTGGTGAGGGGAACAAAGTCCGCCTTATAGGAGGGGACGGATACCTCACCTCACAGGGACGCGTTTTGGGCGAGGCCCAAAGACAAAACCGTGCGGAGCAGGCCATGAGGGCGAGGCCCAAGACTGGTTGGCCAAAGCGGACAAAATTCTTGTGACGGGTATGGGTTGGGCTATCTCGGATGGTATCAGAGCCAGACCCGGAGCGGTGTGCCATGGTCCCACGGGGACGTGGGCCTCCTAAGGGGGGTGGATTGTAACAACCCATGAGTGGGTGTTAGTCCCACATTGCTTGGTGAGGGGAACAAAGTCCGCCTTATAGGAGGGGACGGATACCTCACCTCACAGGGACGCGTTTTGGGCGAGGCCCAAAGACAAAACCGTGTGGAGCAGGCCATGAGGGCGAGGCCCAAGACTGGTTGGCCAAAGCGGACAAAATTCTTGTGACGGGTATGGGTTGGGCTATCTCGGAGATGTAAAGACTCGTACCTAGGTGACGTGTGTTAAGGTATAATTACTATTAAAATATTTGGAGTTTATTGGCATGTGTTACGTTAATACTATTATAATTATTTTAATATTTTTTTTTAAGTTTATAGTTATTGTGACGTTCATACATTATTTACTAACATTAACTATTATTATTAATTATTATGATTATTAATCAAATTATTATTATTGATTATTACTATTATTAATATTATAAATCTATTAATATATAGATTTATATGGGTATAAATAGAGGGAAAACTAGGGTTAAACCCTACATTCATTGTGCGTGCGCAGTCTGGTAGGGAAGAGCAGTACATTAGAGCCATCGTGTTCTTGACCTTCCGAGTTTGAATCAGGTAGGTGATTTCGACTATTTACTATCCGATTGTATGAGCACAATGTTAGAATCGGTATGTGTTAAATCCTATTAGAAGTAATTACATATGGCTACTTTATACGAATTGGTATGTTCACTGCGCCGGGGCAACAACTAGCGTCGTCGTCGTACCGTGGAAGGGAGGCGTCGAGGGCGTCGGCTCTTGGTGGTGCGGTGGTTGTACCGTGGTCGGGAGGCGTCAAGGGCGTCGTCCGGGGCAACGGATCTAGGCGTCGTGGCCGTGCCGTCGTGGCTACGCGTTTCCGGCGAGCAGGTGTCGGAGGAAGGGGGCGCAGCGGCTTCGGCGCCGTCCCCGTGGACTCGGACTCGCGCGCCTCGCGTCTGGTGTGCCGCGCGCGCTCGCACGGAGGGGGAGGAAGCGGGCGGCGGTGTCTGCGCCGCCGCCGTGTGATGTCCAAGCTGGGCGCCGGCGTAGGGGTCAAACGCGGGGAAGGGAGGGGGCCGGCGCTCCGATCCCCCCCCCCCGCTAACGCACCAACACCAAAAAATAAAAAAATAAAAAATATATATATATAAATAAAATAAATAATAATAATAATAATAATAAAATCAAAATAAAGGAAAATAAAATAAATAAGTATATAACTAAATAGATATGTTAATGTATACATATATAATGTAAATATATATATATATAGAGAGAGATATCGTTAGAACTTTAGTATTAATTTAATAACTTAGGCTCGATTGGGGTAATCGTGTAAACATTGTTTGGGTGTATGTATACTCAAATAACATAGATTCTGTTGTAGTTCCTTAACATGAAAATACTTGTAGCTTAGTCCTTTTTTTTAATTGACGTTTAAGGTATTAGATTTTCGATGAGTATTTAAATATGTATGTGTATCTATATATATATATATATATATATATATAGTTATATGTGTGGTTAGCGTTGGATTGGTGAACTAATTTTATAAGGTTGTCGAACTAAACTTGATTGTTGGAACGACCGCTAGTTCATCCAGTGTGTGGAACCGTTGGGGAAGTTCGTTGGGTTAGCTGCGGGTCCCGCATAGGGTGCAAGAAGTCGTAGGTCCCCTATATGGCTGGTAACCCAGGTCCCATATGTGGCGAGGTTGTCACTAGGGACACCACAAGGTCCCACATATGGCTATCTGATGGTGGTTATGAACCGGAGTTGGTGGCGGGAATTACCGTGGGTGATTGTTTTGCCTTTGTACTTCAATAAAATTTAAATGTGGTGTGATGTTCTATTTGTGGTTAAATGAGATTTATTTGTGATGCAATGTAACACTACACTGGCACAATTGTACACGGTTCATGTAGACTTAGGGACTCATATATTAGGATACTTTGGAGATGGGGATCACCTACCGGGCATTCGTGCTCACCCTACTTTATCTCTATTTTTCTACAGGTTGTAGGGAGTAGCCGGTGGAGCCTTAGCAGATCAAGGTTGGGACATCTTAGGATTCCTTTTATGAACTTGGTATCTATTTATTTATTTTATTTCCGGACTTGGGTCCGTGACACTTGTATAAACTTGGATAACTGGACCTTGCTACTTGTATTTATGGTGTTGATTTAATTCAGGAATATTGATTGCACCGATATAATTATTGGTCGATTGCATGTTGTGTCCGGACCACCGGTAAGTACAATGCTACCCCGTTGTAGTATTGTTGAAATGGATCGGTCTCCAACCCCTCGACCCCGGTACGCGTTCTCGAAATGTGCTCAAAATTTGGGGCGTGACAATTTGGTATCGAGCTCTCCGTGAGCGGTGTGCTGGTCCCACGGGACGTGGGCCTCTTAGGGGGGTGGATAGTAACAACCCATGAGTGGGTGTTAGTCCCACATTGCTTGGTGAGGGAACAAAGTCCGCCTCCGCCTAAGAGGGGACGGATACCTCACCTCACACTACTGGGGACGCGTTTGGGGGGCCAAAGCGGACAAAATTCTTTGACGGTAGGGGCGTGGCCATAGCTCGAGCGGATGGTATCGGAGCCTGGTTTAGTGGACCTAGGTTAGTGAGGGTGGTTGATAGACACTTAGAAGCTTAGAAGACTATAAGGAGGGCGCCCGATCAACGCAATCCTTATACGTGTTCTGGGGTTGACCGAGGGTCCATCGGATCATCCTAGGAAGCATTTGGGTTGGGTGCATACATGCCGTGTGACTATGTGCATATCTAGGCACTAGAAATTATTTGCTAATGATGCTTTAATGACGTGCTTGTATTGATTATACAATTGGCTATCTGTGGCTTGTTTTTCTTTGGTGATTGATTTTGTCAAATTCGAACCTAGGAAGTCTAAGTGAATAACCACATAATTTGGTGAATAGAATAAGGGACTTAGAAACCTCATTATTTGTGCGTGGACTTGGTTACGCCTAATGATTTAAATAATTTGGTTGTTCGACTAGTGCGTAGTAGTTAATAGATGTTGTTAATATGTGTTGGTGCGAATGGCACCCAAGACAAGGGCTCAAGGTCCAGCGGAGGAGCTATCCATTCGGTCCGAATCACGGGGAGAGCAGAGTTCTCCGCACCGCCTGGGTTCGGATATTGCCGCTCAGATTGGGGCTCAAAATATTGAGCCAAATCCAGGGTGCCATGCAGGGTACCATGAGGGAGGTGGCCAGGAGAAGTGATGCAAGAGGAGCCGAGGAAGCAGCAGCAACCTCGGCGGGAGCAACAACAGGAGGTTCTAGAGGAGAGCCGACCACAGTCATGACGTTCGCTCCCCGTCACCGATCGGCCAGGTGAGTCGGTTCCCGAAGCGAAACCGACGAAGTTTGAGGCGAATATGAGACCCAATGAGGCCGAGGAATGGGTTAAATGGATAGAGGACATCTTCGAGCCGATCCAGTGCCCGAGGAGGCTAAGGTCCGCTTAGCCACGCATTTCCTAGTAGGTGGGGCCCCGCAGGTGGTGGGACGCCGTGAAGCATGTTCACGAGAGCCCGATGGCATGGGAGGACTTCGTGGAGCTCTTTTACACAGAGTATTTCCCTCGCTCCTGTGCGGAAGACAGGCGACGGGAGTACTACACTTTGGAGCAGGGGCGGTCGGACCGTGACGAGTATGAATTGCTTTCACCGAGCTAGGGAGATTTGCCCCAGGTCATGGAGGGTTGAGGCTAATAAGACCTAGGATTTCATTGATGGGCCGAGAGCATCACTCCAGGAGGGGACCGAACATGATGGAGTTGACCACCTACGGTGGACGCGGTCGAACAAGGCACTTATTGGAGAGCGGGACTTAAACCGGATCAGGACTCAAAAAACCAGGGGAGCTCATCGGGGCCCTAGCCGGAAGAGGTCAAGAGAGGAGCAATCCGAGGGACAGGGGACAAGAGGCCAGTGCCCAAATTCTCACAAACAGGGAATTCAAGCGGCAGTTTTACCTCACGGTTTTCGGGGACGTGTCGATCTTGCGGACTTCGGGGGACACAAGGAGGCGGATTGTAGGCGGAAGAGTGGAAACCCACTCAAGTGTTTTCGATGTGGGGGACGGGGACACAGGATAGGAGAGTGTCCTTCGCTAGCTCGCCTAGTGTTGCGGGGCCACATCGACCTCGTGACCCAGGGTCGAAGGAGTGGTGCTCCTTATCGGAGACCAGCTCGGTCAGGGCGGTCGGTACGGGACGGCTCGCTACTCGGCAACCTCGGCGGGAGGTCCAGGCTCGAAGGGACAGAATGATCGAGCTACGACGAGTCAGGCCAGCGGTAGTGTGCGAAGGGGAGGAACTATGCTATCACCGACAAAGAGGCGGAAGTTCCACTCGGTTGACGAGACGAGCCATGGGCATACCCGTGAGAGGTACGATTTTGGTTTCACGCACTATTTGTACTGTCTTGATTGACACCGGTGCTACACATTCTTTTATTGCACACTCCCCTGTTGAGGGATTGGAGTTGGATTGTCCACGTTGATCAGCCCCTTGTGGTTGATACACCCGTAGGGGGCCCGGTGGTGATTGATAGGGTCTGTTCGGGATGTGAGGTTACTCTCGGAGGTGTTGACCTCCAATGTAACCTATTTGTGATGAACTTTGATACTTTTGATGTGATACTGGGTATGGACTGGTTGACCGTGTAGAGGCAGTGATTGAGTGTTATAAGCGACGAGTGACCTTCCTCACACCCGAGGGCACTCGAGGCACTTTCGTGGGTGAGTGGTCCGATGATGCGTGCAAATTGGGGCCTTTGAAGCAAGGATGGGGTGATGTAACCCATCGGTTGGCGATCCGACTCTAGTTGATCCCCGACGGAGGGGAAGGTGGTGTTACCTAAGGTGGTGGATCGGTTTCCGACGTGTTTCCCGAGGACTTGGTTGATTTACCACGAGAGAGAAGTGGACTTTTCGATAGAGTTGTTACCCAGGGACGGCACCTATCGGATTGGTGGCTTACAGGATGGCACCACTTGAACTCGAGAGCTCGAAGCGGATTGACGATCTTTTGGCGCGTGGTTTTATTAGATGGAGTAGTTCGCCTTGGAGTGCTCCGGTGTTATTCGCTAAAAGGCGGATGGTTCGCTTCGGTTGTGTATTGACTACCGACGGTTGAACCAGGTGACAGTGAAGAACGGATACCCCCTGCCGAGGATCGA
The DNA here is from genome assembly GCA_023512835.1 of Taxillus chinensis. NCBI lineage: Eukaryota > Viridiplantae > Streptophyta > Magnoliopsida > Santalales > Loranthaceae > Taxillus > Taxillus chinensis. The sequence continues at coordinate 1,597,526 of CM042090.1, read as the reverse complement.
TGATTTGTTTGACCGACTCAGAGGTGCCCGTTGGTTTTCCAAGATTGATTTGAGATCCTGGATACCATCGCTACGCGTGCGGGAGTCGGACATCCCGAAGACAACCTTGATTGTAGATATGGCCATTATGAGTGGCTAGTGATGCCCTTTGGGCTCACAAATGCCCCCGGTGTTCATGGGGTTGATGAATCAGATCTTTACACCTATCTTGATCAGTTCGTGGTGGTCTTTATAGATGATATCCCGATTTATTCCCGGACGAGAGAACGAGCATGAGGAGCATTTACAGGTGGTGTTACGGACATTGAGAGATCATAGGTTGTGCGCGAAGTTCACGAAATGTGACTTTTGGCTACAGCAGGTGAAGTTCTTAGGGCACGTGGTAACATCGGAGGGTATCACCGTAGATCCTGGCAAGATTGAGGCGGTGATGTCTTGGAAGCGCCCAACGAACGTTTTTGAGATCCCGAGTTTTCTGGGGTTGGCGGGTTATTATAGGAGGTTCGTTAAGGACTTCTCCGTTTACGACACCGATGACTAGTTTAACCCGAAAGGGGTACGATTTGTCTGGTCGGATGCTTGTGAGAATGCTTTCGGTCGGTTGAAGGCCAGATTGACTTCAGCACCTATCCTGAACTGCCACAGGAGGGTGTACCCTCTGAGGTCTATTGTGATGCCTCTAATGTTGGCTGGGTTGTGTACTCATGCAGGAAGGGCGGGTAATTGCTTATGGTTCCCGTCGGTTGAAGACCCATGAGAAGAACTACCCTACGCACGATCCTGGAGCTGCCGCAATGATCTTTGCGTTAAAGAGTTGGCAGCACTATCTTCTAGGGGAGAAGTTTGTGGTATACACCGACCACAAGAGCTTGCGATACATCTTCTCTCGGCGGGATCCGAATCTTAGACAGAGGCGTTGGGTGGAGTATATGCGCGAGTTCGATTTGATCTACAATATACACCTGGGAAGGGGAATGTAGTAGCTGATGCCTTGAGCCGGAAGAGCCAAGCCGTAGTGGCTCTCTGTGCTGTCAAGGAATGGGAGATGATGGGGCAACTAACTGCACTAAGGTTGCAACCAGGCAGGGGTAGAGCGGGCATGCTAGGTGTGGTTATAGCAGTGCCTGAGTTGCAGCATCAGGTTATTGAAGGTCAGTTGGGGGATGTTGAGTGTGAGGTCATCCGAGATCAGATTCAGACTGCCGTACTTTCTGCTGATTGGACAGAGGATTCTGACCATGTTTTGCGCTATCAAGGTCGGTTGTTTGTTCCATCTCCTCTTCGGGAGGCAGTATTACGGGAATTTCATCATTCTCGTTTGGCTGTTCATCCTGGAGGAACGAAGATGTATCATGCTGTTCGGCAACAGTTCTGGTGGTCGGGCCTTAAGAAGGCTATAGCGGAGTTTGTTCGACGGTGTTTGACATGCCAGCAGGTCAAGGCCGAGCATTTGCGGTCTGCCGGTGAGTTGCAATCGTTACCGTGCCGGAGTGGAAGTGGGATCATGTGACTATGGACTTCGTCACGGGCTTCCTCGTTCTAGAGGTCATGATACTATTTGGGTTGTTGTGGACCGTTTGACGAAATCTGCCCACTTTATTCCGATTCGTGAGACCGATCCAGTCCGGACCTTGGGACAGCGATATGTCGACGTGGTGGTACGATTGCATGGTGTGCCATTATCTATCGTCTCTGATAGGGATGCACGGTTCACTTCGCAGTTCTGGCGGCAGTTACAGCGTGCTTTGGGCACCCGGGTGAATTTGAGTACAGCTTATCACCCACAGACAGATGGCCAGTCTGAGCGCACTATTCAGATTCTCAAGGATATGCTCCGTGCTTGTGTATTGGATTTTGGAGGTTGTTGGGAGGCTCACCTTCCCTTGGTGGAGTTCTCCCATAACAACGCTACCAAGCTACGATAGGAATGGCGCCATATGAGGCATTGTATGGGTGACCGTGTCGCTCCCCCTCTTGTGTTGGGCCCAAGCAGGGAAACAGTATTTTGGGTCCCGATATGGTTAAGGAAACTACAGACTTGGTTCAGGTGATTCGGCAACGGATGTTGACGGCCCGAGTAGCGAAATCATATCCTCGACAGACGACGACGACCGCTGCAGTTCGTCGTAGGGGATCGCGTCTTCTTGTGAGTCTCACCACGGCGGGGGCACGACGATTTGGGCGAGGTTCCAAACTCTCACCTCGATTTGTGGGTCCTTTTCCTGTCATTGCGGTCGTGGGACCAGTTGCCTACCGATTGGAGTTACCACCCGAGTTGGCTCGTGTTCATGATCTTTTCCATGTCTCCCGGTTGCGGAAATATTACCCGGATCCTTCTCATGTGCTTGATTGGCGTGAAATAGGGCTGGCGAGATGATGGTTCCGTGGTGGAGGCACCAGTCCGGATTTTAGACCGTCGGGAGCGGGTCTTGCGGGGCAAGACAATTCCGTTGGTTCGTGTTTTGTGGCGTCACCGCAACATGGAGGAGCAGACTGGGAGCGCGAGAGTCGGATGCGTGTTCTTCACCCCCGAGCTGTTCGAGGACGAACGATCCCTGAGGTGGGGAGGGTGTCAAATCTTTATCGTGCCTTGAGGTAGTTGATCTTGTTGTTTTGTTTCCTGTGATTATGGTTGTGATTTGGTTGTGTGTGGTTTGATGTGCTGGTGGTTACTTTGTTCCACGGGTGTTGTTTTGTTTATTATGCTAATTGTAGCTAGGTTGTGCATAACTATTTCCATTAGAGATGATTTATCTTTTCGGGGACGAAAAGTCCTAAGGTGGGGAGGATGTAAAGACTCGTACCTAGGTGACGTGTGTTAAGGTATAATTACTATTAAAATATTTGGAGTTTATTGGCATGTGTTACGTTAATACTATTATAATTATTTTAATATTTTTTTTTAAGTTTATTGTTATTGTGACGTTAATACATTATTTACTAACATTAACTATTATTATTAATTATTATGATTATTAATCAAATTATTATTATTGATTATTACTATTATTAATATTATAAATCTATTAATATATAGATTTATATGGGTATAAATAGAGGGAAAACTAGGGTTAAACCCTACATTCATTGTGCGTGCGTGATCTGGTAGAAGAAGCAAGACATTGGAGCCATCGTGTTCTTGACCTTCCGAGTTTGAATCGGGTAGGTGATTTCGACTATTTACTATCCGATTATATGAGCACAATGTTAGAATCGGTATGTGTTAAATCCTATTAGAAGTAATTACATATGGCTACTTTATACGAATTGGTATGTTCATCGCGTCGGGCAACAACGGCGTCGTCGTGGTGCCGCACCGTGGAAGGGAGGCGTCGAGGGCATCGGCTCCTGGTGGTGCGGTGGTTGTACCGTGGTTGGGAGGCGTCAAGGGCGTCGTCGGGGCAACGGATCTAGGCGTCGTGGCCGTGCCGTCGTGGCTACGCGTTTCCGGCGAGCAGGTGTCGGAGGAAGGGGGCGCAGCGGCTTTGGCGCCGGTCCCCGTGGACTCGGACTCGCGCGCCTTCGCGTTGGTGTGCCGCGCGCGCTCCGCACGGAGGGGGGAGGAGGCGGGCGGCGGTGTTCTGCCGCCACTGGTGATGTCCAAGCTGCGCGCCGGCGTAGGGTTGGCAGGGGAAGGAGGGGGCACGGCGCATCCGATGTCCCCCCCCCCTCGCACCAACACCAACCCTACGGGTTGGTGGAAAAAAATAATAAAATAAAAAATATAAAATAAAATAAATAATAATAATAATAATAATCAAAATAAAGGAAAATAAAATAAATAAGTATATAACTAAATGATTTATATACTAAATAGATATGTTAATGTATACATATAAATATATAATATAGAGATATCGTTAGAACTTTAGTATTAATTTAATAACTTAGGCTCGATTGGGGTAATCGTGTAAACATTGTTTGGGTGTATGTATACTCAAATAACATAGATTCGTTGTAGTTCCTTAACATGAAAATACCCGTAGCTTAGTCCTTTTTTTTTAATTGACGTTTAAGGTATTAGATTTTCGATGAGTATTTAAATATGTATGTGTATCTATATATATATTATATAAATAGTTATATGTGTGGTTAAGCGTTGGATTGGTGAACTAATTTTATAAGGTTATCGAACTAAACTTGATTGTTGGAACGATCTGCTAGTTCATCCAGTGTGTGGAACTGGTGGGGAAGTTCGTTGGGTTAGATGCGGGTCCCGTATAGGGCAGGCAAGAAGCCGCAGGTCCCCTATATGGCTGGTAACCCAGGTCCCATATGTGGCAGGTTGTCACTAGGGACACCACAGGTCCCACATATGGCTATCTGATGGTGGTTATGATTACTGGAGTTGGTGGCGGGAATTACCGTGGGTGATTGTTTTGCCTTTGTACTTCAATAAAATTTAAATGTGGTGTGATGTTCTATTTGTGGTTAAATGAGATTTATTTGTGATGCAATGTAACACTACACTGGCACAATCGTACACAGTTCATGTAGACTTAGGGACTCATATATTAGGATACTGGAGATGGGGATCACCTACTGGGCATTCGTGCTCACCCTACTTTATCTCTATTTTTCTACAGGTTGTAGGGAGTAGCCGGTGGAGCCTTAGCAGATCAGGTTGGGACATCTTTAGGATTCCTTTTATGAACTTGGTATCTATTTATTTATTTTATTTCCGGACTTGGGTCCGTGATAGTTGTATAAACTTGGATAACTGGACCTTGCTACTTTGTGTTTATGGTGTTGATTTAATTCAGTAATATTGATTGCACTGATATAATTATTGGTCGATTGCATGTTGTGTCTGGACCACCGGTAAGTACAATGCTACCCCCGTTGTAGTATTGTATAGAAATGGATCAGTCTCCAACCCCTCGACCCCTGGAGTGGGCGTGGGGACGTCGCGTTCCTGATTCTGTGAGTGCTCAAAATTTGGGGGCGTGACAATGTTGACCAATATGAACTTGTGTGTTTATTATCTGACATATGCCTTGATTCAGTAACAATGATCATTCTCTCGTATGTATGTGTCCACTACATTCCTTTTCAATGCATTAAGTTTTGTTTCTCATTAGTTCGGATTCAGTTGCTCTTCAATAGACTATTTTTTCATATCCGTACTATTTCCTTCCTGTACAACTTCCTGTTCTTTTAGTTTATTTTCGTGAAGCTACAGGTTCAGATTCTCTTTGCAACTTTACCTATATATCTTGTCTATAGTCTCGGATTTGAAGTGTTGTGGTACTTCTCTTCTCTTCGACTTCACGACAGCAAAGGAATCTACTTCTCTCTTACTGCACTCTGTTTCTCCGGACACGGTCTACTTTTCATCCGGATGATCTTATCTCGGATATCGTATACTCCGGATGATCATCGGTTCATTCCTCCGGACTCTTGGAACTCTCAAATAGCGATAATCCATGTATTATTCTATATCGTGTGCTTTTAAGGAGGAATAATGATGGTCCATTAAATGCACGTCTTGGGATGTACACACTTCCCAAAGAAGGTAAACAGCTATTATCATTCCCTAGTCATGCCGTCTCCACGTCATCTCTATATCCCGAGGCGCACCGCTATCAAGACTAATGACATCAGCCTGTCAAGCAGTTCACTATTCCACTCACTTAATCCCTAGACCCGCTGACAATCACGGACTCGGTCTTATATATCCTAGACATTCCTGCGTAGTGCGACTTTACATTTTCCAAATCCCTAAAACCCTCGTCGCTCCTTCAATCCCCAAGACCTCGCCTCCGTTCTCCTCTCAATCTTTCTCTCGAATGGCACCCAAAACTTCTCTTTCCGGCGTTAACCCCGACCATCTGGTTGATTGGTGCGCTGTCTCCGATCCTCCGGCTTGGTTTCTGGAACTCCACCCACTCCTCGAAGCCTCTCACATCCTGAACTTAATCTCCATTCCTATCAATCTTCTTATTGAAGACATTCTTGAGTTCTACCAACGGATCCGCTGCACCACTGACTCCATTATCTCCTACGTCCGCGGTGAATCCATATTGATCACCCCTGCTGTCCTCTACGCCGCTCTCAATCTACCTCCCAGTGATCCTCAGCACCCGGATGCTGAGACAATGGCTTCTTCCATGGGCTGCTCCTATAAACGGAAGGAGTACAAAATGAAGTCCTTCCAAGGTCGCTACCGATGTATGGCGGCCATACTGAGCCGATGCCTCTTGGCTCATACAACTGCTCTGGACTCCGTCCCGTGCGACCTTCTATTGGCTATGTACGGAGTCTTTGAGGGTCTCCCGATGGACTGGGGGACATTCTTGTTCCGACTACTGAAGAACAGTCCAAAGAACCATTCTTTCGGGCAGATACTCAGTGTTGTCTTCCGGCATCTACATCCGGACCATTTTGCCCGATATGATGCTATCCTTTTCCCTCAGGCATATTATCTTCGCCACCTTATGCCTAATGGGAACATGACGGCCTGCCGTCCCTCTGCTGCTCTCTGCCTTCTTCCTGCCTCGGAACAACAAGGCAGCTCGGTTGGTGACCCCTCCGACAGCCATGCCCCCTCCGTCAGCTCTGCTCACCAGTCCTCTCGGATTCAGTCCATTGCTGCACCCTCCATCTCTCGAGCCTCCCAGCACAGCGTTCGTGCTGACCCCTCCGAGGTTACGGGGCCACCTCAGCCCAGCTTACCTAAGGCCGTTTCCCCAGCACCTTCTACTGTGGATGTCCCCACTCCCTCTACTTCCGCTGTTGCTGCCGCAGTTGATGCTGTAGTTCCTATTGCCGTCGCTGATGTCCCGAAATCTCTTCTGGATGCTCCTTTGCCTCCCCTCCCTCAACCCCAAGACTACCTTGACCATCTCTCCGCCGACACCTTAATGGACCTAAGGTTTCGTTTTAGCCTCGCCTACACTGCCTCCATCCCTGACAACGATATCAAGGTGTTTTATGCCAAACACACCCACACCCTGGAGGATATGATCGTCTGGAATCTGGACCATGGCTTTCTTACGCCGGCTCACATTTTGGACGTTCCCTTCACTGTCTCCTCTGGAAAGGCTCATGACGCACGGGTTCCCTCCCCTACTGAGGCTCGGTCCGCCTCTCCTGCAGCTGCCATCCCTGTTGTTGACCTCTCTGGTCAAAGTGGCTCTGCTGCTCCGGAAGCCTCTGATGCTCTGGATGCCCCCTCTGCTGCTGCTGCTGACGTCCCCTCCACTCCTGCTGACTCCTCTACCCAGCGCACACTTGCACCTGTTCCTACAGGGGAGTCCTCCAAAGCTCCAAAGTTGGCGCTTGGATGTGCCTCATTTGGCACGATTCACTCCGATGCTGTGCTGTCTGCTCAGCTGGACCGTTACGCGCAAGCCCAAACCGCCCAGATTTCCGCCATCGCCACTAAGGTTGATGCCTTTGGCACCCAACTCCTCTCCACCTTAACCGACTCTTCCACCTCCATCGAGCAAAAGATGGATCTTGTCGCCTCATCCGTCCATTTCTTGTCTACCTCTTTTGCGGACTTGGCCCACACGATGGCTCGTCCTCCTCCCGTACCTCAACGATCTGCCCAACCGGGGGAGAAAGTGTCATCTGATCCTCCTGCACCTTCCCCAGCTCATGCTGAAAAGTGGTCTGCATCCTCACTACTTCCGGGAGTTACCATCCCCAAATGCAATCTCTTCTCTTAGCCCAGTTCTTCCAGTGCAGCTCCTCCTTCGATCTTTTCATCTGTAGTGGCTGACACCTTCCTCCCATCATACGCGGATCTTAATCCTCTTGATGAGGATGGAAGTGTTTTTGATGTTATGGCCAAGTATGCCGCGTCAAATACTGAGCGAAGATGTCTATCCGAGTTGTACCCCTTCTCTCCTCAAAACATAAGGACTATTCGTTCTGAGATGGGTCTGCTCACCACAGAAGACATAGACAACTTCTCTCGAGTAGTTAAGATGGAGATGAGGCTGTTTTCGTCCCTATACAAGGACAGGCACATGTTTGATATCTTGCCATGTTGGAATGAAGGATATCTTCCAGATATAGCCGACATTCAGACCTTCATTAATGGAACTGCTGAGGATAGCACTCCCTAGAAGACTCTTTAATCTGTACTCATTCCATACCGGGTCATGACGCCGCATTTCATGTTGGTTATCTTTATGATTTCGTCCAAGCAGCTGATCCTAATTGATTCTCATCAAATTGTAGAGCATAATGTTAGAAGGAATCAATTTGAGCCACTGTATATTCATCTGACGGAAGCCATAAAGTAATCGGGGCTTTATAAAGAAAGGGGCCTGGCTCCATTGGGTCCAACTGAAAAGCTGAAGGCGACGATCTGGGGCAAGAAGCTAGTGCCACAACAGCCCGATGGAGATAGCTGCGGAGCCTTTGTCTGTTTCTTCATCAAATCTATTATCAAGGTGGATAAAAACTAGAACAACATCCAAGCCTACACAATGGAGCAGACAATGGAGCGTAGAGAGAAGGCTGCAACGATGATCTTCAAATGTAGTAAGCCTTATGTACCTTAATGAAAATTTTGTATAAAGGTTGAATTGTACTTTGTTGCTGATTAATGAAAATGGATGTGATTTACATTCTGTATATTATCTTTTTGCGTTGCTTACCAGATCAGATTACAAAGGGTTTGGGCATATCCATAATTGGGGGAGATTGTTGGATCAAGCCCAGAATTTGGATAATGCTGATAAAGCCCTATGTAACTTCATTTGAGACCTTTGTTGTTTTGTCTTAAGTCATTGCAGAAGATATGATCTTAATCCGGATGTGTTGTTCCCGCAAGGTTACGTTGTCATTGTTGTCAACACGTTGCATGAAACGGAACGCGCAGGCTCAAAGGTCTGGGTCGAAGATCCGTTGTATTTGGTTGGATAACTTCGTAGAGTGATCTCTTAGAGTGAGCTCGTAGAGGGAATCTACCTATGTACATCTTAAGTCGAAGGTTGTAGACCCGCGGGTCGTAGATCAGAAGACTCGAAGGTCGTAGACTCGAAGGTCGTAGATCAAAAGACTCGAAGGTCGTAGACTGACAGACCATGAGGCTCGTAGCACCCTCAAAGGACCACAGGGTCGAAGCCTCGTAGAGGTACAGGGTCGAAGCCTTGAAGGGACACAGGACCGTAGGGTCGTAGACTCAAGGTGTAGACAGATGCAGAGCCGCGTCTCGCAGATTCGAAGCTAAGACTCGTAGAGTCGTAGCTCGTAGGGTCATAGACTGAAGCTCGTAGGGTCGTTGGACCTGTTGCACAGACCCGGAAGTACCTACTAGCCAAGGCAGAACGCAATTGTCCGATGTGAAGACTCGTAGAGCTTAAAAGCTCGTAGCATTGATTCTGACCTAGCTTTGAAGCCAGAGAGCAAAAGTATTGGAAGATGAATGCCCTTGGTTCAAAGACTCAGACTCGTAGAGAATTGAAGAGGAAGACTCGTAGACTCGTAGAAAGGCTATGAGGCAATATCTCCGAGGCTGTGGCTTGTGAAAGGAATGGAGCACGCTACGAAGGAGTGAAACGCGCGAACACTCATCGTTTCAGTAAGTTGTTACCCGAGCAGTGGTTTTAAGTACACTGAGTACTGCAAAACATGTGGACGTCATCTGAGAGGGGTTTAACTTGTTTCTACGGTGAAGATCACAAGCTGAAACATGCTTAACCCTAGCTGGAGGGTTTCGGACTTTGGCCGGCCTATAAAAAGCAAGGAATGTGCCTGACGTAAAGAGCACCGAATAATATTCTTTGTGCAGTGAAGAAATGTATCCGCAGATATACAAGAGGCGACGTAGAGTAGTTCATAAAAATAGAGAGAGAGGGAGATTAAAAGGAAGATAATAGTGAGTTAATCTATCTTTCTTCCTCATACATTTGGAGAACAGATCGTGAGTCCGACAAAGGAGTGATTGAAGGTCGAGCATAGCAAACGGTCAACAACGCAGGAGCAGATTGTGCAGACAAATTTTTACAGTGAGTAAGGTCTAGAGCAATACTGTTTTTGTATTTGCATTGAAAAGTAGAGAGAGTTGATCCTATTTGTAAAAAGGGCTAAACCCTACTGTACTACAAGATATATAGTGGATTGGACTTGGTGTAGGTACACCCTCACCACCATGGAGTAGATCACATTAATCGAACCACATATATTGTGTGTCTCTGTCTTTCTTTCCCATACATGCTTGCTTATGACTGATTTTGCATGAGACACTAATACATCACCCAAACGAAGACCGCATCAGTGAAAGAACTCTCCTAAGTATCCTACTCATAAAATTTAAGCAAAGTTTTATAGTATACAGATTCAACCCCCTCTCTGTATACAAACCCTTATTTAAAGATAACTGTGCTTGGAACTTGGGAATATCAATTGGTATTAGAGCTAAGTTCTCACTGGAGGCAGATCTATCACTCTGTGGAGAAGTGATCACACAGCTTGATAAGTTAGTGTTGTTTGAGATCTATGGCATAACAGCTTAGTGACTAAGCAAGAGTCTTTAAATGGAAATTCTAATCAGCGGACCGAGTACCAGCTCCAACTACGCTAAGAGAGTGCCTATCTTTGATGGCATGAATTATAAGATGTGGAGAGCGAGGATGGAGACTATGTTTATGTCCATGGGTATGGACATTGAGCGGGTAATCAGAGACGGATATATAGAACCAGCCAACAACAGAGAACCCAAAGAAGCTGAAACAAGAACCTATGAGCTAAATGGTAGAGCTCTGAGTGTCATTACATCAGCACTCACAGACTCTGAATATGCAAAGGTGATAGACTGCAGGGTTGCAAAGGATTTATGGGATAGACTCGAAAGTGTCTATCAAGGTGATGGCAGACTAAAGGAAACCAGGCTCCAACTGTATACTCAGAGATTCGAAGCTCTCAAGATGGAAGACCGAGAGAGTATACAGGAGTTCTTTGTACGATTAACAGAAATTGTCAATGACATGCGAAGTCATGGCAAAAACAAAAAGAACTTTTCTATAGTAAAAAAGGTATTGAGAGTTTTACCCAAAAGATTCATTCCACGGGTGGAAGTTTTGGAAAACAGCAGAGACCTGGAGACAATGTCATTGCAGGAGTTGCAATGCAGTCTGACTGCATTCGAGATGAAGCTGCACTCTTATGAAGAGCCATCTACATCTACATCCCAGCCCACAGCCAAGGAATCAAAAGAAGTAGCCTTCAAGGCTATGAGAAAATTAAAATTAAAGAAGGAAGCTGAGTCCTCAGACGAACAAAAGGACAATGACAGTGAAGATGGTGAAGATGAGTTGGTAGCCTACTTCACCAGAAAATTTAGAAAGAATGGAGCAAGAAAGCAAGCTGGAGGAAAAGGGAAAGGAGGGCTTTCCCTCAAATGTTTTAAAAGTGGAAAGCGGGGGCACTTTGCATCTCAATGCAAAGTGAAAGCTAATGTCTTGGATGATGAAGCCTCGGATGAAGAGGATACAAAGTGAAAGAAGTCATCATACCGAAGAAGCTATTCCACAAGAAGACCAGCAGCTCCACAGAAGAAGAAGGGCTCACACAAGAACTACATAAGCTGGATTACTGAATCTGATGATGAAGTGGAATGTTCATCAGATTGTGCCTTTGTCGCCAAGATAGAGGTAGACAATAGCAGCACTGCCTCTAAGGAGGATGAGGCAGTAGAAGAAGAAGTAGATCTGGAGGAGGAGCTAGAGCTTGCTACTGAGGAGATCCGCAAGAGAGGTTGCAGGATAAAGTAGCTCAAGGGAGAGCTCAAGCTAACTAAGGGAGAGCTTGGTGAAATTAGAGGTGAGAAGGATAGGGTGTTGGTGGACTCCAAGGCGTTCTGTAAGGAGATTGTCAATCTAAAGCTCAAGTTAGAGGAGCAAATCAAGATTTGTGATGACATCACCACAGAACTTACCACCAGAGACACCACAATCCAATTGCTTGAAGAAGAACTGGTAGGCCTTCAACAGAAGATCTCAAAAGATGGAGCCAGTCAAGCCTCAACCTCTGGTAGCTCCCAGATCAGATCACTCATCAAAGCACCAGACGCTTAGAAGAACGGGGCGACACCGCATGTTACGGGAGTGGCTGTCAATTTATATAATCCTATAAAGGTAGTCAATCCTTTTTCCCATGACAATCCACTGGATGAAATGGAAAGAGTGAGTAACGTGATCCCGAGCAACATGAAAGGGAAGGGTGGCATAAATGATGAGAAGATAAAGAGACATCTGAAGGAGTCCAAGCTCAATGGAGTGACCAAATGCGTTCAGAAATCTGAGCATTCCAAGAATGTGAAGAAATCTAATGCAAATGTCATTTCTTCAAGTGTTCGGGTGCCCCTCAAAAAAGAAGGTAAACCTGTGAAACCAACCGTCAAGGCCAAGCCTATTTTGAAGAAGATCCAGTTGTTCAGAGGGTGAACAACACCAGCTTTCAGGGTCACTGTTACTACTGTGCAGTGTGGGGACACATGGCTTGACACTGTTGGTGGAGGTATCCGGTGCAAAGTCCTAGAACTGTGATGAACACATCCACAAGGAACTTGCATCAGAAGGAAAGAAAGAAACCGGTTAGAAGTTTCTGCACTTACTGTCAGAAACAAGGTCATGAAGAAACTTCATGCTGGTGGAACCTAAAGCCTATTACCACAAGCAACAAGTTTGTTGTACTTTTGGACTTGGATGTTTGTGATAATTGTGGGAGTGAACGACACAGTGCAAGAAGAGTACTTATTCCTGAGCAGAATAAGAAAAAGGGTACTGTGAAAGTTCAAGAGAAAAGGAAAGTGATAGCATCTCAGAGGACTATGAAGCCTATATCACAGGGGAAGTGCTTCAAGTCTAAAGTAAAATAAGTCTACATGGCTAAAGGGAAAGAAGTGGCTCACATTGCTGAGATTGCATTGAAAGCAGACATCAAGGACAGACAGTGGATCCTTAATAATGGCTGCTCAGGTCACATGACTGGTGACCTGAAGAAACTGTCAGATGTAAACAAAGATAAATCTAGCAAAGTAAGGTTTGGCAATGATAGCTCTCTAAAGATCAAGGGGCTAGGCTCTGCCAAATGGGGTAAGGACAAACTGAAGGATGTGTTGCATGTTGAAGGATTGAAGTATAATCTCGCATCTGTTAGTCAGCTGTGTGATGCAAGTCATGAAGTGACCTTTACTAAAACTGGTTGTCAAGTAAAGAGAGAAAATGGAAACACAGTAGCAGCTGGAAGAAGGACAGATGGGGACTTGTATGTAATTGATGAGAACAAGACACATAGCTGTCATATGACGAAAGTAGAAGAAAATGAACTCTAGCATAGAAGACTGGGACATCTAAATCAGAAGAACATGAGAAGACTTGTGAACTGCAAGCCTATTAGGGATATCCTAGACATCAAAAGAGAAAGAGAGCATGTCTGCTCAGCATGCCTACATGGAAAACAAGCCAGATTTCATTATAAAGTAAAAGAGTACAGTTCTGAAGCAGCTCTAGACATTGTGCATACAGACCTATGTGGACCAATGAGAAACAAGGGACTCAATGGTGAAAGATATTTCATCTTGTTTGTGGATGACTTCACCAGAAAAACTTGTATTATGTACTTAAAGCACAAGATAGAAGCTTTGGAGTGCTTCAAGAAGTATAGAAGAATGGCTTAAAATGACTGTGGTCGAAAGATAAAGATATTGAGATCTGATCAGGGTACTGAATTTACAAATGAAGCTTTTGAAAGATATCTGAATAAACATGGGATTCATCATCAATTATCAGCAGCAAGGACTCCACAACAAAATGGAGTTATTAAAAGGAAAAATAGGGCTGTCATTGAAATGGGAAGAACCTTATTGCTGGAAGCTAATCTACATGCAAGATTCTGGACAGAGGCAACCAGAACAGCAGTACACTTACTGAACAGAGTCACATTAAGACCAAGGACAGACTACACACCTTATGAACTATGGTATAGGAAGAAGTCAACAGCCAAATACTTCAGAATATTTGGAAGTCCTTGCTTCATGAAGATAAAGGTGCAAGGAAGAGGAAAGTTTCATGCCAGATCTGAGGAAGGAACATTCGTTGGATACTCATATCAGACAAAGGGATATAGATTCTTTCTTCCAAGACTTGGAAAAGTTATAACTTCAAGTGAAGTTAAAGTGGATGAAAATTGGAAGGAGGATGTAACCGGGGATGAGAATCCAGATTTTGAAGAAGCAGTACCTCAGATGGAAGAAGAGACTGAGCATGAAAAGGAAAAGAAAGACGAGGACACAGACTCAGAGAAGTCTGATGAAGAAGAGAAGGAAGAGTCCAACCCTGGAGAAGATTCAACCAAAAAGACCAGCAGGACATGGTCCAGTGTACATGACAAGGATCAGATCCTTGGTGATCCCTAAGCAGGTGTAACTACCAGAAGAAAGTTTATAAGGGCTACTGCCATGCTCTCTCAAATAGAGCCCAAAAAAGTTGAAGAAGCAATAGAGGATGAAGCTTGGGTAACAGCAATAAATGATGAGCTGGACCGAATTGAAAAGAATAAGACATGGGAGCTGGTTTCTAGACCAAAGAGTAAAAATGTCATCAGAACAAAGTGGGTGTTTAGAAATAAACTGAATGAAGATGGCAAGGTTATTAGGAACAAGGCTGACTGGTATGCAAAGGATACTCACAGGTTGAGGGTATAGATGTTGATGAAACATTTGCACCAGTAGCAAGGTTAGAAACGATTAGGATGTTTCTTGCATTGGCAGCACACAAGAGATTCAAAGTCTATCAAATGGATGTGAAGTCTGTATTTCTGAATGGATTGCTGAAAGAGAAAGTTTATATTGAGCAACCAGATGGAGTACAGATTGTTGATGATGAGACACATGTATGTAGGTTAAAGAAAGCCTTGTATGGCCTGAAGCAGGCTCCTAGGGCATGGTACAGCCGACTGGATGGGTATCTACAGAAAATGAACTTTAGTAAAGGAACAGTGGATCATATTTTATATATACTAAATTCAGATAGAGGTCAGCTGGCTACTATAGTCTATGTAGATGACATCATATTCGGTGGCAATCACTCAGGGCTATGTGAGGAATTTGCCAAGAAAATGAGTGATGAATTTGAAATGTCTCTCATAAGTGAGTTAACATACTTCTTGGGATTACAGATCAGGCAGACTGCTAAAGGAATCTTTATATCACAGCACAAGTATGCCAAAGAATTGTTACAGAAGTATGGGATGAATGATAGTAGGCCTGTTTGAACACCAATGCCTATAGGTAAATTACACAAAGATCAGGAAGGCAAGAGTGTAAATCAAAAAGAGTATCGAGGCATGATTGGAAGCCTCCAATACATTACAGCCTCCCGACCTGATCTCTTGCAAGCTGTGTGCCAAGCAAGTAGATATCAAGTGGATCCGAAGGAGTCTCACTTGCTGGCAGTCAAGAGAATTCTTAGATACCTAAATGGTGCACTAGAAATGGGGTTGTGGTATCCCTGTAAGGATTCTAATGAATTATAGGTTTACACTGATGCAGACTGGGCTGGGAACATAGATGACAGATGATCTACAAGTGGCTGCAGTTTTTATCTGGGCTCTAAATGTGTTGCAAGGCTGAGCCACAAACAGAACAGTGTTGATTGTAGCACAGCAGAAGCAAAGAATGTGGTTGCCCATGCAGCATGTACTCAAGTGGTATGGATGCATACGCAACTGTCAGACTTGGGAGTGGATGTGGAGTTACCTATTAACATCTGGTGTGACAACCAAAGTGCAGCTAATATTAGCAGAAATCCCGTTCAGCATTCAAAGACCAAGCATATTGACTATCGCTACCACTATATCAAGGAACAGGTGGAAGAGGGAACTATGCAATTGGTGTATATTCCTACGCAGGAACAAACGGCAGACATCCTCACCAAACCTCTTTCCATGGAGCTGTTTGACAGACACCGCATCGGGCTATCTGTACAGCTACCTCCTCACGCATAGGGTGTCGGTTGTTTTCCCCCTTCTCGTTCTTTGCAATTGGTTGGCAAAGGGGGAGAAGAAAGAGAATACTGTGTTCAGGGGGAGCACACAGTGGAGGCGTTCAGGGGGAGCAGTGTTATTTCGTTATGTTGCCAACAATTCCAAAGGGGGAGATTGTTGTTCCCGCAAGGTTACGTTGTCATTGTTGTCAACATGTTGCAGGAAACGGAACGCGCAGGCTCGAAGGTCTGGGTCAAAGACCCGCCGTGTACTTGGTTAGACAACTTCGTAGAGTGATCTCTTAGAGTGAGCTCGTAGAGGGAGTTTACCTATGTACGTCTTAACTCGAAGGTCGTATACCCGCGGGTCGTAGATCAGAAGACTTGAAGGTCGTAGATCAAAAGACTCGAAGGTCGTAGACTCGCAGGACGTAGATTGACAGACCATGAGGCTCGTAGCACCCTCAAAGGACCACAGGGTCGAAGCCTCGTAGAGGTACAGGGTCGAAGCCTTGAAGGGACACAGGATCGTAGGGTCATAGACTCAAGGTGCAGACAGATGCGGAGCTGCGTCTCACAGATTCGAAGCTAAGACTCATAGAGTCGTAGCTCGTAGGGTCATAGATTGAAGCTCGCAGGGCCGTAGGACCAATTGTACAGACCAGGAAGTAGCTACTAGCCAAGGCAGAATGCAGTTATCCGACACGAAGACTCGTAGAGCTTCAAAGCTCGTAGCACTGAATCTGACCTAGCTTCAAAGCAAGAGAGCAGAAGTATTGGAAGATGAATGCCCTTAGTTCGAAGACCCAAACTCATAGAGAATCGAAGAGGAAGACTCGTAGACTCGTAGAAAGGCTACGAGGCAATATCTCTGAGGTTGTGGCTTGTGAAAGGAATGGAGCGCACTACGAAGGAGTGAAACGCGCGGACACTCATCGTTTCAGTAAGTCGTTACTCAAGCAGTGGTTTTAAGTACACTGAGTACTGCAAAACACGTGGACGTCATCCGAGAGGGGTTTAACTTGTTTCTACGGTGAAGATCACAGGCTGAAACATGCTTAACCCTAGCTGGAGGGTTTCGGACTTCAGCCGGCCTATAAAAAGCAAGGAATGTGCCTGACGTAAAGAGCACCGAATAATATTCTTTATGTAGTGAAGAAATGTATCTGTAGAGATACAAGAGGCGACATAGAGTAGTTCATAAAAATATATATATATATATAGAGAGAGAGAGAGAGAGGGAGACACTAATACATCACCCAAACGAAGACCGTATCAGTGAAAGAACTCTCCCAAGTATCCTACTCATAAAACTTAAGGAAAGTTTTATAGTATACAGATTCACCCCCCTCTCTGTATACAAACCCTTATTTAAAGATAACTGTGCTTGAAACCTGAGAATATCAGGATGTACACTCATGAAAACAAAGCTAAGGACAGGATACATAATCCTGATGTAGGTGAGAATGAGTGTCCTCAAATACTTGGTAAATAACCAAGTCTTTACTTCATACGGAATAAGGATCATTCATGCAGTCTAAGAACTTAAAAGCTACGGACTAAGAAATCTGCACCTAATACTTCAAACGGACTAAGTCAAATAGATGCGGAGTAAGAATCTTAGGGCATGTTTGGTATGCTAGAAAGGAAAGGAAAGGAATCAAATTGCATTCCTTTCCCTTGTTTGGTATGAAAATAAGGAAGGTAATATGATTACCATGGTAATCTTATAGTTCCACATAGGGGGAAATTGATTCCCCCCACCCCCCTGGTTTAAAGGTTCGCTTGCATAAGGGAACCCTTTTTTCTTTTTTTACCCCTGTCCTATTCCCTCTCTCTCCACGCATGCTTGTCACCCTCGCACCCCGCTGCACCCCTCTCCCGTCGCCCCACAGTTGCAAGCCCCGATCTCCCCTGCCTGCCTCTCCCCTGCGCCCCACCGCTGCAACCACGCCCTCGACGCGCCCCGATGCCCCATCGCACCCCCTCCGTCGCACCCCGTTGCCCCATCGCACCCCCCGTCGCCCCAATCTCCTGGCCCCCATCGCCCTGTCGCCCCGATCTCCCGGCCCCTACCTCCATTGATCTCCCCCCGTCGCCCCGATCTCCCGGCCCCCACCTCCATTGATCTCCCCCCGTCACCCCGTCGCCCCGTCGCCTCTCCCTTGCGCCCCACCACTACAACCCCCCTTCTCCCCCGCTGCAAACCCCCTCCCCTCTGCGTGCCTCTCCCCTGCGCGCCTCTCCCCCGTCTAGATCCGGCAGCCACAACTTGGCAAGATCCAGTGATGAGAGAGTATTTTGTTTAATAAAAAAAATATTTAATAAATTTCAATGAAGGGTACTTCAGTAATTACTTAGTATATTACCTTGGTTATTTTTGTATACCAAACGCATCAAAGGTAATCAACAAATCCATTCCATTTCCCATGTCAATGTCATTCCTTTAATGATTCCATTCCCTCCCATTTTATTCCCGCGTACCAAACGAGTCATTAGTCTACAAAGTCGCACGGAGTAAGAGAGTCGTCACGGAGTTAAAAAGTTAAGTCTTCCACTCAATCGGACTAAAGTAAAGAAGACACGGAGTAAGGAATACGAGTCTTCCATACATGTGGAGTAAGGAAGTACTTCTATGGAATAAGGACTTGAGTCTTTATTCGCACGGAGTAAGAAAACTAGATGCGGAGTAAGGAATCCGAACCACTCACTCATGCGGAGTAAGGATGTGCTGATACGGAGTAAGCCATCTATTCCTTTAACTCATGCGGAGTAAGGAAACTAGATGCGGAGTAAGCACTCCAACCTTCTTTTTCATACGGAGTAAGGAAGCGCTTACACGGAATAAAGATTCCAGTACCAAATTGATACGGAGTAAGCAATTAGTATTACGGAGTAAGGATCCGAGCTTAGTTTAACACGGAGTAAGGAACCTTACACGGGATTCAAGAAGATGCTACTTCAACTTATCTCTTTGTATTCAAAGTCACCAGCTCGCTGCTTCCCGATGCAAGACAAACTTGTTAAGAACATAAAGAATCTTACACGTGGATCATCCAGATATGTGGACACAACCTTAACTACACTTGGGAACTTACAAAGACTCTTATGCGTTGCAAACCCAAGATCTTGAAGACCACATCCGCAGCAATTGAGGCAGAGAGATTTCCGAGAAACAGTAAATGTGCACAATGTCCGGAACAACAAGTTCCAAGGTTGTCTCTTGTGAATGTCTCTATAAATAGCAACACTTGTACACTTTATAAAGTGAGCGTGAGTGAACGTGTAATAGTTTTTTTTTGTGTATGTACCAAAGCTCAATGAGATCATAGAGGCTAGCGTGTGAGTACATTGTAAATAGAGTGTTAAAGAGTTGTCAAGTAAGTCTAAAAGCTTTCAAGCTTTAGTTTGCTTCCATTTTGTTGTACTTATCATACTGATAATAAAATAAAATACTTCCACTATCTGGTTATCTTCCCCATTAATTTTATCTCTTAACCAGATAAGTGTTGTGCCAAAGAGTTAGAAAAGAATTTTGATAAGAGCCTATTCACCCCCCCTCTAGGCTCCAAGGGACCAACAACAAGTAATAATATAAATGCATAAAAAGCTCACCAAATCCACTTATAACTAAGTCAAACAACTTTTTTAAATCATATAATTCATTTATCTCTATTGGATTTCGCAGCATGTTCATCACAAACATTTTATGGAAGTAAATCATATTATTAATTAATTTTAATTGTAGCTATATATATATATACTAAAATTTTCTCTAAAATTTGGGGGGGTGGAGGTTTTGAATTGATCACCGAGAAATTTAAAACTAACTAGCATATTAACATGCAGAATATAAGCAGATAAGAACAAGCACTATTTTTATAATAGTTTAGAGTAAACATCTCTACTCTACTTCTCTTTCACAAATTAGTGAAACATTCCACTTGCTAGCAAAACTTACAATAACAGTTTTACAAGTTCACTATCAAACTTAGATGTTTCAGCTCATGGCAAAACTCTAAGGTCTAGTACGTTAGACAAGAGACTCATTATAGAGGGTTATGGATCTAAACAACTATGGGAGGCTTAGTCTATTATTAAGGGTCTTTAAACAACAATACAGGTGATAATATAGAGGATTTAAAATAGTTTTGCAACAATATAAATAAAAAGCAAAGAGAAAAAAATATCAATAATTATTGTTGTAGAGATGATTATAAGCTTCAAGAGATGATTTGCATTGATTCTTATTACCTAGACACCACTAACAATTTATTAGCTTTGTGAAGATGGAATAAGTTCTTTATATAAGTTTTTGTTCAATGATTGAATTCAACAAACACTCCATGGTTCGCGTGTATATTGGATAAAGCTATAATTCCATATTTGATTAATCGATCGTTGACAAGATCCCTTGATTCTTGGTATCGTTTTTAGTATTTTTATCTTTATCAAGTCTGAGATAAATGTCTCTTTCCTTTAAAGGAAGATAATCAAAACAATGTTGTTCAGATTCTGTCTCATACTTAGTCTTCTTCTTTACGTTAAGAGTTTCAAAATGATGTGTATTATTAATTCAGTGCTTTGCTGATGTCATCATGAGATTCTTGATGTAATAGCCCAAGCTATCCCATAGCCTGATATTATCTAGTTTAAGGCTCAATCCTAATCCCCAGTTTTGTTTTTGTAGAGCTGTAGCCCCCAAAAGGCCCCATGCTAAAAAAGGTATCCATGTCTCCTTAAGAGCACGCTTCGTTTATCCGCACCAGCCTATGTGGGACATTACATCCACTCCTCCTAGGGGCCCAACATCCTTACTGGGACAGTCGACCCAAGCCTTGCCTTTGATACCAAATTATCATGCCCCTGAATTCTAGGAAACCCGAAACCAAGAACATGACTTTCTCATACTTGCACTCAAAAGGTCAACTGGTTGGTGACAAGCACTGATATGAACTACACAATGGGTGCTGTCCAAAGTGTACCTGTACAATCATACAACCGGGGTATTCCTATACATTCCCACATATTATAAAACCAACAAATTAATTAATTATTAATAATGTCATGTTATAAATCCAATACAACCTTCATAGACTCTTGTTCAGATATCAAGTAAATGAAAACAAAACAAAACATCCAGTATCATCACTAAGTCATAAGGAAAGTTATTACAATATGAAATAAATAGCAATCCACCTCAAAGCAGCTTCTAGCTAGTGTGTCGATACCTAAAACAACATTAACAATGTGGGGGTGAGTACAATTTTCAGTAGGTGACCTACAACTCCATACTACCCCACGATCCAACCAAATCTAAAATATTATATGACAGGTGTATACTTGTGCTAGTGTAGTGTTCTAACTACCCATGTAAACCTTATTGAACATTTCAATCACATTCAGAGACATATAACACAGTATTAGGAGAGAAGACTATTCATCAATTACATAATTTATTAACACATTAAATAACCATAATAGTAACATAACACCACATTATAGCACGTTGGGATAAATATCAACACTATCAACAATCCATGTTTCCAAACCATTAACACATTATAGTCAAACAACTCATCATTTCAATAATCAAAGAAAGTCGATCAACCAGGTAAAACAAATATCAAAATGCTCCATAGTCCTCCATTCTACCAGTTACAACAACATTTATCTGACCCTAGCTACACGCCTGCCACATATGCACACAATCGTCCATTTGTTAGCCATATATGGGACCTGCAGTTATCCTTATCAATAACTCAGCCACATATGAGGACCTCAAAAAAAAAATGGATCAACTAGCCATATATGGGACTTGTGGCCTCTAACCAACTCTATATGGGACCCAAGTTGACCAACAAATCGCATTAGCTCATAGTACACCATTACGGCCAGATCCTCACACCATATGACCACTACACAATTAGCAACATAAGACGTATCAACCACAGATAGTCACATCACACATATAATGAAACAATGAGATCAACACCCATTTCACATCACAATCACATCATATAATCAATTAATCATCTTTTTACAACATCAATAGTCCAAACATACAAGTTAGGAAAATCATAATAAGGAATGATCATTAACATCAATAATAACTAACACCATTAATTATTCTCAATATATTTCTTCTTTTCAAAATAAGGCTTTAAGAATCATTGAATAATGTTAAAAACATTAGTTTACAAATCATAAATGCCTCAACTAGGGTCCCAAGGACCAAAACAGCATAAAATAGGAGAAATGGAAGAAACAAACAAAACCTGCACAGTCAGTCATCGCCACAAGCCCTGGCCACATGACAAACTTTTCCGATGGTCTCGATTGTGCGATTTTCTGTATACATCTTCTCTTCTTCTATCATGTAGCACCTTAAAAAGGGCGTTTGTCGCACATGCACTCCAAATAAAATTTAAACTAAGTATAGCTAGTGACTTAACCTATATCGTTCTCTACCGGATAACTTATAAAATTCAATTCAACTCATTTAATTACCTATTTAACAAAAACTAATGAAAAAAATAAATAAATATAAAATTGAGAGGATTTTTGATTAAATTAAAAACTAATTAAAATAAAGATCTTTAACTACGAAATTCAATTAATCAAATATGTAACCGGTTTAACTTCATACTTGACTATTGTTTATCACTATCCCAATAGATAAATTAGACAAATTATGACCCTATAATTTAAAAGCATCAAAATACCGTGAATAAAATTAAATTATGAATTTATTCTTACCAAAATAATTGTGAATTAATTCTCGAAAAACTGTCTTGTCCCCTACGAAGCAAATCTTTTCACTCAAATAGAGTATTAACACACAATGAATTGTTAAATCATTACTCAACCGAGATATTAAATCAATAAATCAAAGAGATAAAGAATTAATTCACAGCACATAAAATATCAAATTAAATATTAAAACATGGATTGAAAACAAGCATCTAAAGTATTACGCTAAATGATTACAAAATACTTACCCCTCTATGGTGAAAAATCACAAATCTATTTGAAAAATTAAAATAATAAAAATAGAACAGAATTAAGAAAAATAGACTGCAAAAAATTAAATATTCAATCGTGAATTCGATCTGAATCTTCAATGCTCGATGTACTATCTCTCTTCAATTCCCTCTATTGTTCCGATAACCTTTTGTTGAGGACTGCTGCATGAAGACTGGGCGTGAAGGGCTATTCGAATGATGGAGGCTGCGCTGTAGTGATGGGCTGGAGCGGCGTGATGAGATAATCATGGAGACGGTGCTGCACTGTGTGTGATGGAAAGATGGCACGGTGGGATGGAATGAATTGAGGTTCAATGTTTAACGTATGGGTGTTGTTTTAAATAGCGAAATCAACTTCCTTTTTTTTTGTATTCGTAAAATCGTGGCCCACGTCATCTCCTTCTTTCCACTTTTCTTCGTCATCTCCTTCTTTCCACTTTTCTTCGTCATCTCCTTCTTTCTACTTTTCTTCCTTCTTTCATGCCAAGGCTACACCATAATTTATTCTTTCCAATTATTAGCTCTCAAAGATATCCTTCTCGGGCCCCACTATATTCCATGCTTCACACGCCCTCTCCTACATTCAAAAATCATAACTCAATTAATTCAAACAAAAAAAATCTACTAATTAAATAATCATTGATCACTTTATAAAATTACACATTAAGCTCAAAAAATTAATATTAAAATAGAATAATTAATTTAACATTAAAAACACTAAAATTAATATTAAATCTATTAAAATAATTAAAATAGTAAATAACTAAAATAGGAAAAAACTATTATAAAAATACATCAATTCAATAGAATATTAAATTAAAATCTATAAATTAAATATAAATTTAATGACAAATTTTACAGTTATCACACTTACACTGTAACTTCAAATATCCAACTTCTACTCGATTTTTGGCACGAAAACACCTAAATAACCTACCTAATAACATCATAGAAATTAAACAAAAGCATAAATAAGAATTATCACACAATATAACACACCCTATATCAATTTCTAGGGTTCCAGGGCCAAGAACACGCCCAATTCCAAGAAAACCAAATTGTTACCATTCCAATTCATTCTTTAGCCCAAAATTGGGGCAAAAAATCTAGAATAGTTATTCTAAACTTATTCCAAACATCAATTTGAACAAACAACAATGAATTATCAAATTTCTAAATTTTAGGGTTTTTCCTTTATTCTCTAATTTCTTACAATCTAAGCATGTTTAATCAAATTTAACTGTGCAAAGTCATAGAATCACCTAAAATGTTGCAATTCCAAACCCCTTCTTCCTCCTTCCCTCACCAAGTGCAGAACAAAGAATATACGATATGTACATACCCTTAATTTTCTCTTTTTCTTCTTTTATATTTATATTTATATATTTATTTTCTTTAAAGTCATAATAATAATAATAGCAACAACAATAATACCTTAAAAACCATATAATTCATCCAAATATAAATAGGGGGAGAGAGAGAGAGACTAACTCTCATATCTATCCAAATACGAGTCTTCACACTTGATGTTATTAGGAGGTTTTCTGCATTTCCATGAGGTTCGCAAATTCTTAATGAGGTATATGATGTTACCATGAGGCTTCTTACGTCACCATGAAGTTCTCGAATGCTCCATGAGGTATCTTAATCTCCACAAAAGTTTTTGGTGTTTTCATGATCTTTGTAACATCACTATGAGGTTTTTTACATCACAATGAGGTTCTCTGGGAGTTCGTGAGGTTTTTGGTTTTGTTCATGAACTTTATGGTGTCACTATGAGGCTTATTGCGTCATCAAGAGGTTTCTCAGATACTCCATGAGGTTCTTGCTTCCTTCATGAGATTTGTGATATCATCATGAGTTTTGTAACATCTCCATGAGGTTTTCTATGTTTCCATGAGGTTTTTTGCTACCTTCATGAGGTTTCCTACATCACTATGAGGTTTATGATGTCATTATGAGCTTCTTGCTTCGCTTCATGAGGTTTTGTGATTCTCTATAAGGTTTTCCACATCACCATCAATTTCTTGCTATCCTAATAAGTTTTTTGTATTTTCCCATGAGGTTCTCCACATTATTCGAGAGCATATTGCTTTAGTTCATGAGTTTCTCCACATCATTAGAGAGCATCTCGCTTTGCTTCATGAGGTTATGTATTTTCTCCTAAGGTTCTCCACGTCATCAAAGCTATCCGTGAATACTTCATGAGGTATTGCATATTTGGGTTTCTATAAGAGTACAAACCATTGTTGTAGAGACCTATGTTTGGGTTTATTTATGAGGTAGTCTTTATTTGGTAACAAAGATATTATTTTGTTATTATGCTCAATGATATGAGCATTTTAGTTGTAATTGAGTCTGATTTAAAGTTTGGGACCCCAAAATGCTATTTGTGTAATTTTGGGAGTTTATTAATTAAAGAATTAGCAAAAAATATAAATAGGGGGAGAGAAAAACTCCCGGTAGATTGTCATTTTATGTTTCCTGGCTTTGGTGAAAAGGAGAGCATAGAGAGAGCTTGAAAGTAGAGCTTGCCGAATTGGAGCTTGGAACTTGGGTTTTGGGGTTGATTCATTCGTGAATCCTTACCAAGTAGGTGTTCCTGAACTTCTTATGTAAGGCCCGAGTTTTTTAATAAAATAATAAGTATTTATTATAGCATTTTATATTTATAATTAAACTATTTTGATCATATATTTAGGAAGCATTATTTCATAGTGTGTATGATAATTATATTAATTAAATATTGTATTTTCATAATATAAAAATTACTTTTCATAAATAAATTACATTTTATATATATATATATATATAAGAAAATAAGTGAGTTATTAAGTTTTATAATATAGTGTGATGTTATTTTACCTAACTATATAGCTATTTCAATCGTTTTATTAAATAAATAATTTCTTGGTTGCAATATTGAATCTAAGTTAAATGGAATACAAATTTGAATTTATCACATCAAAAATCTATTAAGAGTTGTAAAAGATCAAAACTTTCATTATTACTCCATAACCATAGTTTATGCTTGGAGAGGATACACTAGTGCAGTTTCTGGAAGTTATCTTCAAAAATTCATACCTTTGGTTATATAACTTCAAATGACTTCATATTTTATAAATGTCTTCCAAAGTTAGTTATATACCTTCGGTTAAAATTTCAGACTCATCAGATTATGCCATTAAGAGAAACAATTTAAACAGTACACAAAGGTCTAGTAGTACGCCCAGAATTTTTAGTTTCACTTCAAAACTCAATAACGTTTGATATACAAGTCCAATAGACTTGAAATTGGTCTCAGAATGTATATAATTAAGTTAGAAATCCATCCGAATTAGCCTTGTTTAATTTAATGAAGAATCTAGAAAGTTATAGTCAAAATAGTAGGCCATGCACCCCATGTGACTTTTATGATCAAAGAAACCTTCAAAGTCAAACAAATCCTAAAAACTCAAAAATAGGGAAAACAAAGGGGCCACGTGGTAGATAATAAGGGGATAAGAATCAAATAATATGAAAAGGAGAAAAGTAGGGAATAAAATAAGGTATTAAGGATAAAAGTTTCACCTACCATACATACCACCAACCATCCTTTGCCTTTTTAAGGGGTGTCTTGTCTCTCCTCTTAATGCACAAGTTCCCTAAAGTCATACCATGAAATTCTCTCTACAAAAACTCCCTCAAGCCCTCTTAACACCCAAATACTCTACTCAAACCATCTTTTATTTTTGGTATTTACCAAGCGTCGAAGTCCTACGAAAGGTAATATTCAAGATTTTAAAATTTTAAAGTTTCTTATTATTTATTATGTAAATCTATATGGTTGGTTTTACCACCTTATATATATATTATTTACATGGTTGGTTTTACCACCTCATATTAATTTAATGTTTTGATTTTTAAGGTTTAGAAAGAATAAACGATAAGTGGATCGTAAGGGTTTTCTTTTCTTCATTCTCACTTTTCTCTTCCTCTTTATCTTATTTTATTCCCTTTTATTTCTATGAAATTATGATTGTAAGAGTTTTATGTTTTTTATTCTTCTATTTCCATTTTATTGTTGAGAACATTAGTCTCTTTTTAATCTCTCTCTTGATAATCTATGCTATTGTTTGGGGTAAATAACTATTTTGATATTCGTGGTTATCCTTGTTAACCTTGAATGTTTTATTGGAATTCTATGATATGCCTCATGTTATGTATGTTCAAGTTGTTATAACCTCTTATGGTTGGACAAAGTAAGTTTATGATAGGTGGTTCCAGAAAGACCTCCAATGCATTGGGTAAAGAATATCATTGGAGAGTGTAAATCCAGCTGATAATATGTTATAATATGTTATGGTATCTAGGTAGTTAACCTGAATCATGATGTTATAATGCAATGTCCAAACATAAATCTTCTATGATATGATTCCCTTGTGAAATGTTGATCATGTATGATGTGTATACGTCATGAAATCTTTTATGGTATTTCCTATGTTTGATATCTTATGATTTTCTCTGTCCACCTATGTTTACCCTTATTGGGCTATTTGAGCTCACCTTTTTTATGATTTCTTTTCCAACCCCAGGTAATTAAAGGAATGAAGAAACTAGGATAAGGAGTCAAGAAGTGCTTGGAAATAAAGTTGTGTGAAATTTTAAAAATTTATTAAGTTTAACTGCTCGTGTGCTTTGTTATATAATAATGGGTTATGGAAACTTAGTTTCTAAACCCCTAAACCTTAGAGATCTTAAATTGAAATTTGTAATAATTAATGGTTTGTTTGATGAAATAGTTAAAAGTTTGAAATTTATATCAAACTTGTCGATTTAATTTCCGCTAATGCAACCGATTTGGAGGTCCCAAATTTGGGGGCATTACATCTTATCTTGATTTTGTTCTTGATATGCAAGAATTTGACTTTTATAAGATTTAGCATGAACCCTAGGTTTTGGGGGAAAAATCCAATTTTGGGTGGAATATAGAGGTTTAGCATAAAATTTGTGGTTAGGAGCATGTATATATAATTGTGGGTATGCGTTTTTGTGATCTGGGGCGTTTTATAACCATGTTATTGCATAAGAGTTGAGAAGTCAACCATGAAAATCTATGCCTAGATCTAGATGACTGTAATTTATATATATATATATATATTTGGTTACTGTACGATTTAGAGTCATTTAAGATGCATTTCGTGGTATAATAGTAGTTTATTGAGTAAAAAGTGGGTTTGTGAGCGTCTAGGGGTCGCTGGATTGATTTCAGATGAAGAACAGGCAAAAATGATGATGAAT
Organism: Taxillus chinensis; assembly: GCA_023512835.1. Taxonomy (NCBI): domain Eukaryota; kingdom Viridiplantae; phylum Streptophyta; class Magnoliopsida; order Santalales; family Loranthaceae; genus Taxillus; species Taxillus chinensis. The sequence goes on along the minus strand of CM042090.1, from coordinate 1,569,280 downwards.
AGTATCCTTGGTGAATTGTAGGGCCGAAGGTTCGAAGGATCGAAGATCTGTTGGGTCAAAAGGTCGAAGGGTCGAAGGGTCGAAGGTCAGTAGCTTCGAGTCTTTGAGTCCGTAGTTTCGCAGTTCCGAAGTACAGTTCCAGTTTTGAAGGACTATTCTAACTATTCTAGTAGAAAAATCCGTAAAAATAAGGTTATCTCAGTTATGATATGATGAATTATTTCTGAGACTTTTTATTTCAAGAAAACACCTTCTACGAAAATTCTCTCTTTTAGTCAAGACATGAGGATAGACTTGTGGCGATTGGCCTCTGTAGCAAGGGGAGTGTTGTGAAACCTTTGTTGATTTGATTGGCTGGTCAACCGAGGTCCCATATAGGGCTGGCTAGGAGCCGAGGTCCTCTACATGGTTGGTTGAAAGGACGGTCCCACAAGTGGCTACTTTTTATGCTATGTTCCCACTTGTGGCGGGTAGGGAATAAGAGCCTTGCCCTATGCTTATCAACTAAGTTATGAACTATTTGTGTGACTTGATTATGTGGATTTTGTGTGTTTATGCTTTCATTGGTATTGCTAGGACACTATGTTGTCATTGTTGTCAACATTATGCAGAAACAGAATTTGCAGGTTCGAAGGTCCGTACTTGGTTGGATGACTTCGTAGAGTGATCTCTTAGAGTGAGCTTATAGAGGGAGTCTACCTATGTACGTCCTTAACTTGAAGATCTGTAGACTCGTAGCCAGTACGGTTGAAGGTCATAGATCAGGCGACTCGAAGGTCAAAGGTCATAGACCAGGCAACTCGAAGGTGGAAGGTTGTAGACTATCAGACCACGGAGCTCGAAGCCTTGAAGAGGCACAGGGTCGAAGCCTCAAAGGGCCACAGGGCCGAAGGGTCGTAGTTTCACAGACCCAAGGTGCAGACAGGTGAAGAACCGCATCTTATAGACTCGAAGCAAAGACTCATAGAGTTACAGCATGCAGGGTTATAGAGTCGAAGCTCGCAGGGTCATAGATTGAAGGACCTATTGCAGAGACCCGTGAACAGTTAATCAGCCAAGGCAAAATGTAGCTATCACTGACTTGAAGACTCGTAGAGCTCAAAGGCTCGTAAAATGAGATGTCAGTTAAGCACTGATTCTGATCTAATTTCGAAGCCAGAAAGCAAAAGGAAGTTCGAAGACTCTGACTCGGAGAGTCGAAGATGAGGACTCGTAGACTCGTAAAAATACTACGAGGCAATATCTTTGAAGCTTTAGCTAGTTAAAGGAACGGAGCGCGCTGCGGAGGAGCAAAATGTGCTAAAGTTCATCGTTTAAGTAAGTCATTACCCAAGCAGTGGTTTTAAGTATGCTAACTACTGAAAAACACGTGGATGTCATCCAAGGGTGGTTTAACATGTTTCAACCATGAAGATCAAAGGAAGAAACATGCTTAACCCTAACAGATTCTGACTTTGGACGACCTCTAAAAGCAAAGAATGTGCCTAACTTGTAGGGAAACGCTCCTAATATTTTTGAGCAAACAAGAAACGTATCTGAAGAGAAAAATAGGCGACGCAGAGTAGTTCATACGATATACAGAGAGAGAGAGAGAGAGAGGAAGATTGAAAGAGAGATAACAGTGAGTTAATCTGTCTTTCTTCCTCATACATTCAAAGAACAGATCGTGAGTTTGGCAAGAGGAGTGGTTGAAGGTCAAGTATAGCAAACGGCTGAATACGTAGGAGCAGATTGCATCAGACAGTTCTTCAGAGTGAGTGAGCTCTGGAGTAATATTATTTTTGTATTTACATTTAAAAGAAAAGAGAGTTGATCCTATTGTAACAAGGGCTAAACCCTACTGTATTAAAAGAAGATAGTGGATTAGACTCAGTGTAGGTACACCCTCACTACCGTGGAGTAGATCACATTGATTGAACCATGTAAACCGTGTCTCTTTGTCTTTTACTTTTCATACATACTTGTTGTTTAGTTGATCTTGCATGAGACACCAACATACCACCCAAACAGGAACCACACCTGTTGGAATACCTCTAAAGTATCCTACTCTTTAAAACTAAAGGAATAGTTTTAAAGTATATAGATTCACCCCCCTCTTTGTATACACACACGCATACCAAGACGATCACGCTTGGAACCTGGGAATTTGAATTGGTATCAAAGCTAAGTTCTCACTGAAGGCGGATCTATCACTCTATGGAGAAGTGATCTCACAGATCGATATATTTGTGTGTTGCTGAGATCTGTGGCTTAACAGCTTAGTGACCAAGCAAGAGTCTAGTTGGTATATATTTTTAAGAGGTGGAGATTCCTATCAGTGGACTGAGTACCAGCTTCAACTACATAAAGAGGGTGTCTATCTTTGATGGCACAAATTGTAAGATGTGAAGAGCGAGAATGGAGACTGTGTTCATGTCCATGGGTATGGACGTTAAGCGGGTAATCATAGATGGTTACATAGAACCAGCCAACGACAGAGAAGCCACAAAAGCTGAAAGCAGAACCTACGAGCTGAACGGAAAATCTCTGAGTATAATTACATCAGCACTCACAGGCTCTGAATATGCTAAGGTTATGGACTGCAGGGTTGTAAAGGATTTATGGGATAGACTGGAAAGTGTCTATCAAGGAGATGGCAGATTAAAGGAAACCAGGCTGCAATTGTATACTCAGAGATTTAAATCTCTCAAAATAGAAGAGCAGGAGAGTATACAGGATTTCTTTGTTCGTTTGACTGAGATTATCAATGACATGAGAAGTCATGGCAAAAATAAAAAGAACTTTGCAATTGTAAAGAAAGTGTTGAGAGTTCTACCCAAGAGATTCATCCCAAGGGTGGAAGTTTTGGAGAACAGCCGAGACCTGGAAACAATGAGTTTGCAGGAGTTACAGTGCAGTCTAACTGCATTCGAGATGAAGCTGCACTCTTATGAAGAGCCATCCACTTCAACATCCCAGCCCACAGCCAAGGAAGTGAAAGAAGTAGCCTTCAAGGCTATGTGCAAATTAAGAATAAAGAAAGAAGCTGAGTCCTCAAAAGAACAAGAGGACAATGATAGTGAAGATGGTGAAGATGAGGTGGTAGTCTACTTCACAAGAAAATTTAGAAAAGGTGGAGCAGGAAAGCAAACTGGAGGAAAAGGGCAAGGAGGACTTTCCCTCGAACTAGCAACAGAGGAGATTCGTAAGAGAGGCTGCAGGATAAAGTAGCTCAAGGGAAAGCTCAAGTAAGCCAAGGGAGAGCTTGGTGAAATCAGAAGTGAGAAGGATAAGGTGTTGGAGGACTCCAAAAAGTTCTACGAAGAAATTATCAGTCTAAAGCTCAAGCTAGAGGAGCAAATCAAAATCTGTGATGACATTACCACAGAACTAACCACCAGAGATATCACAATCCAACGGCTTGAAGAAGAACTGGTAAGCCTTCAACTGAAGATCTCAAAAGACAAAGCCAGTCAAGCCTAAACCTCTAGAAGTTCTTAGATCACATCACGCATCACTCCACAAGAAACTCAGAGAACCGGGGCAACACTACAGATGGAATGGTTGTCAATTCTGATTTCCATGACAATCCTACGAAGATTAGTGTCGTGCCTTAGACTAGCAAGAAAATGGAGAGAGTGAATGACGTGAAGATGGAGAGACACCCGGAGGAGTCCAAGACTACAGGAGCGGTCAAATGTATTCAGAAATCTGAGCATTCCAAGAATGTAAAAAAATCTAATGCATACATCATTTCTACAAATGTGCGGGTGCCCCTTAAGAAAGAAGGTAAACCTGTGAAACCAACCGTCAAGGCCAAGCCTATTTTGAAAAAGATCCCAGTTGTTCAAAAGCTGAGCAACACCAGCTTTCAGGGTCATAGCTACTACTGTGCAGTGTAGGGTCACATGGCTAGATTTTGTTGGTGGAGGTATCTAGTGCAAGCTCCTAGAACTGCGATGAAGACATCTAGAAGGAACTTTTACAAGACTAAGAGAAAGAAACCAGTGGGAAGTTTCTACACTTATTGTCAGAAACAAGGACATGATGAAGCTTCATGCTGGTGGAAGCCAAAGCTCATTATCACGAACAATAAGTTTTCTATCTTGCGGGACTTGGATGTTTGTGATAATTGCGGCGATGAACGTCACGGTCAAGAAAAGTGCTTATTCTTAAGCAGGATAAGAAGAAGAACACTATGAAGTTGCAAAAGATGAAGAAGGAGAAAGTTTCTCAGAAGACTATGAAGCCCAAACCTCAGGGGTAGTGCTTCAAGTCTAAAGTAAAATAGGAAGAGCGCTTCAAGTCCAAAGTAAAACAAGTTTATATGGCTAAGGAGAAGGAAGTGGCTCATATTGCTGAGATTGCATTGAAAGCAAACATCAAGGATAGACAGTTGATCCTTGATAGTGGCTGCTCAGATCACATGACTGGTGTCCTAAAGAAACTGTCAGATGTGAACAAAGACAAATTTGGTAAAGTAAGATTTGGCAATGATAGCTCACTAAAGATCAAGGGGCTAGGATCAGGCAAATGGGGAAAGAATAAACTGAAGGATGTTCTGCATATTGAAGGATTGAAAGATAATCTAGCATCCGTTAGTCAGTTGTGTGATGCAGGTCATGAAGTGACCTTTACAAAAACTGGTTGTTAGGTGAAAAGAGAAAATGGCAACACAGTAGCAGCTGGAAGAAGGACAGATGAGGACTTGTATGTAATTGATGAAAGCAAGACCCATAGCTGTCATATAACAAAGGTAGAAGAAAATGAACTTTGGCATAAAAGACTGGGACATCTGAATCAAAAGAATATGAGAAGACTTGTTAATTGCAAGGCTATCAGGGATATCCCAGACATTAAAAGAGAAAGAAAGGATGTTTGCTCAGCATGCTTACATGGAAAATAAGCCAGATTTCACTACCATGTGAAGGAGTATAGTTCAGAAGCAGCTCTGGATATTGTACATATAGACTAGTGTGGACCAATGAGAAACAATGAACTTAATGGTGAAAGGTACTTCATTCTATTTGTGGATGATTTCACCAGAAGGACCTGCATTATGTACTTGAAGCACAAGACAGAAGCTCTGGACTGCTTCAAGAAGTACAAAAGAATGGTTGAGAATGATTGTGGTTGAAGGATTAAGATTTTAAGATCTAATCAAGGTACTGAGTTTACTAATGATGCCTTTGAAAGGTATTTGAACAAACATGGGATTCAGCATCAACTGTCAGCAGCGAGAACTCCATAGTAAAACGGGGGTGTTGAAAGGAAAAACAGGGCTGTCATTAAGATGAGCAGAACCTTGCTGCTAGAAGCTAATCTTCATACAAGGTTTTGGATAGAGGTAACAAGAACAGTAGTACATCTCCTGAATAGAGTAACATTAAGACCAAGAACAGACTGCACACCCTATGAATTATGGTGTGGGAAGAAGTCAACATCCAAATACTTCAAAATATTTGAAAGTTCCTACTTTGTGAAGATAAAGGAGCAAGGAAGAGGAAAGTTTCATGCCAGATCTGAGGAAGAAACATTCGTTGGATACTCATATCAGACAAAGGGATATAGAGTTTTTCTTCCAGGACTTGGAAAAGTTATAACTTCAAGTGAAGTTAAAGTGGATGAAAATTGGAAAAAAGATGTAACTGAGGATGAGAATCTAGATTTTGAAGTAGCAGAACCTCATATGGAAGAAGAGACTGAGCATGGAAAAGAAAAGAAAGATAAGGACACAGACTTAGAGAAGTCTGATGAAGAAGAGAAGGAAGAGTCCAATCCTGGAGAAGATTCAACTAAAAAGACCAAGAGGACATGGTCCAGTGTGCATGACAAGGATCAGATCCTTGGTGATCCCCAAGCAGGTGTAACTACCAGGAGAAAGTTTACAAGGGCTACTACACTGCTCTCTCAAATAGAGCCAAAAACAGTCGGAGAAGCAGTAGAGGATGAAGCTTGGATCACAACAATGAATTATGAGCTGGACCAAATTGAAAAGAACAAGACATGGGAGCTGGTTCCTAGACCAAAGAGCAAAAATGTCATCGGAACAAAGTGGGTGTTCAGAAATAAACTGAATGAAGATGGCAAGGTTGTTAGGAACAAGGCTAGACTGGTATGCAAGGGATACTCTCAGATTGAGGGTATAGATGTTGATGAAACATTTGCACTAGTGGCAAAGCTAGAAACGATCAGGATGTTTCTTGCATTGGCAGCACATAAGAGGTTCAAAGTCTATCAAATGGATGTGAAGTCTGCATTTCTGAATGGATTGCTAAAAGAGGAAGTTTATATTGAGCAATCAGATATAGTACAGATTACTGATGATGAGACACATGTGTGCAGGTTAAAGAAAGCCTTGTATGGCTTGAAGCAAGCTCCTAGAGCATGGTATAGCCGACTGGATGGGTATTTAAAAAGGATGAATTTTAGTAGAGGAACAGTGGATCATAACTTGTATATACTGAATTCAGACATAGGTCAGCTGGCTACCATAGTCTATGTAGATGACATTATATTCGGAGGGAGTCACTTAGGATTATGTGAAGAATTTGCCAAGAGAATGAGTGATGAATTTGAAATGTCTCTCATAAGAGAATTAACATACTTCTTAGGATTATAGATCAGGCAAACTGCTGAAGGAATCTTTATATCACAGCACAAGTATGCCAAAGAACTGTTAAAGAAGTATGATATGAATGATAGTAGGCCTATTGGAACACCAATGGTTACAGGCTACAAATTACACAAAGATCAGGAAGGCATGAGTGTAAATCAGAAAAAGTATCAAGGCATGATTGGAAGCCTCCTATATATTATAGCCTCCCGACCTGATCTTATGCAAGCTGTGTGTCAAGTAAGTAGATATCAAGTAGACCCAAAGGAATCCCACTTGCTGGCAGTCAAGCAAATTCTTAGATACTTACAAGGTACACTGGAAATGGGACTGTAGTATCCATCTGAGGATTTAATTGAACTATAGGCTTACACTGATGCAAACTAGGTTGGAAATATTAATGATAGATGTTTTACCAGTGGCTGCAGTTTTTATCTGGGTTCAAAGTGTGTTGCATGGTTGAGCTATAAACAGAACAGTGTGGCCTACAACACATCCGAAGCTGAATATGTGGCTGCACATGTTGCATGTATTCAAAAGGTATGAATAAACACTCAACTGTCAGACTTGGGAGTGAATGTGGAGTTACCTGTCAACATTTGGTGTGACAACTAAAGTGCAATTAATATTAGCAGGAATCCTGTTCAGCATTCAAAGACCAAGCACATCGACTACAGATACCACTACATCAAAGAACAAGTGGAAGAGGGAAATATACAACTAGTGTATGTTCCAACCTAGGAGCAAACTATTGATATTCTCACCAAACCTCTATCCATTGACTTGTTTGATACACACAGATGCGGGTTGTCTGTGCAGCTTCCTCCCTCCACCTAACGGTGTGGAGAGTGTTCCCCCCTCTCAGCTTTGCAATTGGTTGGCAAAGGGGGAGAAGAATGTTGTGCGCAAGGGGAGTACAGTGGGAAGAGTTCAGGGGGAGCAAAGCATTGTTTTCTAGGCTCCTCGAAGAGTTGAAGGTTTGCACATTCCGCATGTTGCCAACAATTCCAAAGGGGGAGATTGTTGTTCCCGCGAGGTCGAGTTATCATTGTTGTCAACATTATGCATAAACAGAATTCGTAGGGTCGAAGGTCTGAGTCGAACATCCATACTTGGTTGGATAACTTCGTAGAGTGATCTCTTAGAGTGAGCTCGTAGAGGAAGTCTACCTATGTACATCCTTAACTTGAAGATCTGTGGACTCGTAGCCAGTAGGGTCGAAGGTCGTAGATCAGGTGACTCGAAGGTCATAGACCAAGCAACTTGAAGGTCAAAGGTCGTAGACCAGGTAACTCGAAGGTCGAAGGTCGTAGACTATCAGACTATGGAGCTTGAAGCCTTGAAGAGACACAGGGTCGAAGCCTTGAAGGGCTACAGGGTTGAAGGGTCGTAGTTTCACAGATCAAAGGTGTAGATAGGTGAAGAACCGCGTTTCGCAGACTCGAAGCAAAGACTCATAGAGTTATAGCATGCAGGGTCATAGAGTCGAAGCTCGCAGAGTCGTAGATTGAAGGACCTATTGTAGAGACCCGTTGATACAGCGTTTTGTTGCGCTCACGCTATCAAAATAATATTTATAAAACCTAACTAACCTATAGAAGGGAAGTAAGGGTCGATCCCACAGAGACACGATTGGAAATCTCTAACCTAGTTGTGTTCCTATTGTCTAAGTAAACAATGTGATGAAATAAAATAAAATAAATTAATTAAATAAAATAAAAGAAATCCTAGAGAAAATAGAAAATAAGATAATAAAATTCTAGGGTTGAGATTCACCACAATTTCTAATTCCTAATCATATGGTTTGATTGATTATTCTTATGGTCTCTAATCATCTGAAGGTGATTGATCCTAAAGTAACCGCAAATCGCTTTCACGTGAATAACGGCATACTTAGCCTTAGCAACGGCCTACTCTCGTGACTCGTTGAATTAAAGCCAAACCCATTGAGGGGTGATCAACCATGGATCCTCCTAGGATCACGGACTACTCTCGTGACTCGCAAATCCTAGGTTTCATTTTACGGGTTCTGATAATTAAATTTCATTTTTCAATTCTTCATTCAATTATCTAAAACATGCAATAGGTTCGCAATGCCCACAACATGAATTCAATCAGTAAAATAAAATCATTCATGATAGAGGCAAGAAACAATCAAACAAATTCATATAATTAAGATATTGGGATTGGGCTACTCCCAATCCCTAGGAAAAAGGGATTATTCCATGAAATAATAAAGAAACATATTTATATCAATTAAATTAGAAATTTGGGATTAAGAGAAGAGAAGAAATGACAACCAACCTATCACGAAAGAATACAATCAATCACCCATCCAATACCAAGGTGTTCTTGAATCAAGATTACATGAAAATCACCCAAAACCAAAGAGAAATCTAAGAAACCAAACCTAGGGTTCTTAGCCGTCAAGGAGGGCTCCCCTAGGGTCCAGAATCCCTAACAACATCCTATACTTGTTCCTTATATAGTCCTCCTAAATATTACTTTAAAAATAAAATAGTAAAAATACAAAATGGGGCAAAAGTCGATGCCTGTCGCGACAAAGGCAAAAGACCTTGTCGCGACGAAATATATTTTCTTCTATGTCGCGACGAAATGTATTTCCTTATGTGTCATGACGAAGGCAAAAAGTCCTGTTGCAACGACATTCTTTGTCCAAATTCGTATTATACTTCCATTCGCCCGGTTCTTTCCCATTTGCCTGCAAAATACACCCAAAACACAACGCAACTCTACAAAACACTAAAACATGACAAACAACATGATTTAACACTCAATCATAATAAAAACACTCAAAACACTATGAAAAATGAATGCAAATAGGGGAAAGACACATGTGAAAAATCTATATAAATTAACATCATCACCCGTGAACAGTTAATCAGCCAAGGCAGAATGCAGCTATCAATGACTTGAAGACTCGTAAAGCTCAAAGGCTCGTAGAATGAGATGTCAATTAAGCACTGATTTTGATCTAGCTTCAAAGCCAGAGAGCAGAAGGAAGTTTGAAGACTCTGGCTCAGAGAGTCGAAGATGAAGACTCGTAGACTCATAGAAATGCTATGAGGCAATATCTTCGAGGCGGTGGCTAGTTAAAGGAACGAAGCATGCTACGGAGGAGCAAAACGCGCTAAAGTTCATCGTTTAAGTAAGTCATTATCCAGGCAGCGGTTTTAAGTACGCTAAGTATTGAAAAACACGTGGATGTCATCCAATGGTGGTTTAACATGTTTCAACCGTGAAGATTGAAAGAAGAGACATGCTTAACCCTAACAGAAGGGTTTCTGACTTTGGCCGACCTATAAAAGCAAGGAATGTGGCTGACTTGCAAGGAAGTGCCCATAATATTTTTGAGCAGACAAGAAACATATCTGAAGAGAAAAATAGGCGACACAGAGTAGTTCATACGATATACAGAGAGAGAGAAAGATTGAAAAAGAGATAACAGTGAGTTAATCTGTCTTTCTTCCTCATACATTCAAAGAACAGATCGTGAGTTCGGCAAGAGGAGTGGTTGAAGGTCAAGTATAGCAAACGGATGAATACGCATGAGCAGATTGCGTCAGATAGTTCTTCAGAGTGAGTGAGCTCTGGAGTAATACTATTTTTGTATTTATATTTAAAAGAAAAGAGAGTTAATCCTATTGTAATAAGGGCTAGACTCTACTGTATTAAAAGAAGATAGTGGATTAGACTTGGTGTAGGTATACCCTCACCACCATGGAGTAGATCACATTGATTAGACCATGTAAACTGTGTATCTTTGTCTTTTACTTTTCATACATACTTGTTGTTTAGTTGATCTTTCATGAGACACCAACATACCACCCAAACAAGAACCACACCTGTTGGAATACCTCTAAAGTATCCTACTATTTAAAACTAAAAGAATAGTTTTAAAGTATACAGATTTACCCCCCTCTCTGTATACACACACGCATACCAAGATGATCACGCTTGGAACTTGGGAATATCAGTTATGCATTCATTGGCACATGTATTCATGGGTACTGTGTTGTAGGTCACCTACTGAGCCCAAGTGTTCACTCAATGTTGCTTTCTTGACTTTCAGGTTTAGGTCGGAGGTAGCGAGAGGGTTTGCAGTTGAGCTGATCGAGCAGATCGAACCTTGTTGATGTATGGGATTATGTCCATTTTGCCTATTTTTGTATTATTATTGTATTTTCTTCTCGGACATGGGTGTGCGGATGTTATATTAGTTATCGTGATATGTATGTTATACTATTATGATATTTTATTTGATATTTCATTCAATTGCATGGTTTTGGGAGTGTTTAGGAATATCCTTATTGTATGATTGTATAGGTACATTTGGGTAGCACCCGCGGTGTGCCCCTTTTGGTTCTAGTCACCAACCCCTTGCCCTAGGGTGTAGGTAAGGGTAATCACGTGCCTGGTTTCAAGCCTCCAGGAGTTGGGGGCATGACAATCATTGTTTTGAGCTTTGTCACTTAGAAAACCTTTTGAGGAGATTCTTCTTTTTGTTAGCAACTTCTTGGCTTGCGTCATCAACTTACTTGAATTTTTCCAACAATGTGATACGTTGTTGTTCCACTTAAGTGTTTCTCGCTAAGTATTTCCATTATTCTTTATCAGTTTACTAGCTTTCAAATGCTATCGTTTCACTATGATATGATTTTTCTTTGTTGTTGGTCTTCTCATAATATCTTGTTTGGCTTCAAAACTATTTTGATTGAAATTTCTATTTTGTCTTAAGTTAAAGATTACTTAAACGACTTGCTCTACGAGCTCACTCTATGAAATTATCATTCAAAGGTAACCTTGACTTATTAACTTAGATTTAAATGAGTTCTACACACTTTAAGGGTTAACTTAAATCATTGAGAAACTTGTCTTCTTAAACGTCTTGATTCTTCTTTTGAGCTTCCAAGCACTTAGCTATTTTCTTTACATTTTGTTCAGATACTCCAACTATTTTTCCTTACATATTACTTTTTCTATACAGGTTGTTTCCCTAAGCTTAGTATCATAATAATTATTTTATTATTTACTATTTTCATATTTTTATGATTATATTGTATTATTACCCAAAACATCCAAGAAATATCAAGAAAGACATTTCATGAATTGATTTGATTATATTTGTATTCTAACGAAAGTAAAATTTTAAAAAAAAATTACATAGAACCCACCCAACCCAAAACACCCCCACCTCAAGGCTCTAAAGGTTCGAAAGGAGAACATCCACCAATCATTAAGGCTGTCTCACCTAAGAGCATTAGTTGTAGACTCTCTAGACTTTTAGCTAAATCTGTCTACATGAAACAATATGAGTTATAAATTATACTCGAAATCTGTGTTTTGAATATAAATTTTGTTAAAATCAAAACATCGAGACATCGGTTAACTAAATTTAACTAGTTAGCCGATGCCTCGATGTTTTGATTTTAACAAAATTTATATTCAAAACACAGATCTCGAGTATAATTTATGACTAATATTATTTTATTTAGACAAATTTAGCTAAAAGTTTAGACTAATGCTCTAAACTTTCAAATAATTGGTTATCATTTTAATTGTTGAATATTTATTTTATTAATTAATGTGATAAATCAATTGGAGTTTTAAGCCTGTAAGTTAATATTAATTCAATTTGATGACTTTAATTGAATTTTAAAAGCCATATATATGTTGTGTGTGGATGTTTTGGAACTTGTTAATTCAAAAATGGAAATATCTTTATTAAAAAAAAACGTTGTCCATTTTTTTTTTTTTTTTTTACGAGCGGAGTCAGCGAGGTTGATAACAGTCTGTTCAGGTATAGTCACCTCTTTCGATTTTCGACATAGATTCATCCAACACAAGCCCCTTCAATCATGTTACCTTAGCAGCCACCGGACCCAGCAACGGGATGGCCGGGAATTGGTTCCCTCCGGCGGAGCTCACTGGCAGCGGCCGGCCGGTCCTCCACTCCGGCGAGTTCGAGTCCTCCCTTCTCTCCAGCGTTGACCTCTCCTGCGACGACAACCCCAGCTTCTCGCTCCTCAAGTCCGGCCTCCTCGTCCTCACCGCCCACCGCCTCATCTGGATCGACCAATCCTCCTCTGCCTCCTCCGCCGTCGCCGCATCGGTCCCTCTCGCCGCAGTCATCCGCATATTCTCCCCTCACAAGTCCATCAAGAGCATGTTCTCCAGTCCCCGAATTAGGGTTCAGGTGACGGCGACACCGGAGGGGCTGGTGGAGGAGGGAGGGCCGAGGTCGGTGGTCATCACCTTCACCGTCCGGGGCAAGTCCGACATCGATTCGTTCTTGACCAAGCTGTGGGAGGCGTGGCGAGGGAGAGCATGGGAGAGCGCAAGGGTGTCCGGGTCCGGTTCAGGTGGTGGGCGTGGATCGACTGCCGATGAGATGGGTGGTCCGAGCTTCGAGATTAAAATGCCGATTGTTGGGGTCTCGGGGATCCTGAGGAAGGAGCAGGAGATGTGGGAGAGCACTGATAAGAACTTGCAGGATGCTTTTAAGGACTTGAATGCTCTCATGGTATAAATGTTTTAAGAATATGAATAAAAATATGTATAATAATATGCATTCATGTGTGTTAGCATTTGTTGACAAGAGTTAGTAATATATGACTATGTTGTTGACACATGACATGCTTAGGATACTTGTCAGTTTCTATACCTGTGGTTTATAAATCTATCTAAAGATAGTTATCAGAACAGTTAGTATAATCCCACAATATTTTAATTGACATTTGGCATGCTTGATATGGTGGCGTTTGAGTTTGTGTGTTGGTGGCTTAAAATTATGATTTAATTTCGCTTCAGAGCCATTGTTTATATAAGTAGATCTTTTGTTTGATGGTTTTTGAAGCATAAATTTAGTTGTTGAATTTAATATTCAATTTTTAACCTGTTCGTTAAATTTGGTCTGTTTTTAAGTATTAAAAGTGCTAGGGCCTTACAGAATAAAGCTAAAGAGATGGTGATGCTGGCAGAGAAAATGAGACTTAAACTATTGTCCAGCTCAAATAATCAAGCCAGTACAACCAACGATGAGGAGATGGGTTCAAAACAAGAGATGCAAGATTGGCTACTGAGTATTGGTGTTGCATCCCCTGTCACAAAAGAGACAGCAGGTGCTTTGTATCACCAACAGTTGGCCCGGCAGGTTCTCCCTTCTCATGCATTGTTGATTGATCTTTCTTTGAAGAGTGTGCAAACTGCTATCTCTAAAAAATGTTATTTTGGAAAAAGAATTTTGGTTTCAAATTCTAAAAACATGGAACCCACAATATTATAATATGATTAAATTTTAAATTCCATTTTTTAAATAGTATCTCTATCTCAAATTCAATTTTGGCAGGGATCAAAATAAATTTTTTATTTTTATTTTTTTACTTTTCTTCTACTTTATTATCTAAGTCCATATTTTAATTTCTTCAATTTTTGTGTGATTCAATTTTAAAAAAACACTCTTTAAAATACATACTCTCTTCTACCAAATAAAAATTATTTTCAAATTTCAAAATTTAACACAAACTTTAAAATTTTAAAAAACAGAATACATAAATCAAAATACATACCAAACAGCTCCATAGAAGCTACAATTAGAAACTTTTAATAGCTGTCTAATAGTTAATGATGTGGGTTACAAAGAATAACATATACTCCTTGAGATTTATATTTTTTAATAATTCAAAGTTTTTGCTTCTCTTGATGTTCATTTGAAAAGCATGCTAACTTTAACAATAGAGTTGGTATGTTGCATGCATATTGTGAGCTACTATGTACAAAAAGTGTTTTATAGTTGACTATGTGGGCTAAAAAGAATTAATTCTTATGAAAACATGCAAACTTCTAATTGTAATCTTGGTATTCTGGAGGCATAAATAGTTACCTTTGTAACTTGTAGTCAGTATCTTATAGTTGATGCTAGGCTTCACGTAGTTAAGTATATTCATATAGAAAATGTTCTAAATTGAAGTATTTTTCCTTAATATTTCTCTCCCATATTTCTTGTGACTTGCCACTTTGAATATTTAGTTATTCATCTGCACATTTCAAATCTCTAATTATGTAATCTTGTGAAACTGTGCTTGTGGAGATTTGATGATTAAGTATATCATTCAATGCAGTCATCTTTCGCCTTCTTACTGTCTGCACATCTTAAGGAGATCTAATTAGATCTTGATTTTTTATTTTCAAATGTTGATTGCATGGACTTCTTTTATGATATTATCATTTTTTTTTTTTGCAACTCTCTAGTTAGCAGATTTTGTTAAAATTCCTCTAGAGAGGGCTGGAGGAGTGATTAATCTTATTGATGTCTACTGTCTATTTAATCGTGCCCGTGGCACAGGTATTTTCTTTCCACATATATACTACATTTTAAATTTTCATATCGGGGAATGAAATTACTATTATTGATTTTTTGTTTTTATTGAAACCTCATCTCCAATAGTCTTAACTAAAGTTAAATTTAACTTAAAATCTATAAAATTCTTTTCTAATGATGCAGTTATAATATAAGCTATATTTAACATAAAAAAAAATTAAATTAAATTTAATTAAAATTATAGCTTTAGCTAATACTGTTACATCACTCTCTCACCTCAAAATTCCAACCTACCCTTCATGCCAATCACGGGCTCCACCGCCGCCTTCGCCTTCGTTGCTCCATTGTGGCCTATCTCCTTGTCATGCTCCTCTGTCCTCTACTGCCCATAGATCCATGCATGAGGCCGATGATGGTGGATTGGAAATGGATGTTGGAGAGCTGGGCATCACGCTAGAGGAAGAGGATGTAGGGTAGCAGGCCGTGGATGGTGCTGCTCGATTGGATTGTTGTAGGCAGTGGTCGGGGCAAGGAATATTCAGAACCTATGGCCCTTGCTGAAGAGCTCTGCCGCACCACTAACACGATCCACCACCAAACTCCATCACCATTCTTCTGTTGACCACCTCACCACCCACACCACTGCTATCTCTCCAGGGACCGCCAATACCTACCTTCACCCTTTTGCTACTGTTCCCAAAACCGATGCATCTTCTCCCATGACTGGCGTGGACAACAGTGTATCAGAGCATCCAATGTGAGCAGAGAGAAATAGTGGTAGAAAATAATAAAATATGATGTGGATGAGGATGAGGATAACAGCATAGTGACAGAACCAGGGATGACTACACGGTTTGGCAGATTGAGGTTGTTGATTGGACAAATTAGGGATTTGGAGAAGAAATGGAGAAGGGCAAATTGGAAAAAGATATAGTTTTGCAAAAAAGAAGGCGCATTATTTGGAGCAGCATTAGCTATAGCTAAATTGATATTGTAGCAAGTTAAATTTAGCTTTAACTAATTAATTTGGTTAACATTTATTGGAGATACTCTTAGAAGCTAAAACTGGTTTTGACATCACCCTTCCTACAGAGCTGATCTCGCCAGAGGATCTGTTGCAGGCATGTTCTATCTGGGAGAAGTTTGACATGTATGTGTGACAGTATTCCATTTATTATAACCATTCTTGGGGAATTAAAAGTGGAAATGAAGGTGTCTTTATGCTGTTGTTAGCACCAATTAGCCTTTCATATTTTTTGGTTTTGGTTTTCAAAAGCTAGTTTGGTATTTTCTTGAATTGTATTTATGTTTTCCAACAGCCCTGTAATGCTTCGGAGATTTGATAGTGGAGTTTTCGTGATTCAGAACAAGTCCTACAGTGATGAGGAGGTAATTTATTCTCTCGTTTATTTGTTAAGTTTATTTAAATCTCTTTATGCATCAAAACCTCTTTTTATAGAATACCCTTTTCTGGTTGTTTGTCTTTTTGCGATTTCTTTAATACAATTTATTCTAATGGAGGTAAAATCATGAGTTTTCCCAAATTTGTATCCAAATTCCAAACAAACTACAACTTTGCTGGGCTAGGAATCATTCCCTTCAGATATATCTTACTAAAGGTATATAAATGATGAAATGTGAGTGCCTAGCAGTTGGATCATGTTAATAATATAATAAATTTTGGAGTCTTGGATGAGTACTGAAATGTTTCTTTTTGGCAATCAATCATCCAATCTTGCAACTGTGGAGAGATGGCTTCAAGTAAAATCAATCATTAACTGGGTAAACAAATGCCCAGACTATGTGCATTGGATGCAACCTCTTATTGGAAACAAAACACATGTAGCCGCTAAACACCTACTTTTGTTGGTAACATATTCCTGATTTTTTTTTCGTGCATTGGCTGACATTGTTGTACATTTGATGGATTTTTTTGAAAGATTCAAATAAAAATGAATCTGTTTTGATCTCGTTCTGTGATATATTTTGTTCTGCTGAGCATTTTCCCCCCTATATTAGGTAATTCATCTGTTCAAGAATTTGTGTACATGCTCGTTGAGATGCTGTTTATAACCTTGTTAGAGCAGAACCCAGCTATCTACAATATATCTTGAAGTCCGATGGTTGTATTATTTTTCCCTTTTTGTTAAATGATATTTTAGAGTCAATGAAAATGAAAATGGAAAAATGGGAGTCTATGGCTCTAATAGTACATGGTTGGAGAGGAGCTTTTAGTATCCCTATCTATTGGGTGCCAAGCTTGCTGTGCCAATTAAAAGGCACATTGAATATTTAAATTCATAAAAGTGCTTTCCTTTCCATTATTTGCATGTTTTGCCATTGATTACAGGTCTTCTCAAGATTGAAATCCCTTGTACTAAACCCTGATGTTCTTCAAATGGGCATAAGTGCAAGTGATGCAGCAAGGGCCCTAGGGATTGCCCCGGCCATGGCCAAGGAGCATCTTCTAAGTGCTGAGAGCAAAGGTATGCTCTTGCACGTATTTCTGTTCTAATACGATCATTCCTGATACTCGTTTTGCTGCTGGAATACTCTTGGCAGGACTATTATGCAGAGATGTGAGCCCTGATGGCTTCCGATTTTATATTAATCTGTTTAATGAAATTGACACAGATGATCCACATATGTAAGTACAAATTCTATATATACACCCTTTATGGTTGGCCATAACAATATTTTGCTTTCCTCTGATGGTGCCTTTTATCATAATGTGTGTTGCTTTGGTACTCCCTCTAATCAATGATGTGAAGAGTGGCTAAACTATTTTTTACTGCACTGCATATTGTTTAGGTCTTTATCAATGGCGTTGTATTTGTACAGGGTAAGAGATCATGGAGTCTATGCGGCATGGGTGAATGCTGCCATTGCCTCTAGGTGAAGGAGTGCATGATCATACATTCTCGTCAATTAGATTCAAAATGGCACCATAAACATCCCCACTTAATCCGTGCCAATATTTTGCTAATTGAGCTGTTATTATTGTCTTTATCCCCTCAAAAGTTCAAGATGAATGGGAACAAGCGTGCATACCAGAACCATGCTCGTTACAAATTATACAGGCTCTAGTTCTTGCTTCCCAGAACCATGGTCGTCACAATTTATAGACAGGCTCTAGCTCTTGCTTCCCGGGGTTTCATTCTGGGCAAAAACCGTTTCTAAAATATGAGGTTTCGGGAGATGGGGTTAACAGGTTGAGGCATGTGCTTCCATGTACTAGTAATAATGTCAACACGGCAATTGGTTTAATATACAAATATCAAAATTTGGTCCTGTGAAACTGCAACATTGTGTGATTTTTGAAGTGCCAAGGCCGAAGATTTGTGCTTTTTGGGACCGATGATTCGATGAACAATGTTTTGCTCGGTTTATTGCGTCTTTAGCAGTGAATTTATCGCGGCCTGTTTTCGGAGATTCTATTGTAATGAGTGCTGTTTTATTTAGTTGTTATCAAATGATGCCCAGTCATTAGAGGTTCACGGAACCGTTTTTTTTTCATGATGAGATATTTGATATGGGTGATAAATAAAAATTAAAATCCTTGTTACGGAAACGTAATTTTCGTCATGAGAGCATTCACGGCGTAAGAACATCTCTAATTCATTAGAGTTTTAATAAATTTATTTATATGCATCAATAATAATTATAAATTATACTTAAAATTAATTAAAATTTTTATTAAAATTTAAAATTATCAGTTAATCAAATTTAATAAAATTAGTTAAAGTAATTCAAAAAATACTAATATGACGGTATAGCAAAATTTTTATTATCAAAATTTACCTTATTCTTCATTCTATATATGATCAACCCATTCATTAAAAATAATTTCACTCCAATTAATGTGATATTTATTCAATAGATGGTATATTTACTGCAATTAATGAAATCTATACTAGTTCTTTGACAAAAAATAGTTTTACCAAAAATGCTAGCAACAAAACTAGTACAACCTTTGAATATTTTGTGGTAAACTTTTCTAGTGTAGATCACTCCATCATTATCATATCCCAATTCCTTTGCGAGTAAGTGAACATTCAATGATCAGGGGAAACATTTCAAATGTAGGGAGAGCAAATACCTCTCTAAATAATGCAGTTATGATGATGACTTCAACATCTCCGATACGTCCAACAATTTGGCACCCCTTCTCTTCTGTTCCTTTTTCCACCGAGCATGATGATTTTGATGTAGAGTCTCCGATTGCCCATTAAACATTGGTGGTCTCATAGAACACATGTACCACATCTTCATACCAATCACAAGGCCCTGAGCACAATGCACCTAGAGCACTATGCTCTAATAACACTTGAATCTCCAGCTTCCATGGTATAAGATTCATCATGAACACTTCCCAGTCAAGGATGTGGCCTGGGCCTGGCGCGTATTTACTCTTCTTCTTGTCTTATTGAGTAACAATTGGAAGGGTTTTCGCTAGATAAGACTACATAGTTGAAACCCTCAAGGGGCTTGAGAGGTGAGAATCAAAAATCAATCTTATGTCCTTTGTAGCCTCAAAATGCATAAAGACAGTCCGCAAATATTAATAATCTACTTGAATGGGGATATATCACTTGAAATGTGGCTTCAAGAAATCAAAAGAATAATTTTCTCAGTTAAAATACTGATTTTCACATAACCGTTCATATCAAACAGGACTTGAGACATTACTCGAGAAGCTCTGACGAACGGGTATTTCGTGAACGAAACCCAAGTGAGGGTTAAGTTACTGTTGTTTAAATCCCTTCTCAAAATATTAATTCCCTTAACTAATGCTAATTAGAATAGCGACAAAAAAGGGGTCGATCCCACAGAGATTACCAAGTTATCTAGCTTTAACTCAAATCACCAAATTAATCTTGCTTAAAACAATGTCTTGGCAAAAACGAATTTTTTTTTATAACTAAAGATCTAATTTTTATGTGGTTTTCTGAATAAACAAAGAAAACAAATTGATTTTAGGATTAAGATTCAAGGATTAAAGGCATCTAGGATCACAATTTCACCTCCCTATGTTATCTCTACTGGTTCATGGTATTAGGTTGTCTGATTGAAAACATGCTAAACATAAGCCAAGGACAACAAATGGTCATTGAGGTCCTTTTAAGAGTTGTATGCCAGAATGGTCATCTAAACACACAAACATGCAAAGCCAATAAATCATACTTGCAAAAGGATAATGATCATACCAATTACAAATAAGTTATGAATTTCAATCCGCCCCAGACTAGGGCTAAGAATACAAGGTGTACATCCAAAGATAGAACTTAAGAACAGATTCATAAAACATGCAAAACTCAATCATCCAAACCCAATAATCATAAACACAGCAAAGCAACAAGGGGGCTACATTGCTCCCTTAGATTATAAGAACTACTTACGCATGATTACAAGCAAAACCATAGCAGAAAAGCTAAACATCTTCTTTTAATCCACGCGTGCAACAAAGCTTCAAATCCAGGCTCCAAAATCCGCGACGGCTGCGACGGCTGCTCTCCTAGGTCAAGGAGCAACCTCCAAGTCGTGGAGCCTCTCTCTCTCTAAAAACGTGTAGGGGGGTCTAGGATGTCTAGCAGGGGCATGGAGGCTTGTATTTATAGAGGTTGGATGGGCCTTGAGGTGTGTACCCTAGCCCATCTATCAAAACGACGTAGTTTTGATAACTGACTCTCTAAACATTAAAATCTCTATCTTCCATCCACAATTTGGACATGGGCCTTCAGAAACAATTGATCAGCATGGAAAAACGATAGGATCAGTCCAAAAATATCTCTGCACGTCAATTTGCACGTGATATGGTGAATTCACGTGCAGCTCCAAATCAGCTCAAACTTCTCCCCAAGCTTCCTTATATCCTGTAGAGGCCTGAGAGGCAAACATAGGCTTGCACGTGAAATGGGTGAATTCACGTGCAGCTTCAAATGCTCTAAAATTTCTGTGGTAGGTAGAGGACATCATTCTAAGCAACTTTTGTTCTTGCACGCCAATTGTTTGAGACCATCTACTATGTCAAAAGTGAGCTCCAAAATCTGCCAAAACATCTTGAAAACGCATGTATTTGCAAATAGCATCTTCCTAGGGGTTAGAGCAAATATATATGATATATGAAGCAATAAGGTTCTAATCATGCTCTTAAAAATCCTAAATAAACACTAGAATAACGGCATAAAATGCACGTTATCAAATACACCACACTTGAACCATTGCTTGTCCTCAAGCAAAAACATACAAGCATGCAAAAATAAAATAAACACGCGGTCAAACGGAAGAAAAATAAAATAACAATCAAGAAGAATCATGGTTTCCTAAGCATGCAACTCTATAATGATGAAATGAGAATTTAAGCATCTAAATGAGTCATAACTTAGTTCATTCATGTCCATATCCCTAGTCCAACAACTATGCAATATCACCACTTAAATTTCAGATGTGAGCAAGCAATCCATGATAAAATAGCACCTAGTTTCCCTTTAAGTTCTTACCAAGGATAAGCAGCCTCACTCAAATATAATAATTCTCAAGCCCAATACCTATCAATGAACAATGGATGGAAAACTCTATCTCTACACTCGCCATCAGCTATTGATTAAGTACTTGCCAAGCAATCATGAGAGTTCCCTATTGTGCTCATCAAAGAAAACACACTCTCTATTCTACTTTATTTGAACTCACACGCTAGACTAAACTCAATAAACTCACACTCTATTCTAATAACTGATAAAACATAACATGAGCCAAAGAATTGAGCTCAAAACTCTCAAAACAAAACACAATTCAGCCAATGTGGCTTCACAAATAAATAATCACACATAAACATCAAGCCATTGTGGCTTTTATTCTGAATCTTTCTTTTTTTTTTTTTTTTTAAGTAATAACCTTACAAGGTTGCATTTTATGCTCTCCCTTGATGGATTATTCACTCTTTTTTTTTAACTCACCTAACACATAAATAAGACTGATTTTTCTAATTCATACTCCTTTTCAAAATGTGATGGGCTTTTTCCACAATGTGCATCACATCCTTTTCCAATAATATCACACAATAAAGAAAAGAATGCAAAGACAGTCACAGTGACTCAGAGGTCTTGCATCCTAACTAAACACCAAACACTAAGCACTAATAAGTAATCACATGGTTACTTGACTCCTACCATTAAATAACCAATGTTGAATGCAAGATGAGTAGCAATTATTACCCATACCCTAAAATGGCACTCAAAGGCTAAAAGAAGCTGTTCTCATTTTTCATTTCTTTTTCACTCACCTTAAGGGTTACTTAGGTTTATCATAGCATTTCATGCTCAGCTAATATTCAAAACTCAGCTCCAAAAACATGGTGATATCATTCAAAAGATAAAGACATGATTAAACCAATTCAGAGCACATTTTAACTACTTTAACACCCTTATCACAACATGATACTAACGTGGCATAAAAATTAAATTTTAAGCCAAAATTGCACACTTAATATCCATGTCTCCACATGCAAATCATTCAAGCAAACAACTCAAACAATCATGCAACTAAAAACAATTTTTTATTTATTTTTATTTTTTAAATAATTATAAATAAAACATGCAATCACAACATAAAAGACAAGCAAGTGGCTCAAGTCACTCCCCATACACTACACTTAAAATATGCTATGTCCTCATGGCATAAAATAGGGAGTAGAAAAATACTTACCTCTCAGTTGGCAAGCTGTAATAGTAGATGACATTGGCCACCATTCGTCGCACCTAAGCCACAAAGTCAACCGACGTCTCACCGCGCACTTCCCAAGTTTCCTTCCCTTGCAGAATAGCCATCATGTAGTAGCAAGCAAAGATCCCACAGCTGAATTGGTCAGGCTGCTGAGGGATTTCCATTTCGTTGAGGTGAATAAGAGGGAGCTTATCCTGCAACAATCCTTCTTGTTTCATCGCATCCTTGATTCTTTTTATGAGCCCATGAACAAGCCATCTCTTCCTTCTGGTGAACCCTTTGCCTTGGCTTGGATCATAAAGCACCGCATGCCCTGCACTCAAATCCACACGCACCAAGACATAGTGACGATCAATGTGCACAGGGATCAACACCTCATGCATACCATGCCAAGGACGGTGCCCTTCATTCTGCCCATTTATACGCTGGCGCCACACACTTTCAGTCAAAGGTTGCTCATAAAGCTCGCACAACATAATAGAGGTATACTGGGACGGTGGGTAATTATGAGGTTCGGCCTTCACAACAAAACGCATAGTCCCGCAAAACAAGTCCACCTCATCTGAATATAGATATTCATCGCCTAAAATCCTTTGAAGGACAAACGAGGTGAAGAGGTCCATGTCCCTTGCAAATCGAGCCCTTAACACCTGAGAATTAATGAAGTCTTCAAATGCTGCTTGACTTTTAGCAGATGATAAGGCTGGATTAATGATTAAATAGATAGGAGGGCCAAGAAGGTCTTCAGGTTCAGCAGGCATGTATGTACCCCAAGAGACAGGATGTATAACAGGCACAATAGGTTGAGAATATGCAGGATCAGTAAAAGGCTGGAAAGGTGAATACCCTTCTGCTGGCTCTTTCTCCTCTTGAGGCTGATAGTAGGATGGCCTAGCTGAAGATTCTGGTTGAGGTGGATCCACCTGGGCTGGATAAGAAACTTCAGGGGATGGAGAGGGTTCTTTATCAGATATCTCCACTATAGGAGAACGTTTTGATGCTTTCCTCTTGCTTAAGGCCTTCCAGATTTTGCCTAGGAGGCCTTTGACTTCTTTGTTGTCCTTCCTCAGGGCTTCCACCTCGCGCTGGGTTCTGGCATTTGCCTCCATGAGCTGCTGTGTTTCTTGCCTCCAAGCTTCGGTAGATGCAGCAGGAGGAGCTTCTGGGGCCTCCCATGCTCTAGGAGATGCATGAGCAGCTACATCTGGGGCCTCCCATGCTCTGGTTCTAGGTTGTGAAGTAGCTTGTTGGTCTCCAGAGATGAGGGCCATTAATTCTTCAAATTGGGCACTAGTGATGTGCCCATTAGTGACTGCCCAATTGATGACCTCCACTTCGCTCACCACCTGCCCACTAATGCCTTGAAAGAAATTGAAAATATCTTCTTTGTGTACATTGAACTGCATGTACATGGCAGTGAGTCTGTATAGAGTTTGCTTCCTGTGATCCACATGAGGAGAGGTCTCCCTTGCAAAGTGAGTGGATCGCTCCACATGAACACTGTGCCTAGCGGGCTGTGATGGAGGAGGAACATTGGTTGCCCAATGACCTCTGGTACTGATCCCCAAACCTCCTTTAGCATGCAATACTCGTAACACCCAGTGAGAAGGAAAAGTGATGCTATCCATGGATGAAAAATGCAAAGCAGGCATGTTTTGAAATATCAAACACAAAAATCTGCCATTTATCTGCTTTGATGAGTTTTTCTTCCACCATTTAAAAATGGTAGTGGCCCAATCCACATTTAGCATATGATCAATGCTATACATCAACTCCAGGTGTGGTTTAGGCACACTATCTATCCCACTGGTCTGAATCAATAAGCATTTCCCTACCAGGTAAGCTAGGCATCTAAATCTTCCAACAAAACCATTCTTGGTATACTGCCTTCTACTTTGAAGTTTTCTAGCATAGTTGCATGTAGTACCAAATTCTCCTAGGCTTAGTTGAGGAAGGCTATCACTGGGTGCAGGGAGGTTAAAGCAATGTCTAATAATTTCAGGGGTTATTCTAACATAAACCCCTTGCACAACCCCTATCAGTTCATCCTCACTCACAGAGACAGATGCATAAAATTCTTGAAGGGCAAAATAGGAAATAGCTGGCTAGGTAGATATTAACCTTTGTAAGCCCAGATTTTGAATTTTAAGAGCCACCTCTCTAGCCCAGCCCAGCTCTGAAGCCTCCAAAGTCTGCATATCAAGAGCATGCCCCAAGAATATCTCCTCCTCAGGTTGGCTATCAGCACTAGGTGAGTGCACCTCCTCCTGGCCAGTCCTCCTTGTGCGCACCATCTTTGGAATGAGAATAAAGAGCAAAGAGCAGAAAACTAAAGAGCAAGAGAGCAAAAGAGCAAAGTTTCTCTAATACTCAGATCTGGAGTGATTTTGGTGTGGAAGCCTTTGAAGATGGCCTCTCTTTATATAGCGTGTAGAAGGCAAGATACTCCAATTGGCGTGATACACGTGCCCCTAAATTTTCAGAGTGTTCTGACCAAAATAGCCCTTGCACGTGAATTGGTTGAATTGGCGTGCAGGTCAGAATCGTCCCAAACTTTGGTGGTGGGTTCCCCTTTAGCTAGCAAGCAATAGTCCTTTCTGCACGTGAATTGTTTGAAGCTTCTAGGAGGGCTAAAATCGGTATTTTGCATTTTTAAGCCTCCATATGACAGCTAGCAATTCGCGTGCAAGAGTAAACGTGTTTCACATGGTCTTCATCTACCAGTCCAGAAAGTTATAGCTCAAAAGGAGGTGCACGTGAATTGGGCAATTCACGTGCAAATTCATGTTTAGGCCCAAACTGGCCCAAATTTCTCCACTTTGTTGCTTGTGCATTATGGACCATCTTTAAGTCTTGCACGTGAATTAGTTGAGCCCATCTTCAAGCACTTTTGGGCTTCACTTGCTCCTTGCTCCTTGACTTTGACTTTAAAAACAATTCCATAAGTTCAGGACCCAATAATTTGCTCATCCTGTAAATGGTTAGTTAAGAAAGAAGCAAAGTCTCCTGCACAATGATTAGCTTGCAAACAAATTTATTGAATAAAATAAATAAAAGAAAATAACTTAAAATAAAACATAGCAATAAACATTGGGTTGCCTCCCAACCAGCGCTTTATTTAAAGTCCGTAGCTAGACTTTCAATTATGATCATGCAATGGTGAAAGAGAGGGAATCAACTATCTCCCTCTCGAGTTGAATCAAAGTATGGTTTTGATCTGTTGCCATTCACCCAAAATTTCTTGCCATCTACAGCTTAGAGCTCAAAGCTCCCATATGGCTTCTTATCAACTATCACAAAAGGTCCCATCCACATGGACCTTAATTTTCCAGGAAATAACCTCAACCTTGTGTTAAATAAAAGAACTTTCTGTCCTAAGGTTAAAGGTTCATTGTTGAGTTGCCTATCATGCCATTTCTTAGTTCTTTCTTTGTAAAATTTAGCACTATCATAGGCATCCAGCCTAAGCTCATCTAACTCAATTAATTGAGTCATCCTAAGCTCATTGATCTCTTGTGGGTTAAAATTTAACTTCTTCAAGGCCCAATGAGCCTTGTGTTCTAGTTCCACAAGCAAGTGACATGCCTTACCATATAGAATACGGTAAGGTGACATCCCAATGGGAGTTTTGTAAGCTGTCCTATAGGCCCATAAGGCTTCATCAAGCCTTTGAGACCAATCTTTCCTATTGGCTCCAACAGTTTTCTCTAAAATAGCCTTAATCTCTCTGTTGGACACTTCTGCTTGTCCATTAGCTTGTGGGTGGTAAGCTGAAGACTTCCTATGAGTGACACCATACTTGTTCAATAACTTGTCAAACAATTTGTTGCAGAAATGACTACCCTCATCACTAATTATAGCCCTTGGTGTCCCAAAATGGCTAAAGATGTTCCTAGTAAGGAAGTGAGTCACAACCCTAGCATCATTCACTCTAGTAGGAATAGCTTCTACCCACTTAAACACATAATCCACAACAAGCAAAATGTATGAATACCCATCAGAATTGGGGAATGGCCCCATGAAGTCAATGCCCCAAATGTCAAAAATTTCAACTGGAAGGATTCCAGTTAAGGGCATCTCATTTTTCCTAGACAGACCACCTACCCTTTGACATCTATCACACTTTTTGATGTAGACATAGGTGTCTTTCACCATATGAGGCCAATAAAAGCCACACTGCATGATTTTAGCCACAGTTCTTTGCACCCCAAAGTGGCCCCCATAATGTGATGCATGACAATGATGTATTATGTCATCTACCTCCTCCTCAAGGACACACTTTCTAATGATTTGGTCAGAACACCTCCTATAAAGAATTGGGTCTTCCCAAATGAATTTCTTAGCATCCACTACCAATTTCTTTCTCTGGTGGTAGTCTAACTGCTTGGGTATGAACCCAGTGGCTAAATAATTTGCTATGTCAGCAAACCAAGGAAGATGATGCACCTCAAACAATTTCTCATCAGGAAAGTCATCTACAATGGGTAGAGACTTAGGTGCATTCTCCACACGGGAGAGGTGATCAGCCATAGAATTTAGGGCTCCCTTTGTGTCTCTAATTTCAAGGTCAAATTCCCGTAAGAGGAGAACCCACCTAATCAAGCGTGGCTTAGCTTCTTTTTTAGCAAACAAATATTTCAATGCAGCATGATCAGTATAAACAATGACTTTAGACCCCAAAAGGTAGGGTCTAAACTTGTTGCGGCCATAAACCACGGCTAGCAACTCTTTCTCAGTGGTGGTATAGTTCTGTTGAGCATCATCTAAGGTCTTACTAGCATAGTAAATGACCCTAAACACCTTTTCTCACCTTTGCCCTAAGACTACCCCCACAGCATAATCACTCGCATCACACATTAGCTCAAAAGGCTGAACCCAGTCAGGTGTGACTATAACAGGTGCAGTGACTAACTTATCCTTGAGGATGTTGAAAGCTTCTAAGCAATCTGCATTAAACTCAAAGCTTGTGTCTTTTTCTAACAACCTACTCATGGGTTTTGCAATTTTTGAGAAGTCCTTAATGAATCTCCTATAAAAGCCAGCATGACCAAGGAAACTTCTCACTCCTTTTTCATTGGTTGGAGGTGGCAGAGTCTCAATAGTGGAGATTTTTGCCTTGTCTACCTCCAAACCATGTGCAGACACCTTGTGCCCTAGAACTATCCCCTCAGTTACCATGAAATGGCATTTCTCCCAATTTAGGACTAGTTCCTTCTCCTCACATCTCTCTAAGACCACATCTAGATTTTTCAAGCATTGTTGGTAGGAGGAACCAAACACCGAGAAGTCATCCATGAAGACCTCCATGATCTCCTCAACCAAACCATGAAAAATGGTCATCATATACCTTTGAAAGGTGGCAGGGGCATTACAAAGCCCAAATGGCATTCTCCTAAATGCAAAAGTGCCAAAAGGGCACGTGAAGGTGGTCTTTTCTTGGTCCTCGGGCTTAACCATGATTTGATTATACCCGGAATAGCCATCTAAAAAGCAGTAGTGACTATAGCCAGCTAACCTATCCAACATTTGGTCAATGAAAGGAAGAGGAAAATGATCCTTCCTAGTAGCCTTGTTCAGCTTTCTATAGTCAACACACTCTCCACCCCGTCACAGTGCGAGATGGGATCAATTCATTTTTCTCATTCTTAATCACGGTCATGCCCCCTTTCTTGGGCACAACATGCAATGGACTCACCCACTCACTATCTGAAATAGCATAAATTATACCCGCATTTTTCCATTTTAAAATTTCTTTTCTAACAACTTCTTTCATGGCAGGGTTTAATCTTCTTTGTCTTTCAGCAGTGGGTTTAAAATCATCATTCATCAAAATTTTATGCATGCAAATCCCTGGACTAATACCCCTAATGTCTTCAATGTTCCATCCTAGGGCCTTTTTGTGTTTCCTAAGGACTTCTAGCAATTGAGTACACTCCACATCATTCAAATTAGAAGCAACAATGACAGGGAATTGATTTGTAGAGTCTAGAAATTCGTACCTTAGGTGTCCAGGCAGCTCCTTCAGTTCTGGGAGTGGAGGCACGTCATCTTCTTTCTCCTCCTCAGCTTGCTCCAAAGAGTTTGTAGTTTACTCATCTTCCTCAGCTATCAAGTACATCTCTTCATCTTGTTGAGCTTCTATAAGCTGAAGGGCTCCATTATTGGTGGTGGTAATTTCTTCTGCCAAGTAATCTTCCACCAATTCCTCAAGGTCTTCAACCCAAAGGCAGTCCTCCTCCTCTTGACCTTGTAAAGCCTTCCCCATGTGGAAGACTAAGGTCTCCTCATTAATTCTCAGAGTTAGTTGCCCTTGAGCAACATCAATCAATGCACAACCCGTTCTGAGAAACGGTCTTCCAAGGAGTAGCTGAACTCCTCTATCTTCTTCCATCTCCAAAACTACAAAGTCTGCTGGAAATATGAAGGAGCCCACTTTGACTAACACGTCTTCAATTATCCCTTCAGGCCTTCCAGTAGACCGGTCAGCAAATTGCAATGATATGGAAGTTGGCTTCATGCCCTTAAGCCCAAGCTGCTTATACAAAGTAAAGGAGATCAAATTGATGCTGGCCCCTAAATCACATAAGGCCCGGCGTTGCGGTGCATTGCCAATCACACAAGGGAGATTAAAAGCGCCCGGATCTTTATGCTTGATGGGCAAACTCGTTGAACAACACTTGCTCACCTCGTTAGGATCGCCACCATCTCATGATCCCCATATTTCCTCTTCTTCGTCACAAAATCTTTGATGTATTTTCTGTACCTAGGCATCTGCTCCAAGATTTCCACAAATGGAATGTTAATTTCAAGCTTCTTGAACAAACTCAGAAAGCGCTCATGCTCTTCTTCAACCCTCTGGTTCCTCAGCCTCTGAGGAAATGGCATAGTAGGCTTGAGCTCTTGCCTCTGTTCTTCAGCTATTTTGTCTTAATTCAGCTGCTGGTCCTTCTTTTTTTGCACTCTTTCTTCAGCTTTATCTGATTTTCCTTGGTCATCAGCTTCCAAGGGTCTACTCTGTTCTTCTGGAATTGCCTTCTTCTTAGGCTCTTCAGCTTCTTTCAGTGCCTTCCCGCTTCTTAGAGTAATAGCCTTGCAGCTCTCCTTGGGGTTCACCTCAGTATCACTTGGAAAAGATTTAGCTGAGACTCCTTGATTTACATTCTGGGCCAAACTCACAAGCAACTTTTCTATATTCTTCATTGAAGATTCTATGGTGACTACCCTTTCCTCCAAATTATCCTCTCTTTTGGTTGGCTCATCCACATTCTCGATATACCCTTCCTCTTTCTTGTTGAGGCCGAGGTTGTTTCGCTCGAATCCTGGAGGTGGGTGTAAATAATTATCCGTAGCATACGGATTCTGCTTCACCCCTGGGGGCACATATTTGTCTTGAAATGAGGTATCTCCCCCTCGGTTCTGGTTTTTTTGAAATGGCCGAGATTCGGCCTGGTCTGGTTGTACCCTTGTTGTTGATGGAATTGCCGCTTAGGTATAAGCCCTTTCCTCCAACATAATTTGATTCTTCACTCCACTCCAGCCCTGCTGGCTATTGGTAAAGCTTGTTGTGATCCTTCAACTTTAAGAGCCAATACTTCCATGCCTTTCACTAAAGCTTGAATCTGTGCTTGCATATCATTGGAAGAATTATCAACTGAAGCTATCTTCTCCCTTGGCGTTGAAGTACGCACATTAAACCACCGCCAATCAGCTAATGACAGCCTCTCCAAGAGCTCTCTGTGCTGCGTCAAGCTCTAGATTCATCAAGCATCCTCCAGCAATTCGTATTCACCTTGTCTTGTGAGTGAGACCGAAGACCTGTGTAGAAAGATTCAATTTGAATCCACCGGGGTCTTCCATGATCAGGGCATCTTCTCACTAAGTCTTTGAAATGCTCCTAAGCTTCATGAAGAGTCTCCATCTTATCTTGCCTGAATCTGCTAATCTCCCCTTTGAGCTGGATCACCTTGGAAGGAGGGAAGTACTTTGACATGAACTTGGTCTGCATCTCCTCCCAAGTGTTGATTGAACCTCGTTGGCGATGTTGAACCAGCCAAGAGCTCTATCCCTTAAAGAGAAAGGGAAAAGCCTTAGCTTTATTACCTCCTCCGATACATTGTTGATCTTTATGGTGTCGCACATCTGGTAGAACCTCATCAAATGCTGGTGTGGATCATCCATGGCTGTTCCTCCAAACGCGTTGTTGCTCACCATGTTGATCAATGCCGGCTTCAGCTCGAAGCTATTTGCTTGGACTCTTGTTTGCCGAATCCTAGAATAAAGGTCTGACATCATCGGTCTCGCATAGTCTAAGAAGGTTCTGGGCATAAACCTATTACCCTCTTCTTCTGGATATTGGCCATTGTAATTGGCCCCTCCTTGCGGTGCACCACCATCAGGCCTTAAATCTGCCATCAATTCACCAACTGAAAGCTCTAAGCCTTGTAATGCTTCTTCAGCCTCACGTGCTGCTTCCCTAGCTGCTCTACGCCGAGCTCTGAACAATCTTTCAGGTTCCTGATTAAATGGTATAAACTCCTGTCTTGGCATGCACAACTAGGAATTCCTCCAACACTTGGTGTATGTTCCTGTAAAACAACAAGAACATACCCAGCAGCTCCGAACAAAAGAAATAAATAAATAAAAACTTAAAGAAAAATAACAGAAAATAAAAGACAAAATAAAACACCAAGATCAGAATTCAAACAATTTCACTCAATGTTGATTTCTAAAGCTAGTCAACCATTGAATCCCCGGCAACGGAGCCAATTTGATGAACGGGTATTTCGTGAACGAAACCCAAGTGAGGGTTAAGCTACTGTCGTTTAAATCCCTTCTCAAAATATTAATTCCCTTAACTAATGCTAATTAGAATAGCGACAAAAAAGGGGTCGATCCCACAGAGATTACCAAGTTATCTAGCTTTAACTCAAATCACCAAATTAATCTTGCTTAAAACAATGTCTTGGCAAAAACGATTTTTTTTTATAACTAAAGATCTAATTTTTATGTGGTTTTCTGAATAAACAAAGAAAGCAAATTGATTTTAGGATTAAGATTCAAGGATTAAAGGCATCTAGGATCACAATTTCACCTCCCTATGTTATCTCTACTGGTTCATGGTATTAGGGTTGTCTAATTGAAAACATGCTAAACATAAGCCAAGGACAACAAATGGTCATTGAGGTCCTTTTAAGAGTTGTATGTCAGAATGGTCATTTAAACACACAAACATGCAAAGCCAATAAATCATACTTGCAAAAGGATAATGATCACACCAATTACAAATAAGTTATGAATCTCAATCCGCCCCAGACTAGGGCTAAGAATACCAAGGTGTACATCCAAAGATAGAACTTAAGAACAGATTCATAAAACATGCAAAACTCAATCATCCAAACCCAATAATCATAAACACAGCAAAGCAACAAGGGGGCTACATTGCTCCCCTAGATTATAAGAACTACTCATGCATGATTACAAGCAAAACCATAGCAGAAAAGCTAAACATCTTCTTCTAATCCACGCGCGCAACAAAGCTTCAAATCCAGGCTCCAAAATCCGCGACGGCTGCGACGACTGCTCTCCTAGGTCAAGGAGCAACCTCCAAGTCGTGGAGCCTCTCTCTCTCTCTAAAAACGTGTAGGGGGGTCTAGGATGTCTAGCAGGGGCGTGGAGGCTTGTATTTATAGAGGTTGGATGGGCCTTGAGGTGTGTACCTTAGCCCATCTATCAAAACGACGTAGTTTTGATAAGTGACACTCCAAACATTAAAATCTCTATCTTCCATCCACAATTTGGACATGGGCCTTTAGAAACAATTGATCAGCATGGAAAAATGATAGGATCGGTCCAAAAATATCTCTGCACGTCAATTTGCATGTGATATGGTGAATTCACGTGCAGCTCCAAATCAGCTCAAACTTCTCCCCAAGCTTCCTTACATCCTGTAGAGGCCTGAGAGGCAAACATAGGCTTGCACGTGAAATGGGTGAATTCACATGTAGCTCCAAATGCTCTGAAATTTTTGTGGTAGGTAGAGGACATCATTCTAAGCAACTTTTGTTCTTGCACGCCAATTGTTTGAGGCCATCTACTATGTCAAAAGTGAGCTCCAAAATCTGCCAAAACAGCTTGAAAACGCATGTATTTGCAAATAGCATCTTCCTAGGGGTTAGAGCAAATATATATGATATATGAAGCAATAAGGTTCTAATCATGCTCTTAAAAATCCTAAATAAATACTAGAATAACGGCATAAAATGCACGTTATCAAGCTCTAAAAATCACTTTAGAATTACCTTTCGGTCAACTAAAAATGATGACCCGGTCAAGTCAATGAAATCATTTGCAGCTAAGTACAAAGACTGCACTTGAAATGTGGCTTCAAGAAGTCTAAAGAACGATTTTAACACTTGAAATATCAATTTTCACATAACAAATCACATCAATTAGGACTCGAGACATTACTCAAGAAGTTCTAGAAATCACTCAATAATCACCTTTCGAGTTATAATGGTGGAGTGAAACGATGATCCAGTCGAGTTAATAAAATGATTTGTGGTTAACAATAAAAACTACGCTTGAAAAGTGGCTTCAAAAAGTCAAAATAACGATTAGCACACTCGAAATACCAATTTTCGCGTAAAAGTCATATCAATCAAGACTCGAGACCTTACTCAAGAAATTCCATAAATCACTCAAAAATCACATTTTGAGTTATAATTTTCAAGTAAAAATGAATTTTGATTTTCACACTCAATATGGTGCTTTCTTACTATTAAAAAATGATTTTCACACTCGACATATGCCATCAATTACTCAATCGACTAGCATATTTCTTAGATTTTTTTTCTAAGTAGAAAAAATGACCCAAAATTGGTTTAAACATTAATGAACTATTTTTCTTGTGTAAGACAAGATTGAAGAATACACATTACACCAACCAATTGTTTAAAACATACACGAATTAGATACAAGCCAATATCATTACACGAATTGTGACTACAACAACAAATGCCAAATATAACATCAACATCATAGAATTATGCCCCTCCTACATTGCCATAGTGATTGTATCCCGCAGATTTCTCATTTCCTTAGTGGCCAGGGCCATGGCCCCCCTCCCCCAACCCCCAAATTTTCTAAATATAAATATATATATATATATATATACACATTAAAAAAATGTATTTTAATTATAGTTATATATATATTATATAACTATAATTAAATTAATTAATAATACAATTTATTGTTTCATATTATTTGTGATAAGCATGTTACTAATACCAATAGTGATTAATGAATTATATGATTTTAAAAAATTATCTGACTTAGTAAGCTTTTTATGTTTTTATATTATTACTTGTGACTTAGATGGTACTAATTAGGGGTAAAATCAGTTCAATTTAGGTCCATTTGAATTATTTTTCAAATCAAATTGATGTTTTTTGGTTTGGACAAAATCAAATCAAACCAAACTTGTTGCTTGGACCAAACCAAACCGTACTGAATTGATTTGATTTGGATCAATTTGGTTTAAACCAGTAGTTTAAAAAATTATCGATTTGGACTAGTTTGAGTTGGTTTGGTTTATCAATTTTTAAGTTATTAAAAGTTGAAATGATGTAAAACAAAAATAAACAAATAGTGTGTAAGCATATTAATACTAATATATATCAAATTTATAATTCTATGTGAAGACCGTGTCTTACTCCTTAGAGTAAGAGTTTGGGAGGTGCTTTGTGGTTCTAAAATTCTGGTTTATGCATGTTAATTTTCTGGTATTTTGGAGTGCAGCAAGGGGTAGTGAATGATAGTGGTTGAAGTGTTGAGGTCAATGTAGGCTTTAGGTTGACATGTGCTCGGTGTCAACCTCCTTTTAGTCAACATGGGAGAGTGGTCAACATGGAGGCTAGTTGACGTGCATAAGGAGGTTAGTGTTGACCACTTATTGGTCGACATGGGGTGTTTTGATGTGTGTTGGTCGATATGGGGTGTGGTCGATATGCACGCAAAGTGGTTAGTGTCGATCATTTTTGGTCGACATCGCTGTTGTATGGTTGACATCAATTGTGGTCAACACGCATTTTGGCTAGTGTTGACCAAGTGTAGCGTGTTTTCTTTTGTTTTTGGTCGACTCAACCTGGACTGGGCAGTCTTTTAGACCCTAGCTGCCATCGCATTAGAGAGAGAGAGAGAGAGAGAGAGAGAGAGAGAGACGTGGTGCAAAAGGTGAAAAACTAATCCATGGATCAAGAACACAAGGTGCAAGTCTATAAATTCGTTTTCCGTCAAAGAGGTAGGTGGTTCTGTCCTCTTATGTCTGTTTTAATGGTTATGAAAAGTTAGAATATTGGGACTTCCAACTCTGCCTTGGTATAATTGTGTTGGGAGGAATTGTGTTGTGGTATGAGGCATTGGTATATTGAGACAAGCATGTGAAATGGAGATACCCGTGGCAATGAAAACCTTGTTTTGAATATTATGATATGTGCTTAAGTAATAATTATTCTTTAAATTGTGTTGTGCATTGAGATATTTGTTATTATTTATTTGAGTAAGTTGAGGTCCCATTGAGGGAACGGTTGTAAGGCCCCCAAATTTGAGACCTCCAAACTGAGTGCGTTAGCGGAAATTAAATTTACAAGTTTGATATAAATTTTAAACTTTTAACTATTTCATCAACATACCATTAATTATTACAAATTTTAATCCAAGATCTTTAAGGTTTAGGGGTTTAGAGACTAAGTATTCTTAACCCATTATTAAAGCACACGAGCAATCAAACTTAATAAATCTTTAAAATTCACACAACTTTATTTCCAAGTACTTCTCGACTCCTTATCCTAGTTTCTCTATTCCTTTAATTACCTGGGGTTAGAAAAGAAATCATAAAAAGGGTGAGCTCAAATAGCCAGTAAGGGTAAACATAAGTGGGCAAGGAAAATCATAAAGATATCGAACATAAGAAATACCATAAAAGATTTCATAACGTTTGCACATCATACATGATCAACATTTTACAAGGGAATCATAACATGGAAGATTATATTTGGACATCGTATCATAACATCATGATCTAGGTTAACTACCCAGATACCATATCATAACATAATATATTATCAGCTGGATTAACATTTTCAGTGATGTTCTTTACCTAATGCATTGGAGGTCTTTCTGGAACCATCCATCATAAACTTACTTTGTCCAAACATAAGAGGTTATAACAACTTTAACATACATAACATGAGACATATCATAGAATTCTAATAAAATATTCAATGTTAACAAGGATAACCATGAATATCAAAATGGTTATCTACCCCAATCAATAGCATAGATTATCAAGAGAGAGATTAAAAAGAGACTAATTCTTAATAATAAAATGAAAATAGAAGAATAACAAACATAAAACTCTTACAATCATAATTTCATAGAAATAAAAGGGAATAAAACAAGATAAAGAGGAAGTGAAAAGTGAGAATGAAGAAGAGAAAACCCTTACAATCCGCTTGTCGTTCTCCGCATTCTAAACCTTGAAAAAATATCAAAACACTAAATTAGCATTAATGCTTGAAAATTCGTTTTAGTTTATTCCTTTTATTAACCTTACTCATAAATAAATATCACACGTATCTCTTTCTTTTTTTCTTCTCTTTTTTTAATATCATACTTTAACTTATATCTTTTAATAGGCATACCGTGCTTGTAGGGTAGGCTATTAATTTGAGTTCCATCTTCTATTGTGGTTCCATCTCCTATGTCGATCCCATGCATCGTAAGCCTTGAGTGTGCAATAATTATGTTATATTCCTTGAGAGTTTTTGAATAAGATTTACTTTCTGTATTGGGTGAATAGAAAAGACGTTTGATAAGCTTATTTTTCCTATTTGTCTTCTTCCTTAACCATGATGGGTTATTAGACATGGGTGGAAAGGGTGGACACGACATTCCTTTACTTTCCTATTTGTCACTGGACTTCCTCGTTCCAGGGGACACGACATTATATGGGTTATTGTCGACCGATTGACCAAATCGGCGCATTTTACTCCGATTCGAGAGATAGACCCATTGAGGACTTTGGGACAGAGGTATCTTGATGTGATTGTGTGGTTGCATGGAGTCCCATTGTCTATTGTATCTGATCGGGATGCTAGGTTCACCTCTCAGTTTTGGAGACAGTTGCAGCGCGCTTTAGGTACCAGGGTGAACCTGAGTACAACTTTTCATCCGCAGACGGACGGTTAGTCTGAACAAACGATTTAGACGCTCGAGGATATGTTGCGTGCCTATGTCCTAAATTTTAGAGGTTGTTGGGAGACTCACCTTCCTTTGGTGGAGTTCTCTTACAACAACAGTTATCAAGCCACTATTGGGATAGCTCCGTATGAGGCGTTGTATGGGCGGCCTTGTAGATCACCTTTGTGTTGGGCACAGACGGGAGAGATAACGGTTCTCGGTCCTGATATGGTTCGAGAGACCACGGAGATTGTGCAGTTGATTCGACAGCGTATGTTGACAACGCAGAGTAGGCAGAAGTCTTACGCGGATCAGAGGCGTCGACCTTTGCAATTTGAGGTGGGTGATCGTGTATTTTTATGGGTTTCGCCGCGTCGAGGACATCAGAGGTTTGGGCGTGGATCCAAACTCTCCCCTCATTTTGTGGGGCCGTTTGAGATTGTTGCCACTGTGGGTACAGTGGCTTACCGATTAGCTTTGCCACCGGAGTTGGCGCGAGTACATGATGTGTTCTGTGTGTCTCAGGTGAGACGGTATCACCCAGATTCTTCTCATGTGTTGGACTATCGCAAGATTGACTTAGCTGATGATGGTGTCGTTGTTGAGATGTCGGCGCAGATTTTGGACAGGCGGGAGCAGGTCTTGCAGGGCAAAATGATCCCACTAGTCTGGGTGTTATAGTGACACCGAGGCATAGAGGAGCAAACTCGGGAGAAAGAGAGCCAGATGTGGGTTCTTCATCTTGAGCTTAGGGAGGATGTGAAGACCTTCCCAGAGGTATGAGTTATTTTATGCATTCGTTTTGGATATGTTTTATACCCTTATATGGTTATACTTGAGATGTGGTTTAGCTTGGTGTTGTTGGATCTTGTGAGCCTTTGTGGCTTGTTATGAGTTGCATTGCACATGTGTGGTTAATGATCATGTTGATGATCATGTGTTTGTGTCTTGTTGTTGTGCGGTGCTTGAGCTTGAATTTTGCGATGTTTTTTTTAGCATATGTTTTATTTTCGAGGATGAAAAGCCCTAAGGTGGGGAGGATGTAAAGACCCGTATTTGCGTAGGGCTGAGAGATAGTATTTTTTTTGTTGCTAAAAACATTTAGACAATATTGTGTTCCTCAATGTGAGCATTTTGACTGTAATTGGGCCCAATTCCGGGTCGGGGCCCCGAGTGGCCCGATTGTTGACTTTTTCGGGGTTTACTGGTTGACCTTGCATTTCAGCGGTCAATTGGGTTAGAAAATATTTGGATAGTGATGTGCTCGTCATTTTGAGCATTTTGACTGTACTTGGGCTCAATTTGGAGTTCGTGACCTCGGGAGGTCAATTAATATTTTTGGGATTTATTAATAAAAGAAAATGCAGAAATATAGATAGGATGAGAGTAAGAGCTTCCACGTTACATTTCAGAAGCTTGGAGAGAGAGAGAGAGAGAGAGAGAGAGAGAGAGAGAGAGAGAGAAGCATGGAGCCTTCGCTTTGTGGCGTTTTAAGCTTGTTCGATCAGCAAGAATCATTCCAGGTAGGTGTTCCATTGATTCTTCACCCTTTCTTTGCTATTTCATTGGATTAACATGTAAGAATTAGATGAAATCATGAAAATTCGTGATGAACCCTAGGAATTGGGGAAAATGGAAATTGAGCATGAAACCTAGATGATTTAGGTTGTTTGGTAGTCTAATGTGGCTAGATGATGTTAGAAACCCTTAATAGGGATGAATTGTTGCTTAAAAATGGAGATTTAACGAGTATAATTGGGTTTTGGGACGAAATCGAGAAGAACGCAGTCAGCAGTTCACGACTGGGGAACTGCTCGAGGCTAGCTTTGAGCAGAGTGTCGAGCAGAGCCTCGAGCATGAGCCTCAAGTAGGGAGCCTCGAACATGTTGCTCAATCTTAGAGTGTCGAACAGCGTCGAGCAGAGCGTCGAGCAGGGCGTCTCGAGCAGTTAGACAATGAAGTTGCTAGTATATGTTACTAGGGTGCTTGGACCTATTTACATTGTAAACCATTATGTCTCTCCACATTTATACTTAAGTTACAATGTAAATAACAAAATACCCCCCATTTGGATTCAAAGAAAAATACTAGAAAATTTAATTCTCACTCCTTCAAAATGTGAAAATTAGGATTTAGTGTAAAATCTCAAAAAAAACCAGTTTTTCATAGAGGTGAATTTTTGGAAAGTAGGGTTAGACATCTTAGAAAAATCCCCAAAAATCAGATTATCTTAGTTATGATATGAAGACCCAATGCCTGGGACTTTTTATTTCAAGAAAACAACTCCTATGGGTATCTCCTTCCTTGGTCAAGGAATAATGATCGGTTTGTGAAGACTGGCTTCAGTTATAAAGGGAGTATGGTGAACCTTAATGTCATATTGGTGTTGGTATGTTGGTTTGAGGAATTGGGGCTTGGGCTCTATGACTTGTTGGGTTCTCACCGTGAAGCACAGATGATGCTATGTGGTTGACAGGGCAGGCATATGCACCGATGGCAGGCCTACGTGGCACTGTGGCCGGGCATATTGCGTTGTGGCTGTGGTAGGCATATGCGTCAATAGAGGCCAGTGTGGCACTATGTCCGGGCATATAGCGTTGTGGTAGGGCTGAGTGCCCTGAGCTGGGATCCCGTGAAGGATCGTGGACAAGTCGGGTCCTCGATGTTTGTGGGCAGGGCGAGTCCTGATGATTGTGCACACTACACAGTGCACGAGTACACAGAGCATGTAGTATAGACTTGTATGTTTGCATGATGTGGAGTATTAGGGTCACCTACTGAGCTTGTCACTCACCCCTACTTGTTATTTCCCCTTTTCAAGTGTGACCCGAGACTAGTAGAGGATTTTCTTCCAGGAGGACGTGCCCACTACTTTGATGTATGATACAGTATTGTATTCTGTATTGTTTTGTGTGATATTTCGGACAAGGGTCCGTGGACAGTTGTATTTGCATATTGTTTGTGATGTGATGTTTGTATGACTGTTTGATGTATTGTATGCATGACAATATATGGGAAAGTACAGAATTACCCTTGATGTATGACTATACAGGGTTGCATGATTGAGACAGCACCCGCAGTGTAGTCTCTATTGGTGTTATTCACCAACCCCTTGACCTTTCGGGTGCGGGCAAAGGGAAGTCATGTTCCTGGTTCCGGGTTCCCTAGAATTTGGGGGCATGACATTACAAGACTTCTAATAGCATTCAAACTCTAATTTCGTGCCCATCAAGTAACTTTCTTAAATCTAGTTTTTGTTTTCCATTAGAATTCCTATTTTGAATCGTTAAAATACCAAAACACCCTTAATTAAGTTATATCCCGAATTTTCATTTAATGGCAACTTATTAAATCCGCAAGTTATAAAATTGATTAATCTATCCCTTAAATTACTGCTAGATATTACTAAAATACCCCTACCTCGCAATTACCAAAATGACATCCTCAAACAATATATAAGTTATCGCTTAGTCTATTCTAGGTGCAGGATATTACACCACTTTAGTTAAATAATAATAATACATAATATTCAGAATTATTTAAACTCTTTAAATATATGATTATTGTGTATTAAAGTTAATTAAATAAATATTCAAAATTATGTATTGATCAAATAAATAAATAATCTAATTATTCATTTAATCACATTAAATGTATAAAAATATTTATTATTTATTTATTTAATCTAATTAAATAAATAACCATGTAATGTATATTTAACACTTAAATATATATTGATACACGTTAAATAATTAGTTCTTAAATACAATCAAAGAATTATCTCATAATGATCCAATACTCCATACAAGAATAAACAATATTAGCTAGAGGGACCAAATGGACCTACTTAATCGAAGCTTCAATAAATAATATTTAATTAATTAATTTCATTAATCAATTAAATTATTATTTATTAGTTTTAGTCCGAGTCACAATCAAGAACTAAAACCGCACTTTAAGATTAAACAGATATAATTACAAGAATCTATAACAAAAGATTTGTCCATTGATATAATTGATTTCCATGTGATATGATCCTCCACTATGATATTCATAATTCGATACATGTATCAATAAATTCCGTTCAAACTCTCTAATTATATCTTTATCCATGTGCTATCATTAATTATCTAATAAGTGACTTATTCATGATCCAATTATGAATTAGGATTTATAATAAAATATATCGAATATTGTTACAAGTGCTTGATTTACCCTAGAATCTTGAATTAAATAATATGAGAATATCATTACTTTTTACATAATGAAGTAGTAGATTCTACGCACTTGACTTGATGCTCCAACTATCTATAATATTATATCTCCAAGATATTGAGGTATTTGAAGCTTTAAACCTCTCACTCATTGATAAATTAAAATACATCAATTATAGACATAAATTAATCAAATGGTCTGGATTAAGATCAATCCATAAATCAGCCATCTAGTAATAGAATATGAAGTTCTTCATACAATACAACAGAGATTATTTGAATAACTTATTCTATCATGGTCCTGTCTAATATGTATAAATACATACTGGTGTTACTATTTGTAAACTTGTTATAATGATCCTAGATTAGATCACTCCCACTATGGAAATAGTCTGCACCACAATCTTATAAGAATATAGTATCCTAAATTCTATTTATTGATTTTGAATTAATTTTATATTTAGTTTAATTAGTGGATCTATTGTATGTGTCTCACACATATTCAGTAATAGATTTTAAAAAGTAATAGGATGTTATGACACTTAACTACATAAGAAAGCACAAGAATGCAATCTAATAAATACTTAAACAAAATATATTTCGATTAATCATAAATACTTTTTACATAATTAGGTTTACACATTGATTTATATAGCATTATCCGAACTCTTATTCGTGTGTAATGAGTCAGGAAGGCCATTACAACCTTTATCTGACATTATAAGTGAAGCCCTTAATGCATGTATGGCTCATAAAATAATTTGAAATCATTTATGGACAATTTCTAATGAATGTTAGAAGTGATCTCTAACAACCCGTTGCCTCGTGTTATGACTGACAATATAAAGAAACATTACAACTAATTCTGCTGAAGACATATCACCATCGTTATCATGTACTAGGCCACGTTCACATAATGTATAACATATATGATGGAAAATAGGTATGTGCATATGGAAAATAGGTATTACATATGGAATCGGGTTCATTTAGTACCTATTTAATATAGCGACACCCTAATAGTATTGATATACGTTATGATTGTCTGAAATAATATTTGTCAAAATATTCAACGGGTTTCATCATCGCATAGTTGGCAGCAACATCAAAGTCCCCATTTGAGGATGAAGTGGAAGATAAAGAACGTTGATTACCTTCATGAGGCACATCAACAAATACGACATCACCTTTAAAGTCATTATGTTTGTCCAATACATTACGGTCATAGACTCCCATTTTAGCATAAGGACCACAATTTGAAGGGCCCCCGTAATTATACTTGTGCATGCTCATGTCATGATCAACAAACATGATTTAAGTTTCTCCTATTTAAACAAAGGTAACAATGTAAACCGATATATATATATAACTATATATAGCATAAAAGCATGACCATTACTTCCATTATGTATTATATATATAGTACACAATCAATAAAAGTCATATATTTGAATGATGATGTAATATATATATATATATATATATATATTGTTGGATCAAGCCCAGAATTTGGAAGATACGGATAAAACCTTATATAATTTGATTTGAGACATTACACGTTTATTCTTAAGTTGTTGCAGAAGATAAAATCTTATTTCGGACCTTCACGTGTGAGAGAAAAGCTAAGGACAGGATACATAATCCTGATCCAGATAAACGTGAGTGTCATCAAACACTTGGTAAATAACCAAGTCTTCACTTCATATGGAATAAGGATCACTCGTGCGGACTAAACGCTCAAAGCTACTGTTGGACCCCATTTTGTCCGGGTTGGACATACTAACCCCATTTGATATACCTTTCTGCCCATGCCGTATACCTTGTTGAACAGGTCCACAATGATCCCATACTTCCAAGGAATGGTTTACCCCAATCTGCACGAGATGGATATAATTGACACGAATGGGGGAGTTCAAAATTAATGACTTTTGCTACAAGTCCTTGAAGCGCCCCAAGACCAACACCAGGTGATGGAGGATGAAAATTGGAGACCAACGCACTTGACCGAGCTCAAATTGGACTTAAAATGAAGAAGTTACGGCCAAAACAACTTTCGTTGGAAAAAGTCAAACTTGCCAAAAGACGGTCAATGCCCCTGGTCAAACTGCCCGCAAAAGTGATCATGCGAAACTCTTCAAAATGCCTATGTAGGCGAATACGGATCTCCCCAAACAATTCCTGGAAGGTTATCCATTTTTGCATTTTTGGTGGGGGTAAAAAGGTAATTAAAAGTTTAAAAAAAATTATAAAAAAAAGGGGTTGACCGTTGACCGTTGACCTGCCGACACTTCGACCCATTGACCCCGAAGCCTCGAAGCCCCGAAGCTCGAAGCCCCGAAGTCCCGAAGCTCGAAGCCTCGAAGCTCGAAGCCTCGAAGCCCCGAAGTCCCCGGCTCGAAGCCTCGGCCCAGGCCCGAGGCTCGAAGCCTCGAGCTCGAGCCTCGAAGCCCGAGCCCGAGGCCTCAAGTCCCGGGCTCGAAGCCTCAAGCTCCAGTCCGAAGCTCAAGCCTCAAAGCCCCGAAGCCCCGAGCTCGAAGCCTCGAAGTCCCGGCTCGAAACCCCGAAGCCTCGAAGCCTCGAAGCCTCCGACCCTCCCGACCTCCGACCTTCGAACCTTGACCTGCAATACCGGCAGTTTCGGCC
This sequence comes from Taxillus chinensis, assembly GCA_023512835.1. Classification (NCBI taxonomy): domain Eukaryota; kingdom Viridiplantae; phylum Streptophyta; class Magnoliopsida; order Santalales; family Loranthaceae; genus Taxillus; species Taxillus chinensis. Next base: position 1,525,524 of record CM042090.1, on the reverse strand, counting down.
CGTTGACCGTTGACCTTCGACCGCCGACACTTCGACCCGTTGACGTTGACTTTTGCCCCACCGAAGTCGACCCACCGAAGCTTCGACCCCGCCGACACTTCAACCTCCGACCCTGTTTTTTTTTTTGCCTTCGCTGATTTTTTCTCGTTGACTTCCTCGCTAGCTTATTTTTCTCGCTGGCTTCACGAGACCCGTCCTGCCGGCCACCTAACAAAGAATAACTCACCAACTCCAACCACATGTCCGCTAAAATTCAACTTCAAAAAGGCAATCACGAGCTCCCCTGTTTCCCGCACAAGCTATCCACCAGACAAAATACAAAATCTGCATTAAAAAACGCCGCCTTCATAATAGAGCATTAAATGCAGCAATTAATGAGAATCCAGCCAAAAATTTTCTCGCAACCCTTAAGAGTGCTAGCCCTAACGCACAGAGAGTTCTTCGGAGGTGGATTGAAAGGAGAGAGCCTGTTTTCGTTGAAGAGAGCGATCAAAAAAAGGAGGAGGACCAAAAAAAAAAAAAGAGAGAGAAAAAGAAGAGCCATCATCGTGAGAGAGATCAACCGAGACATCAAAAAAAGAGGCCCCAAGATCATCCCAACGCAAAGAGAGAGAAAAGAAAGAAAAACAAGAGTTCAAACAAGAAAGGAGAGATAGGAAAAGAAGAGGTGCGGCGAGAAAAAAAAGAGGAAGAGTGCAGTCCCAAAACAAAAAAGAGAGATCACACCTAGAAAGAGAGGACGTCCTGCAGAAAGAGAGATAAAAGAAAGAACGCCCGGATTTCTTTGCTATTCCATCTCAAATCCGCCCAACTCCCGCCTCCCAAAAAAAAAAAAAACAACAACATCAAACATCCCATCCGAATTCTTTTTCTTTCCTTTTCTTCTCACTTCTCTCTTCACTTTGCCGGCATTCATACATACACTCACCACCATTCCAAACCTAGAAAGTCTGCAACATCATTGTCAATCCCCCAATTTTATTTTCGTTCCCCTTTTTTTTTTCATATTTCCAGCAACAAATACCAAAAACAAAAAAGAAGGTCCATTCGTAGTCGTTGCCAGCAGGACCCTGTTTCTAGCCCGATTCCGACCGACTGCTCTTGGAGTTTCATCCACCCGTCAATGCCGCTGCTACTGGAATTTCAAGCTAGAGCTCGAGTCAGTTTATTTTTATTTTTTTACTCTTTATTTTGATTTACTTTGTTCCACTTCACGCATCTGTATATTATTATATTGTTTTGTTTTGTGTTGCCTTAATATAGGGTTGTAATTTGTAATAGCAAGTAGTAAAAAAAAAAGAAAAAAAATAGAGGGCAAAGAAAAAGGGAGAGTGATATGAAAAAAATGAAAAAAAAAAAAGAAAAAAGGGAAGAAAGAGAGTGGTCTTAATTGTTGTCATTCTTATTTATTTTCATTTTTCGAATGCCACTTGCACACACTTCACATTTATTTTGACAGTGCACCATAGTTAAAAATTCAAATATGCATGTGTAGATTTAGTTTCAATTCTGTCAAAAAATGTGTTTTCCAAACAAAACAAAAAAAATGCTTCAATGTTTTCAAACCAAAAAAATTAGTACTTCAATTTCCAAACAAAAAAAAAACAAAAAAAAATGAAGCAAAACAAAACAAAACGTTTTTCTCTACAAAATACAAAAAAAAAAACAAATGTATGTTTTCTAAAAAACCAAAAAAAAATCATTTGTCTAGGACTTCAATTTCCAAAAGCAAAACCAAAAAACAAAACCAATCCCTAGGATCTCATTCTCCACTTCAAACAAAAACCCAAAATTTTTAGAATTCCCATTAGAAATTTAGGATAAATCCATCTTAACCATGACTTTAATAAATAACTTAGCTAAATAAAAATCATAGACTTTTTTCGGGAATTTAACCTGGCTATGACAAGACAAATAAAATAAAACCTCCTCCTCCTAAATTAGATACCGAAAGGGCCCGTAGGGGTGCTAATCCTTCCCTACACGTAACCAACTCCTGAACCCATCTCTGATAACGCAGACCACACACTTAAGACTACTCAAAGTAGAGGGTATCCAACTGTACCCCAAAAACAGTTGGTGGCGACTCTAAAATTTCTCACCATTGGTCTAGTTTGAGCTCACCCCAAAAGGGCCTGGACAAAAACCAGTGATGACAGCTACGGACTAAGAAATCTGCGTCTAACTCCTTAATGGACCAAGTCAAATTGATGCAGAATAAGAATCCTAGTCAACATCTAGCACGGAGTAAGGGACAGTTATTGCGGAATAAAAAGCTAAGTTTTCCACTCAAGCAGACTAAGGACAAGAAGACATGGAGTAAGGAATCCGAGTCTTCCATATATGCGGAGTAAGGAACGACTTGTGTAGAATAAGGACCCAAGTCCTTTATTTGCACGGAGTAAGGAAAATAGATGCGGAGTAAGGAATTTGAACCTTTTACTCATGCGGAGTAAGGACGCGCTGATACGGAGTAAGCCATCTAGCCTTTGAACTCATGCGGAGTAAAGAACTCATGCGGAGTAAGGAAGCACTGATGCGGAGTAAGCTCTTCGGACTTCTATTTCATACCGAGTAAGGAATCGCTGACATAGAATAAGGATTCCAGTATCAAATTGACACGAAACAAGCAACCACTTACACGGAGTAAGGATCCGAGCTTCATTAACACGGAGTAAGGAACTCTACGACGGACTAAGAAGACACTACTTCAACTTAGTATCTTTGCATTCAAAGTAGTGAGCTAGCTACGTCCCGATATAAGACAAACTCATTGATAACCTAAAGCATCTTACACGTGAATCACACGGATATGTGGACATAACTTTAACTGCACTTGGGAACTCACAAAGATATTTATGTTTTACAAACCCAAGATCTTGAACTCCACATCCGCAGCAATCAAGGCAGAGAGATTTTCGAGGAACAGTCAATGCTGCACGTTGCTCGAAAGAACAAGTTCCAAAGATGTTTTTCACGGATGGTTATATATAGTAACACTTGTATATTTTATTGTGTGCGAAAAAGAATACATGCGCGCAAGTGCAATAGTGTAAGAACAAAAAGAGAAAGCGCACGTACATGTACTAGAGCTCATAGAGATACTAGCTATTGTGTGAGTAATTGTAAATAGTGTTAAAAGAATTGTTCAGTAGATCGAAAAGCTTTACAAGCTTTAACTTACTTCTATTTTGTTATAATTATCTCTTGATAATAAAACAAAATACTTCCACTATCTGGTTATATTCTGCATTGATTCTATCTTTTAACCAGATAAGTGTTGTGCTAGAGACGAGCGAAGACTTTTCGATTAGAGCCTTATTCACCCCCCTTTAGGCTCCCAGGGACCAATAAGTGGTATCAGAGCATGTTCTACCTGCTCAAAATAGAGATCCCACTCTCTCTCTCTTTTTCAACAAATGGCCAAAGAAAGCATCTTGTTGTTCAATGCTCGCCTTAACTCCAAAGGTGCACAAGAGCCCCTCCCCAACGAAGCAGCAATGAAAATGTTGATCCACCTCAACCTACTGCTGCCGCTGCTCCTCAACCATGGAGTTCTAGTTTCACTCTGACTAAACTTCCAAAGTTCACACCTGAGGTTTTCTCCAGTGGAAAGCTCGCATGAAGATGTTCATGGTATGTCATGATCATCTCATGTGGCCGTGTCTTCATCAGGAGCTACCTATTCCGATGACTATCATAGAAAATGGAGTTAGAAGGCCAAAGACGGATGCTAAACTCACCAATGATGAAAGAGCCTGGCAGTATGCTAGCAAAAAGGCTTTGGCATACGTAATATCGTCTTTGGACTTCGAAGCTTTCACGGACGTTCAGGGCTGCACGACAATGAAAGCTGTCTAGGATAAACTGACAGTCTTCTATGAGGGAAGTCAGTCCCAAATGCATAACATAATCTATGCTCTCAGAGAGAACTTTGAGAGCTTCAATCATAAACCTGGTGAATCCTTCAAAAGCATCTATCAGAGATTCAGCAAGCTCATTCTAGAGCTAAAAACTGTCAATGAGCACTAACTCAATTTCAAATCAATGATAAGTTTTTCCGCTCCTTGCCGAATCGCTACTACTCCAAGCAGCTCCAGATGCAAGCGGACAAGAACTGGCAGTATGCTCCCCTTGAAGAACTATACGGAGAGCTACAGACTCATAAGGTCAGATTCAAATATACTGACCGAGATGAGAAAATAGCTCGAAAAGAAAAGGGGGTAACTTTTAAAGCTACGAAATGTCTTAGCATACAACAGGATGATGATACGGAAGAGTCAGAGAACTCTGACTCGGACGCTGAAGAAGAAATAGCTCTTCTGGTCAAATCCTTTGAGCGATTCCTGTGGAAAAGCAAAAAAGGATTCAGAAAAGGCTCTTCATCATCATCCAGAAGGAAGGAACGATCGGAGTCGAGTTCCCAAGAATGCTACAACTGTGGGAAACCCGGTCACTGGGCCAAGGATTGTAAATCCAAATCAAAGGTGGCCGATAAAAGTGACAAGGTTAAACCCCGATGCTCCACCTCAGAAAACAACAAGAACAAGAGGAAGGCGTTCGTCACGAAGTACGTCAGTGGCTCGGAAGAAGAGGAGGAATCCTCTGATGATGAGCCAACCCCAAAGCCGAATATCTGCCTCATGGCAAATACTGTGGTCTTCTATCTCTGAGCTCATGAGTAAATTAGAATCTCTTACTGCTGAACATGACCATGAAAAGAATGAAAGACTAATAATTACTCAAATGTACAAAGACATAGAAAGTCAGGCTAAACGTCTTGAATTTACCGTTGCAAGACTTGAAAAAAACATAGCTAACTTTAGGAGTAAAGAGACTTGGTATCACGATCTTAGAGCTGAAAATCATTTGCTAAATACCAACCTAACTGGCCTAACTATTAATCCTAAAAGACTCGAGAACGAACTTGAAAAGGAAAAGGAAATAAATCGTAAAGTGGCTAAAATTGGGGGAAATAGCTTCTATATTTAGAACAGATCCGGATGACATCCGAGTTAAACCTGGCCTTGGCTCCGAACCATCAACTTCCACACAAGCTACTAAGTGTCCCTCGGATTTCATTCCGAAACTAACCAACCTTTATCATGTTAGTACATCTAAACCGTTGGATGGTTTCATTTCAAGTGGCACATAGTTTATGGTTGTGGAAGAGAGGCTGTTACTGTTGATCCCGAAGTAGTAGCACCCATACCTAACTATGAAGGGAAGGCTGCTGCAGTTAAAGCCAAAACTGTAGTACTCGAAAAGAAAGGAAAGGCTAAGGCTGACGTATCTAGGGCTTAAAAGCGCATCACCTAGTCGCAAAGGATTAGGCCATAGGGAACAGAGTAGAAAACCTATAAAACCTAAGAAACCTGTATCCCCTATTTATGCTCCGTATAATAGTGTCTGTTCCATCTGTAGAGAAATAGGCCATTATCACTATGAGTGTTGGAGTCTATCTGATGACTGGATTTGTAATCAAGTTTATATTAATAAAGATCAGTTCATCAAAAAGGGTTCTTCTAGCAAATCTAAATCTAAATCTCAAAGGAATAACTCTCCCAAGAAAACCCAAATAAAAGATGCAACTAACGCTAACAAAGTAAAGTCAACTTGGAAAGCTAAAGTTTCTAACAAAGCAAAATCCAGAACTATTGACAACATTGTTGTTTCTCCTAACTGCCCAAAACAAGTTTGGGCACCAAAAGTGTAAACTATTGTCTTGCAAGAGCATATCTGGAATTTATTGCCAGACCACTTGAAGTTAAAGATCAATCAAAGCAAGTGAATACTCGATAGTGGATGCTTTGGACATATGACGGGTGATCAGTCTCTGCTCGTAGAAGTTGCTGACAAACAAGACCCATCCATATCATATGGTGACAATAGTAAAGGTAAGACTGTGGGGTATGGCACTTTAACCAACGACTGTCTATCAATTACTAAAGTTGTAAAGTCGAAGGTTTGAAGCATAACCTGCTGAGTGTCAGTAATTTATGTGACAAAGGGACTGTTTCCTTTATGTCCAACACCTACATAGTTAGGGAAAACTTATCCGGAGATATAAGTTATCCGGATTAAGAGTTGGGGACATATATTCAGTGGTCTTAAGAAATAATTCTTCTGACCCTGTATGCTTCCTCACTAAAGCATCAGATAAAGAAAGTTGGCTATGGCACAAGCGTTGCGCTCCTTTAAATTTTAAAACTTTGTCTAAATTAGCGTCACTTGACTTGGTCAATGGTCTGCCCAAACATAAATACTCCAGAGACTCACTCTGTTGAGAATGCCAACTTGGCAAGCAGGCCAAGCACAACTTTAAGAGCAAATCAGTTAATTCAATAACTGCTCCGCTACAACTTCTTCATATAGACCTCTGTGGTCCCATTTCAATTGCTTCTCTTGCTGGTGCGAGATATACCCTTGTGGTCATTGATGACTTCACCAGGTATACATGGGTGATGTTCCTGAAGTCGAACGATCAAACCTTTGAACACCTTGTAGATCTTTTCAACTGGATAAGCAATTCACAAGGATTGAGCATTAAATGCATAAGGAGTGATCATGGTACGGATTTCAACTTTTTCGATATGAGATCATATTGTTCTGAACAGGGCATTCAGCATGACTTCTCTGTGCCCAAGACTCCACAACAAAATGAAGTTGCTGAGCATAAGAATTGCACTTTAGTCGAAGCTGCTAGATCAATATTAGCAGGGGCAAAGCTTCCTCTCAGTCTATGGGCTAAAGCTATGTCCACTACATGCTATGTTCAGAACAGAACTCTTATCAATAAGGTTACTATGAAAACACCCTATGAGATGTGGAGAGGCAGGAAGTCGTCAATCTCTCATTTCAAAGCTTTTGGGTGTGTGTGTTACGTGTTAAACAATGGCAAAGAGGCCCAGAGTAAATTTGAGCCAAAATCCGATGATGGGATCTTTGTTGGATAGTCTTTACATAGCAAGGCTTATCGCATCCTTAATAGAAAACATTTACCAGTTGAAGAATCTATCCATGTTGATTTTGATGAGTCTAACCTTGATTGGTCAAGTGTAGGATCTTTAAATCCAATTGTGCAAGATCATACGGACACAATTGACTATTCTCGGTTCAAACATGTTCCTGCCACAACTCCTGATGAATCACCAAGCACCAAAGATGCAAGAAGACATGTCACTAATGATGCTTCCGAAGATTTGGACTCAGGACTTCCACTCAACTCCGGACAAATTGATACGGACATCCATAACACCAGAGAACCTTCTAGTCCGTTTGGACCAGTTAATACTGAAAGTCACAGTGTCGAAGAACCTCAAAATACTTCTGAAATTGTTCATTATATGGATCTAGCTAGCCCGAAAAAAGCTTAACCAACTGACATACAAGATCCACCCGATCTGGCAAAGCTTCAAATCATTGATTACTCACCACCAATTATGCAGAACTATAGGTGGACTCAAAACCACCCATCAGATCGAGTGATTGGTGACCCTACTGTTGGAGTAAGAACAAGGGCAGCCACCTCCAACTTGTGCCTCTACTCTTGTTTTCTATCACAGATAGAGCCAAAGGTAGTGGATGAAGCCCTTCATGATTCTAACTGGATAGATGCTATGCAAGAAGAGCTTAATCAGTTCAAGAGAAACGAAGTGTGGACGTTAGTACCAAGGCCAAGGTCGCAACAAGTCATTGGAGTTAAATGGGTGTTCTGGAACAAATTGGATACTGATGGAATAGTAATCCGGAACAAAGCATGACTGGTAGCCAAAGGATATCATCAAGAAGAAGGTATTGATTATGATGAAACCTTTACTTCAGGTAGCTAGACTTGAGGCGATCCGAATGTTCCTGGTGTATGCATCTTATGAAAACTTCATAGTTTATCAAATGGACGTCAAGAGTGCTTTTCTTAATGGAGATCTTCAAGAGGAGGTTTATGTTGAACAACCTCCGGGCTTTGTTGAACACAAGGCTGAACATATGGTTTATAAACTACGGAAAGCCTTTTACGGATTGAAGCAAGCTCCAAGAGCCCGGTATGACACACTGTCAGAATTCTTGCTCGAACACAATTTCAGAAAAGGGAAGATAAACACCACATTATTCCTACGGAAAGAGAAGGGTTATTCTCTGATCGTATAGATATATGTGGATAACATCATTTTTGGATCCTCAAATCCGAAGCTTTGTGAAGAATTTGCGAAGTTGATGACTAGCAAGTTCGAAATGAGCATGATGGGAGAATTATCATACTTCCTTGGAATAGAAGTTAAACAAATGAAGGATGGAATCTTCATCAACCAAGCTAAGTACACACAGGACTTAATCAAGAAGTTTGGAATGCAAAACTCAACTCCCGTGATGACTCCCATGCCAGTCAGTGCTAAGTTAGATCCTGATCTTAACGGAAAATCAGTAAATGTGACTGAATATAGAGGGATGATGGGATCATTGTTGTACCTTACAGTAAGTCACCCGGATATTATGTTTGCAACTTACATTTGTGCAAGATATCAGGCGAATCCCAAAGAGTCACATATGCTTCATCTAAAATGGGTATTGTGGTATCTCAAAGGGACATTGAATTTGGGACTCTGGTATCCAAAGGAGTCCTACTTCTCATTATCCGGATATTCTAATACTGATTTTGCTGGATGTCACATCAACAGGAAGAGCACTAGTGGTACTTGTCAGTTCCTTGGAAACAGATTGATTTCATAGTTTAGTAAGAAGTAGAATTCCGTATCAACCTCTATTGCTGAGGCGGAATATATAGTTGTTTGGAGTTGCTACGCACAGCTTCTCTGGATGCAAAGTCAACTTACTGACTACGGGTTCAACATGACATTTGTTCCACTGTATTGCGATAATACTAGTGCGATTGCCATCCATGGGAGGAAATTAGGTATCACTTCATCCATGTTCATGTTCTCAAAAAGCAACTTACTGTATTATGCACCTAAAGATAAAGCACATTGAAGTCAGGTATCACTTCATCCATGTTCATGTTCTCAAAAAGCACATATCTCTCGAACATGTTGCTATGGATAATCAACTCGCAGACATACTCACCAAACCCCTACCTGATGCAAGATTTTCTGAACTACTCCTTAAATTAGGTATGCTTGACCTATCTGCATAGTCTCTAATTTATCATTCCAACAGTATTTCTTTTAGAACATGCATCGCATTTCATGATAAGCGTTAGACACTTACTGTACTTCATGCTGATCATCTTTACTCGTGTCATGCATTATGTTGTTGATCATTTTCTCATATTTTCATATGGGAGGATGCTTGTGTTTCCCGACTGAAGTCGCTTAAGTTAACATAATTAAAGATATATGAATAAAACCTCCTTAGGACTTCATGATTCAAATTTTCATCACTCACCACATGTCAAATGCTTTTTCATATTGATTACAATATTAACATGCCTAGTTGAAGAAATAAAATGGGTTAGCTCAGAATGCCTGGTGGATAAAATCACAGTTGCAGTTTAATCAGCTTTTGAAGTGGAGTTTCCTCAAGGATAGACAGCAATTTCTCAAGATCCAAAAATATCAAGCAGGAAATGTCCATCGAGAGGATCGCACGATCTAAGGGAGAGCAATAGCTTCATCTATTACTTCCGTAATAACCCCCCGATATGTCTCGGATGCTCTACCCTATAACTCTCACTTCTAGATTTGACTGGGCATGCATTGTTGAATCGAAATTGTGGCATGATTGAATATTTTTGTTTCTTCAACTGTGCATTTTAATATAATAATCAATTAATTGTTATTGGCATGTGTTCTTTAATCCATTCTCACTCATGAATCTTAATTTGGGCAAATCATATAAATTTAATTCATCTTAGCTACGTCGTTCAACATAAAGGTCTCACTATGTTGACCAATATGAACTTATATGTTTCTTATCTGACATATGCTTTGATTTCAGTAGAAATGATCCTTAACTCATATGTATGTGTCTCTCGCATTCTTTTTTAATGCATAAGTTCTGATTTTTCATTAGTTCAGATTATGTTAACTTTCCGTATCTGTTTATATCCGTACTAATCCCAACCTGTTAAGTCTTCTATTCTTTTAGTTTATCTTTGTGAAGCTACAAGTTCAGATTCACTTTGCATTTTCACTGATATATACCTTGTCTGAAGTCTCGGATTTGAAGTGTTGTGGTACTTCGTTTCTCTTTAACTTCGAGACAACAAAGGAATCTATTCTTCTCTTACAGCACCTGTTTTTACGGACTCAGTCTGTTTTTCATCCGGATACTCTTCTACGGATTATCTTTAGTTTGGATGATAGTCGGTTCAATTCCTCCAAACTCTTGAAACTCTCAAATAGTGATAAATAAAGTATTATCTTACATCGCATATTTTTGAGGAGGGATAATGATGGTCCATTAAATGCAAGTCTCGAGACGGGCAATTTTCGGAAGAAGGCAAACAGCTGTCATAAATGCTTGGTTATGTTGCCTCCACGTCATCTCTTTATTCAGAGGCATGCACCTATCAAGGCTAATAACATCAGATTGTTAGGCGGTACACTGTTTATTTCGCTTAAACCCTAAACCCGCCAGCATCCATTGACCCGCCACATATATCATAAGCTTTCACGCAAGAGCGACTTCTCACTCTCTCATTTCATAGTCGCTCTTCGTTTTTCTCAAACCCTAAATTTCCCTTCCCTACTTTGCATTCATCTCAAATGGAACCCAAAACCTCTCTTTCTGGCATTAATCCCGGCCATCTTGTCGATTAGAACGCTGTTTCCAATCCTCCGGCATGGTTTCTGGAGCTTTGCCGACTCCTAGAAGCAAGCCACATTCTAAACTTGGTCTCTGATCCCGTCGATCTCCTTATTGATGATATTTCTGAGTTCTGTCGGACCATCCGCTGCACCACCGATTCCATCCGTTCCACCATCCGGGGTGAATCCATCATTATCACCCCAAACGTCCTCCGCGCCGCTCTCCATCTACCTTCCGGTCCTCATCAGTGTCCGGATCCAAAACAAATGGCAGCTTCCATGGGCTTCACCTATAAAGGGAAGGAATATAAGGTGAAGTCCTTCCAGGGTCACGATCGGTATATGGCGACCATCTTGAGCCGGTGTCTTCTGGCTCGCATAACAGCCCTGGACTCCATCCCGTACGACCTGCTACTGGCTATGTACAGAGTCTTTGAGGGTCTCCCGATGGATTGGGGGACTTTCTTGTTCCAACTGCTGGGGAACAACCCGAAGAATCAATTCTTTGGGTGGATCCTTAGCATCGTCTTCCAGCACATGCGTCCGTCCCATTTCAACGGACATGGTGTCATCCCATTTCCCTAGGCCTTCTACCTTCGCCATCTTATGCCTGATGGGAATCTGACTGCCCTCCGACCCTCTGCTACTATCCGCCTCCTCCATGCTCCGGAACAACAGGGTAGTTCGGTTGGTGACCCAGCCGACAACTCTGCCCCCGAAGTTAGCTCTGCCCACTGGTCCTCACAGATTCAGTTCGTAGCTGCACCCTCCATCTCCCGAGGCTCTCGGGACAGTGTTCACGCCAACCCATCCGAGGTTGCGGGGCCGTCTCAGCCACGTTCTCCTCCGGCTGATACTCCAGCACCTTCTGTTGCTGATGTCCCCGCACCCGATTCTCCCGCTGTTGCTGCCACTATTGATGTTGTTGTTGCTGTGGCAGTGGCTGATGTCCCTTCCTCTTCTCTGGAAGTACCTTTGCCCCCACTTCCTCAACCTCGGGACTACCTCGACCATCTCCCCGCCGACACCTTAACAGGCCTTTGGTTCCGTTTCAGCCTTGCCTGCACAGCCACCATCCCCGACAATGACCTTCGGGTGTATTATACTCGCCATACCAAAACCCCATAGGAAATGATCGTCTAGAACCTGGACCACGGTTTCCTTATGCCGGCCAACATTCCTGACGTTCTTTTTGCTGTTACCTCCAGACCGGCCCATGACGCACGGGTTCCTTCCCCTGCTAATGCCAGGCCCTCTTCTCTTGCTGAGGCCGGGCCCTTTTCTCCTGCTGCAGCAATACCCATTGTTGACCTCTCTAGTCAAAGCGGTTCTGATGCCCCGGATGCCTCCAATGCTTTGGGTGGCCACTCTACTATTGCTGATGCACCCCTCTCTCTAGCTGCTGACTCCTTTGCCCAACGCACTCTTGCACCTATTCATGTGGGAGAGTCCTTTAAAGCCCCAGAGTTTGCACTTGGATGCACCTCTTTTGGAACGATTCACTCCGATGTTGTGATCTCTGCTCAGCTGGACCGCCACGCCCAAGCTAGAGCGCCCAAATTGCCGCTATCGCCATCAAGGTTAATGCTCTTGGCACCCAACTCCTCTCCACCCTAACTGACTTCTCCACTTTTATCGAGCAGAAGATGGATCTTGTTGCCTCGTCCGTACATTCCCTATCTACCTCAATCGTGGACTTGGCGCATACGATGGCTCGTCCTCCTACCGCTCCTCGGCGATCTGTCAAAACGGGGGAGAAAGTGTCATCTGATCCTCCTATATCTTCCTCAGCTCATGCTAGTAAGTGGCCTGCATCTACACTACTTTCGGGAGTTTTTATCCCCAAATGCAGCCGCTTCTCTTGGCCCAACTCCTCCAGTGCAACTCCTCCTTCATCCTCTCCATCCGCGGCTATCACCTTCCTCCCATCATACGCGGATTGTGATCCACATGATGCAAATGGAAGTGTTTTTAATGAAATGGCTAAGTATGCCGCGTCCACTGTCGAGCGTAGATGTCTATCCAAGTTGTACCCCTTCTCTCCATAAGATATTCAAACTCTACGTTCTAAGAAGGGCCTGTTTACCATGGATGATATAGACAACTTCTCTGGGGCAGTAGAGATGGAGATGAGGTTGTTTCCGTCTATGTACAAGGACGGACACTTGTTTGACGTCTTGCCATGTTGGTCTGAGGGCTATCTTTCAGAAGTAGCCCACATCCGGACCTTCATTGATGGAACTGTTAAGGATAGCAAGCCATGGAAAAATCTTTCCTCCGTCCTCATTCCGTATCGGGTCAAGACACTACACTTCATGTTGATTGTTTATCTGATTCCGTCAAAGCTGATGCTCCTGATTGTCTCTCACCAAATCGTGGATAACAAAGTTAGAAAAGATCAATTGGAGCCACTGCGTCTTTGGCTGACAGAAGCAGTAAAGCAATCCGGGCTTTATCAAGAAATGGGCCAAACTCCTTTGGCTCCTACTGAGAAGTTAAAGGCGGTGATCCGGAGCAAAAAGCAAGTGCCTCACCAGCCCAATGGAGATAGCTGTGGAGCCTTTGTCTGTTTCTTCATCAAGTCTTTCATAAGAGTAGATGAAGATTGGAACAACATCCACAACTACACAATGGAGCAGACAATGGAGCTTCGAAAGAAGGCAGCAACAATGATCTTCAAGTATAGTAAGCCTTATGTACCTTAATGTAAAATTCATGTATCAAGGTTGAATTGTACTTTGTTGTTGATCTAATGAAAATGGAAGTTATCTTTATTCTGTATATTATCTTTTTGCTTCACTTACAAAGGGTTTTGACATATCCATAATTAGGGGAGATTGTTGGATCAATCCCAGAATTTGGATGATGCGGATAAAACCCTATGTAATTTGATTTGAGACATTGCATGTTTATTCTTAAGTTGTTGAAAAAAAAAAAAAATTTTTCCCGCCCTTCCCCCGGGAAAAAAAAGAAAAGAAAAAAAAACAAAACCCACCCCCCCAAAAAAAAGGTGGCCCCAAACACAAAATAAAAAAAAAACAACCTTCCCCATCAAAAAAAAAAAAATTTTCCCTTAAAAAAAAAAAACAAAAAAAAATAAAAAAAAAAAAACCCCCTAACCCCAAATTAATCTCTTAAATTGATGTGGAATAAGCCTGTCGAGAAGAGCTTAATAAAAATCTTATTCCCAACGGACCTTTACGCGTAAGAGAATCAAGCCATACATGGAATAAGGAACGATTTGTAAAATAAGACCCAATCCTTGATCCATAAGGACAAACATGAGTAAGTCGTCAAACCTTTTACTCATGGTAAGGATTTTAACCAAAAAAGTCTTAATCTCTCATGGAATAAAAATTCACTATGTTGCCCAGGACTAAACGCTCAAAGTTCTTAAATCAAAGACCCAATTACTCTTATCTATTTTTAACTAAACACCTAATTTTTATTTGGTTTTCCGAACCAAGTCAAATTGATGTTAGGAATAAGAATCCTAGGTCAAACATCTAGTAATTTCTCCGGTAGTAAGGGTTGGACGATTGAAAACATGCTAAACATAAGCCAAGGACAACAATGGTCATCGAGGTCCTTTTAAAGAAGCGTAAAGGTCTTCTAACACCAACACAAACAATCATACTTGCAAAAGGATAATGATCACACCAATTACAAAAAGAAGACACCTGGAGTAAGAAAAGGTGTAATCCAAAGATGAGTCTTCAAAAACATCAAATCATCTGGAAAAATAAGCAGAACAAGGATTCCTAGAAAAAAACACTTGTAGCAAACCATAAGGACCCAAGTCTCTTTATTCACGCACGGAGTAAGGAAAAATATATACGGAGGTAAGGAGCACCTCTGAGAGCCTCTCTCTTTCTCTATGGGGAGTAAGGATGCGCTAATAGGGCGGGAGTTAGAGCTATCTAGCCTTTGAACCCCCTCAATTACTTGATAATAAGGACACTCGCCAAACCCCACCCCCAACACAAAAAGAAACAAATGCCAGCATGGAAAAAGATAGGATCGGTCCTATCTCTGCACGCCATTGCACGTGAATGGTGAATCAGAAGTAAGCTCTTCCGGACTTCCTTGCTTTCAGGCCCGAGAGGCAAAAAAGGCTTGCACGTGAAATGGGTGAATTCACGGCAACTCCAAATCAGCTCCAAATGCCTGATTCGTGGTGTGAGACTCATTTGAAACTTTTTTTTTCATACCAATTGTTTGAAGCCACTACTATGTCAAAAGTGAGGTCCAAAATCCAAAACTTACGCTGTTTGCAATTTCCTAGGGGTTAGAGCAAATATATATTATGAAGCGATAAGGCTCTAATCATGCTTTAAACACAAAATAAACACTAGAATAAGGTCGTTATCATTAATACGGAGTAAGTATCTAGCCTTTGAACTTATACGGAATAAGGACACTATGCGGAACTTAGTATCTTCTCATTCAAAGCGAAACGGAGTGCAACCACCGATACGTTGATCCGAGCTATTAAAGGACAAACTCGGATTAACAGACGCTACTCAACTTACTATTCAAAGTACATCCTTACACACTATCAGCATCTTACATGTGGATCACACGGATATGTGGACATAACTTTAACTACACTTGGAAACTCATAAAGACATTTATGCTTTACAAACCCAAGATCTTGAACTCCACATCCACAACAATCAAGGCAGAGAGATTTTCGAGGAACAGTACAATGCTGCACGTTGCTCGAAAGAACAAATTCCAAAGATGTTTTTCACGGATGGTTATATATAGTAACATTTGTATATTTTATTGTGTGCAAAAAAGAATACGTGCGCGCAAGCACAATAGTGTAAGAACAAAAAGAGAAAGCGTACATACATGTACTAGAGCTCATAGAGATACTGGCTATTGTGTGAGTAATTGCAAACAATGTTAAGAGAATTGTTCAGTAGATCAAAAAGCTTTACAAGCTTTAATCTGCTTCTATTTTATTATAATTATCTCTTGATAATAAAACAAAATACTTTCACTATCTGGTTATCTTCCGTATTGATTTTATCTCTTAACCAGATAAGTGTTATGCTAAGACGAACAAAGACTTTTCGATTAGAGTCTATTCACCTCCCTCTAAGCTCCCAGTATAATTTAAATGAAAACATGACATAAATCGAACAAACTCAAAGAGTGAAATACAACATCAACATACAAACCATATTAAAACACATTATTCAACATTGGCATACAAACCTGTCACGCCCCGGATTTCCAACCCAAGGAAACCGGTACGTGACTCCCCTTTTACCCACACGGAGGGCAAAGGGGTTAGGATGCAAACCCCGAAAATAACATTTTTAAACATCCACAACACGTTCAAGAAAGTAATGTTCATAAAAGCAATCCACAATCCAAACCAGTCTTTATTACAACAAAATTCTCTTTCCAATCCATCCCCACTGGGGTTACATTAATTCCCATAAAATAACATAAATGAAAGACAGTAAAGTAAACAAGGTCTTCCACCTTGGGGTCCCACCTAACGCCTGTATGTTCCTAAAAGAAGACACAACATAGAGGGAGGGGTGAGCAACCACAGCTCAGTAGGGATCATGTCTCCCCAACCCATCCCATGCTCCTAGCGTTTACATGAGGGTGTGTACAGGTGCAGTGTAGTGACAATAAGATATAAACAGGTTATATTCCACAATCACACAGCATACACATATCCACAGCCATACAGGCTTAGCCATATAGGCTAACATGTCCACACCCACTCAGGCTTAGCCACACGGGCTAACATATCCACGGCCACTCAGGCTTAGCCACACGGGCTAACATATCCACGGCCACTCAGGCTTAGCCACACGGGCTAACAATCCACACTCGGGCTAGCCACACGGCCCAATTCCATCCCGGGCTTCCACACAGGTCCCACAAACACAGCTTACAAGGTCACACAGGCATTAAACCAAACATGTAGCATACACACTTTCACAGGCATAATACCAAACACTTAGTTTGCACAGCCAATCAGGCATAAAATCAAACACCTGACATGCAGAGTCTCACAGGTATTTTACCAAACGCTTAACATGCATACATTCACAAACCCACAAACCCAGCCACATAGGCATATTATCAAACACATAGTAGGCATATTCAAACAGATATATTCACACAGGCATTTTATCGAACACTCAATATGCACTCATCATCCAACACCAAAAAACATCAAAAACCGCCATTGAAGGCCAACATCCATATAGGAGATCACACCTATATGGATTACATATATATATAAACAGGTATAATCCATAATCTGCCCTAGAACCCTAGGACAGAGGAGGATTTAGGAAGAATAGAACCCCTACCTTAAAGCAGATCTTCCTTGCTCCCGCGCTAAACGCCATCCTCCCCACGCAAGATGCTTCGGCAGCAACCAACAGCTCCCCTTCCTTCCCTCTCTCAAGCTCTCTCTCTCTCTCTCTCTCTCTCTCTCTCTCTCTCTCTCTCTCTCTCTCTCTCTCTACGACGGCTGCAGTAGCTGAAGGGAACCCTAAACCTAAAACAGAGGGCTTCTCCTCCTTATATAGACAATACAACATCAAAACGACGTAGTTTTGATTAAGTGAATCCCAGCATCAAAACGACGTAGTTTTTATTATACAAGTTGCAACCTTTCCGCATCCATACTCGACAAAATATCCATAATTCTAACATGGTCCTTTGAGAAAAGATGATTAGAATAACAAAACTAAGGTAACCATGCAAAAACATGTCTGTACGCTAATTTGAACGCCAATTCCCCAATTGGCGTGCAGCTCCAAATGCACTCAAACTTTACCCCAAGCCTCCTTGCATCATGTAAAAGTCATCCAAGCAATAAAAACCTTGCACGCCAAATGGGTCCAATTCGCGTGCACATCCGTTTGGCCTGAAACTTCTGTGGTAGATAGAAGACATCATTCTAAGAATCTTTTGTTCTGCATGCCAATTCATTTGAGCCCATCTACTAGGTCAAAATAATTCTCCAAAACCTGACAAAACAGCCTAAAAGCGCCTGTGTATGCATAGCATCTTCCTAGGGCATAAATGCACGTTATCCTTTGTCACATGCACCTCCCAAAAGTCCCCTCTTGGGCTCATCTCTTACCTCAAACTTGTGCACCAACATCTAAGGTGTTTGTGGTTAACTTCTTACACATGGGTCATTATATCCTTTTCCCTTATGACTTTTTGTCCTCGAAAAGAAACAACATGCACGAAAAACAAACACATGCGGCCCATTTGCAAGATAGCGAGCCACAACGCCCAGATGGATCACACAACATAACAGGACATCTCAAATACAGTGAAATCTCAAAACACATCTCAATAAAAATGCAAATACTAGTTTACAAGTACAAATACAAATACACCAAATCATGAACCACAAGAAAACACATCATTACAGCCACCTCCCACCCTTAAGATTGTTCGTCCTCGAACAACTCTGGGTGCTGCTCACGCATCACAGACTCACGTTCCCATGTCTCCTCCTCAATGCCACGGTGCTGCCACAGTACGCAAACCAAAGGAATAGCACGACCACGCAAAAGCTTCTCCCGCCGATCGACGATACGGATAGGGGCCTCAACAACGGACATGTCATCCTCAATGTCCAATGTCCCCCAATCGATCACATGAGTGGGATCAGGATGATACTTCCTCAACTGGGACACGTGGAACACATTGTGCACCCGACTCAATCGCGGGGGCAATGCTAACCGGTAAGCTACAGGCCCCACACGAGCTATAACCTCAAATGGACCAATAAACCAGGGAGAGAGTTTGGAACCTCTCCCAAAGCGCCGATGTCCACGTCGCGGAGAGACACGAAGAAACACATGATCACCAACAAAAAAACTCCAAAGGTCGCCGCCGCTGATCCGCATAAGATTTCTGCCGACTCTGAGCTGATAACAACCGCTGACGAATCAATTGAACCTTCTCGGTAGCCTCTTGAACCATCTGTGGTCCCAAGAGAGCTGTCTCCCCCACTTCGGTCCAACACAAAGGTGATCGACATGGCCGCCCATACAACGCCTCACAAGGAGCCATCCCAATAGACGCCTGATAACTGTTATTGTAGGCAAACTCCACTAAAGGAAGGTGAGTTGCCCACGAACCCCCAAAATCTAACACACAGGCCCGTAACATGTCCTCCAAAATCTGATTCGTCCTCTCTGTCTGGCCGTCAGTCTCCGGGTGAAAGGCTATACTCAAGTGAAGCTTGGTCCCCATAGCCTCCTGCAAACCTGCCCAAAAACGGGAGGTGAACCTCGAATCCCGGTCAGAGACAACCTGTTGGATCAAACCCAGAATTTGGATAATGCTGATAAAGCCTTATGTAATTTGATCTGAGATCTTTTGTGTTTATTTGATCATTGCAGAAGATATGTTACTAATCCAGAGATGCACTCGTGAGAGCAAAGCTAAGGACAGGATACATAATCCTGATCCGGACAAGAGTGAGTGTCGTCAAACACTTGGTAAATAACCAAGTAACAAATACATACGGAATAAGGAACATTCCTACGGACTAAGAACTTAAAGGATAAGTGCGGAGTAAGGAAACCAGATGTGGAGTAAGGAATCCGGATGTATTACTCGCCCGGAGTAAGGAACCTACATACGGAGTAAGGAAATTACATACGGAGTAAGGAACTTACATACGGAGTAAGAAAGCGCTGACACGGAATAAGTTATCAGACTTTTCAAGACTCGCCCGGAGTAAGGAACTTACATACGGAGTAAGGAACTTACATACGGAGGTAAGGAACTTACATACGGAATAAGGAACTTACATGCGGAGTAAGGAAGCACGACACGGACTAAGGATTCCAAGACTAAATAGATACGGAGTAAGCAACCACTAACACGGAGTAAGGTTCCGAGCTTCATTAGCTACGGAGTAAGGATAATTACACCGGACCAAGAAGACATTGCCCAACTAAACCGCATTTAAAGTTATCGCTCTTGGTATCCCGATGTAAGACGAATGAATTGAGAACATGAAGAATCTTACACGTGGATCATCCGGATATGTGGACACAACCTTAATTGTATCTCGGAACTCACAAAGACACTTATACTCTTCAAATCCAAGATCTTGAGCTCCACAATCCGCAGCAGTCAAGGCAGAGAGATTACCGAGGGATAGTTAGTGCGGAACGCATTCCGGAACTACAAGTTCCAAGGTTGTCTCTTAGGAATGTTTTGTATAAATATTCATACTTATACTTTATGTAAGTAGGGTGAGGAGCTTTATCATCTTTAGAGATAGAACTTGGCTAGTGTGTGAGTTCATTTTGTAAACAGAGTGTAAGAGAGTTTTGCTTCTATTTTGTTGTATTCATCTTGTGATAATAAAACAAAATACTTCCACTATCTGGTTAACTTCCGCAGTGATTCTATCACTTAAATTAGATAAGTGTTTGTGTCTTGAGTGAAAGGGAAGAGTTTGAATAAGAGCCTATTCACCCCCCCCCTTTAGGCTCCAAGGGACCATCAAGTGGTATCAGAGCGCGTTCTACTTTGTTCTAAGTAGAGATCCCACTCTTTCAATCTCAGAAATGGCCGAAGAAAGCAGTATGCTATTCAACACTCGCCTTAACTCCGGAGGTGCACAGGAGCCCAGTCCCGAATCGGCAAGAAGGTGAAAATGTCGACCCACCTCAACTTCTCGCCGCCGCTTCTCAACCACGGAGTTCTGGTTTTACTTTAACGAAACCGCCCAAATTCACACCTGAGCTTTTCTCCCAGTGGAAAGCTCGCATGAAGATGTTTATGGTATGCCATGATCATCTTATGTGGCCATGTCTTCATCAGGAGATTCCAATTCCGATGACTATCGGAGAACATGGAGTTGGGAGGCCAAAGACAGATCTTGAACTTACCAACGATGAAAGAGCTTGGCAGTGCGCTAGTGAAAAGGCTCGGCTTATGTTACATCGTCTTTGGATTCCGAGGCTTTCACGGACGTCCAGGGGCCGCACGACAAGCAAAGTCGTTTGGGACAAACCGACAATCTCATGAGGGGAGTCGTCCCAGATGCAAAATGTGATTCGCACTCTCAAACGGAACTTTGAGAGTTTTAATCATAAACCGGGCGAATGACTTGAAAGCATCTATCGGAGATTCGGCAAGCTCATTCTTGAACCGAAGACCGTCAATGAGCACTATTCTCAATCCCAGATCAATGACAAGTTCTTTCGCTCCTTGCCGGATCGCTACTACTCCAAACAACTCCAGATGCAATCGGACAAAATCGCGATATGTTCCCCTTGAAGAACGTATGGAGAGCTGGACTCACGAAGTCAGGTTTAAGTACTGACAGAGATGAGAAAATAGCTCGGAAAGAAAAGGGGGTAGCTCTCAAAGCTACGAATGTCTAAACATATCGAGGAATGATGATACGGACGTATCCGACAATTCCGATTCGACGAGGAGGAGGAGATAGCCCTTCTTGTCAAATCCTTTGAGCGATTCCTACGGAAAAGCGAAAAGGGATCGAAGACGCTCATCATCATCGTTCCAAAGGAAGGAGCGACCGGAGTCCAATTCCCAGGAATGTTTCAACTGTGGGAAAACCGGTCACCGGGCCAAGGAATGCAGTCCAAAACAAAAGTGGCCGAGAAAAGTGACAAGGTAACCGCTCGCCGCTCCACCTCGGATAACAGCAAGAGCAAGAGGAAGGCGCTCGTGACAAAATACATGAGTGGCTCGGAAGAAGAGGAGGAATCCTCGGATGATGAGCCGACCACTAAGCCAAATGTCCGCCTCATGGCAAATCGAGGTACCTTCTATCTTCGAGCTCCTGAGTAAATTAGAATCCTTACTACCGCATGTGATCATGAAAAGAATGAGAGACTAATAATTACTCAAATGTACAAAGATATGGAAAGTCATAATAAACGTCTTGAATTTACTATTAATAGACTCGAAAAGGACGTCATCGACTTCAGAGGAAAAGAAGCTTGGTATCATGATCTAAGAGCTGAAAATCATTTGTTAAATACCAATCTCACAGGCCTAAAAGTTATAGTAAAAAGACTCGAAAATGAACGGAACAGGAAAAGGAAATAAATCGTAAGTGGCTAAAATCCGGGAAATAGCCTCTACCTTTAGGACCGATCCTGACGACATCCGAGTCAAACCTGGCCTAGGTTCCGAACCATCAACTTCCATAGCTCAAGCCCGAGTGTCCTCCGGATTTCACTCCTAAACTAACCAACTTATATCCCGTTAGTACATCTAAACCGTTGGATGGTTTCATTTCGGTGGCACCATAGTTTATGATCGTGGTGGAGTCGAGGTCACATCGCGCTTCCCGAACCAAGAAGACCCGTAACTAAAGATGAAGGGAAGGCTGCCCAGTTAAAGCCAAAACCGTAGCACCCAAAAAGAAAGACAAGGCTAAGGCCGACGCAGTTAGGGCCAAGAGCACGTCACCCAAACGTAATGGATTAGGCCACAGGGAAAGAGTAGAAAATCAGCAAAAACTAAGAGACCCGTATCCCCGTTTGTACTTCACATTATATGCTCTGCTCCATCCGTAGGGAAATGGGTCATTATCACTATGAACGTTGGAGTCTATCCGATACTGGCTTTGTAATCAATTTCAATCCAATAAAGATCAGTTTTATAAAAGGGGTTCTTGAGCAAAACAAAATCTAAATCTAAAAGGAGTGTCTCTCCCAAGAAAACCCAAATAAGAGAAGCATTAAACTAACAAGTTAATATCAACTTGGAAAGCTAAGAGTCCTAACAAATTCAAATCCGTAAATGTTGACAATCTTCGTTGCTCTCTCTAACCGCCCAAAACAAGTTTGGGCACCAAAAGTGTAAACCGTTGTCTTTCAGGAGCATCTCTGGAATGCATTGCCGGATCACTTGAAGTTAAAGATCAATCAAAGCAAGTGGATCCTTGATAGTGGATACTCCGGACATATGACGGGTGATCGATCGCTTGTATAAGTTAATGATAAACAAGGTCCATCCGTTTCATATGGCGACAACAAAAAAGGTAAGACTGTCGGGTATGGCACTTTAACTAACTACTGTGTATCAATCACTAAAGTTGCACTAGTCGAAGGTTTAAAGCATAACTTGCCAAGTGTCGTAAGCTATGTGACAAAGGATTTCATGTTTCCTTTTTGTCCAACACCGTGACAAGAAGAGAAAACTTATCCGGAGATGTTAAATTATCCGGATCAAGAGATGGGGACATATACTCGTGGTCTTAAGAAATAATTCCTCGACCCCGTATGCTTCCTCACGAAAGCAACAGATGAAGATATTGGTTATGGCAGCGATGCGCACATTTAAACTTTAAGACTTTGTCTAAATTAGCGTCACTTGATCTTGTCACTGGTCTACCCAAACTCAAGTTCTCCAGAGACACTCTCGTCGAGAATGCCAACTTGGTAAACAGACCAAACACGCTTTAAGAGTAAATCGCTTAACTCAATAACTACTCCTCTACAACTTCTTCATATGGACCTATGTGGTCCTATATCTGTTTCATCACTACTAGTGTAGATATACCCTTGTGGTTATCGATGATTTCACCAGATACACATGGGTGATGTTCCTGAAATCAAAGGATCAAACTTTTGAACATCTTGTAGATCTCTTCAACTGGATAAGCAACTCACAAGGACCGAGCATTAAATGCATCAGGAGTGATCATGGTACAAAATTTGATTTTTCGGAAATGAGATCATATTGTTTCGAACGGGGCATACAAGATGACTTCTCTGCTCCCGGAACCCCACAACAAAATGGGGTAGCCGAGCGCAAGAATCGAACTTTAGTTGAAGCTGGTAGATCCATGTTAGCGGGGCAACGCTTCCTCTCGCCTATGGGTCAAGCCGTGTCCATCGCCCGCTATGTTCGTAACGTAACTCTAATAAATAAATCTACCATGAAAACACCCTATGAGATGTGGAGAGGACGAAAACCTTCAATTTCACATTTCGAGCTTTTGGGTGTACTTGCTATATACTGATAAATGGCAAAGAGACCCGGAATAAATTTGAACCAAAAATCGATGATGGGATTTTTTGTCGGGTACTCACTTCATAGCAAGGCTTATCGGGTCTTCAATAGAAAACTTTTTAAAGTTGAAGAATCTATCCATGTAACCTTTGATGAAGCTAATCTCGTTTGGTCAAAAGTCGGTTCTTCAAATTCCAATATGCAGGTCATGGACAAGAACGTCAATTACTCAAGTTTATGAATATTCTGTTACATATCCTGACCAACCACGTGGCATCAGCGAAACACAACGAAATTTTATGGATGATGCTACGGATGACTCGACTCAGAACTACCATTTAGCTCCGGACATACTCCTACGGATACACAAAATTTCGGAGCACCTTCAAGTCCGTCCGGACTAGTTAACCTGGAAGAAACGTGTTGAAGAACCAACTAGTTCATCCGTACCTCTCAACACGGAAACATCTACTCCGGATAAGCTCAACCGGTCGATACAATTGAACCACCCAACTGGAAGAGCTTCAAATTGTTCAAGATCAACCAACACATGCACAGAATTATAGATGGACCCGAAACCATCCCTCGGATCAAGTGATTGGTGATCCTACGTTGGTGTAAGAACAAGAGCAGCCACCTCCAACATGAGTCTTTACTCGTGCTTTCTATCTCAAATAGAACCAAAGGTGGTAGATGAAGCTCTTTAGGATTCAAATTGGATAGAAGCCATGCAAGAAGAGCCGAACCAATTTAAGAGAAACAATGTGTGGACATTAGTACCCAGGCCTAAGTCTCAAGAAGTCATTGGCGTTAAATGGGTGTTCCGGAACAAGCTTGATACGGATGGAATAGTAATCCGGAACAAAGCGACCGGTACCAAAGGATATCGTCAAGAAGAAGGAATAGATTATGATGAAACCTTTGCTCCGGTCGCAAGACTTGAGGCAATCCGTATGTTTCAGGCGTATGCTTCATATGAAAACTTCATAGTTTATCAAATGGACGTCAAGAGCGCATTCCTGAATGGAGACCTTCAAGAGGAGGTGTATGTTGAACAACCTCCTGGCTCATTGAACCTAAGGCAGACATCTTGTCTACAAACTTCGGAAAGCTCTATATGGTTTGAAGCAAGCTCCAAGAGCCTGGTACGACAACCCGTCGAATTCCTACTTGCTCATAACTTCCAAAAAGGGAAGATAGACACCACCCTCTTTCTACGAAAAGAGAAAGGACACACTCGATCGTACAAATATACGTGGATGATATCATTTTCGGATCAACAAATCCGAAGCTTTGTGAAGAGTTTGTTAAGTTGATGACAGCAAGTTTGAAATGAGCATGATGGGAGAACCGTCCTACTTCCTTGGAATTGAAGTCAAACAATTAAAGGAAGGAATCTTCATTAATCAGGCTAAGTACACTCGCGATCTTATTAAGAAGTTTGGTATGGAAGGCTCATCTCCCGTCAAAACTCCCATGCCTATCGTCCAAGTTAGATCCGGATGTGGACGGCATATTAGTAAATGTGACCGACTACAGAGGGATGATCGGATCCTTGTCGATCTTACAAGAAGTCGCCCTGACATTATGTTTGCAACTTGCATTTGTGCACGATACCAGGCGAATCCCAAGGAGTCACATATGCTTCATGTAAAACGGATATTAAGGTATCTCAAAGGGACGATGAATTTGGGACTCGGTACCCAAAGGAGTCCAACTTCACCTTATCCGGGTACTCGATGCCGACTTACTGGATGTCGCATCGACAGAAAAGCACAAGCGGTACGTGTCGGTTTCTTGGAAATAGATTGATCTCATGGTTCAGAAGCGAATTCCGTATCAACCTCTCATCGAGGCGGAATATATAGTCTGCGGAAGTTGCTGCGCACAACTACTTTGGATGCAAAGTCAACTTACCGACTACGGATTCGACATGTCCTCTATTCCACTTTATCGTGACAACACTAGTGCAATTGCCATCAGGAACAATCCGTCATGCATCCTAAGACGAAGCACATTGAGGTCAGGTATCACTTCATACGCGATCATGTTCTCAAAAAGCATATTTCACTGGAACATGTTGCCACTGAAGATCAATTAGCGACATACTTACAAAGCCCCTACCGATGCAGGTTTTCTGAACTACTCTTCCGATTAGGTATGCTCGACTTCTCTGATAGTTTCTCATTTGAATTACCCAACAAGATATTTACTCAAAAACCATGCATTGTACGTTTGAAAGTAGTAGAAACTCAATTGATCGTCTTTGCTGATCATACTTACTGTTTAACGGTTTCATGTTTCGATATTAATCTCAACCTCATATTAGAAGGATGCTTGCGTTGCTCGATCAAGTCGTTTAAAGCTAACATAATTACGTGTATATGATTTACCTCTTTCGGGTTCATGATCTTAACTTCGTTAATCACCGCATGACAAAAGCATGTTCATTTACATTACTCTATTAACATCATAGTTGAAGAAGTGAAATGGGTTAGCTTGGAATGCCTGGTGGATGAATACTCAAACCTTGATCCGATCACCAAGTATAGTTTTCTAATAAGATGACAAAGTCTTGAACTACAAATCGGAACGGTCAACCGAGAGGATTGCACAATCTACGGGGAGAAAATGCTTTATATATTATTCGATAATACCCCCGTATATGTCTCATGACCTTTTCCCGAGTCGTCATCTGAGGGGGAGCCTTTCATTGAGAGGATTAAATGATCTACGGGAGCAACAATGAACCCCTAATATGTCTCGGATTCTCCCTCCTCTAAACTTTTACTCCGGATCTGACTGGACATGTTGTTTTAAATCGGAAAAGTGGCATGTTTGGATGTATTTTCTTCTTCAACCATGCATTTTAATCGACTAATCATCTGCTTTCTTTTGATATGTGTTCGCTTTATCATTGCTCACTTATGAATCCTAATGGAGCCAAATCATATGCTCGTAATTAATCTTAGCTACTTTGTTCAAAGAAGACGGTTTCACTATGTTGACCTATATGAACCTGTGTATTGCTATCCGACATATGCCCCGATTCAGGAATATTGATCACTTTCACGTTGCATACGTCTACTATATTCTTAGCCATGCATGAGTTCTGTTTCTTATTAGTTCGGATTATGTTGTTTTTCACTCGATTATCTTCTCTACTCCGTACTAATCCTTGCCTGTTAAGCTTTTGTATTTTCGGATATCTTTATTTAGCTACAAGTTCGATTTTCTTTGCAACCGTATTGATAAATCCAGTCCATAGTCTCGGATTTGAAGTGTTGTGGTACTTCTCTTCTCTTCGACTTATTGATCGTAAAAGAAATCTACTCTACTTTCTCACTAAACTCTGTTTACACGGACAAGATCCATTATTCATCCGGATACTCTTTCACGAATATTATTAACTCCGAATGAGTGTCGGCTCTTTCCTCCTGGACTCGACTTTGTTCAATTGTGACAATCCACGATACTCATATGTCGCATGCTTTTGAGGAGGAATAATGATGATTCATTAAATGCATATCTCAGGTGCACACACACCTCCTGGATGGCAACCAGTTGTAATCTCTACTTGGTCGTGCGGTCTCCACGACATCGTTTTATTCGGAGATGCCTCGATATCCGGACAAATGACATCAGCATGTCACGCGGGTCCCTACCTCACTCACACATTCCTAGACCGCGACATTTGCGGACTCGGTCTTATATGTTCGATCATTCCGCGAAGCACGAGTATTGCTCATTTCAAATCCCTAACCCTCTCGTTGCTCCTTCTACTTGTCAAGACCTCACCTTTCCTCTTTTCCTTCCCATCAAATCTGCAATGGCACCCAGAATCTTTCTCTCCGGCGTTAATCCTGGCCATCTAGTTGATTGGAATCTTGTTTCGATCCTCCGGATTGGTTTTACCGCTTCGCCCTCTTCTTGAAGCCTCGCACATACTCAACCTGGTCTCCAATCCCGTCGCTCTTCTTATCGATGACATTCTTGAGTATTACCAACGGATTCACCGCACCACCGATTCCATAACCTCTTATGTCCGCGGTGAATCCATCATCATCACTCCGGCGTTCTCCGCGCCGTCTCCACCTACCTCTTGGTGAACCACGGCGTCCGGATGCCGATCCAATGGCGGCTTCTATGGGTGCACGAACAAGGGGAAGGAATATAAGGTGAAATCCTTCCAGGGTCGCTATCGATGTATGGCGACTATTCTAAGTCGATGCCTACGGCTCGCACATCCGCCCTGGGCTCGGTTCCGTACGATCTTCTACGCCATGTACGGAGTTTTTGAAGGTCTTCCGATGGATTGGGGGATGTTCTTATTTCGTTTGTTGCGAATGGTCCCAAAAACCATTCCTTTGGGCGCATCCTCGCATTGTCTTCCAAAGATCTACGTCCGGACCATTTCGGCCGGATTGATCCTGTCTCGTTTCCCTCGGCTTATTACCTTCGTCACCTTACGCCGGACGGGAACATGACGCTCGCCGACCCACCGTAGCTCTCCGCGTTCTCCCCGCCCCGAACAACAAGGCGCTCGTTGGTGACCCCTCCGACGCCCAAGCCCACGAGGTCGCTTCGCACACCGATCCTCCCGGATTCGGGTCCGTTGTCGCGCCCTCCCACTCACGGGCCTCCCAGCCAAGCGTCCGTGCTGAACCGTCCGAGGTTGCGGGGCCCTCTCGCGCAGTGCGCCTAAAGCTGTTTCCTCGGCCCCCTCTCTGCGATGTCCCCACTCCCTCCACATCCGCTATCTACCGCGGTTAATACCGTCGTTGCCGTCGCCACCGCCGATGTCCCGGCCGCTTCTCCAGAAGCCCCCTTGCCTCCTCTACCTCAACCCCGAGATTACCTTGACCATCTCTCCGCCGTCACCTTAACGGACCTCTGGCTCCGTTTCGCCCTAGCCCACACCTCCTCCATTCCCGACACCGATCTCCCGGGTGTTTTACACACGCAATACCCAATCCTCGGAGACCATGATCATCTGGAATCGGACCACGGCTTTCTTACGCCGGCCGCCATTCCTGATGTGTCATTCCCCACACCCTCCGGCCCGGTCCCCCGCTACCCGAAGTCCTTCTACCGCTAAGGCTGGACCCTCTTCTCTGCCGCCGCGATTCCCGTGGTTGACTTGTCCGGGTCAAACGGGTCTCTTGCTCCGGATGCCTCCAATGCTCCGGATGCTCGTCGTCGCGATGCTCCTGGGACTCCTCCGCCCACCGCACTCCTGCTCCTGTTCATGCGGGGAGTCCTCCAAAGCTCCGGAGTTAGTACTTGGCGTGCCTCTTTTGGCACGGTCCACCCGATCCGTGCTTTCCGCTCCTGGACCGCCATGCCCAAGCTCAAAGCGCCCAAATTTCCGCCATCGTCGCCAAAGTTGACGCCCTGGCGCCCAACTCCTCTCCGCTCTCACGACTCCTCCACTTCCATGGAGCAGAAAATGGATCTTGTCGCCACCTCCATCCATTCACCGTCTACTTCCTTCGCGGATCCGGCGCATACGATGGCTCGTCCTCCCGTTGCTTCCTGGCGATCTGCCAAACCGGGGAGAGTGTCATCTGATCCGTCTACTCCTTCGCCCCACAACCATCTACTCGGACCGAGAAGCGGCCCGCCACTTCGGTGCTTCAGGGAGTTCAAATTCCCAAACGAAGCCGCTTCTCTCAACCAAGCTCCTCTACGCACCTCCGCCTCCTCCTCCATCCTCCTCATCCGCAATCGATACCTTCCTCCCATCCTATGCGGAGTTTGACCCGTCCGATGCGGATGGAAGCTTGCGCAAGACAATGAAATCTTATGCCGCGTCTTCATCGAGAGAAGATGTCTTTCCGAAATGTACCCTTTCTCTCCGGCCGACATTCGACTCTTTGTTCGGAGAAAGGACTCTTTACTACTGAAGACATTGACAACTTCTCGAGAGCCGCTAAAATGGAGATGAGGCCGTTTCCATCTCTTTACGAAGATGGGCACTTGTTTGAAGTTCGCCATGTTGGAATGAGGGCTATCTTCCCAGTGTGGAGTTAATTCGGACTTTCATCGACGGAACTCGCCGAGGATAGCAAGCCATGGAAAACTCTCTCAACCATCCTCATTCCGTACCAGATCATGTCGCCACACTTCATGATGGCTGTCTTCATGATTCGGCCCAAGCAGATGATTCTCATTGATTCTCATCGGATTGTGGAGCACTTCGTTAGGAAGAATCAATGGGAACCTCGTGTCTCGACTAACGAAGCCGTGAAGAAAGCCGGATTATATGAAGAGTTGGGTATCACACCCCTACGTCCGACCGAGAAACTCAAGGCGACATTCCGGGGCAAGAAGCAAGTGCCACAACAACCGGATGGAGATAGCTGGGAGCCTTTGTCCGTCACTTCATTAAGTCGTTCTTAACCGTGGACAAACATTGGAGCCAACACTCCACCTTTACGATGAAGGGACAATGGAGCCGAGAGAGAAGGCAGCAACTATGATCTTCAAGTATAGTAAGCCTTATGTACCTTAGTAAAAAACCTGATTGAGGCTGAATTGTATTTAGTTACCGATTAATGAAATTGGTTGTGTTGCGTATTACGTATGTTATTTTTTTGCATTGCTTACCGGATCGGATTACAAAGGGTTTGGGCATATCCATAATTGGGGGGAGATTGTTGGATCAAACCCAGAATTTGGATAATGCCGATAAAGCCTTATGTAATTTGATTGAGATCTTTTGTGTTTATTTGATCATTGCGAAGATATGTTACTAATCCAGGAGATGCACTCGTGAGAGCAAAGCTAAGGACAGGATACATAATCCTGATCCGGACAAGAGTGAGTGTCGTCAAACACTTGGTAAATAACCAAGTAACAAATACATACGGAATAAGGAACATTCCTACGGACTAAGAACTTAAAGGATAAGTGCGGAGTAAGGAAACCAGATCGGAGTAAGGAATCCGGATGTATTACTCGCCCGGAGTAAGGAACCTATATACGGAGTAAGGAAATTACATACGGAGTAAGGAACTTACATACGGAGTAAGAAAGCGCTGACACGGAATAAGTTATCAGACTTTTCAAGACTCGCCCGGAGTAAGGAACTTACATACGGAGTAAGGAACTTACATACGGAATAAGGAACTTACATGCGGAGTAAGGAAGCCCGACACGGACTAAGGATTCCAAGATCTAAATAGATACGGAGTAAGCAACCACCGACACGGAGTAAGGTTCCGAGCTTCATTAGCTACGGAGTAAGGATAATTACACCGGACCAAGAAGACACTGCTCCAACTAAACCGCATTTAAAGTTATCAGCTCTTGGTATCCCGATGTAAGACGAATGAATTGAGAACATGAAGAATCTTACACGTGGATCATCCGGATATGTGGACACAACCTTAATTGTATCTCGGAACTCACAAAGACACTTATACTCTTCAAATCCAAGATCTTGAGCTCCACAATCCGCAGCGGTCAAGGCAGAGATTACCGAGGGATAGTTAGTGCGGAACGATTCCGGAACTACAAGTTCCAAGGTTGTCTCTTAGGAATGTTTTGTATAAATATTCATACTTATACTTTATGTAAGTAGGGTGAGGAGCTTTATCATCTTTAGAGATAGAACTTGGCTAGTGTGTGAGTTCATTTTGTAAACAGAGTGTAAGAGAGTTTTGCTTCTATTTTGTTGTATTCATCTTGTGATAATAAAACAAAATACTTCCACTATCTGGTTAACTTCCGCAGTGATTCTATCACTTAAATTAGATAAGTGTTTGTGTCTTGAGTGAAAGGAAAGAGTTTGAATAAGAGCCTATTCACCCCCCCCCCCCCCTTTAGGCTCCAAGGGACCATCACAACCGATGATGGTACGCCATGCAGTCTCACAATCTCGTTCATGTATAGCTGACTCAAGGTCCCAATGGAGTCCCACTCGCGAACAGCAAGGAAATGGGCCGACTTTGTGAGTCGATCCACAATCACCCAAATCATATCTTTCCTCCCTGTGGTGGGTGGAAGACCAGTCACGAAATCCATCGCGATATGGTCCCACTTCCACTCCACTATGGGTAATGGCTGTAACATGCCCGCCGGCCGCTAATGTTCTGCCTTCACCTACTGACACGTGAGGCACCGCAAAACAAAGGCAGCCACATCGCGTTTCATGCCATGCCACCAAAAATGTCCGCGAAGCACATGGTACATCTTCGTACCCCCTGGATGCACAGCAACTCTTGACTGGTGAAACTCTCACATCACCTCATCCCTGAGGGAAGAAGCCACTACCAGTCGCCCCTGAAAAGATAACTCATGCTCGGGACCCTCCGTCCAACCCTCGGATAGCTCACCGGCCTCAATACGGGCACGGAGGACCTCACACTCAATGTCACCCAACCGTGCCTCCCGGACGCGCTGGTAAAGCTCAGCGAGAACAACCAAAGGACTCAGGACTGTCCCACCATCACGAACAATAGGCTGCAGCTGCAACACCGCCAACTGCTCCATCAGTTTCCACTCTCTCATGGCCACCTCAGCTTTCCCTTTCCTGCTCAACGCGTCAGCTACAACATTACCCTTGCCCGGGGTATAGGCGAGAGTAATGTCAAAGGTCTGCAAATACTCAACCCATCTCCTCTGCCTCAAATTCAAGTCCTTCTGAGTAAAGATGTACTGAAGGCTCTTGTGATCAGAAAACACTACGAACTTCTCCCCCAAAAGGTAATGTCGCCAACTCTTCAAGGCAAAGATGACAGTCGCCAGCTCAAGATCATGGGTAGGGTAATTCTGCTCATGAGGCTTCAGCTGCCTTGACCCATAAGCTACCACACTGTGCTCCTGCATAAGCACACACCCCAAACCAACCCTGGACGCATCACAATATACCTCATATGGGATATCTTCCCGAGGTAACCTCAACACCGGTGCAGTGGTCAAACGGGTTTTGAGAGCCTCAAACGCGTGCTGACACTTGTCAGTCCACTCAAACTTCACTCCCTTCCGAGTCAACGCTGTCATAGGAGCTGCCAAACGGGAGAATCCCTCCACGAAACGACGGTAGTACCCTGCCAAGCCAAGGAAACTGCGAATCTCGAAGACATTGGTTGGCCTCGCCCACGATGCCACAGCCTCAATCTTGGCTGGGTCCACCCTAACTCCCTCAGTTGATACTACGTGGCCAAGAAAGTGAACCTCCTGCATCCAAAACTCACATTTGCTAAACTTAGCAAACAACTGCTGGTCCCGCAAGGTTTGCAACACTGTTGCCAAATGCTCCACATGCTCCCTCTCCGTCTTGGAATACACCAAGATATCGTCAATAAACACCACCACAAAGGAATCCAAATATGGGGCGAAGACCTGGTTCATCAAATGCATAAACACCGCTGGTGCATTATGTTAGCATTTCCGCAAGCGTACGGATCGTTACAAGTAATAAAGTAGACTCAAAGTCCGGATGTCGAACCCACAGGGAAAATGATCAAGTAAAAAGCTCATTTTGTAAATCCATGATGTATCTAAAGTTGGTTTTGTATCATTAGCAATTTGAATGTTGTAATTTAATTAAACAAAGCAATGTAAATGTTCTTATGGGAGAAAATAGGGATTTGGATGTCAATCAATGTAATTAATTAATCTCTTATTCTTAAGGCATATTAA
Source organism: Taxillus chinensis (assembly GCA_023512835.1). Taxonomy (NCBI): domain Eukaryota; kingdom Viridiplantae; phylum Streptophyta; class Magnoliopsida; order Santalales; family Loranthaceae; genus Taxillus; species Taxillus chinensis. Next base: position 1,492,096 of record CM042090.1, on the reverse strand, counting down.
TTCAAACTTCCCCTTTTTGTTTAAAACCCAACACCTTTGCATGTACTAGCCTCTTTCGAGTGATCTAGCCGTGTGTATACCCTAGCTTGGGGAACAGGCAACCCATTATGTGTTTAAGTTGTTTGAGTGTAGATTGGCATCACACCAACCCTAACTAGGTTACAAGCAAGATTACTGGCTTTCGCAAATTATAATCTTAGCAAGTCAAGTCTCTTAACTATCCGGTTATCAATGTCTTCTTTCGATCCATGATTGATTAACCTTATACAAGATTTAAGGTGGCCGAACTTAAATCTCACATGCTAACTCAAAAGACTTGATAAACATAACAAGGAATTTCAAATTAACTAGCCAAAAGAAAAGGAATTAAAAACTTACATCAAATCCATCCTCCTCCCATGGAGGTTCAAGCTACCATAGCAAATAAGAAAACCCTTGTTCTTACTATGAGAACCCCAATACACTTCTCTCTCTCTCCCAGAATGAACGATACCCCAAATTACATGAAAAATCCCTTTTTGTCTTACCATCCTGTGCATAACCGCATCCCTAACTGTTAGAACTATTCCCTCCATTAATTCAAACTCGTTTCCCTCTCAAAAAGGTTGAATGAGCATCGTCAGATCCTTTAATGAAGGATTACAGGCTGTACATGTGGCATCTATGAGGATTCGTTGATCAGCAGAATACGCTGTGCAGAAACTGCCCGCGGTCAATTCATTTGGTCAACTCAATTTCAAATGACCGTTTCAAATGATCAAGCTCTTGGGAGCTTCTGGTCAACTCAATTGGTCCCGTCATTTCGTTTTGGTCATTTCAAATTTGAAATGACCGCAGTGCAGATTATTCCTTGCTCCTTCATTCTTTCTTTGGACCTTGTACTTGGCCTGTTTTCCATTCAAAGACAACAAAAACACCACAAAGGATTTACTAATGCTATGTTAGGGAGTTAGTTCATTAATCATTCAAATTCATCAAAATGAAGTTTAAGATGTGATCTTTTATCATGAAATCCCCTTCATTTGACACTAAAATGTGTTAGAAAAACCCCCTAACACATTAGTGAGCCCGAAAGGCATCACCACCCACTCATAGTGCCCATATCGGCACCGAAAAGTAGTCTTAGGGATGTCCTCCTCCCTAACCCTTAGCTAGTGATACCCCGATCGCAGATCTATCTTGGAAAACCACTGGGCTCCACTCAACTGGTCAAACAAGTCATCGATCCGAGGCAACGGATACTTGTTCTTCACAGTCACCAAATTCAACTTCCTATAGTCGATGCAAAGGCGTAGCGTGCCATCTGCCTTCTTTGCAAAGAGCACCGGAGCACCCCAAGGTGAGGTACTCGACCCGATATATCCCTGGTCCACCAACTCCTCTATCTGCCATTGAAGCTCCCTCAGCTCGGGCCGGCCCCATACGATACGCTACTTGGGAGATTGGGCCAGGTCCCGCACCAACTCAATGGTGAACTCTACACTCCTCTTGGGAGGTAATCTCCTCAACTAGTCGGGAAAGACATCCCGAAATTGGTCAACAACAACTGGCCACACCCTCTTCTCCACTTTCCCCTCCTCAAGAAAGGTCGGGTCGCCAACCTGTGGGTAATGGCACCCCACTGGTCTAACACTGGCCCAGCCCGACTCGCCTCACAGTCCCACTCCCCCTGTAGGGTGCAAGAGGTCCCTGCAGGTGTCACAAAGGATACACGCCGCCGGTAACAATCTATCTTGGCTTGGAAAGCCATAAACCAATCCATACCCAAGATCAGGTCAAACGTCCTCAAAGGCATTACATGCAAGTCAAAACTCAGCTCCACCTCTCCTATGGTTAACACATAGTCACGACACACACGCCATACCTCAATCATGCCTCCCACCGGACACTCCACAACTAGGGGCCTCGCGGCCTCCACACAAGCTAACCCCAAGCCATCTATTACAAGCTCAGCAACAAACGAACATGATGCACCCGTATCGAAAAGAACAGAAGCTAATGTACGGGAGATCAAAAGGGTACCTCTAACCACCGATGGTCCTGCTCCACCCTCCGCAGGTGGAGGTGGTAGCTCAGCCCCCTCCGGGTATGTCGCATCCAACACAAACACCCTTCCTTGGCCCGTGCCACTGGTCGGCTCACTCACTGGATGCTTCCCGCTAAGGTTGCCTCCAGCTTCAGTATGCTGCCGCTCCGGCCTCCCCTGGGGTCGGGTCTGACTCGATCCTGCCTAACTAGCCTGCCACTGACGAGCTGGTCTCTCTGCTGGTGTACGGAAACTGGCGTCACTCCTCATGCTGGATGCCATGCCTCCAACTCCCTTGTTGCTACTCCGGCAACCCGGCTCAAATGGCCTTCTCGTCCACAGCTATTGCATCGCCAATTCTTCTTGGGACACTCCCTCTTGAAGTGGCCTTGCTCCCCACAACAATGACAACTGCCGGGGAGACCTCCTGCTGGACCTCCCTGCCTGCCACCGCCAAAGCTAGACCTCCCTGGGTTCTCCAATGTCTGTCCCCTGCTGCGAAAGGAACTATTATCTCTCTCCTCAGTCTTGGGCCTCTTGGACCCCGAATCGCGTTCAGACCCACCTTGCAACTGGCGACCCTGATGGACCTGTCTCCCATCCTCCAACTCCCTCTCAGCTATACGTGCTGTCTCAACAACCTCAGCATAGGTCCTCAAACGCAGAATTGCCACCCTCTGCCTAAGTGCTGCCCGGAGACCCAAGGTGAACTTGTGGGCCTTCAGGTCCTCCTATGCCACGGTCTCGGGAGCAAATCTGCTCAAGCTCCGGAATTCGCGCTCATACTCGGGCACCGTCTTTGATCCCTGTTTCAGGCTGCCGAATTCTTCTCTCTTCTGCCACCTTAACGACTCGAGGAAGAATTCATCATGGAAGAGCTGCAGGAACTCGTCCCACAACATGAACTGCACAGCACGGCTCCCCGCAACACTCTGCCACCATTCCAGAGCATTCCCCTCCAGTTGCCGAATGGCCAGTCTCACCTTATCCTCCTCCCGGGGTAGGAGAAAGGAAAACACATACTCGATCTGCCTCAACCAGTGCTCAGCTAACACTGGGTCCTCTTCCCCTTTGAATCGCGGAGGTTGTTCCTTTCGGAACCGTGTCACCACGTCATCTTCTGCACGAGTCGGTATGCCACTCAGCGAACCCTCATGCTTCCTTGGTAACTCCCCCGCTGGTGGTAGCAGTGGTGGTGGCACCACCTGCTGTGTTGCCATCTCACGGCGCACCTCCTCCCGGATTTCTTGCCGGATACCCTCTCTCAGCTCTTGGACTTCCAGTCGGATGCCTTCTCGCAGCTGCGCCAGCAACAGTGCATGTCCTCCAACGGACTGCCCCGCACCCGGACCCTCATGGGCAGATGACTCATCAACCACTGCCCCGGACGCACGAGTCACTCTCCTCGGTGGCATTCTTACTACATGACGTAAGAAGCGCAAACGTCAGAACGCGTTCAACAACTATCGAGTTTCACTACCTCTACCCCATTATCAAGTCAAGTAATACATGGCATCACACACATTTTACACATTGCACCAATCAACATCGCACACGGTTCAAATAAACAAGGACCTTTCCTTGTAGTCATGCTCAAGATACTTCAAGTAAAATCAGAGTTGCATAGTTCACACCTTATCACATTATTCACATTTTTATTTTATCACAATTACAATGTTAACAGGTATCCACACCTTCACATACAACAACTAATGCAACTAGTGCCCTAAGACCAATGCATGCAAATCCTATCTCAGGTCCGGACTACCCCAAGTACACCTTAGAGGCTCCAAGAGGACCGTGTTGATCAGGCATGTCCCTCCAGGTTCCTCCAAAGGACTCAAGATAACCAGATCCGCCCACTACCCTAGGCCAACTAGACCATGCTCTGATACCATATTGTCACGCCCTGGATTTCCAACCTAAGGAAACCGGTACGTGACTCCCCTTTTACCCACACGGAGGGCAAAGGGGTTAGAATACAAACCCCGAAAATAACATTTTTAAACATCCACAACACATTCAAGAAAGTAATGTTCATAAAAGCAATCCACAATCCAAACCAGTCTTTATTACAACAAAATTCTCTTTTCAATCCATCCCCACTGGGGTTACATTAATTCCCATAAAATAATATAAATGAAAGACAGTAAAGTAAACAAGGTCTTCCACCTTGGGGTCCCACATAACGCCTGTATGTTCCTGAATTAGACACAACATAGAGGGAGGGGTGAGCAACCACAGCTCAGTAGGGATCATGTCTCCCCAACCCATCCCATGCTCCTAGCGTCTACATGAGGGTGTGTACAGGTGCAGTGTAGTGACAATAAGATATAAACAGGTTATATTCCACAATCACACAAAGATACACATATCCACACCATACAAAGCTTAGCCATATAGGCTAACATGTCCACAGCCACTCAGGCTTAGCCACACGGGCTAACATATCCACGGCCACTCAGGCTTAGCCACACGGGCTAACATATCCAGAGCCACTCAGGCTTAGCCACACGGGCTAACAGTTCCAGTCCCGGGCTTCTACAGCCATTGGGTCCCACAAACACAGCTTACAAGGTCACACAGGCATTAAACCAAACATGTAGCATACACACTTTCACAGGCATAATACCAAACACTTAGTTCGCACAGCCAATCAGGCATAAAATCAAACACCTGACATGCAGAGTCTCACAGGTATTTTACCAAACGCTTAACATGCATACATTGACAAACCCACAAATCCAGCCACACAGGCATATTATCAAACACATACTAGGCATATTCAAACAGACATATTCACACAGGCATTTTATCGAACACTCAATATGCACTCACCATCCAACACCAAAAAACATTAAAAACCGCCATTGAAGGCTAACATCCATATAGGAGATCACACCTATATGGATTACATATATATATAAACAGGTATAATCCATAATCTGCCCTAGAACCCTAGGACAGAGGAGGATTTAGGAAGAACAAAACCCCTACCTTAAAGCAGATCTTCCTTGCTCCCACGCTAAACGCCGTCCTCCCCACGCAAGATGCTCCGGCAGCAACCAGCAGCTCCCATTCCTTCCCTCTCTCAAGCTCTCTCTCTCTCTCTCTCTCTCTCTCTCTCTCTCTCTCTCTCTCTCTCTACGACGGCTACAGTAGCTGAAGAGAACCCTAAACCTAAAACAGAGGGCTTCTCCTCCTTATATAGACAACACAACATCAAAACGACGTAGTTTTGATTAAGTGAATCCCAGCATCAAAACGACGTAGTTTTTATTATACAAGTTGCAACCTTTCCGCATCCATACTAGACAAAATATCCATAATTCCAATATGGTCCTTTTGGAAAAGATGATTAGAATATCAAAACTAAGGTAACCATGCAAAAACATGTCTGCACGCCAATTTGAACGCCAATTCCCCAATTAGCGTGCAGCTCCAAATGCACTCAAACTTTACCCCAAGCCTCCTTGCATCATGTAAAAGTCATCCAAGGAATAAAAACCTTGCATGCCAAATGGGTCCAATTCACGTGCACATCCGTTTGGCCTGAAACTTCTGTGGTAGATAGAAGACATCATTCTAAGAATCTTTTGTTCTGTATGCCAATTCATCTGAGCTCATCTACTAGGTCAAAATAATTCTCCAAAACCTGACAAAACAGCCTAAAAGCCCTTGTGTATGTATAGCATCTTCCTAGGGCATAAATGCACGTATCCCTTGTCACATGCACCTCCCAAAAGTCCCCTCTTGGGCTCATCTCTTACCTCAAACTTGTGCACCAACATCCAAGGTGTTTGTGGTTAACTTCTTACACACGGGTCATTACAAAACCATAGGAGGAAACAAACTTCTCAACCGAAGTAACATCTCAGGCATAACATAACCAAAGCCAAAAAAAGAAAAACAAATTCAAACATAATTAAACGTAAATGTTCACTCCTTTGCAACACAATCCATCCACATCTCCCTTTTATCCTCATAAAATTCCAAAAAAAAAAACAACCCTATGTGACCATATTTATAAAGTGCCTATATGATCTTATAAAACTTCTCTTTTGGTATTCCCTTGTAAGTGTTAAGTATGATGATTGCTTCTCCACCGTGAGTTTTATCAACAACTTCTCAATATTAACATCCCACATTTCACATCACCAACATTATTCAAGTTACTTCTAAGCACACGAACGTAAGCCATATGAACAACCACAACACATGATAACTTGAGAAGAAATCAAACCATACCAATGATTTCAATGAATATACGACATAGAAAAAGGAAAATTTCACAAAAACAACAGCATATGTCGTTACCTATTTCATGAGGAAACTTGTTAAATTTAAGTGACCATGCTAATAACTATATGTTAACACTTGTGGGAAGATTGAAATTACATGTGGTGATGGTTGAGATGGTGGAGAACACTGAGGACATTGAGATGGTTACGATGGTAGAAATGATTGACTAAAGTGCATACCGTGAGAAGTGTAATCAAGATTAAGCAAGTGCACAAGTACCAAGAATCCATACCCTAGAGTTAGAATAAATTGAAAAAGGTAGTGGAGATAAAATACACCTGTGTGAATTTGATGCCGTCATAGATGTTATAGTTGTTGGTATCTTCGTCATGGAGGTACAAACTATGAACATAGGGTTATTGCAGGTATGAATCTCTCTAGGTGACGACATGGTGTGAAGGAGTAATATGGGTGGGTAGTGGGTGGTTGAGGAGTTAATGGATAAAGATGGAAGTAGGGATGACAATTATAGCCCAACTTGCCTTTGACCTAGACTGTTTTTATCCGATCCATCTCGACTTGAAGAAATAATGGGATTAACATGAATATTGGCTGACCGATCCGACTTTTTTCAGTGTTTTAAAGAAGTTTTAACTTAAAATATCAGATCCATTCCGATATCATTTCAACCTGTAGCACTCTTTAGTCCTATCCTGTCTCATCCCGAACTCATTAAGTGTGTGTTCCAATCACACAACCTTATTTCTACGTTGCCATCCCTACATCGAAAAAAGTGATGAGAGTTAATGGTGAGCCTGCTGATAGATCGGTTTATACCCATATGGAGGTCGATCGTTCCTTAAACGATGAGATCTAAATTCAAATCGAGACTACTTTATCAGAACAGTCCCGGTCCGTTTTCAAATACAACCTCGACCGAATATCATTTTACAAACATGATCCACGATCGAATTGCCAAACCTGGTAAAAAAACACGGTAATGCAGCCATGGTTATTAAAATAAAAAACTATTTTCACTCGAGTCTCATGAATGTTTTTAGTTTTCAGTTTTTTACCAATCAGTTGAAACAGAAAACAAGGCCCCTCTGGGCGGTGGAGATTTGGCGAGTGATCCAAATATTATCAGTCCCTTTCCCCAATCCTTCGCCGGCGATCTCTTATAGCAGCACACGGCGGAACTCTAACCCTAGCCTTGAAATCGAAGCGTTCAGCAATGGCGATGTTGGGAGATTTCGAAAAGAAGGTGACGCTCTCGGACGCCATGGACGTCGATTCTGCCTCCAAAGCCTCCACGATCCTTCATTTGCTCGCCAGATTTCTCGCTGTTCAGAAGCGCAGAGCCGAAGCTTATGCCAAGCTTCGAAAGTACGATTCGAATCGATCGCACTATTTCTCTTCCCTTTTTTTCTCGAAGCTCACAGTCTGTTTAGTTTGATTTCATGAGACCACCGCTAGAAAAAAAAAGGCATAAGTAGGAGAATTTTATATTTCCTTGTTCCCTGTTGTTGTTTTAGGTTTTGATTAGTAGAGACAGCTTAATATGTAATGCGTTTGAATGATATAATCTTAGAATTGAAATTGAATGACTTTATTTTTCATATTTTTTTCAGCTGACAGAACCGCCTCTGGCATTGTCTTTTTGTTTCATTTTGCGATTGTGATGGCAATAAGATTGTTTGCTGTGTCAGGAAGCATTGTCAATCCTTGTTTGGGTTAACGTTAATCACATAACTTTATAATTGTTGTATATGTCAAGATTTATAGCTGTTATGACATGGAAATGTAGTTTGATTCTATTAGAGTGTGTGATTAGGTCTAATCATTAAGATGTTGTATTGTGCATATATATAATGTTAAAGTAGTTACAGATAAAAAATTTAAAGTCGGTGGAAATCCTTAGTTCTGGACATTTAAAATTAATGTGTTGCATAGCAGTGGCCAATTTTACCCTTTTGAGGGTTCTGTGGATATGAGTGCTTGTACAATAATATCTGCCTTTTCATAGTCCCAGGGACTTCCTTTAGCAGTTTAAGGGCTTCAGTTTTTTGGGTACCTTCCATACCACGATGGAAGCCTAATGACATAAATGTGTGATGACAACTAAACTTCTTTTAATTTGTTATTTTCTCCTGCATGGGAAGTTTTTACTCTATGGATTCATTTGGATTGCTGGTGGCAGTGACGTTTTTGAGTGCCATGGGGATTGTTTTTTATAATTATTTTAATACTGATTTGTAGTTCCACTTTTTCTATGATTTACTAATTTTTTTAAATAATAATAATTCTATCATTTCTATGATTTTGTTCCTAAAAAATACAACAAACTTTATTAACGACAACTTCAATAGATTCAAACAGACCCTAAGAGCTTGTTTAGCAACGTGAGTTTTTGGTGGAGTTAGTTTGGTTCAGTCCAAACTTTAAAATACGCCTAAATTTTGTTTGGTAAAAACTGACTTTTGCATCCAGATCCAGCAACGACCAACAGCCTGAATTGCAATGGCAGTTGGCAAGCCAAATGGCCAAAATGTTGAACTTTTTTATTTACTTTTATCTATGGTGATGAGTAATGGTTCGTCCCTGGGCCATTATTTTTGAAGTGGCATAAATTTAGTTCAATTGATCAAAGCTGCTATGGTCTCTTGAGATGCAGATGAAAATAATAATTGTTAGTTGTAGACTAACAGACTCCTATGATCACACATCACGTATTTGGTTGAATGGTATAATATTGTTAGTTGTAGACTAACAGACTCCTATGATCACACATCACTTATTTGGTTGAATGGTATAATCGTGTTCTGTCAAATAATGGCTACTGCAAATGGCCTATGAATTTCCACTAGCTGATATAGCAGAAGACAGCTGAACCTGGGGCCAGAAAAGCTGGAAAGAATTCTTGAATATATCAAGTTTTTGATGTAGTCAAATTTGTTAGGGATGATGATCAGCAGCATATTATTTTAGCTAGTGACTACACACACCTAAACTTGCCCTGGTTAATTTTGCGTTGGTGTGTGAATGTGTGCACATAAAACCAATTTCTCTGTTTTCACCATCTCCTACAACCCTTGAGCATCTAGGCTTGAGAGTTGCTAATGTCTGGCATGTGAAAGCAAAGGAGAATGCTATAGTGTGCAAGAAAGACATGTTCGATGTAAAACTCATTCTCTTTTTAGGGGTTAGTTATGTCGATTTTAAATTTTTTGATTTCAAGGACAATGTTATTGAGAGCGATGTAAAATGCAAAGAAGACATGACAGTAAGTTTTTTTTTTTCATTTTGTTTTCATTAGGCTTACTTTCATCAGGATAAATTATGTTGACATTGAGGATAAACTAAATTAAATGGGGGAATTAGTATATGGGGTTACATGGAATGCTTCATTTATTTTCTTAGCCTAGAGGATGCTTCAGGATATATATATATATATATATTCTTTTCTTGGCCATAATTAATTTAGTATGTTTTAAAAAATTATTAATATATGATTAATGCTATGTACTATTGGAATTGTATAATTTGTGAGTAATCGTGATGATGTGACAACATAATAGATTATTAAAGGGAGATAGCGATTACGAAAAAAATCACGACTGTCCACGTTAGTCAAGATTTTACAGTAATGCTATGAACCGGTTTCATATATTATTTCTCTCTCTACATACACACAATATTTTTGGCCATAATTAATTTAGTATGTTTCATAAAATTATTTTTTTCTTGCATAGCCATCTCTCATTATGTAGAGGAGATATGAAATTAGATTAACAAATATTGCAATTTTTTTCTCATGGCCTTTCAGCTTACACTAACACCTGACCTTGAAGCAAGGGTTGATGTTCACATTTATAGATTGTATTTTCATTTTTTTTTGCTAAAAGTCAATATATTGGCTTCTATAACATGAAAATGATTTATATTCTTAGATTATTGTTTGTTTGTATTTCATGAGATATGAATTAAGTATTGGTTAGCTTTGATGCAAGAAGGGCCTTAAAGTGCATGAACATTGTCACTCACACTATTGATATTTTTGTATGTTGCTTAGCATTGACGTTAAATATTATAATGTAAAGCTGAGCTCAATTGTTGTTGACTTGTTGTGTTGTTTGGGAAAGCATCTAGTTTGGATTACTGCAAGTGAAAATATTGCTATTGCCACTAGAGTGTTGTTGTTGTGTTTGGGAAAGCATCTAGTTTGGATTACTGCGAGTGAAAATATTGCTATTGCCACTAGAGTAGTCAAAGTGCTACTTAAGTGAAAGCCAAATTGAATTAACATTTTGATTTTGAGGTCAAAGCGGCCACTTAGATGCTTTGGACGCGTTTGAAACAAAGTGGTTGCATAAAGTTTTCTTTTTTAAAAATAAATTATTGTTTTGACTAAATCAGCCTTACCTTCTGTGAGTAGCGATCGATGTAAACAAACACCAGCATCAACTCTAGCTATAGTGCAATTGCATGAGATCTGACTTCAGCCCCACTGTAGACCTTAACTATGGCCAGCTATGATGCCCATGGTGGTGAGGGTGACAACGAACCTGGGAGACAATCTTGGAGAGAGTGACTGCTGGACTTTACCGCTACCGTGCACTCGTGTGACAATTGAACCAGCCATAGCAGGACTGCGACAGATCAACTCGATTAAGATGATGCTGCAATTTCGTGTGACAACTGCAGTGAAGTCTCTCTCTATCTACGATCACTGATCAAATATGGTGACGGGCTGGTAGGTGGTAGCACCTGTCGCCGACACTTCCGATTTATATCTCGAATTTTAAAGCCAAAAATCTCTTCTTACCTTCTTCAAGCTATCAACGCAACAACTCGTAGTAGCTGGCTTCAGAAATTCGACCTCAACTATAGTCAGCGATGGTTATGACAACCTTTGCGACATCAAGTGGTGACCATGGTGAGTGTCGATTTCCGGCCTTCACTTTTGTCCAGTTGTGCAACAATCGATGAACCAAGCCACTAGCAACCGAGGTGGAATGGGTCAGTGATGACAAACACTATAACTACTTGCAGGTTGTAACAGTGACAAGTGGCGATGATGGTGGTGGCCTTGATTGAGTTTTGCTTCCTCCCTTCTCCATGTTAATTTGCATATTCATATTACTATCACACATTCAGTTTACGCTCTCTTTTGCATCCTTAAATATATAGTATAAATGATGGTTTTATTAATTAAAAACTAGAACTTTTAATTGGTTTTGAATTATAATTTTTGATAACTGGTTTTAATTGGTTATGATTTTTTGATAATTGATAGTTCAATATTTGGTTAATTAATTTTGATACAAATTTTTAGATTGTTTTACTTCTGAAAAATTAAAGATCTATAGTATGGAATGTATATTTTTTAAAAATGTATAGAATATATTTCCAACTAATAACTAAGAAGGGCAAAGAAAGCTATTAATTATTGCTTTAGGCTTTTGGCATTTGGTCAATTGATTTGGATAGAATTATTTTTATGTATTTCTTGGTGGTCTTCATAAATTAATTTATTCTAAGTACTTGTTATATTTTTTCAATTTTATATTAATTTTTAATTATGTTACGCATTGTTTGCTTCATTGGCGCTTTGCTGTGCTTTATCGCCAAGGTATCTGAGCTCCCTTGAAATGCTTTGATGATTTGACTACTATGATTGCCACATATGCCATAATGCTCCCTAGTGATTGGGAGCTACTCCTGCACTATTGAGACATTTTCTGGGCCATTGGGGCTTGGATCCTGGTTTTCAGAGTGACTTTCATTAGAAATCAACCATGTATTATATATTTATTTATTTAGTTGCAATTAGATTTTTTTGTTAATCGTAACATTATATTAATTTGGTAGGGGGTTTGCTGAGTATATGATTTCAGGCGCAGATTCAACTTACCAACAGCTGTGCGGTGTGGTTACTGTGGAATTCAATGAATGCTCAAAACAGGTTGGGCATGAGATCATCAATATTTCTTTTACAGTTCCACCAAAACTCTTCTGCCACATTCTGATGCAAGTTATACATTAGTTTAGGTCCTTGAAATTGAGTCCTTATTTCTTAAGGATGATTGCTGTCGGGATGATCTAGCTCGCTTGCTCAGAGCTGTTCAAGCTCAAGAAAAGCAGAAATTGCATTTGGTATGTGTTCCTCATTGTTAGTAGCCTTTAAGAATTTGTGTAAATTTTATGGCAGTTGTCATTACTGCATTGCTTTTGTTGTTTAAGTTGGTTGTTGTCGTGGGATGCTTTGGTTTGGCATAGTGACTGGAAAATGGCCCGATTGAATACCCTCATGAGTATATGTAAGAGTCTTTTGAAATTGAAAACATTGCAAGGCTATGTAAAATTGAAGCCTAATTGTCTCTACTATTTTTTTTTACTTAGTGTAAATAAAAATTTTCCTGTAGCACTGCTTTGTTGCTTCTTTTAAAATATGTTGCCTTTCTAAATAAGTTTCTTACGTTTTCTTTTTCATTTTTTTTTATTTCACATGTATTTTGATAGGAACCGAAGCAAAAGAACAAATTTATTGATAGATGAAATACAAAATATAAGAATAGTTAGTTTGTAGTTCGAAAGGTTGTTGTCTCTTTCACTATAATAATTATTTAATTAGATTCTCCAAAATAAAACATAACCCTCAATCAAAGTAAAACAAAACTCTCAAATAAAAAGACAATCATATCCTTTTGTTATACACCTAACATAAGTTTGCATGGATATGAGCCTAACATATTTTTAATCCCTTTTTTTGCATCTGCTTGTTGAAAATGAAAATAAATTATAATGGGGATAAAACTATAGTTATTGAAAGAGAGAAATGAATACATACATATATATATATATATACATATATGAAGTTAAAAGATATTAATATTTGACTTAATATTCTCCTAAAGATTCTTTGATCCTCAAAGTCATCAATGTTGATGTTAGTAAAAGAACAAACCAATATATGATTACATCCCCAATGAGCAAAGGAGGGTTGAGACTGATTATAAAGTCATCATGGTTCTTACTAATGCCTTAGAAAATTAGTATTATTTACTTGTAAGATATAAAAATTTACATGAAATTTGGCATTTGCTTACAATTACTTAGAGCATTTCTAATGGGTATTAGTTAAAATTAATTAGGTAAAGTTAAATTTAATTTGCTAAAATATCATTTTAATTAATTATTTTTTAATGTTGTATCATCTATTTTTTTGCTTGACTATAATTTTTTCGATTTACCCTTGTTTATGGAGATATCGTGTGTTTAGCGTGAAGAGTAGGTTGGAGTTTAGACGAATTTGATGGTGAGTATAATGTAACCGTGTTAGCTAAAGTTATAATTTATGTCAAATGTAACTTTGAAACATTGAAGTATATTATTGGGAAATATACTTCCACTCAAGTTTTAAAGATTTATAATCAATATGCTAATTTAATTGTATAACTCATTACATGTTTATAAATGTCCTCTCAATGCTCACATCGCATCAAACATAATTGCAGTTTAGTTTACAAAATGTATGACAATGAAAGCTGAGTCTGACGGCCAAGAAATGTTTTATAAACATCATTCAAATAACTCACAATTCTTCTTGATCATTGATCCATTCTCATGAAGGAGAAAGAAAATTAGCTCAAACGGTCAACTGCTACTGCTACGCCAACAAAGATTGACTCAAACTCAAAAGCTCAATATTCACTTTTTCCAAGACAAGTAAACTGCTCATCACAGATGATAGTAAAACAGTTGACTGTTCTATGTCAATTAATTAACTGATCAGAGGGTTATGTCGATGTTGAGCAATCAGACGATTGCTCAAGTTTGGCCCCTATCTCTTAAAATAGTTGACTGCTCTTTCCTAGCATTTGGTCAGTTTTGAGTAGTTCAAAAATATTCATTGCAGTCTGCGATGATCGTTGGAACCGTGGAGCTGTTTCCTGCTCGCTTCTTATGAATTGACTGCTCTAAGACATAAGTGTGCTCTACTTTTTGGACTTCAACACATTTTCAAAGCTTTTCTAAACTTTAAGTACTCATTCAAAATTTTATGAACACAACTAACACAAAAGAAAGTCGCTCTATATTTACATAAAAAAATGACTAGTTTTTTCATTTGTATTTGCTCATATTGCAAACAATATTCAACTTATCTTTGACCTTGTTGCATTTACACAGATAGATTAGATGTTGGTTAGTGATTAGCCGAGAAAGTACTTTATTGTTTTATTGTTTATCCAATGGAAGAAAGCAAGATCGTTTGGTGTTGAGCCGACAGGAAAAAACAACCATTAGGATTGAAGAGTGGAGTAGATGTGCTGTCATATTAATATAAATTCATGCATTTGATTGTCTATCATTACCTATATATTGTGTTGCAAATTATGATTAACTTTTCGTATCAATGTTCTGCATTACATGGGGGTACATTAAGCTATTTGTGTTATTTTCTATCTCGTTGGGTCTTTGTTCTCGTACCTATATTGACATGTGCTATTTATTATTTTAGACGAAATACAACACATCTAAACTAAAATTTTCTAAAAAAAGGCATGTACAATACCAGTTGTAATGCATAGTTTATTATGAGCTGTTGTAATAAATTTGAGATCTGTGAAAGGGGGATACACTTCTCTTTTTCATAAGTCAGGTGGATTCAAAAACTTGTCTTGTGAGTAGTTTTCTTTAGAGTGATTTTCCAATTGGAGGCATAGTAGTATTCACGAGTGAGACTCCAATATGAACTGCTGCAAATTTTTCTTTTTCTTTTTGGGCCATCAAACTCATTATGATTATGTTGCTTTTGTTTCTGGCATTATTCCTCCTAGCTCTTATATCATTTTCTTTCCTATTCAAAATTTATAATATTATTTATTTATTTATTTGTTGTTGTAATGCAATGTTTTTATTTCCACTCCCTGAAGATCTGGTTACTTACAATTTTTTTTTTTGCTTTTATGAAGACTGCTACAATCCAGGTACTGAAGAAGGCAGGACGACCATCTGAGCGCCCATTGAGTCACACATATTGCCGATTCAAGAACTCGGCTGAGCATGAGTGTGTTCATGTGCGTGAGATAACTGATGCTGCCGGAACTGAGGACGCTGAGGCGGACGCTGAGTACGACTGTGCTCTCAAGGAAGCCATCAAGGGCGTGCAGGATGCTGTGACCACCATAAATGAATATTTGGAAGAAGTGCGGTATGAGATTACTTCCCTTGAGAGTAATTGACTACATCTTAGGCTATGTTTGGCATTGCTTCTCTGTTTTCGGAAACCGAAAACCGATACTCAATTATTTTAAAAATTTGTCATTCAATACGCTTTTTTTGTTTGGTCGTCATTTTCCGCTTTTTGGTTTTCGTTTTACCGCTTTTGTTTTTCGTGTGCCGTACGTGGAGGGGAAGGCTCGAGGTCATCTCGTCACAGCGAGAGGTCGCCGAGGGGAGGGGGATCTGACAGCGGGGAGGTCGTGCGCAAAGGGGGTCGAGCCAGGGGGGAAGTGCGCAGGGGAGAGGTCGCGCCGGGTGGGGAGAGTCGTGCGTAGGGGGTTTGAGCCGTGGGGAGGTCATCGGAGGGGTAGATCTAACAGCCCAGGGGGGGGGGGGGGGGGGATAACCGGAAAAAACAAACGAAAACAAAAATACTAAATAGAAAACATGTATAATGTGTTCTCATTTTAATGCATTTGAAAACAGTTTGTTTTCAAAAACATAAAAAAAAAAACAGTTGCCAAACAAAAAAAATGATGGTTTTCTGCATTTGAGTACCGAAAACAAAAAAAAAATTTGTAACCAAACACGCTCTTATTTATCCGGTTTGGTTAGGGAGAAAGTGACTCGGCCAGCAGTAATATGTAAAGAAAATATGGGGGTGTTAAGTGTTGTTGGGTTTAGAAAACTTACAAAGATAGTCCAAACTCTTACACTCATATATATATATATATATATATATATATATAGAGAGAGAGAGAGAGAGAGAGAGAGAGAGGGCTGATAAATAGTGGCGGTGTGCATGGGTCGAGTGGGGTCGGGTGAAAGGCTAGATCATTAATTGACTCATCAATTTCAATAATCGGCAGGTTTGTCAAATTTTTGGCGGGTGTTAACCAACGGGTATGACGGATAAAGCGGGTGTCAATTGTCATTTATTAGTATATAATTAAATAACATATATTAAAAAAAATTAAACGCATAAAATATAAAATAATTATAATAAAAAATATATTATATTATTCACTATATATTTGTAATTACAAATGAGGAAAGATATGAGATTTATGGATTGTAATATTACAAACTCACAATCATAGGTGTCATGCTATATGACTCAACTTTCACAATGAGAGAGATGGTAATGAACTAATGTCTAATAGATAAATGATAAGATTTACTATATTTTTATAATGGAGTGCGGTGAGTCTGGTTAATAGCAGGTTTGAGTATTTTTACTCGCTAACCGACTCAATCCACCACAAAATAATTTTTATTTGCTAGTAGTGGGTAGGTTCAGGTTGGGTCTGCGGATAAAGTGGGTTGGGCGGGTAGATGCACACCCCTGATAAATAGAAAATGAAAGACAGTCCTCTTAAAGACACTAACTTCATTTTTAACCCTTAGATTTAACTTAAATACATTTAAGGGTTGTAATTAAATGATGGGGTTTTTAAAATATCCTTATAACCCAAAATCTCTAATTTTCTCTCCTCGCTCCATCAATGCCGCTGCTTCCTTCCCACTCCTCACTCCCTCCCGTTGCAGCACTGTATCGTAGCAGCCATCACCTTTGCTGCCATCGCCATCCCCTCTACTGCCATTGCTATCTCTCGTGTCGCATTTTCTCTCCTCGCTCCACCAATGCAACTCATGCTGCTTCCCTCCCACTATAGCCCTGGATCGTAGCCGCCATCACTTTTGCCGCCATCATGATCCCCTCCTTCGCGGGCTTACTCACGTCTCGTTCTACCACTGCCTCCTCCCGAGTGAGGAGTTGCCTTGTCATTATTAGTAGAAAAATTACTTAAATTCATTTTTATTTGTTAATATACTTTGATATTAAAGACAACACTTCCATATGCTTTGCAAATTGCAGTTACCTTAAATGGGGAGTGGATGATAGGAGAAGAGTTGCAAATGACGTTGAGACAGAGTAACTTGTTCTTAATGAAGAAGTTGGATCATGCAAGGGAAGAATTTCATAATCCATATTATTAATAAAGGCCTTGAGAAATGATATTTTGGTGTGAATTTGCAAATGTAGTGGCTATTTAAACCAAATCAGATTCTGGGTTGCGTGGTAATGTAGTTGGGTATTCAAACAAGCGTGAATTATGTTACATGCCTTAGGAAGTTTGCCAAGTTTTAGGTTACGTGGCAAGCCATTTTTGCAATATAAAATTTATGGATGGTGTTACAAGTTTTTTTTTTTTTTTGTTTCTTATGTAGACAGTAAGGGTTTGTTAGGTGGAGATTTAAAGAATTGATGGAGGAATTCAAGTGGACACCTACTAAATTTAAAAATTTAAACCTTTCAGCAGTAACATGCTAGTTGTATGATTATATGTTGCAAATTGGTTGGTTAAATGGAAAATAGTATTTCATGCACTTTTTTTATTTTGGTTGAAAATAGTATGATTATTAGGTGTGCACTAGTAGCCTCTGCTAGCAAACATTCAGCACCATCAACAAACTAGTTTGGTCACTCTTTATGTAATCCTTTTTATTTATGTTGAATAAATTTGCTCTTGCCCCTCCCTCCCAAATCATTTGAGCCCGCCAATGATGCTTGGCTTCCTGCGTATGGTGCATTTTATCACAATGATAGCTGAGAAATTTGATTTTTTTACCTTTTTTTTACATTGAGATAAGTCTATTGTTGAAGGGAAATGGATTTAGAAGGTCTTATCTAAAGAAAACTCTTAACAATCTACCTAAGAAACATAAAAAGAGAGATGAATTCGTAAGTTCATAACTTGTTCAAATATTTGTGAAGCACATTGTATAGATGATTTGTTCTTTAATGAAAAGATGGCAAATGTCCAACCCCAATAGAAATTTTCTTTTATAACATGAGAGTTCATATTATATGCACCAGTAAGGCTTAGTTTTTTAAATTTGGGTGGCTTTTTGCCGGACACAGGAATTAAAGCAGTATCCCACGCTTTGAGTGGAAGTCAATGCTACAACTGTGATTCATTAGAGAGGATGCTGAAGTAGTCCGGTTGCATTGGCAGGACCATGGCTTATTTAAACTTTTCATGATTTTATACCACAAGCATCTATATTCTAAGAACAAATATCAATCCAGCAATGGATTGTCTCAAAAATAAGAAAATATGATTACAAAAAATTTGCAATTATTGAATCTTTTGGAGATTTCCAACTAACATATAACAATAGAGAGGCAAATCCCATAATACAAGTCAAAATCTAAAAATCAGTATAGCAATAAGACATCATAACATCAAATGGGAAAAACAAAATAAAATTGTTATTTTAGGGATACTGGTAGTGATCAAATAAATTTTTTCATGACTAATGTAGTACTGAATATATACACTGAAATGTCATGCCACCAATAAACTATGACTAGCAAGCACTAGCAGTCTCCACTAGCAAACCATCCAGCACCAACAACTATATTTTCTTTATAGGGATCAAAAAATATACCACCATCAAAATCATCATTCCAGGTCATTTAAGGGAACAAATAAAATACGCACATTGGAGATAAAATAGTCCACTGGTAGTATTGCATAACCTGCAAAATGAAACAAAAAGAAACCACAACTTATTCTCCAAAATACAAAATTTAAGTTACCCAAGAGACTATACTAATGAGAGTAGACAACCCAAAAAATAGAGTAATAATTAACAGATTATAATAAATTAAATTGGTTTAGCAACACTATTAAATTACAATTTTTGTTTTTATTTCAAATAATTTATCATTTTTAAATTGTAGTAGCACTATCAAATTGATTCTTCCTTTGAGACTCCCTGCAATACATGAACATATTATAATATCATATCATATATATATATATATATATATAACACTTCTCATGAGAATAAATATGATATGTTGTAACTAACTTGGAAAATGCAACGTAAATTTAGGGATATGATTCCAGCACATGCATATCAAACCATATAGAAAGGGCTTCAATATCAACATGGTAAAGAAATTTATCAAGCATATAATGAATGACATCTACAACTACTTGTCTAGTTGTCTGCCTCCCATGTTCCAAATTCTAACACCAAATTTCCATCAAGTGAAAAAGAAATAAAATATGCAGGCTCCATGCAGGAAGCACTAAAATGTGCTACAGGCACTATATGAGGCCCAAGTCAATTAATTGCACCACACAGGAAGCACAAAAATATGTAGGCACTATATGATTTCCTGAAAATGATTAGGCCACTTAGATGGATGAAAACACTACTGACATTGATCTGCTAAAGGAAAATAAAGATGTTATTTCAGCTTCTTGCCTATAAAAATACAAAATAATGCATGCACTCCATATGATGACAATATAAAGTGTCATATATACGCTAAAAAATTTATACTAGACCCAGAAAATGAAATCAATCTCTTGTGCAATCGCTTTTCTACGAAAAATGATACTAAAAACAACAAAATGTTTTTTTTCATTTTTATTTTATCAAAATAATACTGTACTAATAAGAGTGGACAGCCAAAAAAATATAATAATAATTAACAGATTATAATAAATTAAATTAATTCAGCAGCACCATCAAATTACAATTACAATTTTTATTTCAAGCAATTTACCATTTCTAAATTACAATAACACCAACAACGGAGGGAAGCGTCACCGCTGTGAATGGGGCATCAACGGTACCAGCACTGGTAAGAGTGATGTGGGTCGTCACAACAAGTGCATATTGTGAACGACACCACCTCCGTTGGGGGATTTGAATTCCATGCTTGCGGTGGCGGCGATGACCACAGTACTGCTGCTTGACCACCGTAGGCTTTATTGTAGTCTCCTAACCCACCTTCTTTAGCTTTTCTATTCGCCATATACAATATTGTTAATAACATACGTGCCTATGTGTAGGTTTTTACTCTACTCGATCTATTTTACCACTACCACCCTCTCTGTAATTTATTTATACTTGTCGATCTATGAAGATAAGCTTCCATACCATTTATGATAAGTTTCGCATGTTATTGTATATTTAATCTCTAATTTTATAATTTGTTGGACTTTCTCAGGTTTCCGATTTCCATTAGGCGACTAATGTTTTATTCTAATTAAATCTTAGGCTTTTGTTTTTCAATAAATTAAAGAAAAAAGAATATTCAACCTAAGGATGACAATGGGGAGGGTTATATCGGATATCTGGCCCATCCCACCCTGCTCCTAATGGGATGGATTTGAGATTAGTATAATTGGGTTTGGGGCGGGTTTGGGACAAGTATCTTCGACTCGATAAGGATTTTAGGACGAGATAACACGTGTCAAACCAGTATATATAAGGCAATATAGCATATTTATTGGGTATCCGCCCCAACCTAACCCTAACGGGACGGGTTATCGAGTTAGTGTAATCGGAATCGAAGCGAATTTAAGATATGATTTTCTTAGACGAAACGGATTCAGAATAGGGGTGACCCATCTCAAATCCATCTCATTGTCATCCCTAATTCAACCAACTGCGAGTTTGGCAATAGGGGTGAGCAATTCACATTATTGTTCAAGAAAGTTGGAAACATAACTCAATTGGCTAGTGAAGGCTACATTGACTAGGAAAATGTTACTCATAGACTTAAATCTCATGAATCCAGTAGTGATCGCATTACTTGCATGGAAAGATGGTTTGAACTCGTTTGAAAATTGAAGAAAAATGAAACAATTGATAGACATCTACAAGAATAAATACAAAGAAAAAAATAGTGGAAGTAGGTATTATTGAGGATTATTGTTGTTGTTGTTAGGACTCTAGCCACACATAATTTGCCTTCTCGAGGGAGCTATGATGTCATGCCCTAGATTTTCCAACACTAAGAAACCAGTTAATGATGCCCCATGCCTCGCACTCAGGAGGATAAGGGGTTGGTGAATGATCACCTAATAGTGCTCTCACAAGGGTGCTGTCCAAAACCTGCTACAATCTCATACATGACATGCACAAACCATATAAGAAATACCACTCATGTAATAACACTATGTCACATAATAAATAGGGTCACCATCCCCAAAACACGATATCTCTAATAAATACACCAATCTCAAGTCAATACATGAGTTTCAGTCTCATCAATTACAATGTATCAAATAAAATGACAAATCAAATACACATGCTTCCATAGCGGTAAAACCTCCTAACTGTCATGGGGTCAGCCTTTATCGCAGCTTAACCCGTGCGGCACCTAGTTCCCACCCGTATGAAGGAACGCTAGGTGAGCCTAACTCGTCACATTTGATTAGAACCCAATGATCATTTGTAAAGTCATTGTTTAGGGAAGCGCTTAACGGAAGAAAGATTGAACAAAAGCAACAAATTGATTGTATTGATTGCTTGAAATCTTTACAACATCACTCCCCTACATATAAATGTTAGGACTTTTCTGGCATTGACACTAGGAGACATTATTTTAGCTAGAGCATTTAAATCTCTACAACTCACTCTGTAACTAAGTTACAATACTTTACAAAGGAGAAATACCCAAAAATAGCCTAAGTGTACTAGGATAAGCCTCAATCCGTGACATTCTCCCCCACCCGACCTCGCAGCGTCCTCTGTCACGCCCCGATTTCCTTCTACCTTGGAAACGGGTTGTGCCTGCCCATGCCCGCACCCAGAGGGTCAAGGGGTTGGTGCAAAACACCTAATAAGGACTTATAGCACAGGTGCTGTCCTAACCTGTATAATAGTCTTGCACGCCACAAAGCATGCATCTGTTCTCCCATGACATGCTTACATAAACAAACAAGTAATAACATTTTAAAACATCACAAAAATAGATAGTTTCATTAAAACTTATTTGGAAAAATTCTCATCCATAAAGTTACAAACCGGTATTATCAACTTATAAGTCTACTGTTTACATTTGCTTCAGGTTTTTCCCAAAATAGGATACATGACAATAAAACAATAATCAAAGAATAAAAAGAAACACGCCATAGCTCTAATGAAGTCACCTCAGCTCATCCACCTATCGCCGGCTAGATCCTGTAAAAGAAAATAATTTATAGGAAGGGTGAGCAAACCATAGCTCAGTAGGGATCAAGTCTCCCCGGTCCATTCCACTCTTAGCATGTATGATAGGTGTAGGCTTATGCTTGTGTAGTGACTAATACAACAATATTTCACCCAATAAACACTCAAACTTACCAGAACCTGCACTGGAAGGCAGAGGACACCTTGCCACCACGGCGACATGGCTTACCACTCCAGGCGAATGTTACATTTGTCCACCTAAGGAATGCAACATTTTCCACCCAAGTCGAGTATGACAATCACCTCCTCGGACGTCATACCCGCCCTCAGGAATGAGTGTAGACTTACCCCACCATTGTGAGTGCTACACCGAGACTTAGGACCACAGTCCTGGCCAAAACTCAGGGGACCCAATAATGTAACTGGTCCAATGAAATTCCTTCCAAAGGAATTCCCTCAATCATGTATAATGAAACTCATTCCCATAACTAGAGTTTGGGTTAATAACCACATCATATACAACTCAGTAAAATCCACAACTCAAAGTCAGTAGTATAATATCGCCATTTAACATTTTCATAGCAAAAATATCTCAATGCATTTGTTTCTCAATTCATATTCCAGATCTCATGTAAAACACATTATCATAAACTACCACTAACAGATCACAAGATAAAAAAAAGAAACAGGCTACCAAAACAGAGTACATTTATCTCAAACTTAGAAAAATCATAACTTTCTTTACAAAGCTCGGATTGCCTTATAAGACCCCTTATTTCGAATGGCGTATGACAAGCTATTTACTAAAAATATCAAAACCTTCACCCGACAAAAAAACACTGTTCACCTAACCACCTCGGATTTCACCCGACCAGAAGGGAAAGTTTTTCGAAATACCGCAACGATTCTAACGCATCAAAAATACTGTTCACCCGACCATCTCCGATTTCACCCGACTAGAAAAGAAAGTTGCTCGAAATACCACGACGATTCTAACGAACCAAAAACCGGCTTCACCCGACCATACTGTTCACCCGACCAAACTTTCCATCCGACCAGAATACACATTTGGTACTATTCATTCGAGAACATTTACCCAAAAGTGTTCTCTAACAAAACTAATTTAGGGTTTTAAACATGTTACAAAAAGGATTAAATCCTGCGTAACTAGTTCTACCTACATACCTTTGATGAATGTTTAATTATATCTATCTCTCCCTCTCTCATGATTTCCCCCCTACAGAACACTCCTCCCTCCCTCCCTCCCTCCCTCTCTCTCTCTCTCTCTCTCTCTCTCTCTCTCTCTCTCTCTCTCTCTCTCTCTCTCTCTCTGATGGCTGCATTAGAAGGATTAGGTTTTAGGTTTCTTTTTATACTTCTTCTTATTATTATTTTGTTTAAATTTAAAACAAACCTGAATGAATTCCCTAAAATACCCCTCAGAGCTCTGATTTTTTATTTAATTAAAATTGAAAATAAATTTTAATGGATTTCCTAAAATACCCCTTCGAGCTTTAAATTCTAAATTAAGTCCAAATATAGTCAAAATTCTCCATTCGACATGCATACTACTGTGCCAATACTCATTCTCTAAAACAAAATTTTTAACACAAAACTAACTCCTGAAACCCACAAACACAGGTCCTTACATCCTCGTTGCGTTTTCGGCTTCCTCGAACCCGTCAAACTGCTAGATGTAGCATTCAACTCCTTCTGGGTACTCTTATATCTCCTTAGAGAATTGCCACAAATCTACTTCCTTCGCCCAACTTGCCTCTTCAACCGGCTTGTTCTTCCATTAGACGTAGTACTTCACCCGACTTAGATCTACACCCCTTCTTGGCACGACTCTACGAGAATGGATTTTCTCTATCTCTTTGTCATAGGTCTGGCCCGTTGATGCTTTTGGTGTCCGCACCGCCCGCTTTCCGCTCATATCTTCCAAGTCTTCATGGTAAGGCTTGAGCAAACTAACGTTAAATACCGAATGCCTTTGTAAGCTAGTCGAGATGTCCAGTTTGTATGAGACCTTCCTAACTCTCTTAAGAACTTTGAAAGACCCCTCATAATGATGCATCAAACCCTTATATAATTGCCTAAGTGCTTTGGTTTGGCAAGAAGGAGTTTGAGCATCACCATGTCTCCTTCTTGAAATTCCAAGGGCCTCTTTTGTTGATCCACCCACTTCTTCATCTTCTTTACCGCCTTGTGTAAGTATGTCCTGGATAAATCCGTCTATTCATGTCATCCTTTTGCAAACTTCAACATTGCGGGGCTCTTTCCAGTGTACCCCTGAGTGATGGAAGTAGGCGTCAATGGTTGCTGCCCAATGGCGAGTTCGAACGGGCTCTTGTTCGTGGACTCACTCTTTTACAAGTTATACGAGAATTGGGCTATGACCAGCAACTTGGCCCAATCTCTTTGATTAGTACTCACATAGTGCCTTAGATACAGCTTTAATAAGACATTTACACGTTCTGTTTGGCTGTCTGTTTGTGGGTGAAAACTTGTTGAAAAATTTAAGTCCGAACCCATTATCCGGAATAGCTCAGTCCAAAACCACCTAGTAAATTGTGAGTCCCGATCGCTCACAATTGTCTTTGGAATGCCCTAGTACTTCACCACGTACTTAAATAATAGTCGGGCTGTGTCATCTACCGTGCAGTCTTTTGGAGCTGGAATGAAAACTCCATATTTTGAGAATCAGTCGACCATCACAATGATCGTACCGCATCCTTCGGATCTTGGGAGACAAACAATGAAGCCTATGGAGATGCTCTCCCAAGGTCTTTCCAGGATAGGCTAAGGTTCTAACAGTCCCGCCGATTACCAATTCTTCATCTTGTCTTGTTGGCACATAAGACAAATCCGCATGTACGCTTGGACGTCCTCGTAAAGTTGAGGCCAGTAGTAGCTTCTTTCCACCAACAGCAATGTATGATTGACTGTGGGATGACCAACCCACCGCGAGTCGTGACATTCTTTGAGGATGTCTCTCCTCAAACTTCCCCATTTAGGAACATACACTCATTCCCCTCGAGTATGGAACAAGTTATCCCTTAGCCAAAATCGCCTCGTCTTTCCATCCTTGATGCATTCCACCAAGGACTTGGCCAATGGATCATACTCCATTCCTTCCTTCAGTTTGCCCACTAGGGGCAATTGTGGTTGGCTAATGGCTGCAAGTTCTGGCTTCCGACTTAGTGCATCAGCTACCATATTATTTGTGCCCAGTTTATACTCGAGCACAAAGTCGAATTCAGCTAGAAGTCTTTGCCACCGTGCTTGCTTCAAAGTTAAGTTCCTTTGACTTAGGAAATAACTCTTAGTAATGTTGTCCGTTTTCACTATGAATATGGACCCTAGAAAGTAATGCCTCCACACCTGGAAGGCAATGCATAACTGCCGTTATCTCCTTTTCATGCACCGCATACCTCCGTTCGGTGTCATTGAGCTTTCGGTTTTTGTATGCTATAGGATGCCTCTCCTATATAAGAACTCCACTGATGGCAAAGTCTGAAACATTTGTGTGAACTTCATAAGGTTTTGCATGGCCCAATAGTGCCATCACCAGTCCGTTTGTCATAGCTTGCTTCAGTTTTTCAAATGCCTCATGGCAAGTATCATCCCACACCCAAGTCTTATTTTCTTTAACAATTCTGTCAAGGGTACGACAATGTGGGAATAGTCGCGGATGAATCTTCTATAGTAGTTAAACAAGCCAAGGAAGGAACACATTCCAGGGACTTTCTTGGGCATATCCTATTCCTTGATGGCTAACACTTTCTTATTATCCATCTTTAATTTTTCGCTGCCAATGATGTGACCCAAGAAGGGCACCTCCTGTCATGCCCCCGAATTCTAGGGAACCCGGAACTGAGTACATGACTTCCCTTTGCCCGCACCCGATAGGTCAAGGGGTTGGCGACTAGCACCAATAGAGACTACACCGCGGGTGCTGTCTCAAATATGTAACCCTGTACAGTCATACATCAAGGGTAATCCTGTACTTTCCCATATATCATCATACAGTATGCAAATACAACTGTCCACGGACCCCTATCCGGGATATCACATAAAACACTACAAAATATAAGTGTATCATACATCAGAGTAATGGGCGTCCTTCTGGAAGAAAGTCCTCCACTAGTCTCAGGTCACACCTAAAAAGGGTAAACAACAAGTAGGGGTGAGCGACAAGCTCAGTAGGTGACCCCAAAACTCCACATCATGCAACACATATATGTCTATATTATATGCTCAGTGTACTCGTGCACCGTGTAGTGTGCACAATCATCAAGACTCACCGCAAATAAACATCAGGACTCAGCCTGCCCACACAGGACAACTTGTCCACGATCCTCCATGGGATCCCAGCTCAGGGCACTCAGCCCTAGCTCCACGAGCTCAATGGCTCAACTTAGGCCTTAGCCTGTCCCACGGCGCAATATGCCCAGCCAGGTGCCACAGGGCTCGCCATCGGTGCATATGCCCGCCACGTCAACCACATAGCACCATCGGTGCATCACGGTGAGAACCCAAACAAGTCACGAAGTCCATGCCCCAATACCTAACCAATATACTAACATGAGTATGGCAAATCATTCTCAACATTTCCTTTGGAACTGTAGCCAGTCTTCACAAGTAAATCCTCAATCCTTGATTTATGAAGGAAGTACCCATAGCAGCTATTTTCTTGAAATCAAAAGTCCCGGTATTGGGTTCCCATATCATAACTAAGATAATATGATTTTTGGGGATTTTTATGAGATGTCTAACCCCACTTTCCAAAAATTCACCACTACGAACTTTTGGGTTTTTCTGAGATTTTACACTAAATCCCAATTTTCAAATTTTGAAATAGTAGGAATTAATTTTTCTAGTATTTTTCTTTGAATCCGAATGGGGGGTATTTCGTTATTTACATTGTAACTTAAGTATATATATACTTTGGGTATAGGTGGCAATGTAAATAGGTCCAGTCCAGTGTTGTACAGTGTCCAGTTACACTGCAGGAGCTGCGACTCGTAGCTCAGAACCTGCGACTCGTAGCTGCGGAATGCGGAGCTGCAGCGCGCCTCGAAGACTCGAAGCGAGGCTACGACCTTCGACCTACGAGGCTACGAACTTCGACCCTTCGACTACGAACTATGGGTCTACGAACTACGAGTTTACGAACTTGGATCTTCGACCCTTCGACCCAGAACCTCGGATTTTCATCGGTTCGACCCAATAATGCGTCCAGGGTACTGTTCATCGTTGTTTTTGCTTGTTCTTCATATGGAATCAACCCAGCAACCCCCAGACACGCACAAACACACATTCTATGCAACAGACTGTGATATTTACCTTAAAATGCGTCCAGAACGCCTCTAAATCGCGCAGAAACAACAGAAACACGTATAAAATTCCAGAACTCTAGATCTAAACTCAGAATTTCATGGTTGACTTATCAACCCTCATGAAAAACACAATTAATCAACCCCAAAATCATAAAAACATATATCCACAATGATATAAAACAGTTCTTAACCACAAATCTTATGCTAAACCATTAGATCTAACCCAAAATTGGTTTTCCCCATATTCTAGGGTTCATGCTCAATTTCATAAATCATGATAAATTCATGCAAATCCAAAACAAGAGAGAGATAAGAAGTTTAAGGACACCTACTTGAAGTGAATCTTCAAGCTCCACGAACCCAAATCGCCCCAAATTGCCAAAGCCTCCAAGCTCTCTCAAGCTCTCTCTCTCAACGCACAAACGTGAAACGTAAAGTGAAAGCTTCTTTTTTTTTCTGTTATTTATATTTCTGCCAATCAATAATTGACATCCTAACACAAAAATTGACCTCTAAGGCTCCGAACTCCAAATTGAGTCAAACTACAGTTAAAACGCTCGACATGATGAGCACAACACTAAACAGATATTATTACACCCAAATGACCGCCCAAACGCAAAGTCAACCAATAAACCTCGAAAAGTCAACAATCGGGTCAAACAGGGCCCCGACTCAAAATCGGGCCCAAGTATAGTCAAAATGCTCACATCGACGACTACACTACCGTCCAGATAGTTACATTCCCATAGAATGACTATCTCTCGAATCTACCCAAATACGAGTCTTTACATCCTCCCCACCTTAGGACTTTTCGTCCTTGAAAATAAAACACATGCCCAAAGGACATAGCAAAATTCAAGCTCAATGTCCCAACAACAAAACATAAAACATGATCACCGATCACACATGTGTAAGGCAATGCACAACAAGCCAAACAGAACCCACATTGGCACAAGATCCAACAATAACGAGCTAAACCACATCTCAAACAACATATGCAAAACAAATGCATAAAATATAACTCATACCTCAGGGAAGGTCCACACACCTCCTTCTTTGCAAAGTCACACTTTTCCTTCTTTACAAAAAGTTGGTTCTCCCTTAAGGTTTGGAAAACCCGTTGTAGGTGTGCCTTGTGCTCCTCCAATGTCATCAAGGTACACCACGATGAATCTATCCAAGTATGGTTGGAATATCCGGTTCATCAACGTATAAAATGTAGCAGGGGCATTTATGAGGCCAAAGGGCATTACCAAGAACTCGTAAAAGCCATATCTTGTGATGCATGCCGTATTTGCCTCATCACCTTCGGCTATCCGCACTTGCCAATATCCCGACCGCAAATCTAGCTTTGAGAACTATCTCGCAGTGCCAAGTTGATCAAACAGGTCAGATATGAGTGGGATGGGGTAACTGTTCTTCACCGTGATCTTGTTGAGTGCTCTATAGCCAATGCATAGCCGCATCGACCGATCGTGCTTCTTTTGGAACAACACCCGTGCTCCAAATGGTGCTTTGGATGGCCGAATGAACCCGGCCTCTAACAAGTCCTTCAATTGCTTCCAAAGTTCCTCTAACTCTGGTAGTGCCATCCGATAAGGCATTACAGTAGGAGGCCTTACACCCACCTCTAGCTCGATCTTGTGGTCCATCTCCTACATTGGCAGAAGTTGTTTGGAGAGTTCAGGTGGCATAATGTCCACAAATTCTTCAAAGACCGTCTTCACTTTAGTTGGGGGATCCTCCCCAACACTTGAGCATTCTTCCTTCACCATGACAATAAAGGTTGGCTCTTGTCGCTTAACTACTTTAGATAGTTGGAGCGCCGAAAGAGACTTCGCCTTGAGTTCTTCTTTCCTCATTACCTTCACCATGCACATTTTCCCCTTGTCCATAATGCACATTGTGTTGGTGCTAAGAATCGAAATTGCATACACTTAGTCAATGAACTCCATCCCCAACACCATGGGATAGTCGTCCATTAACACCACAGAGAGATTCACCTTGCCTCTCCATTTGTCGATACTTAGCTCAACACCCCGAGCAACACCATGGATTGGACTAGCACGGGAGTTCGCTACCTTCAGCTAGCCCTTCTCTTCCTTATAGACTATCCCCAATCTTCGAGCTTCCTCCACTTGGATGAAGTTGTTGGTCGCACCCGTGTCCACCAAGGCTTTAGTTTCAAGGTTGTTGGCCTCAGCGAGCATGTACATGTGCCCCTTCTATCTTTCGGATGGTGGCGCCTCCACCTTCACCTTGATTGCATTGAGGAGTTGTAAGGAACCAAGTCTTGGATCCATCGCTTCCCTCCCTTATTCTTTGTTGATCATCACGGAGAGCTTGGAGCACTTTGGGCACTCAAACACATTGTGAGGACCTTCGTAAAGGAAACAGGAGATCCTTGGCTTCTCCCCGTCCTTGGAACCATTGGCTTCTCCCAAGGAAATCCTTGGGAGAATGTTTTGGAACCATTCTCCCTTTCCCTTCACTTCGGTTGTGTCTCCCACGTTTTTCCTTGTGAAACCTATTCGCCTTGAAAGTCGATGAAGAACTGGTGGCCTTCTCCGATTTCTTGTAGTTTTCCTAGAATAGAGCATAGGTAGGCCAAGGGGCAAACCAGAGGCGTCAAGAGCAAGCTCTCTTCACCTGGCACTTACAGCCAAGGCCACGTGCCTACGAAGACGCAAGCACCAACGTAACTGGGTACCGACAAGTGCAAAAAGCGCCCATACTCCGGGGAACTCTCTCGGTGAAAAGCCTAGTTGTGGGGGTGAAAGCCCAATGCCTTATTGGAGTGCCGAGAACTAGGCCTCGCCGGAATCTACAAAGGATCGAGCCAGGCATCCACCAACACTATCGAGGCTCCAGAGGCGTGTCCCTTATAAGGACAGGCCCTACCTGGATAGGCGTCGGCTTGTGGGTGAGAATCGGCCCATCTGGCCTTGGAGCCCAAGAGGCGCTATACACATCCTGAAGCATCGTCGTGGCCTACAAAAGAAGGTCACCCACGGCAACAAAGCTGGGGGGGCCAACTCCCAATACCTCTTACTTGTGATCCCCAACCCCCATCTCCACCTAAGAGAGAGGCGAGGAGTTGTTCTCGAAATTGGGGCGCCGATGCGACCACGTGGGAGGTCCCACAGGTTCGGGATAAGACTTGGGCAAGAGCGGGTCAGAAAGCCAACATGGGCGGGGCCGGGCAGTCGAGAAGAAAGTGACACAAGTTGGCATCGGGGGCAGGACAGAAAGGGCATCCGCGCCACCCAAGGGAGTGGTAGATGCCCAGCCGGACCGCCTGATCGAGTAGGATGCACGCACCAACACGGGCGCAGACCAATTGAAAAGCCGCCCTACTCGAGACCGAACCATCAAGCCAAGAACGTCATGGTTGATGCGAGGTCCTTGTACTCGATGAGTGATTCGGCCACCGCCATGGTCGACGCCAGGTCCGCACATTTCTCCGTTGCATCTATAACTTCGTCCATTGTTGCAATCCGTCCATGAAGGGAAATAATGAATCCTTCGCGAACATATCTGGGATCTCTAATATTAGCTCGGAAAATTCACGGACGTACTCCCACACTGTGCCTTTGTGGATAAGGCGCCGAAATTTCGCTCAAGACTCATCCTCTGCATTCTAGAGATAGAATTAGGCTTTGATCTCTCGCTTGAAATTCGCCCAGTTATCGATAATGCATAGGCCACACTCCTTGTCGGCATATCACCGCCTCCACCACACCATAGCCGAATCGATTAAGTATAGCGGAGCCGTCTTCACCTTCTTTACCTCATCCACAATATTCAAGGCATCGAAGTACTACTCCATGGTCCATAGGAAGTTGTCTAACTCCCTTGCATTCCTTGACCTAGCATAGGTCTTAGGCTTCGACACATCGATTTTGGAGCTGGAATGGCCACCAATGCCACCTTGGGTGACCGCCATCTTGCAAAGAGACCAATCCGCCTTGATCTCTTTGATTTCCTCCTACATCGGCAGGATTTGGGACATGAGAGAATCCTTCAACCCCTCGAATCGATAGTTCATGTCATCCATGACGGAGTTGAGAAGCCTTTGCATCCTTCCATAGCTTTCGTCACCCTCTGAGTCTAGCCTTTTGATGCTTCCAGTGTGCTCCTCGATCACCTCCATCTGGTCGGTTAACGCCAACTTCACTTTGGATAGCTGACTCTCCAGCGGACATGTTTCCCTCGAAACGGACTTGTCTCTCTTCCATTCTTTAGCATTGTGCTCCTTGTCGCGGCCTTCGTGGCCACCACTAATGACAACAGATCCTCCGTTTGTCATTTTGAACCATCTCGAAGCTTTTGATTGTTCCACCGAACTTGGCACCGAACTACTCTGATACAACTTGTCACGGGGTCAGCTTGTATCGCAGCCTAACCTGTGCGGCACCTAGTTCCCACCCGTGCGAAGGAACGCTAGGTCAGCCTAACTCGTCGCATTTGATTGGAACCCAACGATCATTTGTAAAGCCATTATGTAGAGAAGCGCTTAGCGGAAGAAAGATTGAATGAAGGCAACAAATTGATTATATTGATTGCTTGAAAGCTTTACAACATTACTCTCCTATATATAGATGTTAAGACTTTTCTGCCATTGACACTAGGAGACATCATTTTAGCTAAAGCATTTAAATCTCTACAACTCACTCTATAAACTAAGTTACAACACTTTACAAAGGAGAAATACCCCAAAATAGCCTAAGTGTGCTAGGTCCTATAGAAAAGATATTAAAGGTGGGTGAGCAAACCATAGCTTAATAGGGGTTATGCCCCCCTAGAATAACCCAACATCTCCTCTATAATATACATAGTGTGAATATGTGTGCTACACAGTATAGTTAAAATAATAAATAATAGTACACGTGGTTCCCTCAATGGAACTTCAATACTCGGGTCCATTCTTGGACTGTCCCCTTAATGGGACCTCAATAACTCATGTCCATCCCATGGACTGT
The DNA here is from genome assembly GCA_023512835.1 of Taxillus chinensis. Lineage (NCBI taxonomy): Eukaryota > Viridiplantae > Streptophyta > Magnoliopsida > Santalales > Loranthaceae > Taxillus > Taxillus chinensis. The sequence goes on along the minus strand of CM042090.1, from coordinate 1,459,295 downwards.
TCCCTCAATGGAACCTCAATATCTCATGTCCAATCTAGGACTGTCCCCTCAATAAGAGCCCAATAACTCATGTCCATCCCATGGACTGTTTCCTCATTGGAACCTCAATTTCACACATTCAAGCACAACAGCACAATACACAAACACCTCATCACACATCACTATTATAGAATAACAATTCTCGCACATTCACCCCAAAAACACAATATATCTCAATATGATTTCCCATAGCATCTCCATTTCATATACATATATTACAACACAACACACACACACACACACACACATATATATATATATATATCAATATGTATATATATATATATATATATATCTCAATATGTATATATATATATATATCAATTTTGCAGTCACAATACAATCTCCCCAAAACCGTGATATCAAATAGAGTTTGAAATTCCAATATTATAACTTTTCACACACATAGGAACAGACTCTAGAAGACAGAACCACCTACCTCTGCTGGAAAAATGAATTGGAAGCTTGCACTTTGCGATCTTGACCCAAGGATTCGATTTCCACCTTCCACGCCACGTTTCTCTCTCTCTCTCTCTCTCTCTCTCTCTCTCTCTCTCTCTCAGTGTGACGACGGCTAGGATTTCTCCCTCCCGAAAAATACGAAATCTCCATATATACATATATATATATATATATATATATATATATATATAAAACAAAGAAAACACACTATACTTGGTCGACGTGGCCTAGAACATATGTCGACCTCGCGCCGGCCTCCGTTACCCCAGATCACTGATGCTGCGGATCAATTCAAGCTAGAAATGCTATGGATTACTTTAGACTACTGAGGCTTGCTACGTGCTAAGGGATCGCTCAGATCCTTACTGATGCATCGGATTTGACCATGATGATCCGTATTTTACCATGATCCTCCCTTGCTCACTCCAACATACTAGAAAACAAATAAAAACTAGAATTTTAGCACCATAAGACACCTCCCAACCTCTAACTCTCAGAACTAGGATACGAGTCCTCACATATGAGAAAATATATAAAGAGAGTAATGGAGTTTTTTGGGCATAATTCAAATGATTGCTAAATTTGATTCAGTAATGTGAGAACATTTTCAGCATATTGAAGGTACTAAAATGCGTTCTCACTATCCATAAGATTCAAAATGAGATGATACAATTAATAGGAAATGAGGTCAAGAGTGTTAGAGAAAAAAATCATACAAGCAAAATACTTTTCAATACTACTTTATTGGACTCTAGATATAAGCTATGAATAACAAATGTTACTTGTAATTCGGTTTTTGGATGTTGTAACTCAAATTTTTAAAAGTTCATCATCCAATTGGCCTGGGCCTTTCTGATGTCCAAGTAGAAGCTTTAGAAGCGTTTCAACTTGATATTAGTGATGTAAGAGTACAAAGCTATGACAATAACTCTAACATGAAAGGGAAACACAAATGTGTTTAGAAAAATGCCTAAAATAAATCCTTGAGCTTTTTACACTTCGTGTGGTTATCATAGCCTCAACCTTTCACTTTGTGACATGGCGAACTCCTATGCTAAATGTAAGCATTTTTTTAAGTGTTGCAACGCATATATGTAATTTTTTATTCTTCTCTAAAATAATTGAAGGTCTTTAAAGATAATATAGATGGTCTCACAATGAAACCTCTTTCATAAACACGCTGGGATTGAGAGTATTAAAGCAATAATGTATTAAGCTTCTCAAATAAGAGATGCATTACTCGACTTGGCAGATTCATATGATGATCTTAAATTATTTAGTGATGCTAAGACAACCACAACATATGAATTTGAGAATTTTGAGCTCTTGGTTGCTATAATTATTTGGCATAACTTGTTGTTTGTTATTAATACTATTAGTAAGACTTTTCAAAATGAGAACATGAATATTGATATTGTTATAGAACAGTTGAGAGTGTCATCACTCTTCATGGGAAAACCCACTTTTAAGGATGCAGTTCCCCCCTTCATCCAAATTGTACTAAGAATAACAATAGATGTCACTAACTGTTTTTAGGGTGACCATCCCCTAATAAGAATGGTCACCCTTACATCACTAGAGCCGAATCCAGGAGTTGGTTACGTGTGGGGAAGGGTTAGCACCTTCACAATGCCCTTTCAATACCTATTTTACAATGAGGTTTCTACTTTGTTTATTTGTTTTTTTCGGTTCCACTTGATTATAGTTCGATTTGTCTTATTTTCCAAGGATTTAAGATTTCTACCCCTTGTTTAATTTTCTAAATTATTTATCAATGTTTGAATTAAATTTAATTATCCTAAAAAGTATGAGGGACTTGATGTAGTTATTAAAGGTTGGTGAAGGCTATAGTGACTAATTATTAAAAGAAAATAAACTTGCATTGGTTAAAAGTTCCTTATCATTAATATCTTCTTATGAATAAGATCAATAATATCTCAATATAATTGTTCCATAACCTTATGTGAATTTAATTAATTGAGGGACTTCATGTCGATGTTGACTGTCACAATCCTAATTTATGTGTGATTTTTGTTGGACAATGGACGGTCCAATGGTTAGAATTGTGGTTTGAGAGGGTAGTCTAGAGCATTATATTAGTACATGCATACACTTAACATACAGATTCTATGCATGGTTGGGTCGTAAAGGTGATGTGGAGGTGTAGGCCACCGACTGAGTTTATCTATTGAGGCTATAGGAGCGAATCTCAAACTCCTACTCTGATGTAATGATTTAGTTTGTTATATATTGAGATTTATTGAGACTATTGATTTTGCTTTTTTGTACGAAGTTGAACTTGATACTTGTTAATACACACACAAATATATATATATATATATATATATATATATATATATATATATATATATATATATATATATATATATGATTTGGTTTGGGACTTTAAGTTGATTTTGCCACGTTTGGTATATCTATGGAAATGTATAAGAATATCTTTTGTTTGATTATACAAGGCAAGTAAAGATAGTATCCATTGGATAGTTTTTTTTAAGATGCTAGTCGATCAACTCCCATAAATCTTTGAGGTGCACTTACTCAGTTTCACTGTCACAAAATTTAAAAACATAACAAATTATGCTTTTTTTTTATGCTTATTCATATTTTTAATTGTTTATGTATCCCCATTAAGTGATACAACGCTTCTTTTAAGATTAAATTGATCTTTTATTAGGTTGTTGGATTGTGTAGTGTTTTAAATTGAATCACGATGTTGAATCTATTTGAATAGAATGATGATGGTTGGACGCCGATGATAGAGCAGTAGAATTCAATAGAAGCAAACCGTGCCATTATTCTTTGGTGACGGTGTGAGAAAAAGTCGTTAGATTTGTAGTGTTCAATTGGATAAGGTGAGGAGTGCACTTGCAACTCAGTCGACAATGTTAGCAGTAGCCGGGCGGCATAGCATGTTCAATTAGGGACAACAAGCAACACATCAATAGTGGATGTCTTGGGTGAGTGGTTGAGGCTGAGCGATGCAACAAGGTGGTATCGGTTTGATGGTGTGAGAAGAGCAAGAAGGCCTATGTTGGTGAAGCGCAGCATCTATACCATGGATGACGTCAGTGACGGGCACAACGATTCGGTGATCTGATTCTAGTGTGTCGACTGCAGTCACGGTAACAAAAGATTTTCTATTTATATGTGAATGCCAATCCTTAAAAAACAAAAAGATGAAAACTTATATCAAACACATTTTTAAACAAAATATTATAGCTTCAGTTATAAAATTGTTTTTTTATGATTTAAAATTTAAATAAGATTCGAACTCCAACTTAAAAAAGCAGGGAAAAAATGGTGAAACTTAAACAAAATAACAAAGCTAGACACGTATCAAATAGGTTAAATGAGTTGGTTTTTACTCGCAGCCCACGGTGAGACTAAATTCGTTTTTGCAGGAATCCTCAAAGCCATTGAATTGAGTCGACACGAAGGCAAACGAGTACGTGGTAGCAGTAGAAACTACAAAGCTACAAATTATGGGCCGCGAAAGGGGTGCCCAAGGCCTGCCTGCCAGCGCAATTCGCAAACAGAACAAGGCCAGCAACAACAGCCAGGTGTTCGATTGGTGTGCTCAAATTAACCCAACACATGGTTAATTAAAGAACCCCATGCACTACAAAAACCCTGCTGACCCCAACTGAACCCTACCCAGCCTGTGCCATTAAATTACTATATCTCTTTCTCCACTGTATTTTCCAAAAATCCAACTCCCCTTCTCTCTCACCCCTCAGTCCCTCACTCTCACGCACGCACGCAGCACACACACTCTCTCCCCTACTTGTTTTTTGGTAACCCACTTCAGCTACCCACGAGCACAAATCTATGTAGCCCCCTCCCCCTGTCTCTCTCTCTCTATCTCTCTCTCTCCCTCTCTCTCTATATATACATATATACTATATATATATACGCACACACTTTGATCTTTGCTTTTTTGGGGTTTGGGGGGCCGAAATGAAGAAGTGTACTTCTGAGTCGGGCTCTTCATCATCCGCTTCTTCGCCCGGGCATTCCGTTCGAAGCAACCAATCGGGTCGACCCAGGGCCCAACGGATCATCAAGAAAGCGGCGTCCGTGGCCGGGAAACCGCGGAGCTCCACCACTGCATCTCCCCGGCCATCATCCGGGTACAGGCGGAGCTCCATCTATAGAGGAGTGACCAGGTCTCTCCATTTTTGGGCTTTAATTTCTTTTATGTATGTGTGTGTGCGCGCGCGCGCGTATGGAGTGACCAGGTCTCTCCATTTTTGTTTTCCTTGAATTGCATGCATGTGGTTGTCATTTTGAAATTTGGGGGTTGGGTCAGGCACAGATTATCCGGGAGATTCGAGGCGCATCTATGGGACAGGACCGCCTGGAACGATGCCCATCGCAAGAAGGGTCGTCAAGGTAATTAAGCTCTTTTCTTCTTCTTCTTCTTCTTCTTCTTCTTCTTCTTCTTGTACTTGCATCTTCTTCTTCTTTTTTTGGTATTTTGTAGTTTTTAGGGAGAATCTAAATTCAAAATGAGACAAGTAGAACACGTGATTAAGGAAATCGGAGGCGAAACCAAGGAGATCCCCGACATTTTTTTTGTTTTGTTTTTATATTAATTGTTTCTGTTGGTCTTTTCTGGGTCGTCGTCTGACTGATTGTTGTGTTTGTTTATCGTCACTGTCAATATTGCAACGTTCCCACTGGCTTTTGTGGCTGCTTAGTTTATTTGGGTAAGTAATTTTCTCTCTCTCCCCTCTGATTTTTATTATAAAAATATTAGAATCAATGATTTTTACAATTATATATCTTGGGTTCAATAAAAATGCGTAGGGGCATATGACGACGAAGAAGCTGCTGCTCGTACCTACGATCTCGCTGCCCTCAAGTACTGGGGGCCCAGCGCCACTTTGAATTTTCCGGTATCGCTCTCTTTTTTTTAGCCTATCTTTATGGTTTCAATTATAGGAATAGGAGTACTGCTCTGTTTTTTTTTCCCCCAAGATTGACTGATGATTTTGTTTAAAAATATTATTATTCTTTTTAATTAAACACTCGCTCAATTTCATGATCGGGTATTGAATTTACCATCTTCGAGATAAAATTGCGTTTATCTTATGGATTTAGGTGGTAATCTGTGGCTAATGATGACAGATTAGCATCTCCTTATCTTCAGCCTACTTCGCAATTTAATGCTGTTACATCAAATTTAGTTTCTGTAATCAATAATAGCATATGCCGGGAATAAACAAAATACAATTAATTCAAACAAAATAAACCAAAGAGTTTACCGCATTAAATGGTGGGATCAAAGGGGTCACTTATTTTGCATAACTATTACAAGAAGAGTGGGTTAAGATTAATTGTTTTGTGGGGGCAGGGCCTTAAGTGACGCATCCAACAAATTTGAAGTCAAAGAAAGTTTATTTAATCCCCCACTAAAGACGCGGTCTGTTTGGGCAAACTATGACACATGAATATCCTTGTTTAGTTGATTTAGTACTACTTTCCTTTCCCCTTCCCCTACCCGTGGCTCCAATTTAGTACATTAAAATCCTCAAACATTAGGTTATAATTAATAAACAGAGGAAGGGTTAAAATAAAAAATAAAAATAAAAACGATTCAATAAAGCCTATTTTCTTTTCTTTTTTTGATTAAATACTACTTCCACCAATCAACACGCACAAAAAAATTATTATTATTATTATTATTATTTTAAAAAATGCATTTGTTTTTAATCCGTAAATTCCAAAATTGTACAGCTGGAAAGGTATCAGGAGGACCTCAAAGAGATGGACAAAACGACAAGAGAGGAGTTCCTGGCGTCCCTGAGGCGGCGCAGCAGTGGATTCTCCAGGGGCGTTTCTAAATATCGTGGGGTTGCAAGGTACGTGTGCGCACACACGTGTCTTCGATTTGCACACGTGTCCACATACATACATCTAGAATCTTTTTTATTCCTCCTTCACGTATGATTAAATCAGTATTATTGTTTTTTTTTTTTTGAGGAAATGTAAAATTTAATTATAAACTTTCTTTTGCCAGGCATCACCACAACGGACGGTGGGAGGCGCGAATTGGCAGAGTGTACGGAAACAAATATCTCTATTTGGGGACTTACAGTACGTTTATTGTGCCTTCAATTTTATTGCAAGACGACCCGTGATGCCCGAAATTTGATTATTTCTTTCTTTCTTTCTTTTACATTATAAATTTTATACACCTTGCAAGTCGTCCGGCAATAAATAAATTGAATATTCTATTTAAAAATAAATTTTATTAGTTATCATGTTGGCCTATGACCATTTCTTGTTTTATGAAATACCTCACCATCAAAGCTACGTTGACAGTTAATAAATAAATAAAAGGCTGCATTAGAGTGTGGACATTTGACAGTTACTTGTTTTATGCGTATATTTTGAGTTTTTTTAAATCCTAAGTGTATATATTTTACATGTAATCGATCCGGATTAAATTGATTTGGTCTGGCTTTGATTATTTTTCTAATTTAAATTTATTTTGATAAAGAAATTTAAAATGAACGGATAAATTTTTTTAAAACTATATAATTTTTTTAGTTGCCCTCGTTTTAAGAAGAAGAAGAAAACTTTCACGTCCTATGAACAGTAAGCAGATAACACGCGGGCTGTCACGTGCATTATACCCCCTCTTTTTTGGTCACGTGTTTTGTTATGTTTTGTTTTTTAATGGGTACGTGCTGCTGTCCTTTCCTCCTCCTTTCTTATTTGATTTTGTGTTTGAATTTTGGTTTGTTTTTTTTTTTTTTAAAAAAGCCAATTATTATTTTATTTGATTGATTTTGCAAGATACCCAAGAGGAGGCAGCGGAGGCGTATGACATGGCAGCCATAGAGTACAGAGGGACAAACGCGGTGACGAACTTCCACCTCAGCCACTACTTTGGGCGCGAGAAAATGCCACACGCGCCGCCTAGCTGCTCCACCGCCCAAAAAGCCCTCCAAAAGCCCCCCGGCGCCCCCGCAAATATTGACATCTCCTCCCAACTCCAACTGCCTCACCATCACCTCATGAGCGCTCCGCCCCCGGCGCAGCCGCTGGTGGTGCTGGACCTGTACGAGGACACCGATTTCCAGTTCCCCTGGGGCTTCTGCCACCTGGAAGCCGCCGCCTTCCCGTCCGTCCCGGACGTGCCGCTCGACGACCCGGGGCTCACTGACATGTTCGTCGACCAGGAGTTCGAGGAGAACATCGAATTCATATTCGAGGGGCCGGAAAATGTGGCCGCAGAGGCCGCAGCGGTGGCGCGTGAGGGTTTGAATGCTTCTTGTTGTCAGCCGTCGGAGCTGGCGGTGGCGGAACGCTTCGCCTTGCCAGCCGTCTGAACGCTTCACATTTTTGCAATTTTTTTATATCAAAAAAAAAAAAAAAGCCACCGTAAACTGTTTTGGGATCGGTGATCCTTTAGTCATAATTTATTACCATATCTCATTTACCATAAAATAAATTTTAAAAATTTTAAAAAATTTGTATTGCTATTTACTAATGTCATCAGTCTGTTACTGTTAACTAGGAAAATAAATTTTAATTAGGAATAAATAAATAAAAATTGTATTACTCTACTTTATAAATAAATTTTAATTAGGAATAAATTTTAATTTGTGGCCATGGCTCTTGGCCTTTTTTATTAATTAAACACTAAACACACACACCGAAGGATTTCCCAGGAAATGCTAGGACCCCACCCTAGGACTCCGAGAGGATTTCCTTTTTGTGTAGACAGTATAGTCAAACCCGTACGCGTGGGTGGCACTGAGGATTGCTGCCATGATTTTTTATTTATTTATTTTGGACATTAGATATGAAAGATTTTAAAATTTTAAAATTAAGATAAATTTGATATGAAAGATTTCTATTTTGATAACAAGGGTTTTAAAAAAATTAATATTTTTAGTTTCCTAGACAAGAACATAATTTAGCAATAGAAACTTGCGCGAATCAAATTCCAACACACCCTTAATTGTAATTGTAATTTGAAATAATAAGTAATATAATATAAGAAACTACTTTACATTTGTAATTTGAATAAATCTCTTAATTAATTAATACATAAAATACAGATATTAAAGAGATCCCCATGCCTACATAAGGTGGACGTTTTTACTTGGGCCCTGGTGGAAGATTTATATCTTTACGATTAATGAATTAAAAAGCACGAAATTAAGAAGGATATGACGTTGGATTAAAATAAAATTATTTGTTAACTCTATCACTTAATTAAATTTGTATTGTCACTTGCGATGGTATCTTATAAAATGAATGATTGATGAGATGATACATAATGAAATAGACCAAACAAATATACGTCCAGTATTAATCACATCCTAATAATTGTTCACATATGAATCGATTGGCATTATTAATTTGAACTTTGCATTATTAATACGCCCTCGTTATTTAAATCGAAGCTTAATTGCACCCTGCGTGTGGCACACTCTCCTTGGTGCGCGTTGCTCGAATCACTATTGTTCCTTGGGTTGGGTTGGCGACCCGCGCTTCAGACGCAGCAGCGGCGTTGACTTTTAGTTCTGGGCTGATCTTGGCTCGCTCGGCAACGAGCACGGATATTCAACGGTTCTGTTTTTTTTTTTTTACTCATCTCATTTTTACTCATCTCCCGCCTCTCTTCTAAGTGTTAGCGTTATCATTTTGCGAGAAATATTTACAAATGGTGTTATTATCCAATAGCATAGACTTTCTGGAATCATTCATTCTATGATTTTCTTTGCTTAGACCTCTTTAATCATGTGACTGTTCCTCACCAATAGGAGTACTATGATGGGGTTTTTGTCTACCTTTTTTTATGATAGTCAAAAACGGTGACATTTTCGAATTCTAAAATAAAAACAAATAAAAACACAATAATTTTATCACCCGCAAACTATTGATGTAGTTCCTACCTCTCCTGTGATTCTCGACAGCTATGTCAATACTGTCTCTTTCCTCCGGCTACAGCCCTTTGCAACGCTATCTCCTTCCTACGTTGACGTCTATTGACGTCATCACTGTTGTTCTCTTCAGCAACGATGCAGCCGGATAGCACTAGCTCAGGCTCCGTTGTTGCTGCCCCAACTAAATAGAGAGCATTTATTTTATTTTTCGGTTGTTATTTGAAGTTCATTAAAGAGCCATGGGTTTGCAGAACATAGTGTTGCCTATAAATCTGCTCAAATTACTCTATGTTCTAGTTTTTTTGTTTCCTTTTTTCTTTTGCCGCCAGAGAAGTTGAAGAAGGAACAAAGAGTCGAGGGAGAGGGAAGCTCCACAGGCTTGTGATAAGATTAGTGTATTTTTACTTTTTTTTATTTAAAATGGTAAAACGTTACCGTTTTTGACTATCGTAGGAAAAACTAAACAAAGAACCATTGAGGATCTGTACTCCTTGGCAATGGCAACATGGTCGTGGTTTGAACTAACTTTTATCTAGTTCTCACGGCTGGCCCTATTATTTGTGTGGCCCTAAGCAAAATCATAAAAAGAGACCCTCTATAATTTCATATATACAAGAAAACCTAGTTATTGCTGCAAGAAGCCAGCTCTGAACTGAATCTCATTTGGTTGCACAGTTCTAATTAGCATTGAGACAAATTTTTTCTAAACATTGGTGAGGAATTAGAGACCCTCTAAATTTGGGGGCCTCAATCGGTCGCTTCACCATGCAAAATGGCAAGGCGGGCCCTGATCTTGGTACTAGGGTTGTAAATGAATCAAACATTCATAAACAAGCTCGCGTTCGGCTTGGTAAATGATCGTTTATACTTGTTTGTTAAGAAATAGTGTCGTTCACGAACAGTTCATGAACACCATTGTTATATTAATTTGTGAATTTGTCCGTGAACATTTATGAATAAGTATTCACAAATAGCTTATTAATATTATTTATGTTCGTAAAAATTATTTATTAATGGAAAATTAACAAATTAATTAATATATATAAAAGTTATTTTATTAATATAAATGTTATTTTATTAATATAATTTAATAAATATACACTTTTATATTATTATTAAATAAATAATATTTATTATTATTATTATATTTTCGTAAACTACACATAGTAAACATATTAAACAAGGATAACACAGTTTAACAGTTAATTAATTATATTTTTTTAGATAAATTTACGATGTGAATTCTTTTTGCTAATTTTTAAAAAAATTTAACTGTGATCGTAAACATTTGTGAACAAATAATCGTATTTTGATTAATTAATCGACACGTAGCGTTCAAAAGGGTACGATTAGAAATTTATTATTTAAAGTAGCAAAAGAAAGAAAATTGTTTACATTACAAGAACTAGAGGTTACATTACCGAAGGTTCGATAATATGGTTGCTTTTGGTAATGAATAGTACTACAACGCTCAAACTTGATATTGATTTTAAATATGAGACTTTCTCCTTGCTTATAAAAACTTTGCTTAGAAATTTAAAAGGATGCAGGATTCATGGATAAGGAACTCTTGTTTTCTTAAACAAAACCCTCATATTTATAAGTAAGGGTGGGTAATGGGTACCCACACTTGTTATCCCGCTCATTTTTCGCTCTACTCCCATTATGTGAGATGGGTTATCTTGCTCAAGCGGGGCTGAGGGATGGTTTTAAAATTTGATCCCCCTTCTAAACAGGGATGGGAAACGATAATAGGTAGAAGGATATCCTACCCTGGGCCTGTTTCACTTAATTTTAATCATTTATATTTATAATTGTATAATAATTCAAATATTATTATCTAATTATTTTACAATTATTGTTTATAAATTTTGATATTTTGAATGGTATTTACTACTTTAAATTAAATATGTTTTGCTAATTTTTTGGGTCAAAATGGTGTATAAGTTTGATTTGAGCTAAAATTATTCATATCAGAAAAACTAATAAGAAGCGGTATCGGTGTCGCGCTCCCAATTCCAAAAACCTAGAACTAGAAACATGACTTCCCCTTGCTTGCACCTGGAAGGTCAAGAGGTTGGTGACAAGCAACGAAATAGACAAAACCATGGGTGCTGTTTCAATCACAAACCAATACAATCATACATCACGGGTAATCATGTACACTCAAACCACATCGTATAACACAATATATCATGATATAGATATATTAACAACATACCACAATTATACATCAGAGTACAAACCGCCAAAGTCCTCCTAGAGGAAAAACCTTTACTAGCCTTAACAACACCTGAAAGGCAAACAACAACAAACAACTACAAAAATAGTAGGTGTGAGCCATAAGCTTAGTAGGTGACTTGTAACTCTACACCCTACCATGCAATACATACTCAATGCAAACCAAATCAACAACAAATATCAGGACTCAACCTGAAGCAAACCAAATCAGGGAACGAATTCCTAACTCAAAGCATCCAACTCTAACGACAACCCTCACAATATACTGGTGCAATCACTTGGTGTTAGGAGATAGGTATTCTAATCTAATACCACCGCCCTGTGGGACATATTGCTCAACCACACCAGGTTGAGAGGATTTTCGATATCATGAAACACTTTTCCAAGGACAACCGGACTCTAACACTAGCATAACATTTTAGGAGCCTCTACCGCCTGTCATTATAAGCCTTACAACATCCCATTAATACAATGTCACACCAGGACATGCTCTCCACATCAGGACCAGGTAAGTCTCCCACAATCCAAAAGAATCCTCAGTAATTCACATCATCAGGATAGCCTATCTACAAAAGGACTCAGCATATCCACCACAATCCCAAACAGGATCCACAGCACATCAGGACACATGTTGTATTAGTCTCAAGACACAGCTTGTCCTCATTAGGACAACTTGTCCATTATCCTCACCAGGATCCCAATAACCGGACACAGCCTGTCTTTACTAGGACATAGCTTGTCCATGATCCTCAACAGGATCCCATCAGTACAACATCAACTCATCAAAAGCTACAGGTCATAACCTCACCCACCAAGGCGTAGCCTCACCTAACAGGGTACATTATAATCCATGCACGGGTACATCCGCACCGAGCTCAACTTAACTCAAGCTCAACTACCCAATATGGCACCATACACAATCAAATATCTCACATGGACCCAATGGCCCCATATATCACACAGACAAACAAAAAAGTGTATCACAACATCCCCAAAAGATCCCATGTAGTACACATATGTACAAGCTAATTATAACAACCAACATACCATGAGGCTCTCACAATGCCAACCACCCTCACCGCCCACCGACACCTCAGCCCTCATAGCCAAACCATAACATCAAACTAACCACGATGGTTTTGTCACACCGCCTCACTAGGCTCTCATTGTGCCTACTAGCATGCTATGGATTTCTTTAAGCCCAAACCTATCTTACACATTTTAAAGGAGTGGAATTTGATTTTCTAGTATTTTTCTTTGAATCCAAAAGAGGCGTATTTCCTTATTTACATTGCAACTTAAGTATATCACTTAAATGTGAAGATGCGTAACAGTTTTCTTCAGAACTCTGCTTCAAAGCCCTGCTTCAAAGCTCCCTATAAACTCCAATTAGTCGATATTGACCTTCTCACAGGTCAACGTCGACCACACTACCTGGTTGATGTCGACCACACGGCACCTCAACCACCCTAAGTTGACTAAGTCGACCTATGTCAACCCCATCATATTGACCATGTCGACTGATAAATCCATTTTATATGCATTTATTATATGTGTTCATGTCCTATTTTAATGGATTTTAGAGTGTTTTATTGTGTTTGAGTTATGTTTTATTTGATTAAAATTTGTTTTTAGTATTTTTATCATGTTTTGGTGTGTTTTGTAGGTTCTTGAAACAAAGATAAAAAAGGGCAAAACTGGCATTAAATAGCATTACACAGCTAAAAAGCACTTTCTATAGGCCATGGATGCACAAATCATGTCTACAACAGGCATCATTCCCTATTCCTGTCGAAGAACTTTCCATGGACGTATAATAAATCGCCGCCGGCCTTCACAAATATCCAGTGTATCATCGCCATGGACGTGGGTTTTTGGTGGCCATGGCCTGTGTCGACGACATTTACCCTTTTCTTTTTATTTTGTGTATTTTTCTTAATTATTTTAATATAATAATTGAGAGAGAGTATATAAGGTCCATGTTTACGTTAGAGTGAGGGATTCTGAACCATTGGAGAGCTGTCCTTGGTGGCCTGAAAAGGGCGTTTGTCGCACACGCACTCCAAATAAAATTTAAACTAAGTATAGCTAGTGGCTTAACCTAGATCGTTCTCTACCGGAGAACTTATAAAATTCAATTCAATCTATTTAATTACCTGTTTAATAAAAACTAATGAAAAAGAATAAATATCAAATTGGGGGGATTTTTGATTGAATGAAAACTAATTAAACCAAAGAATTTTAACTAAGAAAATCAATAATTGAGAAAATCAATTAATTAAATATGTAACCGGTTTAACTTCACACCTGAATGTTGTTTATCACTATCCCAAAAGATTAATTAGATAAATTATGGCCCCATAATTTAAATGCATCAAGACACCATGAATACAATCAAATTATGAATTAATTCTCGAAAGACTGCCCGTTCCCTACGAAACAAATCTTTCCACTCAGATAGAATAATAATGCACAATAAATTGCTAAATCAACACTCAACCGAGATATTAAATTAACAAATCAAAGAGATGGAGAATTAATTCATAGCATATAAAATACCAAATTAAATATTAAAACATGGATTCAAAACAAACATCCAAAGTGTTGCACTAAACCGATTACAAAATACTTACCCCTCCATGGGTCGAAAAGTCACAAATCTGTTTGGAAAAATTATAACAAAACTTAAGAGAATTAAGAAAAATAGGTCCCCAAACAACTGCAAACAATTAATTAACCCCGCCCCCCTCTTGAACTCGATCTGAATCTTCAATGCCTGTTGCGTTATCTCTTTAATTCGGTTGGAAAACACCGCCTACTGGAATTGGTGTGGACGTCGCGTGATGGCGGGATGCCTGCGCTGATGAAGTGATGGTCTGGCGCACGGGATGAAGGGTGTTGCTGAAGGCTAGGTGCGGCGTTGGAGATCACGTGAAGAAGTATTGATGGAAGAGAGGGCTGTATCGTGGGTGATTGGTGGAGACGGGCTGCGCGATGGCTTCACGCTGGACGTGCAGGTGTGGCGCGCAAGTGGAGAGAGATGCTGGAAGACGCGGAGCCCGCGTCTTGGAGGCGCGCTGCGTGAAGACGCTGCCTGTGCGTGGTGGATGGGGATACGATGGAGGGCTGATGCTGGCATATATATAATAAGCTTCTTTCCCTTTTTTTTTACACTCTTCACGCAACATGCATGCCATGCCTAAGTCTCAACCAAATTCAATGCATTATGGGCCCGCATGTCATTATCTCTCCTTCCAATTACGTGAACTCCAAATCAATTCTCCTTCCTTTTTCTTCATGAGCCCACATAATTAATGCTTTTCATTTTTTTCCAAATGCAACCTATAAAAACATGCAAAGAAAAAATAAATAATAATAATAATAATAATAAATAAAAATATAATTAAATTAACCAAAATATATATATACAAGACATATACTAAGATTAACATTAAAATAATCAATTAAGCCTAGAAAATTAATATTAAAAATTAGAATAATTAATTTAACATCAAAAATCACCAAAATTAATATTAAATCTATAAAAATGAATAAAACAGTAAATAATTGAAATTGGGAAAATCTATTATAAAAATGCATTAATTCAACAAAATATTCAATTGAAGCCCATAAATTAAATGCAAATTTAATGACACATTACGCAGTTATCAAATTCCCCCACACTTGAACTTTGGTCGTCCTCGAACAAATACTAAAATTAAGCACCAAACAAAGATTATCAAATCATGCAAATTCAAATATACAAAGAGAACAACTTGAATATCACGAATTGAGTTCTAGTATAGACGTGAGTGTGTGAGATCAAAATTCATCAACTTCTTTTTTTTTTCAACCCATCTTTCATTCATGACACTCAATCAAGTCACACAAATATGCAATTATCAATCAGTTGGCTAATATTAAGCATACCCAAAAATTAACCAAAGTTATTCCATACTCCAAATATCATGCCATCATTCATACACATACTTGAGTGAAACAAATGGGTGAAGATTACTGGAGCTAAACAAGATATATGCAATGGATTGGCCAATCACTTTTTTAATTTTTTTTTTCTTTCATTTTTTAAAAATAGGCAGCCAAACTTACTTAACAATAACCATCTATACCACCCATGTAGCGGAACCATCCGGCAGCTCCCAGATTATGGCGGATCTTAGGGTACCAGGTTTAAAAGCCCTTCAGGATAAGTCCCGAGTGATATAGCATACTTTGCAAGTCGGCTAACCTTTTTTCAATAACGCTCTTCTTTTAATTAATAACTTTACAAGGTTGCATTTTATGCTCTCCCTTGATGGATTATTCACTCTCTCTTTTTTAAATATCTCACTTTTACATCCACAAGCTTAGCTCATATAAAACCCAAATGCAAGAAAAACTCAAGTATTGGCATGAATAAAATGTAATGATATAAGCAGTATTTCACAACTCGTTGAATTAAAGTCCAAGCATAACTCGAACTTAGCTAAAATCATGATTCTCACATGTTTGCACTTCCCAATTAAGGCATAAAATCAAGATGAATTAATCAAATATTAAAGCATCAAAATTTCAGTTGTGCAAAATATATATCCATACTAGACAACTTAACTCTAACTATTCAAGATTCCCAATCATTATTCAAATATTGCACAATCAAATAAACTCAAATGGAACTAATCATTAGTGCTCAAGGATTTACCAAAAATTCAAGTGTCAATCAAGTTCAAGACTAAAAACATGCAGCCTAAAAATAAAAATAAAGCACATAAAAACAAAAGAAAATCTTTTTGGTTTTTTTTTTGTATTTTTAAAAATAAATAAATAAACTAAATAAACTAAATAAAAAAAACACAATAACAAGCAAAAATAAACTAATGAAAAACACAAAAAAAAATATTTAAAAAAATTGTTTAACTAAACTAAGCTAGGTGCTCCCTCCCCCACACTTAAATGTTGCATTGTCCTCAATGTAATCCAAAAATAGAAGCTATGGACATGAAATGTAATTCTAAAAATGAACAATGAACAATAAATGAGAAGGAAAGAAATAACCTGATGGGCCCAAAGAATGACAGGGTCGTACGGTTGGATAATCCAACGCGGTAGAGGATAACCCCCATAGAAGTGCTTGAGCCGATGTCCGTTGACCGTGAAGTTATGTCCCGATTCTTCCCGAATGATCTCCACCGCACCATATGGAAAGACACGAACTACAGATAGGGCCACCATCTCATCCTCGGCTTACAGCATAAGCTTCAATCTTGAAGTATAAAGAAGAACACCCGCCTTCTTCGAACTCCCTCTTGTGAATTATCTTCTCATGGGCAGCCTTGGACTTTTCCTTGTAGAGCCTTGCATTATCATAAGAATCCAAACGAAGCTCCTCAAGCTCCCGAAGTTGAAGTTTCTGTGCTCCCTCGCTTGGGCTAGGTCCAGATTGCAAGCTTTGACCGCCCGGGATGCTCAGCTCCACCTCCACGGAAGATGGCAAGACTTCCCATAAACTAATCGAAATGGGGACATGCCAATGGGAGTCTTGTATCTCGTTCGATAGCCCAAAGTGCATCATCAAGGCGCCGGCTCCAATCCTTCCTATTGGGTGAACAGCCTTCTCCAATATTTGCTTCAACTCCCGATTGGACACCTCTGCTTGGCCATTGGTTTGGGGATGGTATAGTGTCGATGTCTTGTTTGTCACCCCATACTTCTGAAGTAGGGCTCGAAAGTGCCTGTTGCAAAAGTGAGTCCCTTGATCGCTAATGATAGCTTTAGGAATGCTAAACCTACAAAAGATGTTAGTTTTCACAAAATCCACAACAACTTTTGAATCGTCACCCTCGTGGCTTTCGCCTCCACCCACTTACTCACATAATCCACAGAACCAAAATATACAAATAACCAAAAGAACTAGGAAAAGGACCCATGAAATCAATACCCCAAACATCAAAAAGTTCACAAAATATCATAGGTCGTTGGGCATCTCATGCTTCCTAGATATATTACCAAGTATGTTGGCAACGATCACATGCTTTACAAAACTCATAAGCATCATGAAACAAAGTGGGCCAATATATACCAGAGTCCAATACCTTCCTAGCTGTGCGCTGTGAGCCAAAGTGTCCTCCACAAGCAAGTGTATGGCGAATTTCAAAATAGATGGGATCTCATGGGGGGACACATCGTCGAATAATCCGATCACGCCAATCCGCCAAAGATAAGGATGTCCCAAAAATAGTGCCTCGCTTCACTCTTTCAACTTGCCACTGGTGCTTCCTATAATGATCGGAATTTTAAGCCACCAAGTAGTTCACCAAATCAAGATACCATGGGAGGGTAAGAGACTGCATATAAGTGCTCATCCGGAAAGGTGTCTCTCAACCCCAAGGAAGTGATGTCCTTAAAGGTGGGGAAGTCGGCTCATGTGATCGGCAACTAGATTTTCAGACCCCTTCTTATCTTTTGATCTCTATGTCGAACTCTTAAGAAGCAAAATCCATCGAATAAGTCGTGGCTTGGCATCCGGCTTCTTAATAGGTACCTCGGGGCCGCATGATCGAAAAGACAACAACTTTCGATCCCAAGAGATAGGAACGAAATTTGTCTAAGGCAAAGATGATGCAAGGAACTCCTTCTCGGTAGTGGTGTAGTGGCACCGAGCCGCATCTAAGGTCCTCGAGGCATAGGCAACGACATGTGGAACTCCATCCACTCTCTCGTGAAAGAACAACTCCCCATAGCAAATTGGAAGCATCACACATAAGCTCAAATGGATGGTCCCACTTTGGTGGTTGAATGATCGGCGGGGTGGTCACCGCTTCTTCAACTCATCAAAAGCTAACCCGCAAGAATCATCAAAAACAAAAGATTTCTCTTCTGCAACAATTACGACAATGGGTGCGCAATCTTGTCAAGTCCCCGATGAAGCGCCCTGTAAAAACTCGCATGTCCTAGGAAAGAACGAACATCTCGAACACAAGTAGGATAGGGTAAAGATGTAATAAGATCAATTTTAGATTTATCTACCTCTATACCATGCTTGGAAATTACATGTCCTAGAACTATGCCTTTTTAACCATAAAATGACATTTTTCAAAATTAAGCACAAGGTTTTTATCAATGCAACGACGCAAAACATTACCTAGGCTAGAAAGACATTCATCAAATGAGGAGCCATAAACAGTAAAATCATCCATAAATACTTCCATGCAATTCTCAAGAAAATCAGAAAATATACTCATCATGCATCTTTGGAAAGTACCAGGAGCATTACAAAGACCGAATGACATCCTTCTATAGGCAAAAGTACCAAATAAGCAAGTGAATGTAGTCTTCTCCTGGTCCTCTGGAGCAATGGAAACCTTAAAATAGCCAGAAAAACCATCCAAGAAGCAATAATGTGTCCTACCTGCCAGTCTCTCTAACATTTGGTCAATAAAGGGGAGTGGGAAGTGGTCCTTGCGAGTGACACCGTTAAGTCTCCTATAATCAATGCATACTTGCCAGCTATTCTGGACTCGCATAGGAACCAATTCCTCCTCTCATTTTCCCCCTCACCACAATGAACCCGGTCTTTTTGGGTACCACTTGGACAGACTAACCCATTGAGAATCAGAGATAGGATAAATAATGCCAGCTGCAAATAATTTTTCTACCTCTTTCTTAACAACTTCTAGCAAAGTGGGGTTTAGCCTCCTTTGGGGCTGCCTCACTGGTTTAGCGCCATCTTCTAAGAAAATCCTATGCATGCAAGTAGATGGGCTAAGTCCAGGAATATCAGCTAAGGTCCAACCTATTGCCTTAATATTGTCCCTCAAGAGAGCCAACAGTTTGGTCTCTTGGTCTGGTAGGAGATTACTAGCAATGATAACGGGCAATCTATCTTTATTCATCAAATATGCATATTTCAAATTATTAGGCAAAGGTTTCAACTCAAGTGTAGGTGGGTGTTGTATGGAAGGAATCATGCTAGGTGTAGACATTTGTGCACAAGAAGAAATAGAGTGAACATGTGCAACATCATCAGAAAACAAAGCATTCAATCCATTAACATAATTCACCTCATCATCAAAATCATTCACATCACTGAAATTTAGGTCGAAATCAATCTCATATGGTGGTTCAGTGTGTGAGAGGAATAAGACACTATGCTCAGAGGGATGCTTCATGGAGTCTAAAATATTAAATTTAATAATTTCATCACCAAACTCCATAGAAAGCGTACCTTGGTAAACATCAATGATGGTTTTGGCGTTTGAGGAAGGCCCGCCAAGAATGATAGGGGCATGAGAGTTCGCCAAGTCCTCTTCCATGTTGAGGACATAGAAATCACGGAAAGATGGCATCTCTCACTCTAACTAAACATCCTCAAGAACGCCTACGGTCCAACCGTGGATCTATTAGCCAATTGGACTACCACCGTGTGGCTTAAGCTCCCCAAGTGAAGAGAAGAGTAGAGAAAGGGCATGACATTGATAGAGGCGCTAAGTCACACAAAGCATCAGCAAAGTGAAGTGTCCCAATGGTACATGGAATAGTGAAAGTGCCGGGCTCTTCACACTTCGGAGGCATGGGAGGAGAATGTGTGATAAGTCCGAGACTATTCTCCCAAGGTTGACTCTTTCAACTCCCTTTAGGCTTCTTCTTCTTTGATACATAATTCCTTCAAGAATTTAGCAAATCGAGGAATTTGCTTGATAGCCTCCAAGAGTGGAATGTTGATCTCCACCCTTTTAAATATATCCGAACCTCCCGCCGAATTGCCTCATCTGTCATCTTCTTTGTTTTGAATAGCCTTATATGGGAATGGAAGAGGTTTAAGGTGGTCTCCTTCTCCTTCTTCAACTCTTTTTCCTTGATCTTTGGTTCCTCGGTGGTCGAGGTAGGGGTGGCCCCTTGGCTATGGTGCAAATCCCGGTGGAGTAGATGAAACCTGTGGATCTCTAGTTTGCTTGCCACTCCTCAAAGTGATAACCGACATTCCCCTTAGGATTGGGAGACCGAGAGGGAGGTGTGTTCCGCGATGACTAGTGATCTCATGTACAGCGATGGCCATCCGACTTATTTGCATCTTGAGTTCCTTCAACTCATTTTGTTGGTTGAGCACAATCCGAAGGAGATTAAAGTTATCTAGTCCTCGCCTTTTGTTGAGGACGAGCTTCCGTTGACCATTCGATGTTGGCCCCTCAGGCCTCTTCGAAAATTCGAGGATATGGAGGCCTCCGAGGTTGCCCCGTCCCATAGCGAAGATTGGGATGATCTCTCCACCCCGGATTATATGTCCGTGAGAATGGATCATATTTCCCGAGGGGGACGCCGTTGCCGCTCGCTCATATGGGCGACCCGGAAAGATGCCATTGCACTCTTCTCGTTTCCCGGAGTTGTGGACATGCATCAGCAGGGTGATCAGTGGCGATGCGATTCCACAAACTTTTGCGGACTAGCGAGGGCTGGTAAGGCTAAGGCCATCCGCCTAATCATAGTAGAGATCTCATCAGCTTGTGCGCCTAAGGCTAGGCCGTGTGTTGGGGCTCACATGGTGGACTCCTCGCTGTGTAGGCAATGCTCGATCTCCAAATTGCTGCGTATTTTGTGCCATCTTGTCAATGAGAGCTCTTGCATCCACTGGTGTTTTATCAACTAGGGCTCCTCCTGAAGCTGCATCCACCATGCTCCTCTCCATAGATGTAAGACCCTCGAAAGCCTGTCCCCCGGATGAGGAGTTGGTCGCTAATTTGGTGATGTGGACAACAGCAACCAACTTCTTGAAGCGCTCCCAATACTCGTACATCGTCTCACTATGTCCCCGTTTGATGCCCGAGATCTCCTTCCGGACGCCGTGGTCCTTGATGTGGGAAGAATCGATTCAAGAACAATTTCTTCAGCTCGTTCCAGCATGTGACATCTTCTGGTTGCAAGTAATACAACCATTCTTTTGCAGCTCCATCAAGTGAGAATGGAAAAGCTCTCAACTTGATCTGATATGCAAAAGACTGGTTGTATTACTTGCAACCAGAAGATGTCACATGCTGGAACGAGCTAAAGAAATTGTTCTTGAATCGATTCTTCAAGAAAAGAGCGTTTAATTAAAAGGGCGACCCCGACATGCAAGGGAAAGGTTGGGGAGATTTTTGATTGAATGAAAACTAATGAAAACTAATTAAACCAAAGAATTTTAACTAAGAAAATCAATAACTGAGAAAATCAATTAATTAAATATGTAACCGGTTTCACTTCACACCTGAATGTTGTTTATCATTATCCCAAAAGATTAATTAGATAAATTATGGCCCCATAATTTAAATGCATCAAGACACCATGAATACAATCAAATTATGAATTTATTCTAACCCGAATAATTATGAATTAATTCTCGAAAGACTGCCCGTTCCCGACGAAACAAATCTTTCCACTCAAATAGAATAATAACACACAATGAATTGCTAAATCAACACTCAACCGAGATATTAAATTAACAAATCAAAGAGATGAAAAATTAATTCATAGCACATAAAATACCAAATTAAATATTAAAACATGGATTCAAAACAAACATCCAAAGTGTTGCGCTAAACCGATTACAAAATACTTACCCCTCCATGGGTCGAAAAGTCACAAATCTGTTTGGAAAAATTAGAACAGAATTAAGAAAAATAGGCTGCAAACAATTAATTATCCAGTCTTGAACTCGATCTGAATCTTCAATGCCTGTTGCGTTATCTCTTTAATTCGGTTGGAAAACACTGCTGCGCTGGAATTGGTGTGGACGTCTGCGTGATGGCGGGATGCCTGCGCTAATGAAGTGATGGTCTGGCGCGCGGGATGAAGGGTGTTGCTGAAGGCTAGGTGCGGCGTTGGAGATCGCGTGAAGAAGTATTGATGGAAGAGAGGGGATCGTGGGTGATTGGTGGAGGGGGGCGCGATGGCTGCAGGTGGACGGCAGTGTGGCGCAAGTGGAGAGATGGAAGACGCGGAGCCCGCGTCTTGGGGCGCGCTGCGTGAAGACGCCGCCGTGCGTGGTGGATGGGGATACGATGGAGCGCCGGCTATATATAATAAGCTTCTTTCCCTTTTTTTTTACACTCTTCACGCAACATGCATGCCATGCCTAAGTCTCAACCAAATTCAATGCATTATGGGCCTGCATGTCATTATCTCTCCTTCCAATTACGTGAACTCCAAATCAATTCTCCTTCCTTTTTCTTCATGAGCCCACATAATTAATGCTTTTCATTTTTTTCCAAATGCAACCTATAAAAACATGCAAAGAAAAAATAAATAATAATAATAATAATAAATAAAAATATAATTAAATTAACCAAAATATATATATACAAGACATATACTAAGATTAAAATTAAAATAATCAATTAAGCCTAGAAAATTAATATTAAAAATTAGAATAATTAATTTAACATCAAAAATCACCAAAATTAATATTAAATCTATAAAAATGAATAAAACAGTAAATAATTGAAATTGGGAAAATCTATTATAAAAATGCATTAATTCAACAAAATATTCAATTGAAGCCCATAAATTAAATGCAAATTTAATGACACATTACGCAGTTATCATGGCCCAAAAACTCTAGTTTTGATTTTAGATTTCTCTTTTGATTTTAAAGAAGTTTTATGTGATTTTGGATATATAACACATTGGTTTTGGGAGAAGATCGTTTGTATGCCTTTGTGACAAGTTGGTTTGTCTTCTTTTATCCCTTTGTAATCTCAATTTCATAATTTTATATATAAATATGTTTATTCAAATTCGCATAAAGTAATTCGTTCTTCCTAGGGATTAGGGATAGCCCAATCCTAATTTCTTGATTATATTGCATGAACAATTTCATTCTATTAATTGAATCCATGTTTGAGGGCGACACGAACCTATCATGTCTTGGAAAATTGGGGAAAGAACCAAAAGATGAACTTTGATTATCGGAACTATAGAATGAGACCTAGGATTTGCGTGTCACAAGTGTAATTCGTGATTCTAGGAGGAATCATGGTTGATCACCTATTAAAGGGTTTGATCCTATTTTAGCGAGTCACGAAAGTAAGCCACTGCTAGAGTTAGACATGATGTTATTCGTGTGAAAGCAGTTGGTGGTCACATTAGAATCGGCCACCTTCACATGTTAGAAAATTAATATGAATAATTAATCAAAATTTATGATTTGGAATTGGAAATTGTAGTGAATCTCAGCCCCTAGACCTTTATTCCATTATTTTCCTTTTCTGTAGGATTGCTTTATTTTATTTATTTTATTTTATTATTTTTCTTTATTTAATTTCTCTACCATTATTTGCTTAGACAATAGAAGCACAATTAAGTTATAAATTTCTAATCATGTCTTTGTGGGATCGACCCTTACTTCCTTTCTACAGGTTAGTTAGGTTTATAAATATTATTTTGATAACGTGAGCACAACAAAAATGCCTTATCAAATTGGCATCATTACTGGGGACATGGCAAATTTTGAAAACTTTAGCTAAAAGTGTGAAAATTGAACTAGGCATATATATATGTGTGTGTGTGTGTGTGTGTGTGTGTGTGTGTGTGTGTTTGATTTTCTTGTGTGGTTTTTTATTTTAATTGTTTTTTATTGCTGTTTTTATTTTTTTAACTTCATTTTGCTGTTTTTCTTTTGTTTTATTATTATTGTGTTAGGACTTTCGTAAGTGTACAAATCGCTACAAGTAATAAAGTGGACTTAAAGTCCGAATATTGAACCCACAATGAAGGTGGCTAAGTGTAAAGTTCATTTTGTAATTCCATGATTCAAGTTGAAGTTTGGTTTTGTAAAAATTGTAAGTTTCAAGTTTGTAAATAAAAGTAACAAACTACTATAAATGATCTTGTAGGATAAATAGTGATTTGGATTTCAATTGATGTAGTTTATACATTTCAAGTTCTTTAATCATGCTAATTCAGACTTTCCATTTTTATCTAGAACCCAACACTTTTGTATGAACTAGCCTCTTTCGAGTGATCTAGCCGTGTGTAAACCCTAGCTTGGGGGAAAGGCAACCCATTAAGTGCTCAAGTTGTTTGAGTGTAGATTGGTATCATACCAATCTTAACGGTTACAAGATAAAATATTGCCTTTGCAAATTATATTCTTTTCAAGTCAAATCTCTTAACTATCCGGTTATTAACGTTTTCTTTCGATCCATAATTGATAATTCTTAATCAAGAATTAAGATGGCCAAGCCTAATTCTAACATGCATATTCAAAAGATTCGATAAATAAAGAAGGAAATTCAAATTAACATACCAAAAGAAATGGAAATCACAAGTTTAAATCAGCATCTATCCTCCTCCCATGGAGGTTTAAGCTACCATTATACCAAACAATACAAATGTTCTTGTCATTGAAAACCTAAAACGCTTCCTCTCTCTCCCCCAAAAGAATGATCCCCGAAAATTACACCATTTCCCCTTTTTGTTTAATTCCTGGGGTAACCGACTGTGCAACCGCCAATAACCATTCCCTCCACTATTTGAAATTTGTTTCCCTCATATAATACTTGAAGGAGAGTCGTTTGATCTTTTAATGAAAGGTTACGAGCCATACAGGTGGCATCTTCAAGAGATTTGTTGAACTGCAGTGCACCCCGTGTAGTAAATGTACTTGGTCAATCAATTTGGTCGATTGAATTTCAGTTGACCACCTCCATCTTTTCAAATGACCAAAAGTTCCTAAGAGTTTGGTTGATTGATATGGGCATTCCAAATCTTCATGGTTATTCTAAATTTTAATTGACCATTCTACAGATTGTTCTTCACTTCTTCCTTCTTTCTTTGGTCCTTGTACTCAGTCTGTTCTTCATTCAAAAGCAATACTAACAATAAAAAAGGATCTACAATTACTATGTTAGGGGTTTAGTTCATTAATCAATCAATTACATCAAAATAAAGATAAAATCATGATCATTTTCATATAATATCCCTTCATTTAACATCAAATTATGGTTCAAAGAACCCCCTAATATATTGCAGTTTTTTTTATTTGTTTTTTTTTGCTATTTTTTTTGTTGTTTTTTTGCTATTTAAAATAAGTTGCTGCTATTTTTATTATTATTGCTCTTTATTTTTATTTCTTGGTTTTTGGTGCTATTTTTATTTTATATTTGCTATTTTTGTTTTTGTTCTTTTAATTTTACTTTCTTTTCTTCTTCTCTCTAATTGACAGTGTGTTTTTTATTTTATTTTAAAATGCCAGTTAGTTGACAGTGGTGGCGAGCATGATACCTCTCAATGTTCACACGCTACTATTAGGCAGCTCAGCCAACTACATTTAGATGTCACTCATGATGATCCTAATTTTTATGGTGCTTATGATGTATATGTTAATTCATTACCTTCTGTACTTTGTACTCATTGTGGAAGTGGTGACCATATGGCTAATACATGCTTTTTGAATTTATTTGTCCTTCCTATATCTTATGAGGATAATGGTGGGATGGAATCTCTTTATTCCACCATTCATGAATTACATAGAGAGGTAGAAGTTTTAGCGAACTCTACCATTAATAAGGCCACATTTGAGGACCTAGTTAAGGAAACTCATGGCATTGCTTCTTATTGTCTTATTAATTTGAATGCCTGTGAGGATAGACATCATACCTTATTAGAGTCCATAGAGGAGATTGAGAGCTCGATTTTAGGGTTGCATAAATTTTTGGATTTTTGTATCCCTCTAATAGTGGCATTGATGCACCATGTGAACATATTGACAATATAGGATTAAAGAGTGAGCATCCTCTTAGGGAGATAGATGATATTAGTGTAAATGGGCATAACATTTCCTCTTGGTCCCCGTTGTGTCTTGATTTCTCTTCCAGGGCCAAGAATAATATCATTGATGGCTATCATGTCGGGTCTGCACCACTGGTTAATGGCATAGCTAGAGTTGAGAATTTACATGATACTCTTGTGGATGGAGACGTCCCCAAACAGGTAATTATTGATGACTCCTAGTTGCATATCCAAGAACCTAGGCAGGTAAGTCCAAAGGTAAATTGTCTATCTTGTTCTAATACTGAGGAGGTAACAATCATTGAATATTATAAAACCCCCTCTCATTCCCTTTGTAATTTATTTGTTTTACCTATTTCTTTTTAATTTTCTTTTTCTAGTTATAAGTGTATTTTTTATTTTTGTTCTTTTTGCTTGTGTGTGGTCCCTCACCTGCAGGGCCTATGCTTGTGGGACCTTCCTTTATAACCACGTCGGCTAATTAGAGGTTTTGTAGGACTTCCTCTAATTCCACACAGGTATGATCTCTCCTACACACTACGGCCACCTGATAAAGTCATGGTATTTGTTTTTATTATTTGTATTTATGATTTATCTTTCTCACCTCAGCCTCCGGATTGGGTAATTTTTTTCTTTTTTCTTGTCCTTGTTTTCTTTTTCATTTTTTTTATTTTCTTGTGTGATTATTTTTGAAGTAAAACCTTTTCACCCTCTATATGCCTTTCCTTTTTTATTTTACTATGTTCTTACATGTTTTGTGTGGGTGTCTATTCCCTTTCACAAAGAGGACATTGTGCCTTTCAAGTGTGGGGGAAAGTTTGCATGATTGTTTATCCTTGTTTTGTTTTGTGTGTGATTGCATGACTATTTACATGAGTCTGGAGATATTATGAAATATTCTTAATATGCTAATTTTAGTGAAAATTTTTAATTTTATCTATTTACCATGCTTGAGGTGTTATGTATGGTTTAGTTTGGGTAATTATGCCTTTAGGCCTATGCATTATTTTCCTTGTGCTTAGGATGAAATCATTATGTGTTTGAGCTAGGACGTGGATTCTTTATTTAGTTTTTCAATTATAAGGTGAATATCTTATATTTTCTTAGAGTTGTGTGTTAAGAGCGATATAGTCCATGTATCTTTTGTTCTTTTATGTGTGATTAGCCTCCTGGTTGATGATATTGAGCAAGTGCTTGCATAGTTGTGTTATGGTGATGGGTTAGTGCTTGAATGTTGGGCTAGAGTCACATGTTGTTTTGATGTTAGTTTCCTAGATTGGTCCTCCATTGGGTGTGGCTCAAATTTAAAAATACAAAAAGAAACAAATTTGAAAGAAATAAAGAAAGATAAATAATAAGAGCTTTATTGTTTGCCATTTGTAGGTGACTTGGCCAACCATGTATATTTGGCTATTTATGTTTTATTTCTTTTAGTTACGGCACTTTATGTAAATGGGGTAATTTTATTTGTAATCCTTGTGGCATAATCTTGATATTTAGACTCAAGAGAATGTTGATTTTGTAAACCCCATATTCGATTAATAACATATATATTTATGTCATTTACTTTTTAAAAAAAGAGTTGTAATTATTTGAATGTTTATTAAAAAAAAAGGATGATGAGATTGAGCCCTATGTTGTTAGTTTAGAGTATCATATTTGGTAGCTTACCTCTCATGGTGGCACGTTGGCAAAAGCATTTGGTTTGTGATAAGAATTGTTAAGTCACCACAATGAGGGACTTGCTTCCACTTTCTTATAATCTGAAAACCTGTGGAGGTTTTGAGTATTGAGTGATGTGAGACTACCACTTGAGTGAGACATTTTTGGTTTCAATTGAGAGGATTCCAAGAATTTATGGTTATTTGTTCTATTATTTGATTAACTTGGTTGTTCCTTAGACCCTTAGCTAGGAAAATATGTAATTGTTGGACTAAGTGTGGGGAAGGACATGTAGAAGCTTAGGGTTGCCTTTGCTCATTCCTTGCTAGCATTTCATTCTCTTTTGTATGGTGCTTGCATATTTGGAATTACCCATATTCTCATTTGTATTTTTGATTTTCTTATTTCCATTTGTGTGTGATTGTGTGTTTAATTTAGTCATTGCTCAGGGATGAGCACGAGGCAAGCGTGGGGGATTTTGATGAACCCATTTTATATGCATTTTTGGAACTTTGCTTTGAAGCCCTGCCTCAAAGCTCCCTGCAAACTCGAACTGGTTGATATCGACCTTCTCATAGGTCGACGTCGACCCCACTACCTAGTCGATGTCGACCACACTACACCTCGAACACCCAAGTCGACTAAGTCGACCTATGTCAACCCCACCACATCGACCATGTCGATCAAGTCGACCACCCAGGTCGACCATATCGACCACATCGACCATGTTGTTTGTATTCGCCCAGTGAGGTCTGCAACTTGTTGTTAATCGGAAATCCAATCCAATGACTTCACAAACACAGTTTTATGCATCAATTCAACCCTAAAATGAGTTTCTAACTAATCCTAGCCATATTAGGCTACCAAAACAACCTTAATTCGAAGGTTAACACACAAAATTGGGCTTCCTCAACTCTCTAGGGTTTATCCCCAAATCCATGATTTGACCAAAATCATGCATGCTAATCCCACTAGGATTCATGTAAAGAGATAGAATCACCTGCCTAAAGATACTATCACAAATCAAATAGGCACAAATCGCTAAACCATGGCTCCAAGCTCCTCAAGCTCTAAGCTCTCCTCCACACACAGCCTCCACGCACTGCCCAAATGAATGCACCTATGTTCTCTCCCTTTCCTTCACCTATTTATATTTTTGCATTTTCTTTTATTAATAAATCTCAAACATAATAATTGACCTCATGGGGTCACAAACTCCAAATTGAGTCTAAGTACAATCAAAACGCTGGAAATGACAAACATAACACTACCCAGATATTTTCCTACCCAATTGATCGCTCAAATGCAAGGTTAACCAACACTGAGAAAGTCAATAATTGAGCCACTCGGAGCCCCATCCCGGAATCGAGCCCAAATACTATCAAAATGCTCACATCGGCAGCCACAATACCATCCAAATGTTTTCAACATCAGAGAAAGGCTATCTCACAGCCCTACCCAAATACAGGCCTTTACAAGCAGATACAGGTGGATAGAACCTCCCTCGTCAATCCCGCGAGAGGAAAAGGTATCCCGCCCTTCTTACACATGGAGCAGTGTACAATTTTAAATTTTGACACCCTACCTAAGCGGGAACGAGATATAGTAATAAGTTAATCTCGTTCCCGGTAGGGCGGGTATGCTTTGTGGCGCAAGAGTTTCATATATATATATATATGATGAAATTTTTTTAAAAAATAGTGCTTGTCACAATTGATTTTGGTCTAGACATTAAAAATGTGAATATTAAGAATACAAGTCCATTTTTATATGGACCTAGAAACTAAAAACAAACACAAATTTAAAAGCAAAGGTTTTATTTTATTTTTTATTTGAAAAAAGTATTTGTATTTTTTTGAAACAAAACTCTTTAGACATTTATGAGAATCAAAATGTTTTTTAACATTATTTTCTTAAAAAAATTATTTAACTTTTAACATTATAATTTTGAATTTCAAAAATATCTCTATTACTTTATTATTTTGAGAAACTTTGAAAACTACAATTTAAAGATAGGAAAAATAAATACAAAATTTGATAAACAACTATGCAAACTTAAAGAAACACCACTCATGTTTTATTATATAGCATTACATATACTTTGGGAGAGGGGGGTTTAAAACATAGTAATTGATATAAAGTTAGGTGAGATTTACGAAAATTAGTTGGAATAGTAATTGGTGTTAAAGCTAGTGTACACTAGTCATAAATTGATTAGAGAATATATTTGCACTTTAGCAATGTTAAATGTTTGATATTTGTGAATGAAATTTGAACTTGATTGATTATTTTAATTGTCCATTCACGCTCCCAAATTCTAAGGAACCTGAAACAAGTAACTTGACATCTTCATGCTCACATTCGAAGAGTCAAGGGATTAGTAACTATCACCTAAAA
Organism: Taxillus chinensis; assembly: GCA_023512835.1. Classification (NCBI taxonomy): domain Eukaryota; kingdom Viridiplantae; phylum Streptophyta; class Magnoliopsida; order Santalales; family Loranthaceae; genus Taxillus; species Taxillus chinensis. Next base: position 1,428,804 of record CM042090.1, on the reverse strand, counting down.
GAGACTACATCATGAGTGTTATCTAAAAAAATATATATAACATGAGTAAACATATACATTTCCACATAAGATACAAACCATAGAAACAAAAAAAAATTATACAATCATGTCAGTAATTATAATACAATCTCACGGATATTGTCTGAACAACAAATTAAATTATTAACAGTTATTACATGAATCAGACAAGATCATTATATCAAGAGGAAATAACTAGCAATTGGCTCCTAAGTGGCCTCTAGCTAATTTGTGCCGGTACTTGAAAAACATGGTAATAACATAAGGGTGAGCATATATACTCGATAGGTGACCTACAACACCACACCACCATATGGTTCAAACAAAACATGAAATCCTACATATCAGCTGCATGCCTGTGTGAATGTAGTACCCTAACTACTTACATAACCAAAAACTTTGAAATCAAACACATCATAAAGCATATATCACAAACCAATATTTGCAGAGGGGGCTACTCTTCTAATCAACACAATTTTAAAAACCATTACACATTTATAATAAGCGACATAACATGTAACGATACTCAAACCCAAAACTAGGGAACTTATCACCCAATTATCCTTTAATACCTTATCATGTCACACAATCTTATACCAACAATATAGTGTTAGCACACACCACCACATCCTCTTTTGTCACATTCCATCATGTTATATCATATGTAATAGTCTATGGGCAACATACCATTTATCTTTCATACCATGTCTCATCATCATACTACCATAACATTAAGTCCATCCATATCATTTCATAACAACTAATACCATATCATTGTATCATATAACATCACCATACTATGTATTAACTATGTAATCCAAGCACGCAAAACTAGAAGTGGCACAGTCCAATCATTTAGATTCCCATAAACAATATTATCACAATCACATATAATTAGATAAAGTATAATCAATCATAATCTCCTAATCAAATTCATAATTCCTATCATATCAAACATTAAACATAACAAATTATGACATGTTGTTTCAATCTTGGTTAAGGTAGTCATTACCAAAAACCCAGTAACACAACTCCATTGTCAAAGGTTATAGCTGCCTGTCACACTCAAACATAATCACGAGAGGCCTTAGCCACTTGTTACAATCATTGGGATATCACGCCCCCAAATTCCAGGGAACCTAGAACTAGAAACATGACTTCCCTTTGCCTGCACCCGAAAGGTCAAGGGGGGTGGTGACTAGCACCAATAGAGACTACACCGTGGGTGTTGTCTCAATCATGCAACCCTATACAGTACAGCCATACATCAAGGGTAATCCTATACTTTCCCATCTATCATCACGCATACACTAAGTCAAACAGTCATACAGACATCACATCACAAATAGTATGCAAATACAACTGTCCACGGACCCATGTCTGGGATACAATACATAAGCAATACAGTAGACAATAGTGTCTCATACATCAGAGTAGTGGGCACGTCCTCCTGAAAGAAAGTCCTCCACTAGTCTCAGGTCACACCTAAAAAGGGTAAACAACAAGTAGGGGTGAGCTGCAAGCTCAATAGGTGACCCTAATACTCTACATCATGCAAACATACAAGTCTATACTATATGCTCAGTGTACTCGTGCACTGTGTAGTGTGCACAATCATCAGGACTCAACCTACAAACAAACATCAGGACCCAGCCTGTCCACTCAGGACAGCTCGTCCACGATCCTCAACAGGATCCCAGCTCAGGGAATTAAGCCCTAGCTCCACGAGCTCAATGGCTCAACCCAGGCCTTAGCCTGTCACGTCAACCACATAGTATCACCTATACCTCACAGTGAGAACACAAACAAGTCATGGAGTCCAAGCCCCAAATCCTCAAACCAACATACTAACACCAGTATAGCATTAAGGTTTACAACACTCCCTTTATAATTGCGGCCAGTCTTCACAAATTAATCCTCATGCCTTGACCAAGGAAGAAGATACTCATAGCAATTGTTTTCTTGAAATCAAAAGTCCTGGCATTGGGTCTTCATATCATAACTAAGATAATCTGATTTTTGGAGATTTTTCTGAGAGGTCTAACCCCACTTTCCAAAAATTCACCACTACGAAAAACTGAATTTTTCTGAGATTTTGCACTAAATCCCAATTTTCATATTTTGAAAGAGTGAAAATTTAATTTTCTAGTATTTTTCTTTAAATCCAAATGGGGGTTATTTCGTTATTTACATTGTAACTTAAGTATAATACTTCAAATGTGGAGAAGCATAATGGTTTATAGTGTAAATGGTCCAGTCCGGTGAAACTGGAACTGCACTGCCCAACTGCTCAAGACACTGCTCGAAACTGCCTGCTCGAGACTCCACGATGCTACATTCTGCTCGACGCTCCCTACTCGAAGCCTCTGCTCGAGACTCTGATCGATGCTACAGTGTCGAGAAGTGTTGAGCAAAACTCCAGTAGCGATCTATCGACTGCGTTCTTTCTAGTTTTGCCTCAAAACCCAGTTATACCCATTAAAACCTCATTTCCAAGCATCAATTCATCCCTATTAAGGGTTGAAATTCCCAGACATGCACTGAGAGAGGAGGTGAATCAGTGTATCAATGTAATTTTACCTCTTTTTCTTTTTCCCATGATAATCTCTTCAAATTATACCAAATTCTGTGTTTGTATATCAAATAAAGAAAATAGCGAAGATAAAAACACACAACAATTACGTGGTTCACCCTACAATGTGTACAGCTACGTCCACGGCGTGACCAGCAAACAATTGATCACAGAATCTCCACTAGCAATTCTGAAATAGCACACTACTATCCAAGGTTCACCACCTTACAAGTTTTAGGGCTCACTACCCTTTGGGTTCACTACCCAATTTCAACAACAACGATAATCACCAATAACATCACTGGTTATGGTTTTACAACGATAATAATAAGAATGGATACAAAGAGAACAGTACCAACCCACACAGATAAGTTTCTACACTATTCTCTGATCAGAGTACACCAAAAGACTGGTTCGTGATCTTCTCTTTGATGTCACAATCAATAAGCTCGTCAAGATGGATTCTGTAAACACCAAAAGCTACTCCTCTATCTCCTCTGATCTTCTCTTCCTCTCCAGTTCTCTCTTCTCCCTCACACACACACACAGCCGCCATAACCCTGGTTTCTTAATAATAACGTGCATTTATGTCGTTCTCCTAGGCCTTATTTAGGGTGTTTTAGAGTATATTTTGTACCTATTTGCATGATATTTTACATATATTTGCTCTAACTCCTAGGAAGACCCTGTTTGGTGTATAGTGGTACTTTTTGAGTGTTTTTGGCAGGTTTTGGAGCAACTTTTTCCCACACACCTTGGCTAGATCACTCTATACACTCAAGAGGAAGCTATAAGAAGAAGATGGAAACAAAATGAAGGCAAAATCAAGGTGCACGTGAAAAGGCTTTCTCACGTGCATTCTCACGTGCAAGGATTTTATTGCTTAGATGCCTTCTACAACTCAAGAGGAAGCTTTGGAGCAAATTTGGGGTGATTTGGAGCTGCACGTGAAAAGACTCTTCTCACGTGCATTCTCGCGTGCAGGCATTTTGGAGCTCCAAATGATGTGTTTTGTTGTTTTAATCATTTTCCTCTAAAGAACTGGGGTCAAATTTGGTGTAGTTTGAGTGTTATTGAGCCTAGAACGTTGAATAGTGTCATTAACCAAAACGACGTCGCTTTGGCTGCGACCACATTTATAATTAGGACACACCTTTTGTAACCCTAATTTAGCCCACTAAATCCTATAAATAGGGGTCTTTGGAGGCATTGTAAATTATCTGGAGTGGGAGAATTTGATCTGAGTTCTGAAAAGAGATGTAGCCATTGCTAAAAGATCGGATTGTCCTTGGCAAGGAGTGATTTTGGGCAGCAGACGCCGGAATCTTTGGAGGCTGGAGTCCTGGTTCATCTTGGGGTCTTCCTTTATTGTCCTAGTACTGTAATCATGTTCTTTCTTATAATTGTTATTGCTTTTGTCATGATTATGGAGTAGTTTTGTTAGTCTAGGGGAGCAATGTAGCCCCCAATAAATTGTATTCAGTTTGGTTATGGTTGTTCAATAAAATAAAATTCAGTTCTTGTTTAATTCACTTGCTTGTATGGAAATGCCTAGTTTATGCATAATTAGGTAATCTTAGCCCTTGTCTAGGGTGGAACACTAGTGAATTAGATTTAATATTGCATGATGGACCAAGTCTGCAACTATTAGATTGTTTATCTACCTTGATCACTTTTATTCACATGGACCAAATGGGATAAAAGCCTTAAATCTATCTTAGCATGGACCAAATGTAAGATAAGCAAGAGATAATCAACATGAACATGAACTAGAACATAAATCAAGAACAAGAGCCATAACCAGACTAGTATAATCGATTGGGTGGTAAACATTGTGACCCTAGATCCTTAATCACTGATGCACTTCAAGTAATAAAATGGAGTAAACTATTAGATTAGCCAGCTTAAATAATAAAAATGATTAAAACAACAAAACACATCATTTGGAGCTCCAAAATGCCTGCACGCGAGAATGCACATGAGAAGAGTCTTTTCACGTGCAGCTCCAAATCACCCTAAATTTGCTCCAAAGCTTCCTCTTGAGTTGTAGAAGGCATCTAAGCAATAAAATCCTTGCACGTGAGAATGCACGTGAGAAAGCCTTTTCACGTGCACCTTGATTTTGCCTTTATTTTGTTTCCATCTTTTTCTTATAGCTTCCTCTTGAGTGTATGGAGTGATCTAGCCAAGGTGTGTGGGAAAAAGTTGCTCCAAAACCTGCCAAAAACACTTAAAAAGTACCACTATACACCAAACAGGGTCTTCCTAGGAGTTAGAGCAAATATGTGTAAAATATCATGCAAATAGGTACAAAACATACTCTAAAACACCCTAAATAAGGCCTAGGGGAACGGCATAAATGCACATTATCAAATTCCCCCACACTTGAACCTTTGCTTGTCCTCAAGCAAAAAAGAAACAAACACACAGTCAAACTGAAAAGAAAGAATAAACTAACAAACAAGAGAGACATGGTTTTCCAAGACATACAACTCTATCATGATGAAGTAGACATTCCAATAGCTAAAATGAATCACAAATTAAACTAAACATGCCCATACTATCAAGTCCAAAAACCATGTAATATCATTACTAACAGTTTAGATAGAAGCAAACATGCAAGGATAAAATGAAACTTAGCTCCCCCTGAGAGTCCTTACCAAGGTTAGAGCAGCCTCACTCAAATATAACTTTCTTTTCTCTCTTCTCATACCTTACTATCAATGCCTATCAGCTAAGGATCTACTCTTATACTCACTACTAGCTATTGATTAAGTTTTTGCCACGTAAACATGAGAAGTCCTCATTGTGCTCGTCAAGGAAAACACACCCTCTAGTCTACTTTTTGCAACTCACACACTTTGCTTTGCTCAATGAACTCACACTCTACTCTAATGACTGATAAAACACATCTTGAGCCAAAGAATTGAGCTCATAACTCAGCCATTATGGCTTTTATTCTGCAAAACTTTTGTTTTGTTTTTTTTATTTTTGAAACACACTTCTTTTAAATAATAACCTTACAAGGTTGCATTTTATGCTCTCCCTTGATGGGTTATTCACTCTGTTATTTTCCTCACACAACCCTTTGTTGCACATAAACAGCAATATTGTTTTTATTTTTTTTCCTTTTTTTTAAACAAGAACTAAGCTGAAATACTTGAATCACTAACACCATACACCAAACACTGAGCCACAAACAGGTACTTTCTTATGCCTCAGTAACTTCAACCATTAAATAGCTAGTAATGAACATTAAGAGCAAATTGGTAACCCAATAACCCATAAAATACACTCAAAAGCAAGATAATGGTGCTCTTAAAAGTATATGCCTATTCTGCACTCAACTTCAGGGTTTACAAAGCTCATCCTAACATAACATGCTCAGCTTACTATTCAAATGTCAGCTCCAAAATCATGGTGATATCATACAAAAAGTAAAGACATGCTCAACTAACTTATAACACACCTTAATGATTGAAACATCTTTATCACAACAAGATACTAAGGTGGTCAATATAGTCAACCAGAATTGGCATACCTTGGTAGCCATGCACCTCACAGGCAAAACATACATTCACAGCAAAAACATAAAATAAAAATAAAGCATGCATGTAAACAAACAAGCAACTGGTTCAAGGGAACCCCCCCCCCCCCCCCCCCACACACACACACTTAAACGATGCGATTCCCTTAGAGCATGGGAAAAGGAAAAAGGAAGAAGATCGTTACCAGTTGGTGGGTACGTTGTAGTAAAAGATAACATGGGCCACCATTCTTCTAAGACGTGTGACAAAGTCAGCCGATGTTTCTCCTGTGAGCGCCCAAGTATCCTTATGCTGCAACAGAGCTATCAAATAATAGCAGACAAAAATCCCACAACTGAATTGATCAGGTTGTTGGGGAAGCTCCATTTCATTGAAGTGCACCAGAGGAAACTTGGATGTCAACAGCCCTTCTTGATCAGGTTGTTGGGGAAGCTCCATTTCATTGAAGTGCACCAGAGGAAACTTGGATGTCAACAGCCCTTCTTGATCAGGTTGTTGGGGAAGATCCAAAAACCATATATCTTCCTTCATTAAACTCTGGCCCTTGGATTAGCCAACCATAGGATTAGCTATTAGATTAGCCAGCTTAAATAAGATGTTAACCTAATTTCAGCAGCCAAGCCTCTACCATTGATCTCTTTCTTTACTTTATCTCAGCCATTGGATCAATCTCATTTAAGTGAAATAGTCTTAGCCATTGGATCAAGCTCACCTAAGTCGACAAATCTCATCCATTCATCTGGTGAACTCTGATCTGCATGTGCTAATGTTGGTATTTTGACCATAACTCCCTCTATAGTGCTCAAATTCACTTGAGGTCAAAACTAATGTTATAGATATTGAAGTCCTCTATATATTGCTAAAATATGGTGAATTTTGGAGCTAAAAAAGTCTGCACGTCCCCATGATTATATTTGCACTTCTCATGTGAGTAGATTGTCCATAACGTCTTCTACAATGCTCAGATTCACTTGTAGTCAAAAGCAAAGTTGTAGATATTAAAGCCCTCTATCTACTGTAAAATTTGGTGCCATTTGGAGCTCAAAATAGCTGCACGTCTGGGTGTCTGGTCGTGTGGCTGTCAAGAATAATAAACTACCAATCATGCTCCTGTAAAGCTTCTGTTCCATACTTAGACCCTCGTCATCCTTAGAAATCTGACAACCTACCTCCATAGGGGTAGAAATAGGCTTACAATCTGACACGCCAAACTTTTGCAGCATATCTTTGATATACTTTGCTTGAGAGATAAATATACCATTCTTCCTATCATAGATATCTCAAAATCTGCTTGCATCAATTCTGAAAACTTCTTGCACAAATCTTCACTGTCACCGGCAAAGATTATATCATCAATATACACAACCATTGCAAGCTGACCTCTATCACTCTTTTTGATATATAAGTTGTTGTCTATTGTACCTTTCTTGAATTGAAATCTTCTAAGATACTTATCAAGCCTTGAATACCATGCTCGTGGTGCCTGCTTTAAGCCATACAAAGCTTTCTTCAATTTGTATACCTTGTTTTCATCATCTCCCAAGTATGAAACCATCTGGCTGTTCCATATAGACTTCTTTTTCCAAATCTCCATTCAAGAAGGCTGACTTCACATCCATTTGAAAAATCTTATATTTTAGATGTGCAGCAACTGCCAAAAACATCCGAACACTTTCTAACCTCGCAACAGGGGCAAAAGTTTCATCAAAGTCAACTCTTTCCACCTGTGAATGGCCTTTACAAACTAGTCGTGCTTTGTTTCGAATGATTTTACCATACTCATTCATCTTGTTTCTGTAGACCCATTTGCAGCCAATCATATTCTTGTTCTTGGGTCTATCCACTAGCTCCCATGTGTTATTTTTCTCAATTTGGTCGAGCTCCTCATTCATAGCCTTGATCCAAAAAGGATCATCTTGAGCCTCTCTAACTGATATTGGCTCAACTTGTGAAATTAAAGCTGTAGCTTTATTTTGTCTTCTTGTTCTCACTGGTGCATTGACATCACCAATGATTTGTGCTCTTCCAGCTTCAACCACTTGAGAATTCGCTGAACTCTTCTTCCTTTTAGTTGACTGTGATTCCATATCATGAGTTTTTGACTCTGAATCATTGTCACTGCCAAAGCTTGCTACTTCATTATCTTCATTGGTAGTGGACACAGTAGACTCTACTTCTCCCAGTGGATCATCAACCATTACTGTTGTGGTCTCTTCTGAGTTCTGTATCTCCACAACCTTCACATCACAACTCTCAACTAACTTCTGTAACCTATAATTATAAACCTTGTATGCTTTTCTGGTGTAAGAGTAACCTAAAAACATCCCTTTATCGGCTTTCTTATCAAACTTGCCGATAGGATCCTTCCTCTAAACATAACATGGGCTTCCAAACACTCTGAAGTGTTTTACTATTGCTTTATGCCCATACCATAATTCATATGGAATCTTGGTAGAATTAGACCTTAACAAGGTTCTGTTTTGCATATACACTGCAACTTATGTGGGCTCCTTCCAAAATCTTTGTGGAACGTCATTATCTATCATCATAGTTCTTGTCATTTTCACAACTGCTCTGTTCTTCCTTTCTACCACTCCATTCTGTTGTGATGTTTTTATGCTAAATTTTTGATGGAGAATCCCATACTTTGCCAAATAAGCCTCAAACTCCCCAGAAGTGAATTCACTACCATGATTTGATCTCAAAGCTTTGATTTTAACCCCAAGATGATTTTCTACTCTCTTCTTGTAGTCCTTGAAGCATCTGAATGCATCACTCTTGTGCTTAAGATGAATAATAGTAGTCAGTCTACTGAAGTCATTAATTAATAACATAAAGTACCTTTCACCATTGGTACGTTTGGTTCTCATAGGTCCACATAAGTCAGTGTGTACTAGGCTTAGCAAACTTGAGCTGTTGTGCTCCTTTGGTTTATACATTACTCTTGTTTGCTTCCCTTCTTGACAAACACCACACACTGTGTCTTTGTCTCTCTGTAGATCAGGCAAATCTGCCACGGCTTGATTAGTTACTAGAGCTCTCATATTTTTCTGGTTTAGGTGCCCTAATCTCCTGTGCCATAGCTCATTCTCATCTGCTTTGCTAAAACAACAAGTTTCTTCATTTGTACCTTGGATATGATACAAATTTCCATCTGTTCTCTTGCCTCTAGCAATCAAATTTGTCAATCCCTTCTTCTTGATAAGGAAGCTTTTGTTAGTAAAAACAATATCATGTCCATCATCACATAACTGACTGACATTCAATAGACTGTGTCTCAACCCTTCAACTAGATACACATTTTCTGACTGTAGCTGATTTCCTCTGATTTGCAATAACCCATTGTCACCAAATTTGACTTTGTCACTACTCTTCTCTGTAAATAAAGTGAGAAGCTTCCTGTTTCCAGTCATGTGTGATGTATAACCACTATCTAGTATCCAAGTTATATCATTTCTATCTGCCTTCAGTGTTATCTCAGCTACATTAGCCTTCTCCTTTGGCCTGTACTCCATCTTGGTAGATAAAGGTTTTATAACATTTGTCACTTGCTGAGTTCTCATGACCTTAACATCAACTGCATTATGTACTTTTCTCTGTGCTTGTTGATGTTGCTCCTTTGGGATCTGTCCTGGTAGAATGGTCATACATCTTCTAGCCATGTGACCCTTCTTACCACACTTGTAACAGTAGATATAAGCCAAATTGAACCTATGCCCTCTGCTCTGCCGGGTTCTATTACATTACTCAGATTTGTGTCCTTGCAACCCACAGCTGAAACAATACCCTTCAAACCTTTTAAGCCTCTGAACTCTCTGTTCTGAAGCTCGCCTCAAATTAGCAATGGTAGTCTTCTTCTAATTCACTGTTGCCTTCGGCCTTTCAATTTGCTTTGACACCTCCCTAGTGGTTTCATTGCATTTGCCCTTGATTTTGGCTTCTTGATCATCATATCTGATTTCTCTTGCTTTTGAGCTTTCTGGATTTGTAAACTCTTTCTTTTGCAGCTGCATCCTAAGCTCACAAACATTAGCCTCCAACTGCTCAGCATTTAATATTCTTGATTCAAGTTCTTTAGTGAGATCATCTACAGTCTTGATATACTCTTCAATTTTCACTTTTGATTCCATCAATAGTTTACTGGAATCATCATAAAGAACTTCAATAGCTTTCTTCTCTTTCTTCAGAGATTTAATTGTGGCCCTCTGTTCTATAATCTTCTTTAGAGCTCGATTCAATTCTTCTCCAAAGTCATATTCTAGTTCTTCCTCTTCACAGTCTTCCTCTTGTGAAGGTTCATCTTCTTCCTAACTTTGTTGCTACATGGACACCATGAAAACTTGTTCTTCAACAACATCTGATGCCTCCTCCTTAGCTGAACTTGAATCATCCAAAATAGCACTAAGATAGTTTCTTAGTTTGCTCAGCTTCTGTTCTGTTGTCTGCTTGCTCTTCTCTAGAAATGTGGCTTCTTCTTCCTGTACTGAATATCATCAACATTTCTCTCCTTAGTATCCATCTTCTTTCTTGGACACTCTTGAGCAAAATGTCCTCGGCCTCCACAATTAAAGCATGTGATGATAGACTTATCCTTCCCTTTGCTTTTCAGACTTGTCTTCTTTCTAAATTTTCTAGATAACAAAGCCTGTAGCAACTCCTCTTCTCTATCAGTGTCATCTCCACTGGTAGATGCCTCTTCTCGGATAAGTTTAGCTTTTCCCTTTTTGGCATGAAATGCTATCTCTGCTGGCTCCTCTTTCTTCTTCTTAGAAGATTCACCATAGCTTGCTACTCTCATCTCATATGCAACTAATGTGCTTCTCAATCCATCCAATGTCATGGTCTCATAATGTCCACTTTCTTCTATAGCTGACACCTTGGGATTGTACACAGCCGACAATGATCTCAATATCTTTCTTACAATTTCAGAGTCACTAATCTCATAACCATGCCCTCTACACAGATTGATTATGTCATGCATTCTATTAAAGAAGTCTTCCAGTTGATCGTTTTCAGTCATCCTCAAAGCTTCATATTGAGCTTTGTATACCTGTAACTTAGCCTCTCTAACCTTAGTGTCACCTTCATGAACACTCTTCAGTTTGTTCCACATATCAAAAGCTGTGTCACACTGTAACACCCTTGAATATTCATTCTTAGATAAGGCAGTCACAATAAAGTGTTGTGCCTTAGCATCAGCCTCATAACTTCTTCGATCGGCATCATTCTAGATATCGGGGCTCTTTTAACAAGTATACTTGGTGGTTATTGCTTGAGAAACAAAAATACCTTGAGCAGCAAGATATTTTAACATCCTACCTTTCCATCTCTGATAGTTTGTACCATCAAAACTCGGTACAGCTGTTCTCATACTCATACCAACAAAATCCATTATACATGAATAAAAACAAACACCCTTTGTGCAGATCTAAACCAGGTTGTTAAGCCTATCAAGTTTAACCCTACTCTGATACCAATTGAAATTCCCAGACACGCACTGAGAGGGGGGGTGAATCAGTGTATCAATGTAATTTTACCTCTTTTTCTTTTTCCCGTGATAATCTCTTCAAACTACACCAAATTCTGTGTTTGTATATCAAATAAAGAAAACAGCAAAGATAAAAACACACAGGAATTACGTGGTTTACCCTACAATGTGTAGAGCTACGTCTACAACGTGACCAACAAACAACTGATCACAGAATCTCCACTAGCAATTCTGAAATAACACACTACTATCCAAGGTTCACCACCTTACAAGTTTTAGGGCTCACTACCCTTTGGGTTCATTACCCAATTTCAACAACAACGATAATCACCAATAACCTCACTGGTTATAGTTTTACAACGATAATAATAAGAATGGATACAAAGAGAACAGTACCAACCCACACAGATGAGTTTCTACACTATTCTCTGATCAGAGTACATCAACAGACTGGTTCGTGATCTTCTCTTTGACGTCACAGTCAACAAGCTCGTCAAGATGGATTCTATAAACACCAAGAGCTACTCCTCTATCTTCTCTGATCTTCTCTTCCTCTCCAGTTCTCTCTTCTCCCTCACACACACACAGCCGCCACAACCCTGGTTTCTTAATCCAAAAACCCTACATCTTCCTTCATTAAACTCTGGCCCTTGGATTAGCCAACCATAGGATTAGCCATTGGATTAGCCAACTTAAATAAGATGTTAACCTTATTTCAGCAGCCAAGCCTCAACCATTGATCTCTTTCTCTACTTTACTCAGCCATTGGATCAATCTCATTTAAGTGAAATAGTTTTAGCTATTGGATCAAGCTCACCTAAGTCGACAAATCTCAGCCATTCATCTGGTGAACTCTAATATACATGTGCTGATGTTGGTATTTTGACCATAACTCCCTCTATAATGCTCAAATTCACTTGAGGTCAAAAGTAAAGTTATAGATATTGAAGTCCTATATCTACTAGTAAAATATGGTGAATTATGGAGCTAAAAAAGTCTGCACATCCCCATGATTATATTTGCATTTCTCATGTGAGTAGATTGTCCATAACTTCTTCTACAATGCTCGGATTCACTTGTGGTCAAAAGCAAAGTTGTAGATATTGAAACCCTCTACCTACTAGTAAAATTTGGTGCCATTTGGAGCTCAAAATAGCTGCATGGCTGGGTGTACTGTCAACCGTTCAGATGTATATGGCACGTAACTTTATGTACAGAGCTCAAAACGACTCGAAATCAAAAGCAAACTTGTAGACCTTGAAGTTATCTATCCATGGGTAAAATTTGGTGCAAATTGGAGCTCAAAAAGTCTGAACGGTCCTATGATTATATGTACACGGTTGGAGAAACTATCAGCCGTTCACATGTATATGGACCATAACTTTTTGTACAAAGCTCAAAACGACTCGAGGTCAAAAGCAAACTTGTAGATCTTGAAGTCTTCTATCCATGGGTAAAATTTGGTACCATTTGGAGCTCAAAATCTCTAGATTGCTTCACAATTATATGTGCACGGCTGGATGAACTGTCAGCCGTGCAGATGATATCTGCTTCTCTGGACCTCTTTCATGTGGTGCAATTTGGTCTTGAATGGATGTCTACCTCTATCTTCATTTAAGGTTGGCAATGAGGATTGTGACTGATACCACTGTAGTTGACAACAAAGACAACACAATCAGCTATGCCAACTCTCAACAACTCACATTGAGAATAACAAGGGTTTCTAACATCATTTAGCCACATTAGGCTACCAAATAACCTAATTCCCCAATTCCTAGGGTTCATCATGAATTTTCATGATTTCATCTAATTCTTACCTATTAATTCAATGAAACAACAAAGAAAGGGTGAAGAATCAATGGAACACCTACCTGAAATGATTCTTAATGATCGAACAAGCTCAAAATGCCCCAAAGCGAAGGCTTCAAGCTTCTCTCTCTCTCTCTCTCTCTCTCTCTCTCTCTCTCTCTCTCTCTCTCTCTCTCTTAGCTCTCCAATTCACGAACAATAAAACGTAACGTGAAAGCTCTTACTCTCATCCTATTTATATTTCTGCATTTTTTTCATTAATAAATCCCAAAAATATTAATTGGCCTCCTGAGGTCATGAACTCCAAATTGAGCCCAAGTACAGCCAAAATGCTCAAAATGACAAACACATCACTATCCAGATATTTTCCAACCCAATTGACCGCTCAAATGCAAGGACAACCAATAAATCCCGAGAAAGTCAACAATTGGGCCACTTGGGGCCCCGACTCGGAATTGGGCCCAATTACAGTCAAAATGCTCACATTGACAAATACAATATTGTCCAGATGTTTTCATCAATAGAGAAAGACTATCTCTCAGCCCTACCCAAATACGGGTCTTTACATGGGAACCATCATCCCACCATACCTTAAATCCTCTATCATCAGGGTCATCAACCCTGTCACATGATATTCCACCATATGTCATCATTAAGACTTAGCCTGTCAAACATCCAAATTGACGTGCCTCAACCCTACACTTCTTATTATTATTTTATACCTTACATAAATAACCTTAATTAAATAAATCATAATTAAAATGACAAAATAATCCTCTAAGACCCCCCAAACTCCAAATTAACTCTAATTAGAGTCAAAATACTCATATCGACGAGTAGATCACCATCCAAATACCCTCATCCTCACATAACAACACTCTTAATAGGTCCCCCAAAACACTGATACTTATAGTGCAAATGTTATTCACGGGTGTTTTGAACTCTTAGTAAAATTTCGTATTAAATGTTATTTTAGAGAAGCAAATGATACATTTTGGCTTTTTAAGATCGCATGCCATTTATATGATGCGTTTTGATATTATATCATGGCCAAAACAATGATTTTTTTGCTCGGTTTGCCCCATTGAGTTCCTTTTTGCTCCTGAGACAAGGAACAAAATGGAATGCGAGGAGTTATGTGTTGTATTCCCAAGAGAGTGTTTTGGGTTGAGAACTTTGTGGTTACCCTAGAGACCTTGAGGAGTTATGTGTTGTGTTATTGAAATGAGATATGTTCTATGCTATTTTTCTAATGAGTTGAGTATCTTAAATGTTTGCTTTGAGTTCGAGGTTTATACATTGAGAAGTGTTTTACGATGTGTTGAGTTAATCTAAGTTATTTGTTATGTTTGTGCATTGTTTGTGTTATGGTTACTATTCTTGAGAGCTGTGTGGCTGAGATTGAGGTGGCCTGTGTGGCTAAATACACACAATTACAACTTATCTTCCTTATTACATTCATATTCTATTGCGGGTGGAGAGAAAAGAGTTTTTGTGTGTTTTTTATCTTCAAGGAGAACTTTTAGTGGTTGGTCGACTAAATACACACCCCTTTCTTTTCGACCAACCATTGGGACTAAAACCTATATATATAAAAAAGGAAAAGGGTCAAGGGTGTGGGGCTTGAGGGGTCATCAAGTTCATTAGAAGGCTTAAATAAGGAATTTAGGACAAGTCAACAAAGTTTATGTCAAACCAACAAGCAATTTGAAACAAATTGGCAAACATTTAAATTGATTTAATAGGATTTAAGTTGGTTAAATTCTCATTCAAAAGCTTTTGCCCTCACTCAAAGTCATTGGTTCAAATGATTATAGCCCTTAGTCCATGAATTGTCGTTGATGACTTCTTTTGAGGACATGTTGGAAATTCACTCCCATTGGCATGGGAATCAGGGACAGAACTAGGGGGGTCGGCCGGGGCCATGGCCCCCCCTCTTTCATCTTTTTTTATATTATATATATATATATATATATATGTATAAAATATAATTATAATTAATTAGTAATATAATTTATTGTTTTATAATATTTGTGATGAATATACTGCTAATTGCAATAGTAATAAATGAATATTATGATTTTAAAATTTTATCTGACTTGGTGAGCTTTTTATGCTTTTATGTTATTAATTGTGACTTAGATGGTAATAATTATGGGTGAAATTAGTTATATTTATGTCGGTTTTAAGCTATTTTCCAAACCAAATTGATGTTTTTTGGTTTAGACAAAGTCAAATTAAACCAAACTTGTTGCTTGGACTAAACCAAGCCAAATTGAACCGATTCGGTTTAAACTAACAGTTTGAAAAATTGTAGGTTTGGATCAATTTGAGTCGGTTTAGTTCATTAATTTTTAAGTTCTTCGAAGTTAAAATGTTATAAAATAAAAAATAAATAGTATATAAGCATATCAATAATAATATATATCAAATTTATAATTTTAAAGTCTAATTTGATAATATAATTTACAAACATAATATATTAAATATTAACAATTAATCTTAAATAAATAAGTTCCAAAACTTAAAATAAAATTAAAAAATAAATAAATAATAATATTATTCGGTTCAGCTCGATTTAAATCATGATTTTAAAATTTCAAATTAAACTAAACCGATTTTATTTGATTTTAGAGGTTTGATAAATTGACAGTTTAGCGAGTCAATTTAGACGATTTATCGGTTTAACGTTTCACCTCTAGTGCTAATCATAGTTTTAAATAATAATTTCGGTCTCCCTAATGAAACTTCCTAGACCCATCCGTGATGGAAATGATCAATGGAAAATAAATATATGGATGTTGATGAGAATATTATGCCTTGTTTAAAAGCTCATTCCATCCCCTGGTATTAATGCTCTTCCTATCAATTTTGAGTTCCCAGTTGTGCACAGAATTGAAATGGAATTAAAAATGAGTGATTTCAATATATTCCGTGCAACAAATATGCAAATTTTAATGTCCTTCTGAGTTAACAAAAAAATATAGGGACAATAAAAAAAGGGATTCTAAGTTGCGAAATATTCAAACTGGCAACCAAGGCATTTGACTGACTTAGTGTCTCACCAAATCAAAAATCATATAAACTCAAATACAATACCATTCAAGCATAGAGAAATACCACCTAACACAAGTTTACTATTGGTCCTTGATGACATAAATTATTAATAACGTTCATGAATTTCAAATGGAGGCAACAAAAGATGACATTATGCGTAATATTACATTTTACGCAAGTTCCAAAAGTGCCAATATAGCCCTCCTATGTTAAATATACAAAAGAGACCATCTAAGTGTTCCAAGAAAGTTTGAACATAATAAAATGTTGACACTACTTATTAGGACACTTCATGTGATAATAAGTGATCTACAACTACGCGTCCCTCAAACCATAACTTTCAACTGGGACATTTTACTTTTCCATTTGAGACCATTCTTTGGTTCCAAGAAAATACAAAAAAACATAATTAACTTTACATAATTATCGGGGCATCACTCGTAAAATGCTGGATTTACAGCTCAGAAGTGTCTCGACGATTTTACACAACATTTGATTTTCTTGCCAGTTTTTACACCTTTTTCTCTTGCCATTCCCATCAGCTGCTCTTAGGTCGACTCCAAGTACTTTTATCATACGAAGAAACAAAAGGCTCTAATTTGTTACCTCATAAAGACCCCAGCATTAACATCTTAAAGGAAGGCATATGTTTGCGTACCTGTTCTGTTGTGGTTTCACCTGCAGAGTTCACGTAATCATAATTTCATCAAAACTGGACATGGAAAGCTATGACCCACCCATAAACCTCAACCCACCATAAACCTCAACTTCCATAATTCAGAACAGAACAGAACGAACAAAATTTTGCCTTTCAAGCCGAGGCAATAAGTAGAAGAAATACTCACTTTATATTGCGCTAATAAGCAGAGACATCTTTATCTGTATATATCCCTGCAATGCCACACAAATTTTGCTTCAAGAAAGCCAACAAATTTGAAAAAAAAGCTACTTCTGCTTTGCAACAGCAACAAGCTGATTGCTATCTTTCTTCAACCATGTAGTGAAGCGGGTTCTCCTAACACGGTCCTCGAAGAGGCAGTGTCTGCGAATTGAAAGAAACAAGAAAACAGAAAAAGGTTAGATATAGCCACTTAAGCGGTGCGAGTATCTCGATACTTTGAAAACCATATCATTCCCACTAAGACCAATCAGAAAGCTCTATTGAGCTCTACAAGGAACAAAGGCGTTTGAGATCAATGGAAACTATAAGTTCAGTGAACAACACAAAAAAATTCGGACAGAGGTGAAATGCCAAACTGTTTGCAGATTAGAGGCTGCAAAGTATCGGCATTGTGTTTGTTGGCCCAAATCAAACAATTCAGTGGGCAAAACAACCCTCCTTGCAGACAGGTTCACTTAGGCACAAAATGTTTTAGGTTTTTTTACAAGTAGTAAAAGTTAAACCACGATAAACTAACCTGTCATAATCCAGCTCCCGAGTCACTACTCCATTCAGTAACAACTCTGAACTGTAAACAGTTGCTCCTGAAACGTTATGTATTTTCATTAGAATCTTGAAGATTCCCAACAATAATTTCCGGAACAAAGAATTCTTTTTAACCTCGTTCAATGAAGGGCACACATATTGCGTAATCATCTTCACATGATAAGATCAACAAATCATCTGGAATTTTATCATCCTTCAACAAAGACCTACCAATTCTCTCTATTGCCTGAGGTACATTTTAAATAGATGTTACTAAAACCAAAATTACAAGAGTATCTGATAAGTTATAAATAGCAAATAAAAAAAATTAATAGAATTGCGTCAATGAACTTCTGATCACAAGCTACATACCCGGCCTTGAACTGCCCTAACCAAGCTTGCAATTATTTCTTTTCCAGGCTTTGTATTTGGAGTAATCAAAACTCTTCGACCCTAAAGATATCATCATTCTAACAGTAAGAACTAAGAACAAAAGCCAACGGCCATGCTAACGGTCTACACAACATAAAATTAAATTTTCACCTTTAAAAGCGGATGGTAGCAAGCACAAATTCCATGTGTGCCCTTCATTGCAGAAGAGATTTGGCAAGTTCTTCCTCTCAGATGGCTCAATGCATGTGCTGCTGAAAAATTTGCCATATCAGTTAACTTAGGATGTAATTGCTTTAAGCAATTTTTTTCAACACTTTGAAGATCTCTGCATTGATCAGAAGACAAATTGTTTCTGAGATTTTTGGGTTTATTGGAATACACATCGGCAGATTTTGGTTTAGTGTTTGCAGCAGCAATAGCAGTACCACCTCTCTTACTTTTTCCTTTTCCATTGACAAAACCTGCCTCCATTGGACCACCATTTTCTTCCCTAGAATTAGGATCAGAGCCTATACAATGAGTTAACATACTGCAATGCCTTGTTCGATGAGCAATGGGAGTGTAAGTACTAATCTCTTCCTGTAAACAGCCTTTCTTCAGTAAGAATTGTCTGGCAGAAAATTCACTGCCTGCAATTATATCAATTTCATCCGTGTTTTCAGTTTCCATGGGGACAGTAGATTTCTCAGCATTTACCCTCTTTCGACTTGACTTCACAAATTCTGAATCATACTGATACAGTAAACTGGCTTTCTTGCAACCTTTTAGTGGTGAAATGGATAGATTTTCATTTAGATTGGATCCAGCTCTTTTCATTTTCTTTGATTTCCTTGCGTGACTCAACAATGCATCTGAAGGTTGTGCCCTCTTCCTAAGACAATATTCTTTTGAATTAAGTTCTTTCAGTTTTCTTTTAAGAGGATCCTCAACAGACCCTCTGCATATATTCTGCATACCCAGTTTATCACTAGCTTCCCTGTCCAGCATTTCCACTTTAGGACCTCCAGCGTTTAACTCTCCAACAAAGGATTTTGGTTCCAACTCTTCATCCAACTCATTAATAAGATTTTTTGTAATATTTCTTTCAGCTGCTCGTACTGGTGTGTCCTTCTTGGAACTGTGCAAACCACTTCTGACAACAGAGTGAACAAAACCTTGTATTTTACCATGTATGTTTGATGGCATGTCAACAACTCTACTTCCTTTTAAGCCAGCGTACCTGGGTTTCCTTGGTTTAGCTAAATTTCTCGAAACCTCACCTGAGTCACCTCCCACGCCAAAGAAGTCTTCCTTTCTTCTACGAAGAATGTCTCCCCCACCCTCATCCTCCAAGCCCTCATCAAACTCATAAATCCTTGTTTCTCCAGCCATCCTTTTATGACTGGCTTTCATTGCCAATCTCTGGGGCCCTTTTGCAAATGGGACTGGATTTGATTTTCCCCCAGTAGACTTGCCATCATGAATTTCTTGTTCCAACCCCGCAAGATCAATCTGAATAAGCCTGTCCACAAATTCAAGTGCATTGGCTTGACATGCATCTTCAGGTTCATTAGAATCAACATAGCTTAACTTTGCAAACTTGCTATCGCACAAAGGAGGCTGATCCAAGTTAACTCCACAGTCAGTATCAAAAACCATAGTTGGTTCTTCAACATCTTCAGCAAAGAGTTTTCGAATTACTGAACAACCAAACTTACCCTTATTTTCCTTAAAGGTTTTCATTCTCTCAGTGTTTTTTCCAGAATCACAGTTGATTAAATTATCTCCAACTTCTGAATCTCATATAGCAGTGATGTCAGTATCCTTTGATGGATGTTGTCTGTCTCTAAGTACCGAAAAAGACCCACTGTTGGCTCCTTTACAACAAGTTGCCTGACAAGAGTCCCTCAAAGTAGCTGTCCAGACAGAAGCAAACTCCTCAGACTCTGAAAAAGCCAAAGAGCGTTTAGAACCTAGATAGGAAAAAATACTTCTTTTTTGCTTGGGGGAAAGAACACATTGTAAAACCAATACTTCTCATCTACACACTAAAGTGGTTTCCTGAGATTCTAGAAGAACACACAACTAAACATTCTTATATGTAGGAAAGTAGGAATGATATGAATAGGCACTTGCAGCTGGTTTATATTCTCGGCTATCAAAATTTACGGCTTATTTAGTTGTGGTACTCAATTCAAGCTTAGATCCTTGAACAATGATATATAATAGAGGTTCATATCCAAGTAAAATAAAGGAAAATTAAAGTAATGATTCTTGGTGCAGGAGTGCATTGGTTCAATGACATGATGAATCATAGGGGTTTAAAAGAAAGGAGGAAATCAAATCATTACACGATGCATGAAAAGCATCTGGACAAATAGCAGATGACTTGTATATACAAGTTTTATGTTTATATGATATCCAAATGAAAATACATCACATATGCCATCAAACACAAAATCAAATTTAATTTCATGAAATAAGAAAAGCTACACATTTGCCGCCCACATTATTGGAATTACAAATTAAAATTTGTTTTTTATGAGCGAATCTATGATACGAAAGTTTTCCGAAAGATCGAATGTCTCGGATTGTTCCGGATGAAATTTCTGATCCGGAATAAAGTGATACAAAATAAAGGAGTTTGGTTCGAAAAAGGCTTGATCCAAAATAAGAGCCTGATACGGAATAAGGAGCTTGATCCGAAAAAGCATAATAAATTATATAAATATATAATTTAACAGTTAATTTTTGAATCAAACAACAATAAAATAGCTAAAAATAAAAGAGACGCACCGTGCGGCTCTTTCTCCTACAGCATCGAACTCGCGCTCTAATATTCTTGTTTTTTGAAAAATGTTAATGTCTCTCTTTATTCTCCTCGGATTTAGATAGTATTTATTAGTGTAATTGTCCCTTCATCTAATGTTGCTTTTTATTTGGAAATGTAATTGTCCCTTCATCTCCTGTTCCTCTATGTAAGCTTTGCATTTATATATATGTAACAAAACAAAATAATGACTTATTTGGTTTGAAAACCAACACACATATATTTCCCAAATTTGAAGCCGGTGCATCACTCGCATTAGCGAACACCATACACGCTGAACCTATGCATAAGAAATACCACTACATCGGAGAGGGCATCAATGTTGACTACTCAGCCCACAATAAGAATTTGTTTACCCTCCGTTTTTCCCAATCCTATTCCACCCACAATACATATACCTATCTTTCAGGCAAGAAACATGTTACGACAAAAGAAGTATTTAAATTCTATAATTTGGGTCTTTCAGGCAAAAAGTAACCATCGTAAAAACAAACATCAGAACCAACATGAATAGTCGAAAGATCGACGTTCAACGACAATACCATTTCCATGGAATGACGGCGGCTATAAAGGACTGTCGAATTTCTGTGTTGCGGACACTGCTACTGTAACATCCCGAATCTCGGTCTCAACGATAACAACCGTAGGAGCACTCCTGATTTGTTGAGTTACATCGTCAGCATGTTTCCCCAATCCCAAGAACACTCACGATTTTATTACCAAAACAAAAAAACAAAAATCGTTTAAAGGATATGTAAGCAGTGATGGGTGATCAACCGTGGAGAGTCGACGATATCTCGGAGGCGTGAAGGAAAGAAAGCGAAGGCGAAGAATGGGGAAATACAAAGCCTTTGGCGGGAACGTGACTTTCATTTCCCGCCAAAAACGGCAATCGCGGCGCGCCGAAGTTAAAAATGTTCTGCTAGCATTTTACAAATAAATCAATAAATGACATCGCACATTCGCACGAGTAAAAGTGTAGTTGAGATTTTTTCAGAAAGTAATGGCATGTTTGATTGGGGTAAGTGACGGATTTAGGGGGTCCGGCCCCCCCCCCCCCCCCCCCCCCAATTTTTAAATTTTTTTATTATATATATATATTTATATTAAAATTTTAAAATTTAATTATAATAAAATATATATATTTATATATATATTTATATGTGTTTATATTTATATTTATATGTGTATATATATAAAAATATAATTTTAAATTATAGCTATATATATGAAAATTTTAAATGGATTTAATTCATTAATTTTGAATTTTTAAAAGTTAAAATAATATAAAATAAAAAATATTATGTGTGCCATTAATACTAATATATATTGAATTTATAATTTTAAAAATCTTAAAATCAAATAACATAGTTCACAAACATAACACATCATGTATTAACAAATCATCTTAAATAAATAAATTAAAAATAAAAAATAAATAAATAAATGATAGTATTGTTCAGTTCAGTTTAATTTAAACCGCGATTTTGAAATCCCAAAACAAATCAAACCAATAATATTATTCGGTTTCAAACTCAATCAAACCGATTTTGTTTGGTTTTGACGATTTGATAAATTAAATTAGTAGTTTCGGAAGGTCAGTTTAGTTCGGTTTTGGTGATTTAAAATTTCACCCCTAACTTAGATGATGCATATCATAGTTTTAGGTAACAGATATAGATTATACAGTTTATATCTCCCCCCCCCTAATCAAATTTTCTGGATCCGTCCCTGATTGGGGTGTTTTCTGTTTTCGTTTTCAAAATATAATAACTATTTTTTGGTACAAAAAATTAAAAATTAAAAACTACAAAAACTTATTTTCATTTTTTATGTCCTAAAGAATGAAAATAATATTTTATTATTTTCAGTTTTATATTTTTTATACTCGAAAACAGTTATCACATTTTAAAAACAAAAATAGAAAACAGGTAAAACAAACATGTCTTAATATTAAGTTTTCACGAATATAATGAAAGAGTGTTGTTGGGGTGCACTCGGCCGCGGTATCACAAAGAGTATTATTTAAAAAAATAATATTATTTTTGAATTTAAAATTATTTATAAGTGATAAAAATTAAATTAAATTATCTTTTTTAAAATTATATTTAAAAAAATATGATATTACCGGACATAGTCATAGATTCAAAAAACGATGAACTATCTATTACATCGAGTTCGCAATAATTTTATAAGCCGATTACATATTATTTTTATAATAAAAATATTTACATGTCAAAAAAATCAAGGAAGTGATTAAAAAAATAAATATGAAAAGCTCAAATGGTGTTTGGAGTGGTTTTCAAAGACTTTTTAAAAAAAATCGTATTGAAATGAATGAAATGTGCTGGTTTTAAAAAAAAGAAATTCTCATGCTTTTAGTTTATTGTATTCGCAAATATATCATAGCTGTATATTATTAGCATTTACATTTGAATTGGACAAATATAAATATTTTTCATTTTAATTTTAATTAATAAATAATTTTATTTTTGATTAAGTAGTACCCTTCAAAATTTTCAATCAAAGTGTTGGATCTTTCTCAAAAAACAAATTAAATTTAAAAAAAAAAACACTTCCAAATAAATTTTGGATGTGTTCAAAAAAATGTTGAGCATTTTTTCCCAAATGTTAAACGTGTATCTTATCTTTGAACTTTTGAAATTAAAAAAAAACACAAATCAAAATAATAAGAACATAACCATTAGAAAAAACAAAAAACTGGGTGGCAACGTTAGGGCAGTTCATAATCGAGTGGGACAGGAACAATCAGGTGAGTTCCCAATATAGTCAAACGGTCCCAAGCTGTCCGTTTCCGTAGTCAGAGTCCGAGTAGCATGATCTTAGCGTAGCCCACACACTGGTCCTTGACCTCAACAATAGGACCACTCAAGCGAACCAATACTTGCCAATTTGTACGAAATAGACGAGACAAATTCAGAACGAGCCCTTAAATTTAAGATTTTGTTTTGCATGGATCTAATGGGCTGATCGGACGCATGAAGAGCACCGGCACGTGTAGCAGACAGCCATGGCCCATGGCGTTCCTCTATTTCTTCAGGCGGTATTGCCAATGGAAATGTAGTAGAAATATTTTATGTTATACAATATGGCCTTGCCTCACACCTTTCTTTAATATACCAACACTTAAAATTCAATCTATGAACACGTATTTGTGAAAATCACATTTAAATAAGAGACCTAAGTTTTCCAAATTTCCATCTAATTGGATTTCATATTCCCGCATAAGTTTATATTTGTAGATGAAATTGCAAAAAAGAAAAGAAAAAACTAATTAAACCCGAGTTTAACAAACGTGCTTAACTACTTTTTCTTTAACTTCTGTTTAACTGGTTTTTCTTCTTAAATAACATTTTAAATTTAATAATTCACTCGATGAGCTTTTAATTAAAAGAAATTATCTCTTACTATATATTAAATTTAGGTTCATCGCCAAGTCTTACAGTATTGCGCCATACTATTGCATTAATATTTGTATGTACTAATTTTAACTTATTAATTTGAAACGTTGTTTAAAAAACTAATTAAACACACGGGTTTGGCAAAAGTGTGTTTAACATGTTTTTTTTTTTTTTTTTTGCAGTTTCGCATATGAATACATGCAAAAAAAAAATAATGGTATGTAGAAAATAATCATGCGAAGACTAAAATTTAATCAGCTTAAGATTTCCATAGACTCATATTTAAATTTGAATTTTAAATTTTAAATAATGGTATGGAAAGTTCAGCATTGAGTTGTTATGGGACAGAGCTCATCTCTCAAGTGGCATACTAGATGGTTGCATATGAAACTTGGTAAGTGCAATTTCGATGTAAAAGGAACATTTTCTTGGCCATGCAATATTAATTAGGAGAGTTAGAGTGGATCCAAATCCAACCAAAATTAAGATTGTGTCGGGAGAGGTCAATAAATGTTTTTGAAATCCAAAGATTATTTTGCACATTTTGCAGAGTGGTTCTCTTGGTTTGCAACGCCTATGATGATAAGGATGATAATTTGCCTTGTACTCGCCCCGAATGGGGTTGATATTTTTGAATTTATTCGAAATACAGGGCGGGTATGGACCGACATTTTTTTGCTCCGCCGAGGTACGTGGTGAGAAAGGCAAGCATGCCCCGCCCCCATACCAGCGCACACTTGAAAAAATAATCCTAGCAAAATGCTGCTAGAGAGACTTGAATTGAGGACCTACCCTCGAACCTATGTGTCTGTCAACCATTAGGCTAAATCTTTTTTGTTATATATGTTTATATGACTAATATATGTACTTACAATATAACATAATAATAATAATATAAATATGAAGTGCCTGATTTAATTTAAAAATATTAATAATTACAGAGTATATATATTTATATTATAAAAAAAGTAAATATATTATTATTATTTTGATATAAAATGCAAATTAATTAAATCCAAATTTAATTTTAAATTTATTAATAGGTTGATTTAGGATTAGGTGATCCAATCAAATATTATTTGATTGAAAATGTATTAATATTTAAACTAATAATATCATTTATATGATTTACTACTTATAATTTAAATTTGAAATACATACTATTAAATTTCAAAAAACTCAAAACTCACTCTCATCATGCATAACTCATATCACGTATGAAATATTTTATAGTTACTCATATTAGTTTGATTCAAATTTAATTTTGAATTTATTAATAAATTGATTTAAAACTAAATGATCCAATCAAGTATTATTTACTTGATAAATGCATTAATATTTAAACTAGTGATATTATTTACATGATTTATTACTTTTATCCAAATATGAAATACATAGTATCAAAAGTGAAAATTCACTTTTGTCATGTATTTTTTAGAATATCAAACTAGTTAGTATTATATAATTAACTAATAACATCAGTTATAATTATAAGAGTATATATATATATATATACTAATCATATCAAAGAATACATATATATATATATATATATATATATATACACTCACACTTAATAATTAAAATTATATAAAAATAACTATATTATTGATCATTTTAATTATATTAAAGGAAACAAGTTAAAGAAATACGATTTCTCATACTAGTATATTGCTTATAACATAACTAATATGATAACTATAATATATAATTTTATTAGTGAGGTTACCGCTACTCATATTATCATTTATTATCGATGGTAATTATATTATTTAGATACCCACTTTGCCCCATTGTCATCCCTATGTGATAACATTAACCTAAAAGGGGATAAAGTTTAAGTAGACTAACAGGTCTTAATAATCCTTTGAAACCTTGAAGACCTATTTGACCACTGTGCCAGTGTTGAAGTTACCTTGAGAGGGGGTGTCTTATAATGTGTATTGTAATAAGTCTAGAGTGGGGGTAGGATGTGTTTTGATGCATGAACATAATATTATCATGTATGAGTTGAGGCAATTGAAGCCGCATGAGCAGAATTATCTTACACATGATTTGAAATTAACAACGGTAATCTTTGACTTTTGGGAGATAAGTTCATTGTGTATACAAACCACAAGACTCTCCAATATATCTTTACCCAAAAGGATTTGAACTTCAGGAAACGCAGGTGGATAGAGTATTTATAGACTTTTGATTTTACTTTTATCTATACCCCTAGCAAAGGGAATTTGGTGGTAGATGCGTTGAGAAAGAAGGGTAAAGCTGAGGTGGCAATGTGAGAATGAAAATTAATGAAGCAGTTGGCTATGTTGTAGCTCCAGCCTATTATATCTGAGAAAGTGATGGTTTTCATCTCCATTGTCACGCCCCGGATTTCCAACCCACAGAAACCGGTTAGTGAATCCTCATGCCCGCACCCGAAGGGACAAGAGGTTGGTGAGAACACCGAGAAAAGGACCTTAGCACGGGTGCCGTCCCTAAACCATATCACACATATACTAAAATCTCATTTCAAAGCACAGTACAAACACACATACATACATGTTCTTTCCCCCACGAGGTTACCACAGTTTTTTTTTTACAATACAACAAAATAAACAGACACACACAAGGTCTTCACCTCTAGTGAACCTCCTAGCTCCTGTAAGCACCTGAAACAAACAAAAACAAACACAACAGGAGGGGTGAGCAACCACAGCTCAGTAGGGATTATGTTTCCCTGATCCATCCCAACTCATAAACTAGTGTAGGCATGTGCTCGTGTAATGCTACATATACATATATATTACCAACTCAATCATGTACACATATTGAAATGAAAGAAAACCTCTCAGGTAATCCCAAACATTGCCTCTCAGGCACAATAGCCTCTCAGGCTCTGAACAAATCTCACCTCCCAGGTCCTCAACAGTAGCTTCTCAGGCTTATCAAGATAGCCTCGCATGCCCACATGACCACTTGAGTTCACAACTCTATCCTTATGTCTTGACCAAGAGAGAGGATTCTCGTAGAAGCTATTTTCTTGAAATAAAAAGTCCCGGCATTGGCTCCCCATAGCATAACTAAGATAATATGATTTTTGGGGATTTTTTTTAGGGGTTTAACCCCACTTTCCAAAAAGTTATCATTACGAACTTTTGAAGATTTCTGGGATTTTACACTAAATCCCATTTTTCACATTTTGAAGGAGTGGGAATTAATTTTTCTAGTATTTTTCTTTGAATCCAAATGGGGGGTATTTTGTTATTTACATTGTAACTTAAGTATAGTACTTGAGGCATAAAGGTTTACAATGTAAATGGTTCAGTCCAGTCAAACTGTATTTCGAATCTGCCAGTGAAACTATATTTTCGAATCTGTATTTTTGAATCTCTTTTCGGACTGCCTTCGACCCTCGAACCTACACTCGAACTACCTTCGAAAACTACCTTCGAAGTACCCACGAACTGCCTTCGAAACTCCCTTCGAAGTACCTTCGAACCTTCAAAACGATACTCGAAAATTGCACATTCAACACTCGAAATTACACTACATCGAACCTACCTTCGAAACTGCATATTCGAAATTTTCAATTTCCAGTCGATCTCATCGGCTGTTCTGCTCAGTTCACGATAGTTACTGTTCATCATCATTTTTCACCTGTTTCTCGTCTTGATTCAACCCAGAAACCTCCAGACCTTTCAAAATCTCATAAAACTCATACCTAATAATATATATTAGGTTTTAACACGTCTTACCACTCAAAACACATTATGCATGCAAATAACAAGATTCAACCCAAAATTGGTTTTTTTCCCCAAAACTTAGGGTTCATCCAAATTCCACGAATTTGGGGTTAATTCGCATGGTTTAGCTACTCTAGCAAGTAGAATCAACAAATAAGAGTGAGAATAATGAATCCCTACCTCGAATGTGGGCTATTTGAGTCCGGATCGTCCAAAAGCTCTTGGTTCTCCTCCAACGTGCTCTCTCTCTCTTTCTCTCTCTTCGTGTCTCACGCACCACAAAAGCAAATTAAGGGTTTCTCCCCTCTTTTCTCTATTTATACTTCATTCATTTCTTAAAATACCAACTTTACCCTCACAAGGCCCAAACTCCAAATTGAACTCCGAATTAAGCCTAATTATAGTCAAAATGCTCCTTTTGATGAGCACATTCCTGTTTATATACTGTTAGCCCTCAATATACACTCTATCACATGACTATCTCTCAGAACCTCAAATACGGGTCATTACATCCATGGTTGTTATGCCTAAGTTATACCAACGAGTCCAAAAGAAACAGTTCGAGGACATTAACTGTGAGGTGCTTCGTGCATGAATTGTAGCTGAGGAGCTAGTAGGTGAGTAAGCAAAGGGTCCACGTCATGAGTTAACCTTCTAGGGACATTTGATAGTGGCGTCTCTTTTTTGAAGGAAAGTGATAAGAGAGTTCTATCAATCAAGAGTTACAGTGCATCTAGGAGGCATAAAGATGTATCATAAACTTCAAAAGCATTTTTGGTGGTTTGGAATGAAACGAGATGTGACCAAGTTTGTTTTGACGTGCCACACCTGCCAACAGGTAAAAGCTTAGCATTAGCATCCAACATATTTGTTGCAGCTATAATTAGTGGCAGAGTGGAAGTGAGATCAAATCACTTTGAATTTTGTGACTAGACTCCTACTTATTGTTGGGAAGAGAGACATGATCTGGTTTATTATGGATTGATTGACAAAATCATTCCACTTTATAGCTATAAAGAAAAGAGACTACATTCATTGATCGTATCAAATAGAAATTCGAGGTTTATATTTCGATTATGGACAAACTTGTAAGAGGCCTTGGGGACAAAACTCAATTTGAGTACAACCTTTCATCCTGAGACAATCAAACCTTAGAGGACATATTGAGAGCTTGTGTGCTGGACTTTGGAGGTTTGTGGGCAAATCATCTTCCTTTGGTGGAGTTTGCCAACAATAATAGTAAAAAAACATTTGTCGTAGATACATTCCAAACAAAATTTTAACTAAGTATAGCTAGTTTCTTAACCTAAATCGTTCTCCACTAGATGACTTATAAAATTTAATTCAACCTATTTAAATACTTGTTTAATAGAAACTAATGAAAAAGAATAAAAATAAAATTGAGGGAATTTTTTTAAATTAATACTAATTAAAATAAATATTTTAAACTAACAAATTCAATTAATTCAAGATGTAATTGGTTTAACTTCAAGCTTGAATGATATTTATTACTATTTCAATAGATAAATTAAATAGATTATGACTTCATAATTTAATTGCTCTAAAACACCATGAATACAATTAAACTATGAAATCATTTTAATCGAAATAGTTATGACTTAATTCTCAATAGACTGTTATTGGATCAAGCCCAGAATTTGGATGATGCGAACAGAACCCTATGTAACTTGATCTGATACTTTTGTTGTTTTTGTGTTAAGTAATTGCAGAAGATATGAACTTTATCCGGACCTATACTCGTGAAAGGAAAGCTAAGGATGGGATACATAATCCTGATCCGGATGAGAGTGTGCGTCGTCAAAAACTTGGTACATAACCAAGTCTTCACTTCATACGGAATAAGGATCATACGTACGGACTAATAGGTAAAAGCTACGGACTAAGGAGTCTGCGTCTAATACTTTAACATGGACTAAGTCAATAGATTCGGAGTAAGAATCCTAATCTATAAGTCGCACGGAGAAAGTCAAAGTTATCATGGAGTAAGGAAATTTGATACGGAGTAAGGAATCTGAACCTGTTACTCTTGCGGAGTAAGGATGTGCGGATACGGAGTAAACCATCCGGTCCTTTAACTCATACGGAGTAAGGAAACTAGATACGGAGTAAGGAAGCGCTGATGCAGAGTAAGCACTCTGACCTTTTCATTCATACGGAGTAAGGAAGCGCTTACTCGAGATAAGGATTTCAGTTCAAAATTGATACGGAGTAAGCAATCATTGCTTACACCGGAGTAAGGAACCTTACACCGGATTCAAGATGACGCTGCTTCAACTTATCTCCTCATGTTCAAAGTTACCAGCTCGCAACTTCCTGATGTAAGACAAACTCATTGAGAACTTAAAGCATCTTACACGTGGATCATCCGGATATGTGGACACAACTTACACTGAACTTGGGAACTCACAAACACATTTATTATCACGCCCCCAAATCTCGGAAAGACCGGAACTAAGAGTGTGACTTTCCCATGCCCACACCCGAAGGGTCAAGGGGTTGATGACTAGCACCGATATGGACTACACATCAGGTGTTGTCCAAGATAAACCTGTACATTCATACATTAGGCGTATTCCTGTACATTCCACATACTATGAAGTTAAGGAAAATAATTTATTAATAACAGAGTCATGCTATAATTCCAATACAACTTCCACGGACCCTCGTCCGGATATTTAAATAATAAAATCAATCATGTTTTACAAAATCCATAAACCAAGTTATTACAAAATTTAAAACAAACAAAAAATTAGCTTTGGACCAGCCTCTAGCGAATGAGTTGATACCTGAAACATGTCAACAAAGTAGGGGTGAACACAAATGCCCAGTAGGTGATCTCCATCTCCTCACCATCCTATAACATGAATTCCTAAGTCTACATGATCAGTGTATTCTTGTGCCAGTATAGTGTCCTACTTTATCACAATAAGCTTACATTCAATCACAAAATATAATATCACACACATTACATTTCATTCATTAAGGGTACACACCAAACAATCCAACCATCCAGGAGATTCCCACATCCAGCTCCAAGGATCCCAGTCATTACCAGATAGCCATATGTGAGAACTGTGGTGTCCTTAACGACAACCTGCCACATATGGGACCTCAGTTAACCAGCCACATAGGGGACCTGTGGCCTCTTGCCAGCCCTATGTGGGACTTGCAGTTAACCCAACCAACTCCACCACCAATTCCACATATAATCAATAAATAGAATATTCCAACAGTCAAAATTCAATACAACAGCCTTACGAAATATTTAATTCATCAATCCGGCGCTAACCACAAATAATATATATAGATATACATACATATATAAATATTCATCAAACATTCAACACATTAAATATCAATTAAGTAATATTAAGCTACGTACAAGTAACATTTAAATGCCAAATTTCTAACATTGAAATATAAATAATATTTCTAGTGTCAGACTATAAATATCAAGCCACAAACAATGTTTCTAATATCAAACTATTAATGTCAAGCCTCCGACAATATTTTAGATGATAAATTAATAATATCAAGCTTCAAGTAATACTTCATATTATTAAACTATAATATCAAACCCAAGCACTATTTTCATTATTAAACTAACAATATCATAATTCTTGTTTGACTTTGCTATTGGAATGGTATCAATGAATATGTTATTTTTTTACTACTAAATCAAATTAAATTAAATTTATTTATATATCTTGATAATTATCAAAACACGCATATATAATATCATGCACGACTTCATAATAATGCACGAATTTATTACCCACATATATTAACTATTGGCACGCACGACTTAATTCCCATAATCAATTAAGCCCCCCCTTTTTTAAAAAAATCGGACACTAAAAAAAAGATGCCCCTTTTCGTTCACTGCCACGAAACCACGCATGTAAAGATGCTCCTTTTTTTTATTAAGAAAAAATTAAATAAAATAAAACAAAACCCTTGTGTTGCATTGGATCGAACGGATTGTGGAGGCAAAAACGTATAGGCTGCCGCCCCCGTCATGGAGACGCTAACAGGTCGTCATTCGACGACCTGGTGTCTGCTTCTTGCCGCACGCGGAAGAAACAAGGCCAACTGGCCTGGTACGGGTAAAAATTAATAATAACTAATTAGAATATGATAAAAGGGATAACAGGTGCAGTAGCTCGTCCAAGGATTCGGAACCGGTCGAATCACGCTGCACTGACAATTGCCCAGCCATATGTATATATACGTAAATGAATATATTTACATAAATACATACATATCCAAACGTTTATGTGTGTGTGTGTGTGTTATATATATATATATATATTCTAATAGTTTATGTTCGTGCAATATAATAACGAGGAATCAAGAATCACCTACCTCTTGCCTTCCGAAGGGATTAAACTCGCAAGAATGGTCTAGAATCAGCGAAGAACGATGAAGAACGCGAAGAACACTAAGAACTCTCCTCCGATGGCTAGGGTTTCTCAAAACAAAGTTATAATAAATAATAAAACCCCCAAACCCTATTTTTAATTAAAATTCGTTCTCCTCTTTAATAATTTCCAAAAAGCCCTCCTAAATTTTAATTTTCATTTATTAACCCTCAATTTAACTCCCAAAAATTACTAAATAACCCCTGAAGGCTTCTGGACCTCAAATTAGACCCAAATATTGTCAAAACGATTGTATTAATGGCCACATTCTCAAAATAACTTTCTTAACATCAAATATGGATTATAAGTTATGCTAACATATATACGGATCCTTACATCCTCCCCACCTTAGAACTTTTCGTCATCAAAAAGCCAACTGAATCAAATGTCACAACTATCCTCATAAGACGTCATAGACCTCAATATCCGACCAAGCCCACACTCATGTGAATATAATTATTGACACCTATTCTGACACACCCAAACCATCCTACAAATTTATTAACCCATAAGCGCCGAGCTGATACAATATCTACCATAGACCGAAACTAGCATGTGCTCTTAATCAATAACTAAGCACATGAATATAATTATGAGAACAACATACAACAAACAAAATAACATAAAACAAACACACATGACACGATATCGGAAAAATCCTTACATTCTCTCCCTCTTAGGACTTTTCACCCCCGAAAAGACTAACCAGCAACAGTCCTAACGATAGGGCAACGCTTAGTCCATCAACCATGAGCCAGCACAATGCTTCAAGACATACCATTAACCATTACGAAGCAACAAGGTATTTATAGATTTACATTCCCGTGAATTAACAACACATCCACTAACCATTAACCATTTAACATAAGGAGAGGTTGGTGTGGGGGGGGGGGGGGGGGGGGGTTATCATCCTTCTATAAATTATTTATGATCCCTTGCCAACGCAACAAGGCTTAGATATTCGGGTAACACATCTTAATTAAGTCAGTTGAAACACAACATAACTCACCCAACTCCAGTGGTAACTCTAGACTACGGATAGTCATGGTAACAACAAGGTTAAATGGACACCTCAATATAGTTAAACTGACACCTCAACATAAATCACTGGATCATAGTCGATATGATCACCTATTAAAATCCAATAAGCAATCAAATTAACAGATTGCACCATACACAACCACTCCACGCCAAATACCCAATATCGAACCACTACCAGTAACCCCTTGTAATTAATCCACTAAATGACCATCATAACGAATCATTAACGAAATAACACCATACTAACAACTCCACAACCGACCATACACTACCTCAAAATTATTCCAAGTGGTGCCAACATCACCATCAAAACTAACCAATCTAATAGAACCCAAAACAATAAGGATTAACATTATAACCCAAAAATCCATTAAAGCACTATCAGCTTAGATCAACAGGGTAAACGCACCACCTCAATTAAATATTGCATTACCAAAGTCCAACAACCTACCCTCATATAACTAATATTCCCCAATAACCACAACAAGTACACAATGCTTTATGAGTCATGACCGCATATTAAAAACGCATATCGGCCATGCAACAATCACAGATAAAAAAACCAAACAAAACAACATCAAAATATCAACAATTATGTGAATAACATATACTCCCATGTAGGGGAAGAAAGGTCGCACCCTAATAGGCTCCAGCAAACAATATAAGATGTCATTGAATTACAACCAAGTCCCCTTACAGAGAGGACTCCACAAACAAGCAACAAACTCGGCTACCACAATAACACGTCATACTAACATCACCAAGGGAAAGCTCATCAAGCTAATCCCACCATAAACCGTTCACCAGTTCCACATCATCATGCTAAACACCAATCAATCTAGCCAAACGATCAATAAACAAGGTCCATCCTAGTTTCACCACACAAAATAATAATGTATGTAACTAACAACAAACCAGTCAAAGTGAAACAAGCCAACAATAAGAAATACTATCATTGTTACACTCAGGCATAGATACACAACATGGTACACATCTCAATCACACATCATAATAAATAAACAGGTCAAAACAACATTTATAATTAAGATAACCAAGCAAGCACATTCACAGCCACAGCCACACATGCTTCTATATCCATAGCCACACAGGCTACCAAAATCACAGCCACACAGACTAGCATAACCATAGCCACGTAGGCTTCATAGCCACACAAGCTCCCATAATTCCAGATAGCACACTCTCAAGCACAACACAATAATATACGTTCACATTACATCAAATAACACATGTAGTCGTATCACACAACTATACCCCAAAACAGGGCAAAAGTCCACACAACATGTCATTTGCACGCCATATCATATGAAGAATATCCAAACAATCATACAATGTGGTAATCCAAATTGACATCAATCGACATGAATCACAATAATATTTAATATAGAGTCGGTCATCATTATTTATTCATTTATTTACTATTATTACTAATGTTGTAAGTATATTATTTATGATTATTTTTTTTCTTTATTAGTTTTATTGTACATTTACCATTCTTATCAATAACCGGTTACACGCACCAACATAGTCCACCACAAGCCAACACCACACAAGGTGCATGCAACCAACAATGAGCAACTACTCAAAAACAAGTAGGCCAACAACCCATCAATATTTACACAATTATACTGGCAATCGAGTCAAGAAAAAAGGCATACCCAATAATGCTCAACACTATTCACTAACATTCAACCAAAATCTTATATAGCATTTTAACTGACTAGTAGCATTTAACCAAGTCAACATACGACGACTGAAAAATCGATATACAGATTCAACATTTAACTATACTTTAAAGTCATAAGAAATATAGCTCCCATTATTTCTCAGATTATTTAATCACCTTTTAAATCATCTACTCATTAACATTTTTGAAAAGACAAGTTATTAAAATATTTTATCGAAAGGATATGAATTTTCCACTCCCATTCAAAATACTATGTCATCACTATCTCCCCCACTCATTGGCACGTCTACCCTTCAATTGCCTTAAAACAAAAATAAACCATTATTGAATCTACCAATCCCATCATGGTTTTCTCATAATATTTAAGCCTAATATTTGATCAGTATATATTGCTAGTCATAACAGTTGTTAGTTTATGCCGTATTATTATATTTACTACACTATTTAATCCTTGAATATTTTTTCCATCGTTTACCATTGTTGTACTTCATGTTTTACTTTTATTAAGTTACATTTTTCCAACCATCCAATCCTTTTGCTACTACTTTATATACCACACGTTAGACAAACATGATACATCAATTCATATCATAGGGTAAACAATCATGACCCGTAAGTCCATAACAAGTAAACAAGTAGACTTTAACACCCTTTTCAAGAGATAATTACAAATTACTTTACCTCACTTGTGACCCCATACGATTTTTTTTAAATATTAATTCTCTCAATTCATATACCCATCAATTTAATTCCATAAATTCACGCTAAGTAAATCTCACACACATTTTTTTTAAATAATTAACTCTCACTTTGGGGCCCCCCACCCCCCCAAAAACCAACCCCCCATGGGTAAAAAAAAAAATAAAGGCCCCCTAAAAAAAAAAACCCACCCCCCCCCCCCCAAAACTTTTTTTAAAACCGCCCAACAAAAAAAAAAAAAAAACCACCCCCCCCACCCAAAATAAAAAAAAAAAAAAAAAAAAAAAAAAAAAAAAAAAAAAAAAATAAAAAATAATTTCCCCCATCACCAAAATAAATTAATCATATCTCCACATGCAAAAGCTCTTCTCCCCAAAATTTCCTTAGTCCAAAAATTAATATTAAAATAGATAAATAAATAAACAGTAAAAATTCACCAAATTAATATTAGTTCTATAAAATAATTAAAAACATGGTAAAATAAGAAATTTAGAAGAGAATTTTTAAAAAAATGCATTAAATTATGCCACACAATCCAAATCACTCAAAGTACATTTTAAATTTTATCTAAAATTACACTTTTAAAAAAATTACACTAAAAGCTCAAAATACTGATGAATAAAATTTGCGCAATTAAAATAATGGATTAAGTTCAAATTATTGCACAAATATTTGTCATAAAGCACAAATAAAATGCAATTATCACTCCCAAGTAGTGACCCTTAAGTCTACACAACATAGAACTCATAAGTCCCAACTGTCATCCATGGGACATTGCCCCCTTCTTATACACTTCCATCAAGCAATCACCCATAACAAGCATGACCCAATAGGTCCTCATCATATCACAGTGGGGGTTCTTTTTCCCTGAAATTCATTACATTTGCCCAATCATTTAACTGGCTACCTAAGCCATCGAACAATTGGTAGGGTTCATATTTCCCCTACCACATCATCATAATAACATCAAGCGAAAGAGAATACTATAGCATATTGTACTTGAATCAGCTCAAAACAATACAGGTCAGTCCAAAATAATGTAAGTCATTAATCAGCAACTACGCAAATCATTCTAAGCAATTTCAAGAAATTTCACAACTATAAAGTCAAACATTATCAGAGTATCAAGCGCAACCAATTCTAGTGCCCTAAATGTACAAGCAATGTCATGTCATGTATGCACCCATCCCAATGCATCCTATGATGATCTGACTGACACTAAGGTAACCAAGGACACCATTAAGGACTGCGTTGATCAGGCGCCCTCCCTAAGGTCTCCCAAGCTCCAAAGTTTCAACCAACCACCCTACTATGCTAGGTCCAGTAAACCGACTGCTCTGATACCAACTTGTCACGCCCCTAAATCCCGGAAAGACCGGAACTAAGAGTGTGACTTCCCCATGCCCGCACCCGAAGGGTCAAGGGGTTGGTGACTAGCACCGATATGGACTACACATCAGGTGTTGTCCAAGATAAACCTGTACATTCATACATTAGCGGTATTCCTGTACATTCCCACATACTATGAAGTTAAGGAAAATAATTTATTAATAACAGAGTCATGCTATAATTCCAATACAACTTCCACGGACCCTCGTCCGGATATTTAAATAATAAAATCAATCATGTTTTACAAAATCCATAAACCAAGTTATTACAAAATTTAAAACAAACAAAAAATTAGCTTTGGACCAGCCTCTAGCGAATGAGTTGATACCTGAAACATGTCAACAAAGTAGGGGTGAACACAAATGCCCAGTTGGTGATCTCCATCTCCTCACCATCCTATAACATGAATTCTTAAGTCTACATGATCAGTGTATTCTTGTGCCAGTATAGTGTCCTACTTTATCACAATAAGCTTACATTCAATCACAAAATATAATATCACGCACATTACATTTCATTCATTAAGGGTACACACCAAACAATCCAACCATCCAGGAGATTTCCACATCCAGCTCCAAGGATCCCAGTCATTACCAGATAGCCATATGTGGGACCTATGGTATCCCTAACGACAACCTGCCACATATGGGACCTCAGTTAACCAGCCACATAGGGGACCTGTGGCCTCTTGCCAGCCCTATGTGGGACTTGCGGTTAACCCAACCAACTCCACCACCAATTCCACATAT
This sequence comes from Taxillus chinensis, assembly GCA_023512835.1. NCBI lineage: Eukaryota > Viridiplantae > Streptophyta > Magnoliopsida > Santalales > Loranthaceae > Taxillus > Taxillus chinensis. The sequence goes on along the minus strand of CM042090.1, from coordinate 1,390,509 downwards.
AATCAATAAATAGAATATTCCAACAGTCAAAATTCAATACAACAGCCTTACAAAATATTTAATTCATCAATCCGGCGCTAACCACAAATAATATATATAGATGTACATACATATATAAATATTCATCAAACATTCAACACCTTAAATATCAATTAAGTAATATTAAGCTACGTACAAGTAACATTTAAATGCCAAATTTCTAACATTGAAATACAAATAATATTTCTAGTGTCAGACTATAAATATCAAGCCACAAACAATGTTTCTAATATCAAACTATTAATGTCAAGCCTCCGACAATATTTTAGATGATAAATTAATAATATCAAGCTTCAAGTAATACTTCATATTATTAAACTATAATATCAAACCCAAGCACTATTTTCATTATTAAACTAACAATATCATAATTCTTGTTTGACTTTGCTATTGGAATGGTATCAATGAATATGTTATTTTTTTACTACTAAATCAAATTAAATTAAATTTATTTATATATCTTGATAATTATCAAAACACGCATATATAATATCATGCACGACTTCATAATAATGCACGAATTTATTACTCACATATATTAACTATTGACACGCACGACTTAATTTCCATAATCAATTAAGCCCCCCTTTTTTAAAAAAATCGGACACTAAAAAAAAGATGCCCCTTTTCGTTCACTGCCATGAAACCACGCATGTAAAGATGCTCCTTTTTTTTATTAAGAAAAAATTAAATAAAATAAAACAAAACCCTTGTGTTGCATTGGATCGAACGGATTGTGGGAAGCGAACGTATAGTGCGCCGCCCCATCATGGAGACGCTAACAGGTGTCATTTGATGACTGGTGTCTGCTGCTGCCACGCGGAAGAAACCAGGCCAACTGGCCTAGTACGGGTAAAAATTAATAATAACTAATTAGAATATGATAAAAGGGATAACAGGTGCAGTAGCTCATCCAAGGATTCGGAACCGGTCGAATCATGCCGCATTGACGATCGCCCAGCCGTATGTATATACACGTAAATGAATATATTTATATAAATACATACATATCCAAACGTTTATATGTGTGTATATATATATATATATATATATATATATATTCTAATAGTTTGTGTTCGTACAATAGAATAACGAGGAATTAAGATTCACCTACCTCTTGCCTTCCGAAGGGATTAAACTCGCAAGAACGGTCTAGAATTAGCGAAGAATGATGAAGAACGCGAAGAACACTAAGAACTCTCCTCCGACGGCTAGGGTTTCTCAAAACAAAGTTATAATAAATAATAAAACCCCCAAACCCTATTTTTAATTAAAATTTGTTCTCCTCTTTAATAATTTCCAAAAAGCCCTCCTAAATTTTAATTTTCATTTATTAACCCTCAATTTAACTCCCAAAAATTACTAAATAACCCCTGAAAGCTTCTGGGCCTCAAATTAGACCCAAATATTGTCAAAACGATCGTATTAATGGCCATATTCTCAAAATAACTTTCTTAACATCAAATATGGATTATAAGTTATGCTAACACATATACGGATCCTTACACTTATGCTTTGCAAACCCAAGACATTGAGCTCCACATCCGCAGCACTTAAGACAAGGAGCATTTTGAGGAATAGTAATTGTGCACATTGTCCAGAACAACAAGTTCCAAGATTGTCTCTCAATGATGTGCTATAAATGTTATGTAAACCTTGTACATTATAAATCAGAGAGCTCAAGAAGATCATAGAGGCTAGCGTGTGAGTGCATTGTAAACAGAGTGTTAGAGAATTGTTAGTAGATCTAAAAACTCCTTAAGCTTTAATCTGTTTCCATTTTGTTGTACTTATCATCTTGATAATAAAAAAAATACTTCCACTATCTGGTTATTTTCGGCGTTGATTCCATCTCTTAACCAGATAGGTGTTATGCCAAAGAGTTAAGAAAGGAGTTTCAATAAGAGCCTATTCACCCCCCCCCCCTAGGCTCCAAGAGACCAACAACTGTTATGTTTCCTATGGAAAAAAAATTCACTTGAATAAAATATTAACATACAATGAATTGTTAAATCAATATTCAACCAAGATATTAAATTAACAAATCAAAGAGATAAAAAATTAATTCGTAGCACATAAAATATCAAATTAAATATTAAAAACATGAATTCAAAACCAACATCCAAAGTTCTATGCTAAATTAATTACAAAATACTTATCTCTCTTTAAGTTGAAAAAAATCACAAATATGTTAAAAAATTAGAACAAGAAAAATAAAATAAAATAAAAAATAGACTGTAGAGAATTAAATATTTGATATTGAATTTGATTTGAATCTTCAATGTTTGCTACATGTCTCTCTTTTTCAATTCCCTCTCACAACCTAGAAACACTATTGCGTTAATAAAGCTGGGATGGTGGAGCAACAATCAATGTTATGCTGGATTGACTGGAGCGATGTTGTAGGGTATGGTGGTGCTGAGTTGTGTCGCTATAGGATATTGGGACGACATTGGGGTGTAGGTTTTCATCTTATCTTAAATAGAAAAAATAATTGCTTTTTTTCTCATTATATTAACATGTGGCTATGCCATTTAATTCGTCTTTTCATTCTCTTCTCACCTTACATAATGCCCACTCTTTTTTTTCGCTTTCTTTGAATTAATGTTGTCAACATGACTTCAAATCAGACCAAGAAAACATGCCATGTATAGCCAAATACAGTCAGTCAATCTAACCCAACATCAAATTTAAACAGATAATAAAAATTCAACACATCACAATAAATTGAGGGATAAAATTTTTCTAGCATAATTAAAGAATTTTAATCACGTAACAAAATTACAAATTAATCCAAAGAATTAATATTAATATTAAAATAAATAAATTGATAGTAAAATATACTAAAATTAATATTAAATCTACAAAAATATTTAAAACTATAAATCACTAAAATAGGAGAAAACATTATAAAAATACATCAATTTAATAAAATATCAAATTAAATTCTATAAATTTAATGATAAATTATATAGTGTAGAGTGCAAAGTGTGTTCCATGTGTTACAGTTATAAAGGTACCATCCAGACCTAGCTTATGTGATTGATTATAGTGTTTTGGACATTGTGAATGATATATATGTTGTCGCAATTCATATTCAGATTTTGGATAGGCAAGAGAAGTTTTTGCAGGACAAAACTCTTTTGTTGGTTCGAGTGTTGTGATGGCACCATGGCATTAAGGAGGAGACATGGGAGCGTGAAGCAATGATACGTGAACACTATCCAGAGTTATTTGAAGCAAACAATCTTGATGGAGGGAGGCAGCGATAGCTATAAGTTAATGTGATACATGCATATCTTGAGTTTTATTGTTACATGGTTTTCTTTTGTCTTGGGTATTGTGCCATTATGGAATTGCATGAGCATGTTGTATTGTTATAATTGAGAGTATATGAGATATGTGATTATGTGACGCATATGAGACATATGAATATGAGATGTGGTTATATGAAATATGTATAATAAGTAACATAATGAATTTTATGTTTGAAGTTATTTTTTGAGGTTTTAGGATCATTTTAGATGGTATTGTGGTCATTAAGTTTCCCCTTAGTATTATCTTTTTGAGGATAAAAAGTCTTTAAAGGGGAGAAAATATAATAACTCACATTGATGGTTTAGAAGTTAGTCATATGATAGAGTGGTATTTTGGGAAATAAATATCAGTACAATAACATATGTATTGAATGAAGAATTTTTATAGTAATTGAACTCAATTTAGAGTTTGAGGCCCAAGAGGCTATTTTTATAATTTTAGGTCATTTGATTATTTTAATGGTGGAAAATATACAAGGAGGAGGGGAGAATGAGAAACTCTAAATTCATTGTTGGCGCCTATGTTCTTGAGCAGGAAAGAAAAAGAAACAGCTCTTTGCAAAGATTAAAAAGGGAGGTTCCAATCAAAACTAAATTGACCGCAATCAAGGTAGGAAAATTATACTCCTCTCCTAATCTTGTCTGTTTGATGAGATTTGATGCGATTAACACATTATTTAAAATGTTTAATAATATATAAATGTAAATTCATATATGTGTAACCTCATATATGAATGTTGGCTTATGATAGTGTAAAAATACGTTTTAAGTTGTTATGTTGTGTGGAGTTTAGATGACAGTTTTGCCGAATTGGGTTGTTAGAGGATGGATTTTCCAAAATGGGAATATGAGATATGTATTTTGGTGGTGGCCAACGAGGGGGTTCCTTTCGAGTTGATAAACTTGGTCGTAACCGGTTATCCATCCGTCATGGTTGATAGAGAGTGAAATTGGTCCTATGATAAGAGTTGCCACGGTTAAAATAAGATTTCTGCATTTGGTCGCATCCGGCTTGGAGTCTGTCACGGCCAACAGAAAACATGTGATGCGGAGTTGAGTTAGGGGTGATCCATTGTGGCCAGTGAAGGTTTTGCCATGGCTGGTTTGGGTTTGGTCATGGTCATTCCGGGGTCCACTGCGACTGACAAAGAAGTGTTGATGCAAAGTTCCAAAAGTGATAGCTTGTCGCATCCGAAAAGGAGCCCGCCATTGGCGGTACAAATTTTTTACTTATTTCATTGTGTTTGAGCTCTTTTTTGCTTCCTTTCATTCCCGAGGTTTGCCTAATATGCTAAAGTGGCCTTAAGAGAGTATTTTTGGGGTGGAGAATGCAATAATTAACCCTAGAGGACTTGTCACACCCCGAATTTCTAATACAAAAAAATCGTTTAGTGACTCCCCTTACCCACCCAGGCAAGGGGTTAGGTTGAATAACAAGTCACACAAAACATGACAAACAAACATATCAAGCATCCACAAATAAAACCACATGCTTATTAATAATACAAAACTTTTTTGCATCAATTCCGACATGGGGTCACATCAGTTCCTTAGAACAATTCAAGATAAAATGAGAACGAATAACAAAACAATAAAATAGAGTCTCCACTTTGGTTTTCCACCTAATGTCTGTAGATACCTGAAAAGAAACAATCATAAAACAGGAGGGGTGAACAACCACAACTTAGTAGGGATTATATCTCCTCAACTCATCTCATGCACCTAGCATCTACATGATAGTGTGCACAAGTGCAGTGTCATGGTAATGTATAAATAATGTATCACTAGCATGTCAACCTTGTTATCACTCGTTTTCGTCCGGGTCGAACCCAAATGATAAAATATACAGAGTCGCCACCAACTGTTTTTGGGGTACAGTTGGATACCCTTTACCTTGAGTAGTTAAGATGTGGTCTGTGTTACCAGAGATGGGTTCGGGAGTTGGTTACGTGTTGGGAAGGTTTTAGCACCCCTACAACGCCCTTTCGGTACCTGTCTTAGGAGGAGGAGGTTTCTATTTGTTTTTTTGTTTTTTTGTTTTTTTTTTGTTTTTGTTTTTTGTTTTTTTTTTTTTTTTGCTTTTATTTTTGCTTTTATTTTTTATTTTTTTATTTTTTTATTTTTTTTATTTTTTTAAATCACATTTAATCTAAATCTAATACTCAAAATTTTATTTTAATCCGTCACATGCTAATTAATTAATAGGCTTAATTACTACTCACGAGCTAATTATTAAATTTAAAAGTTAAAGGTTAAATTTAATTATCATAATCTAAGTACAAATTATTTAAATTAGCCTAATTATTTACTAAATTTTAAATATGAAAATTAATTACGAAAGTTAATTACTAATTTATCTAATTACTAATGTTATTTAATTCATTACGCGCTAATTAATTAATTACTAGGCTTACTTACTATTGACATGCCTAAATTTGAAAAGTTAATTACAAACTTATTAAAAATTAACTAACTAATTATGCTAATTTAATTATACTAAATTATACTAATTAAAAACTAACTAACTAATTAACTAAATATGCTAAAATTAACTAATTAAAATTATGCTAATTATGCTTAAAAAAAACTAACTAACTAATTATGCTAATTTAATTATAAACTAACTACTAATTTACTACACAAAATAATAATAAAAATTAAAGAAGGAAAGGAATAAAAACCTGGAATATCGTGGACCGAGGGCGCCCTTTCCCGAATGCCTCCTTTTTTACGCAAAAAGAAGGAAAAGAAAATTAATTTGACTATAATCGCAGTTCTTTTTTAAGCCGAGTTAAGTTTACATTTTACTCTTTTTTTGAGTTTTGTGTAATTGATGGATGGTGTGTTTTGGAAGGAGAGAGGACCCCTTTATATAGGAGTCATGGAGAAGGAAATTTTGTAAAACCTCCAATGTGGGACTTCCATTTTTGATTTTTATGATTATTATTATTAAGAAGTCAAATAAGGGGTGCGGGGTACTGTTCATGCAACAGTAACCCCGGGTACTATTCATGCAACAGTACCCTCGGGTACTATTCACGAATAGGACATGAACAGTACCCTGAGTACTATTCACGATTTTTTTATTTTTATTTTTTTTGAATCTTATGTCGGCCACGACTGATCATTGGGGCGGTTTTATTTATTTATTTATTTAACATATATATGTATATATACACACACACGTATAACATAAACATGCAAAGTGCAATTTATTTAGACTCCGTAGTGGAGATATTACATGGTTAACCTAAAATATATTTGTGGCCATTGCCATTACATAAAGGGATGATGAAAGCAAGGAGGGGGTATGAAAGGCGCCAACATAGGATACACAATAGTACACGCCAAGCACTAGCACCGTTAGCACTTTGCCCAATGCCATTTTCGCAAGAGGAGGCAAAAAACATGGAGAATTGAAGAAGAGAGTTTGAAGAGTGGTAGGTGGAAATTGTGTGAGTGAAGGAGGGAATGAGGGTGTATTTATAGGGTGGAAAAGTGGCCGTTGGTGGAGAATATAGCCGTTGGAAATAGTGCCGTGACCGTTGGACAGTGCCATGACCGTTGGAGCAGTGCCGTGACCGTTTTTTTTTTTTTTTTTTGCAGAAAATGCTTTGTTTGAAAAATAAAAATGTAGACATTCAAGAGCTCTAAGGATATTTTTTTTGTTTTTTGAAATTTTTTATTTTGTTTTTGTTTTTGTGCTTTTATATATATAATTAACATCACACCTTTTAAATTAACGGTCACACCTTTTTATTTATCTATACAAAGTAAATGATAAATATGAAATAATATAAAGCTAAAATGAAATGAATATGTATGTCCAACCCGGACAAAATGAGGTCCAACAGCTGCCCCTCTTTGTGCATTGTTTGTAGACAAACAGTATACAAAGATAAGAAGAATCATTTTGGACGGGTTGGAGCACTTACTGTCTTACCCTAGGAAGCGGGGGTAGGACGTTATGGTGGGTCTGTCCCCAAGAATGAAAAGAGGCTTTAAGGCCGGTGGAATTTGAATAATTTTGATGAGACATCTAAGGCATGAGGAGTTGAAAAGGGCATCTAAGGCCTGACAGAATTGAAAAGGCATTTAAGGCCCGACGAATTGAAAAGGCATTTAAGGCCTGACGGAATTGAAAAGGCATCTAAGGCCGGACAAAATTGAAAAGGCATCTAAGGCCTGCAGATTGAAAAGGCATTAAGGCCCGATAGAAATTGAAAAAAGCATCTAAGGCTTGATGAAATTGAAAAAAGCATCTAAGGCTTGACGGGAATTGAAAAGGCATCTAAGGCCCGACGGGGATTGAAAAAGGCATCTAAGGCCCGCCGGAAATTGAAAAAAAAAGCGTCTAAGGCTTGACGGGAATTGAAAAGGCATCTAAGGCCTGACGGGATTGAAAAGGCATCTAAGGCCCGATAGAAATTGAAAAAAAGCATCTAAGGCTTAATAGAATTGAAAAGGCATCTAAGGCCTAATCAGGAATTGAAAAGGCGTCTAAGGCTCGACAGAATTGAAAAGGCATATAAGGCCTATTCGGGAATTGAAAAAGCATCCAAGGCCTAGACAAGGGTGCATGATTGTTGAAGAAGGTATATGGGCTCCCTCTACGAGTTCACTCAATGAGATCGCTCTACGAGGTTACCCGAAAAGAGTGAAAGTTTGTTCGAGTCTCAAAAGGGTGCTTTTTAGAGCTTGGGGAAATTATATAAAAAAGTCTTGTAGAGTTAAACAAAGGAAGCTAGTAGGGCTTGATGAGAAGCTTGTTCGGATGAGTTCTTGGGATTTTTAGAGGCAATGGCGTTCCTGAATTTGCAAAAATGCTAAATGTATGCAATGATGCATGGAATGCAATGTGGTGTATGTAGGGGAGACATAGTGAATGAAATGTGTTGCCAAGAACCCAATATGGGCTAGGGTTTTATTCTCAATATGGGCGGAGAGTTGATGACATCCAACTCTTTGGGGAACTTTCTCTCTCTCAATATGGATGGAGGGCTTGTTTGACTTAGCTTCACCGTATTGAGGAACTTGATTTGACGACTCCGTTGGGGATGTTGGCACTCTGTGTTGAAGAGTTTGACTTGTTTGAGGTTTGAGCTTGGCCCTACTCATAAGGTAACGCCAAAGGAGCCTATTGGGGATTTAAAATGTTCTAATTAAATGTGACATGAAGACGATGAACATGCGTAGGAAATAAAAAGGATTTTTGTCGGTTTAATTCCACAAAACATATTTATATCATGAAGGTGCCCCTTGTTATAATCGATAAACAATTACAAGTCTTTAAAACATAATGTACAAATTTGATTCGAGTATGCCTCGGGTTTGACCAGGTCTTCCACCGTTTGCGGCTATTGTTTTTTAGATGGTCTGTTTCCATTGTTTGCAAAGGACCCGGTTTTATGTGGTCTTGATCTTTTCGCCCTTCGGGATTTATTTTTGGCTTTGTATTTTACCCTTGGTGCCCTTTCGAGTTTTCACCAAGTCGCCTTTGTTCGCTTCTTTATCTATTGTTGGAGCTTTGTATTTTACCCTTGGTGCCCTTTCGGGTTTTTCACCAAGTCCGCTCATTCGCTGCCATGCTTTATTCCTTCCATGTCTCGGAAGAAAGATTAAGTAACTCCTCATTTGGACAGAGAGTTAAGCATAGAACTTTTTCATCGCATCGCTATTCACTGGGTTGGAGCTATCACCATCCATTCGGCAAGGATCAATGCCTCCCGAGAATGCTTTCTTCACAACATATGGGCCTTCATAGTTGGGGTCCACTTGCCTCATGGTCATGTTGAATTGGTAATATTTTCTTGAGGATGAGATCACCCTCTTGAAATATTCTAGGCTTCACCTTTTTATTGTAGCCGTTCATCATTCTCTTGTTGATATAACCGACCTTTGCAGATGGGCGCCAGCGTTTGCCCTCGATTAAATTCAATTGTTCATAACGGCTTTGGACCCACTCTGCTTCTTGAGTTGGGCATCCTTGAGTACTCGGAGGGAAGGTATCTCTACTTCAGCGTAAACCGCTTCCATACCGTATACTAAAGAAAAGGAGTTGCCCCGGTTGATGTACGTACGAGGTGCGATAAGCATGCAAAGCATAGGGTAGTTTCTCATGCCAATCTTTGTATGTTTTAGTCATCTTCCTAATGATATTCTTGATATTCTTATTAGCCGCCTCAACCGCTCCATTCATCTTGGGGCGATAGGGGTCGAGTTGCGGTGTTGGATTTTGTATGTTTCGCACAACTTACCCATCATCCGACTATTCGGATTGGCAGCATTGTCCGTTATGATTTGCTCAGGAAGGCCGTATCGACATATGATGTTGTTCCGCAAAAATTTAAGCACCACGGCTTGTGTGACATTAGCATATGACGCCGTTCTACCCACTTGGTGAAATAATCAATGGCCACTAAGATGAAGCGGTGACCATTGGATGCTTTGAGATATTGGTCCAATAACGTCGATACCCCAGAGCGAGAATGGCCATGGGGAAACCATCACATGTAGCTTGGATGGAGGGACTTGGATCTTATCGCCATAAATTTGACACTTGAGGCATTTACGCACATACTCAATACAATCTTTTTTCATGGTGACCCAATAATAGCCCATTCGCATGATTTGTCTTGTTAATGCATGTCCATTTGCATGTGAACCGCATTCTCCTTCATGCACTTCTTTCATTATCTGTGTTGACTCTTCTTTTGCCACACACCGTAATAACACCATGTCATGATTTCTCTTTATATGAATGGGACCATCAAGGTAATAATTGGATGCCGACCTTCGGATATTTCTTTTATCGGACTCGGAGGCCTCCGCCGGGTATTCTTGCTTGAACAAACCTTGTCGATGTTATCATACCAGGGCTTTTCCTGGTATTTCCTTCGATGGCCATACAATGTGAAGGAGTATCTTGTATGCGAATGTCGAAAGACCGAACTTCCAACTTTGTGTCTAGCCGAAGGAGGGAGGCTAGAGTCGCAAGTGCGTGGAATCGATTGTACTCCCTGGGCATATGCTCAAATGTAATGTCTTCAAACTGCTCGGCTAACTCTACAACATGCTTCGATATGGGATTAATTTGTGGTTCGAGTCTCCCATTCTCCCCTTACTTGAAAAATGATAGCCGAATCACCAAACACTCGTATTTTTTAATTCCTTTGCTAATTGCTTCTTGGGGCCCCATCACACGGGCCTATATTCGCCACATTGTTGGTACAAGGGAAGGTAACTTTGCCGCCATCGGGAAATGTTCGCCTTTTGGAGATATCAGGATGGCCCCAATACCGTGTCCCAAAAGACTAAGCTCCATCAAACCACATAGTCCACATGTCTAATACTTGGCGGTAATGATGTTGATGTACTCATCCGGAAAGCCAATAGTCATAGGCTCATAATCTCTAATGCTCGTCCGCCAAGTAATCGGCTATTGCACTTCCTTTTATGGCTTTACGAGGCACGTAGATGATATCATATTCCGACGGATCAAGCGCCACTTGGCGATTCTTCCGGAGATGGAGGGTTTTTCCAAGAGATATTTGAGTGGATCATGCTTGGAGATCACCATGTAGTATGATAAAGAGTGTCTTGCCTCAATCTTCTTGTTATCCAAACAAGGGCACAACATGCCTTTTCCAATGGTGTATAGTTTTCTTCATTGATAGTGAACTTCTTGCTTGAGATAATAAATGGCCCGCTCCTTCTTGCTGTAGAATCACGTTGCCCTAAGACACAACCCATTGAGGACTCTGAACAGTCAAGTATAAGATCAAAGGTCTGCGTCTGGTGGGACCAAAATAGGTGGATTGGACGATATTGTTTGATCTGTCAAAGGCTTCCCGACACTTGTCATTCCAACTGTCTGGATTGTTCTTCGTAATGTCTTGAAAATGGGTTCACATGTGGCGTCAATTGTGAAATGAACCGAGCAATGTAGTTCAATGCCCAAGGAATCCTCTAACCTCCTTGATGGTTCGTGGTGGGGGCATCCCTTGGATAGCTCGAACTTTGTCCGGATCAATTTCCACTCCTTTTTGGCTCACAACGAAACCTAATAGTTTTCCCGACATGGCTCCAAAGTGCATTTTTCGGGGTTAATTTGGCTGATATTTTCGTGCTTTGTTGAAAAGCTTAGAGTACTTAATATGATCTTCGGTGCTCCGCGATTTGGCTATCATGTTATCCACATATACTTCGACTTCTTTATGATCATATCATGGAATAGGGTTACCATGGCTCGTTGATAAGTTGCTCCTGCATTCTTAAGCCAAACGGCATCACATTATAACGAATGTGCCCCAAAGTGTCGTAAACGTGGTCCTCTCCTTGTGTTCGGGGGCCATACGAATCTGATTGTAGCCCGAGAAGCCATCCATAAATGAGAATAGGGCATGTTTTCTTGTGTTATCCACTAGTGTATCAATATGAGGAAGCGGAAGTTGTCTTTCGGACTAGCCCAATTCAAATCTCGATAATCGACACCATCGAACCTTGCCTCCTTTCTTTTGGTACTGGTACAACATTGGCCACCCATTCTGGATAGTGGGAGACACTTAGAAAACCTGCATCCCATTGGTTTCGACTTCTTCTTTAATCTTGATAGATCTCCGGTCTCATTCTTCGCAATTTCCTGTCTTGGCTTGCACTCGGCTTTCGGTATGTGGTGCTACACTATGTCGGTGTCTAATCCCGGCATATCTTGATATGACCAAGCAAAAACATCTATGTAGCTTCTCAACGCTCAATTAATTGCTTCTTGATATTGGCGCTATCAAGGACCCTACCCTCAATTCTTTTTGGTTCAGTTGTCGTCCCCAAATTCACCATTTCTCTGGGTCTTCACTTGGAATGGGTAACCGATCGTCCCTTTCCAATAGGCGCATGATCTCTCCTGGTAGTTCGGGTGTCTCCTCTACCTCATTTCATCGGCTTAAACACCGGTCGCTCCCGGTTTGGACTTTGGTCAAACCTTAGGCATCTCGTTTCACTTTTTGCATACGATGTTCTCATTGACATTGTGATACCGCTTATAAGGGATGACAAGTTGGTAACCAAATATGATATGCATATGTCATGAATGGAATGCACCATGAAAGATTTGAAGAAACACATTTTTATTGGAAAGCTTTTAATAAAAACAAATGTTCATAGCTTAAAAGACATTAAAATAAAACGATAAATCCAGTGACCCTTAAGCATTACATTATGGGGAGGTCCAGGCTGGTCCAATTGTTCAATGGTTGGTTAGAATCCTCTTGCACCACCAGAACCATCTCGCTAGGTACATGCTCGTCTGTGTCCAAGGTAGCTACAATCCTTGTCTCGGGCTCAAGTTGGCTCTTGTGGATAAACCCTCCAGCCGAATGTAACATGTAGGGGGAAAGCTCCTCTTTCCCTCTTGTATTGGCCTTTTCGCACTTTGTCATTCCGATTTCCTTCTTTTTGGCGGCTTCCTCCGTTTGTGCTCTTGTAGGCATGTAACCTATCCCAAACTTCTGGTATTTTCTTGAATGGTCAATGGTTTTTTGATTCCTTGAGCCTTTGGGCCTAATCCTTGCCCTGGTTTGTACCCCTGTTTGATCATGGTGGTGCAATCATTCTTGCGACCTTGGAGATAATGGTTTGGGGCAAAAGTGACATTCACCATCTCAAATGCCCGATAGAGCATTCGGAACATCCTCATTGTTTTCAATATGGGACCGACTTTGGCTTGGTGAGAAGGAAACTTGTCTCTCCAGATATGCAAATGAGTTGGTCTCCCATTGCAAATTTCATCTTTTGGTGGAGGCTTGATGGCCCCGCTCTGCCATGTGGATCCAAGGCCTTCCCAACAAACAACTATAATAGGGTGTAATGTCCATCACCGAAATTCTACCATAAAGGTAGCTGGTCCAATGGTAGTGGAATGTCTAGGGTTCCCACCACGTCACGTTTTCCTCCATCGAATGCTCGTACCTTCATTGTACAAGGCGCATATAGGATGCGTCGACCGGCGGTTGTTGCGGTATATTTAAGGGCATAATGTTCAAAGCGGCCGTTGTCAATAAGAACTCGGGCATGGTGTGCTCCTTACACTTGACGAGAATGTGCGAGCTTTTTATGTGTCCCTTCCCTTCCGGGGCAGCTCGTCATCTCCAAAGCCGATGACGTTGTCCACAATGAGGTTACTAGTGAGTCCATCCACATTCGCCCTGGGATGGTTGGAGGAACATAGGCTTGGCTTAGAACCTTCATTAGTGCTTCCTGGTGAGGTTGGGAATCCATCATTAATGAGAGCAACGAGATGCGAGCCGGTTGTCGACTTAGCCGATCCACAATGTTATATTCGCTTTGTTTCATAAGTTTCAAAAATTCTGTGGTCTCTTCTTCAGTGACCGGTGCTCCTTTCTTTTGTTGCTTCCAGTGTTGGCTCAATGTCGGGTTCTACGGGTTTTTCTTTCCTTGCTTTGTCGCCCATATCGGGCATATGCCCGACCGCTCCTGGTTTTCTTTTACTGCTGCGGTGGCTCCTTGGATTACTTCACGCTATAGTTCCATGGGACTGCTTTATCCGTCTTGTAAGGGAAAGGGGTAGGAACTCGTATAGTGGGGTGTAATTCCATGAGGCAATTCGGGATCTCTGTTTTTGCCTTCTTGTCGGCACCGATTTGCATCATGTATAGTGAGAGGCCCGATTCCATGTGGTAGTAGTGGGATTTCGGAGTCTTCACGTTCAAGATAAGGGGTGTTGGCACCCATGATGGTTTGCATGACATATCTCCTTGGATCATATGGCTTTGATTGTCCGTATCTTCTCTTGAGAATTCGATTATCCTTTGATCCATCGTTTTTGCACCACCTCGGAAAACTCACTACATTCTTCGATGTCATGTCCTGCGACATCTGGTGGTATGGGCATTGTTTTTCCATATGTACCCCATTCTCTGCTTCGATGTGTCTTTGGCTTGTACATATCCATGTTCTTGTAGCAACCGAAACAAATACACCTTTTTCATATGTATTTGTGAAGCCTTCTCCAATCGTCCTTCGGTCTCGATACTAGCTACATTATTAGAGTGTTGGGAGAGGGTTGTTGTTCACATTTGGCGTCCCCGTCATTGTGGAAAAATCTAACCAATTTGCATCTTTCAAAGCTTGGACCTTCCTTTTTGAATGCTAGCGGTTTTAATATCATGTCCTACTCCACCAGCATGATACACACATCTAGATCTGGTTTGTACCAAGCCGGGGAGGAGACCTTATTTCTCCCAAGGGTGTAGGGAGTACCAACCTTGCTTTAAAAGCCCGGGATATAATTCCGCATATGTCATTGGAATTGGATCAAACTCTTGCCGTGGCCGACGAGGGCCTGATTTGATCCCGCATGTTGGGTTTGGGCCCTTGGTTGCCCCCTGTCCTTGGAATCGGGTCTAGGTCCTTCCGGAGCCGACGCCCTTGGTTGCTCTTGGTATGGTGCTCTCGGTTGAAATGGGTTTGGTGCCATTGGATATGGAAATGGAACCCCTCCTTGTGGCAAATAGGGCGTGAATTGGGGAGCGAGGAGCGAGGTGCGGCATGCGCTCCGGTGATCCTCTATAGTACCCTGGTGCTTGGTAATGTCGGTTGTATTGTTGGGTGCGATTGATATACTAGGTTGGTCTCATTTTCCTTCTTCTTTTGTCGGTGGTTGAAACCTTTTTGATGCCTGGCCACATCACCCTCTAGCTTCCCTCCTTTAATGCCACTTTCAACACGTTCACCGGATGGACCAAGTCTGCAAAGCTGCTAGAGACGTTGCCAATCAATTTTCATAGTAAACGCCTTTTAGCGTGTTGATGAAAAGAGTAGTGAGTTTTCTTTACGTAAGGGGAGGTTGGACCTCCAAACAGTGCCTCTCTCCATCTCCGTGCATAATCCTTGAAGCTTTCGTCGGATCCCTTTTCTAAAGACTCAGGGTTAGCGGTCCAATGCTAACTCGGTGACGTGCTTATATTGAGCCAAGAAGGATGTGGCCAATTCTTTCCAAGTCTTGATACGGTTGCCATCCAACCGAAAGTACCAGCGGAGGGATGCCCCGATTAGGCTTCTCCTGGAAACAATGCATAAGGAGCTTGTCTTCACCTGCGTAGGCCGCCATCTTTTGACAATACATGACTAGGTGTGTCTTCGGACAACGGGTTCGTTGAATTTCTCAAACTCGGCATTTTGAATTTCGGTGGCAGCACCACTCCCGCACTAAGCATAAGTCTTGTGGGCTAATCATGCCATGCTGTCAATGCCTTCTACGCTTTCAATCTTTCCTCCAGTCGTCTTAAAGTAGGAGAGTCAACATTCTCCTTGGAGTCGGGGAACCCATCGCTTCTATTACATTTCTGCTGCAGGCATAGTACAATGAATCGATTTGGAGTAGGGAGTGTGTTATAGCAGCTGATATGTAGTGCCGACTTGGATCCAGTTAGGTGGTGAAGCGCTTCCACCCTTGTTCTTGTTGGTGATTTGGGGTTCCTCTTGCCGAAGTTCCTTGCCGATCGGCTTGGTAAGCATTTCCATTATTGCGGACATTTGCCCCCGTATGGCTTGTGTGGACTGTTCCAACCCCATGAGTCTGTTCTCTGTTTCTTCCGCCATTGGATCGGCGGTGGTACTTGATTGCGCCGGGATCCGAGGTTGTAAGAGTGCGCAATCCTGGAGAAAAGTGGCTACCGACCTGGAATAATGTATTTTTACTTGATTTTCAATTTTAATATGCATGTATGCATGAATGACTATGTGATAGGTTAGAGAAACAAATAACTTTATTCCAAACATTTGCAAACAAACACACGGTACAATCGAAATGCCATGTAGATGAGATCTATGGCTATATGATCTTAAGGCAAACTTCCAGTCATTTCCTAAGTAGACGAGCCTTTTCCTCTGGGGTGGTCGCTTTCTGCCTCTTCCTCTGCTTAATATGGTCTCGACCTATTTTTCCCTCAACTATAACCGTTGAAGAGCTCCTTCAGGGATGCTTTAGCCTTTTGGATCTCTTGTCCGAGATTCCGATTCTTTTGGAGGATCGCCCTCATGTCCGTAGTCAACCGTGGCTTGTGTTGTGCCCTCCAGGATATGTATCCGGATAAACACCAGATTTTGACTGTTGGGTTGGATCTTGTGTGGGATGGACCATGCCCGATACATCTTTTTGCCTTTTTTGTTAGCATGGTTTTATCATAGGTGAAGTCACAATCTTCCATTCCAAAGAGAACCGGGATAATTGATTACGCCTAACTTGTCTTCCGCCTGCAGTGGTGCATATGCGGTGCCTCCCCAAGGGCCTAAAAGTGGAACCCAATTGTAGTCCCCGCGCTATATGTCATGGAGACTACGCATCCAGGGAGCAATCCGGTAATGTCGCTTCGTGAGGTTCTCTAACTTTTCCTCCGGTCTTCAAAGCCTTTTGGTAAGCTCCACTTGCTAAGCGAATATCCAATAGCGTCGTGCCGGCACTCGATAAACGGCATGAAAACGAGGAACAATACAAGGAAAATGACCCTGCGGCCATGTGCATAAAAGGGCACCCCATGAAGCCCCGAGCCCGTACTCTGGATAAGTAAGAGATCGAATGGTTTGGCCAATATAGCGAAGTAGGGTCACATCCTTTGAGTACTTGTTGAACCAAACCACAATTGCTCCGTCGATGTGGGAGGATCCTCGGGAAGATTATTAGCCCGTATATGGCTATTGTTAGTAATTTGTGCGCCCTCGCTTACATTGCGGTTGCATCATTTTCGTTATCGTTGCCCATGAAAGATATTCTCGCCCACCATATGTTGTAGGCTTGGTGAGTCCCAAAGGCTTCCCCATTATCTCGGAAAATGCTCTTTGACATGATTTTTCGGGCTCTGGTAAATAAATCTTCATGTTGTTTTCTACTGGGATATCCAACAATCTTGTATTTCTATGGTAGAACAAGATCTATCTTGTTGAAGTAACATCGCCGTCGAGGGTCCCAGAAATAGATTGATGCCCCAAGCATATCCTTGTCGACTAGTAGCTGGTTATATGGAGCAAATCTCCAAACCGTTGTGTATAGATGTTTTTCCTTTCGTCGACCACCGATGCCATATAGTCCGTAATTCTTTGGTGTAGTCTAACCGATCTTCTATGATAACCCGCTCTGCCTTACATGCCTTTCTGTTGAAAAATCTCCAAGGCGACTGAATGTCCCCGGATGCTTGGGCCACCATTGTGACGGCCTTTTGTCATTAAGGCCTTTTAGGAGATGACTGAATGTTGCCATGTGCCTATGTGAATGTTATGTTATGCATAATGACATGTTAGGATGACAGTTTAAAA